>CM065377.1:24356682-24961682 GCA_033060915.1 Euryodendron excelsum | reverse complement strand
GGAGGAACTTAAAGACTTGAAAGACACATTCCTACATTACCCAGATTAGAGGTTCAATTTGGATCAATTAACCTAGTTGACATACCATCACCTACTCCTTCAGTTCAGCCATCCACAAATGGGGGCAATGATGATAATGTGGCCGAGTCGGCTAGCTTAGATGACGAAGGATGGACCCTCATCACCTGTAGAAGAAAAGAAATCCAAAGTCACGTCGTTCTCAACACGTGCAATCAAACCGTGTTTTTGCTAAGCCCAAGGCAAGGAAGCAACAAAGAAAGAGAAAGGCCAATAAGGTAGCGTTGGCATTACCAAAGGATTCATATATCCAAAAGCCACGTACTGCTATTACCCTGTGGGAGTTCATCCCAAAATCAGTGCGTCAAGGTGATGTGGTTGTATGTAATGATGTAGATGTCGAAGAATTCCCTAAGCATGTTGAGGACTCACCTTCTTCACCTACGCATATGCCAGTTGAGTATGATGTCCAATCTTGTTTGAATAATTATGTTGCTTGCATGTCAAATATCACATTCTCAGATGAAGATCTGTTACTTGGTTCAACGCCACATAATTGTCCTCTCTTCATCATCGGATACGCGCGAGAGCAAAGAGTCAATAAGATGCTCTTAGATGGTGGATCAACTGTTAACATTTTGCCTCTACATGCTGTGAAAGAATTTGGCACCACGACGGAGGACCTTTCCCTTAGTTACTTGATGATACAAGGATTTAATCAAGGAGGACAAAGAGCTATTGGAGTTCTTCGTCTCAACTTACTCATCGATAATATGACATCAAGTGCGTTATTCCACATTATTGATGCTAAGACTTTATACAACATGCTGCTAGAACGACCTTGGTTGCATGAGAATGGTGCTGTTCCATCTACCCTCGACCAATGCTTCAAGTATTGCTGCAACGGTGTTGTAAAAAAAGTTGTTGCTGACAACAAACATTTCACTGAAGCAGAATCACATTTTGCCGATGCTAAGTTTTACATAGCGAATAGCATAGTGAAAGAATTACAACATGTCGTCTCTTCATTGATCTACAAGTTTCAAAAGGATAATGAAGTCCACGTATCAGAATGACGTAGTCTTTAAATGACAAGTTTTAAGTCAATTAAAGTGTGCCACTTGTTCAAATTAGACCCACAAGGAAGAAGACACATATTTTCTCCAATTAAAGTTGGACACGTGTTTATAAATATCCTCATTGATTATTATTTTTTAAAATTAAATAGAGATAATTATCATGAGGAAGTTCAAACTTATTAAAATTCTCCACCCTCAACCATAAATAGAGGGTGAAGACAAAATTTATGCCTGCATAAGTAAAGGAGAGCTCTGCAAATCAAGCATCAAGGCCCTGAAGAACTTTCTCCTTCAATCATCTTATTCGCATAAATTGGAGAAGGACACGGCGTGCGATTAGGGATCAAGTTTCAAGCCTTCGAGTCAACGTTATAGGAGAGAAGAATTAGAGGATTAATTTATTTGATTAGAAATTGTTTCAGAAATTATAATCGGCACATTCAAAAGTAATAAAATTAATTTGCTACTACGATTTTTTATCTTATTATTTTCGACAAGAATTTTGGGTGTACAGTAAGGACACACTAGCATTCTTCCCATCTATTAATTTAAAATAGAACGAATTAATGTTTGCCACATAAAGCTCCAAAAGAAGAAAGAAGTCAAGCAGTACGTTTATTGTTTTTCATTAATTCTATACTAGGTCTATAAAAAAGTCAAGCAGTATGTTTATTGTTTTTCATTAATTCTATACTAGGTCTATATTATTGACCCATTAACAGCAAAGGTTACCCATACTCGTGTTCAAGATTCAGGCATTAAAGGGTTGACAAACTGAACCCCCAAAAAAAAAAAAAGAGCTTGACACAACCAAGTAATTTTCAGCAATTACAAATAAATGAAATAAAGAAATTTTCCTAGATCAATAGCCAAATCGAAAACTGTAAGCATACATGTATACAGAACAGATCTAATACCTACAGAAGTATACAGAACAGAAGTACAGATCTATATACATGTGTATACGACCATATCAACCATGTGTCGTGTTTTCAACATAGATTTCTAAATTCCTTACTTGACAGAATATTATAAAGCAAACTCAAATTCACATCAAAACTTCACAGAAATTTAAAGGGTTCAATTTAACCCCAAAATTACTCTCAACTTTGGACTACCCAAGTTGTCTTCATGTGGCAAACACATGTTTCCACCTAAATAGAAAATGAATTTCTGGGCAGCCAAACAAATTATACTTGGTTTGTCAACTATCCATGAATGCTAGATCGTGTGCCTGTATTTCTCAACTATATTTGTAAGTTGTATACAAACTTTATTAACCTTAATAAAGGACCATTGACCCCGCCACCACTCCCGAAAAAACTTAGAATAAGGTCGTCCATGTCCTCTATCCTGCTTGCCAAGTGAAGGTTATAATTTTTACTAATAAACAGACTTGAAAACTCTCTACCGAATTTTATGAGCTCATATTATATACAATGTAGATTTTAGTTTTCCATTATGTTAATTAGACATGTTAACGGACCGGGTCTATCCGGATCTAATAGACCCAGTTCCGATCCGGAATCAAGAAGCCATGGACTTGATTCAAATATATATGATAATTAAGTTTTTTTTTAATAATTAGTTTTAGTTTGAAGTATTATTGCTATGAAATTATATATTGTATTTAATTGAAGCAAAAAGTTTTAAAACCCAATTCACTCCCGTCTTGGGTTGCTTTCTGGTTCAATAATTTGTTACGTAGGTTAGTATAACAAGTTACTCACTGTGTCCTATTGTTATTAGATATAATTTCACGTTGTCTTATTATATTTTAAAGTATAACATTTTCATCCCTATGGCATCAAATAAGTAAGACTATTAATTTTTCATTAAATGTACTGATTAGTGCAAGAAATCAAAACATACATTTTTATAAAACTATTTCTTACGGAATAAAAATATCAAAATGATAAATTAATAAATAAATAAAAAGGAATGAAAACACTCGGCAAAATGACATTTAAAAAATGCAATATCAGCAAAATGGTTAACAGTAACGGTGAAGTGGTATCTTTGCTCTTTTTCTATGGCTGTGTCTGCCTCGAACCAGGGCCTGCATGCATTGCAAGCGATGAGAAATAGAGATGCAAAAAAAATTCAGCACAGCTCCTTGCAGGTGGCGCAATTCCATCTACTGTCATAAAAATTTGTCCAATAAGAAAAACTTTGAAAGAAATAAGTGATGTGGGACCGAAAAATTGATATTTTCTTAATAAAATGATGACTTGTCCAAATTGAATCATATCAAATCAAGTCTATAATGGGATCTAATAGGTTCAGTCATATTCGATCCATTAATAATTGGATCAATCAGGTTAAGATATATCAAATTATCGAATGGAGCCCGGCTTATCGGATCCGAGTCTATTGGATCGGACTCAAATCAAGCCCGACCCGTTGACAGGCTTAAATTGTTGGTAATATTCTTTACTGAAACTTATTTAAAGCATTGCAGAAAAGAGATGTGAAAGTTTTAGACCAAAATAAAAAACTTGTGAAAAGAAAAAAAAAAAATATATATATATATATATATATGACGATATAGCCTTTGTTAGTTAGTTATTTATTTATTTTTGGAGCATGGGAGGGGCAGAGCCCCAATTAAACGAGAACAGACCTAAAATAACTAATTGGATCAGACGGATCCCTAAACAAGAGAATATTCTCCAGGGGGGGTGGTGGTGGTTTGAAAAACTAAGCCAGTAGCTTGACCAACGGCATCCTTTTATTCTATCCTTAAACAAGAGTTAGTTACTTAACCATGCACATAAAGTGAGGCACATGCCTTACCATCTGTTTAAGAATCGCACGATGATTTTAAAACAAAAAAATTTCACAAAAAATGGGGATAAAATCAAACGACATGCAAGGATTAAGTATTAACATTCGCGCATTGACACAATTCGATTTTTCTCTTTTAAAAATGAGCTGTTTACGTATTCCTTATGCGTGATTTCATTTCTCGGGTTTTTTTCCTAAGTTTAAAATAATAAAATCATCCTAGTGTAAGAAAACTCATGACACAATGTATTGTAGACTTTTTCAAATCCTCTAAATTAGGGCTGTTCAAAAAATTGATTGGCCCAACTCAACCCGACAACAAACTGATTACTCTTTCGGTGGACAATGGATGAATTTTAATCAACCCGATTAGATTCGGTTCGAATGACTATTTCGATGGTCCAACCTGAACGACCTGGACCGACCCGGGTTTTTACATTAAAATTTGAGATTCCCACGTCCGAAACCGACCCGGCCCAACAATCCATTGGGTTGAAAGCGGTTTAAGATTTTTTTAGCCTGATCTTCTTGGTTCGGATGACAGGTGACTACTCAACTTGACTCGAACCGACAATTGAACACCCCTACTCTAAATCATGCATCATAGTTGAGGCTCATCCATAAAAAAAATTATGTCAATAAATAAACTAATCATATTATGTAGTATATATAATTTTAGAGCTCTATTGAGTTGAGTGGTTGAATTTTAATAGTTTTTGAAAAAGATCTTAAGTAGCTGAATGTTAATCAACTATTTTATGAATAAAAACCAAATATATCGTATTAATTAGAAGTAGTTTAATGAAACTCAAAAACTCCTATTCATGATATCAACTATTATTTTAAATAAAACTTGAAAAAGATCTAACACATACAATAAAAAATTATTTGGTTGGTCTCGATATCAATTATTATTTTAAATAAAAATTAAATGTGATAGACAACTTAATTAGAAACTTAATAGATTTTTTTTTAAAATAAAAAACTCATACATATAACCCCAAATAAGGAACTCATATATATAAAATAATTAATGAGGATCTTCATTACTCATAAGTATTTCTAAAATACGACTTGTGTAACAAATAAGAAACTTAATCGGATAAGTATCTTTATTGTTCCCGTAACATGACATTTTAAAAATATAAGAGTATAGAGAGTGCCATCAAAACGCCACATAAAAAATAAATAAAATATAAAAACGAACACAACTTTATATATATATATATATATATATATAATTAGATCAATGAAACGAGAGTTGTTAAATCTCACCATAAGCATGCCCAATTAAGAGCGAAGAGTCTACGCCCATATCAAACCGGCATCAGGCCCTTATTATATGTATTTTCATTTATTTTATGTTAGATAAAGATTGCCATATCTTATTTTATATAAATGTTAAAGAAACAGGCAAAATTGGGTGGCATGTCCTATCATTAGATTAAATTCTATGTATATTTTGAAGTCAAAATATTACATTAAAATTCAAAGAAATCAAGTCTCATTGTCAAGCAAAGATCAACAACACCTCCATGACCCAATTCGGTCATATTTGACTTGGTCTTCAAAGATTTTTTCATGAGCATTTGCGTGCAATTGCTTCTATGTGATTGTTAGCAAGATAGGTGTTGGGTGATGACCGTCAAGCTCTGCTCATTTATTAGGTGAACAAGGTTATTGCCTTAGACTTTCAATTTTTACATTTTCTAAATTTTTTAAAATATGGTAAGGTTCTATATAGTTTTTATATATTTTTTTAAATAAAGGCTCCCATCCAGATAATAAAAAGTAATCTGCTAGAAAAAAGGAGAACAAAATCAACTACACTAGTGAACTTAAAAAACGAAAAACACCATCTTAATAAATCATTCTTTTTCCAATGCCTTCAAAATTTTAAAACATTGCATATGTTACAGCCAAAGCCTTATTAGTTTTGACATCTTTTTCTTAAAGAATGCATTAATCCATGTGAGAAAAGAATATTTGTTAGGAAAAAAAAAGCCTAAAATCAACTGTCATAGTTAATTTTACACAAACTGATCAAAGATTGTGATAATAATTAAGAACCATGAATCACACATGATACATTAATTGCAGAGTATTTTTAATATTTATGAGAAGTTATATAATAATATTAATAATACACTAGTAATATTTTTAATATTTATGATATGTTATTTTAACAACAAAGTCGGCAGAGGAAAAGTCGAAGACAAATGATGCATATTACTATATTAGACATAATATTCTCCGAAGATAACTTCGGTTGCTTCTCTCTCCCCATAGGAATTAGAGTTTAGGTACATAAAAAATTTGAAAAAATGACAGTCATTGAAAGAAATGATAAAAGATGTAAGAATTTCAGAAAAAATAAAATTGAACAAGGAAAATTCAACAATCTGTATCACTCATCAATTATCAAAAATGTATTGAATTTATTTAATTTAGTCAATTTATTTACTAGCTTATTTAATTAGACTTTTTATTTTCTTTAATTTTTTATTGAAACTTATCTTTTACTATGTTAATCAGTTTTTGGGTTATATATACTTTGAATTTTTTTATTAAAAAAGTCATCAGCTAATTAAATAAACGTATTTGGTAAAATTCAATAATACATTGTAAATATATAACTGATGTATCTAAAAGTACGATTGGCATATTTTATAAAATTTAATAGTGCATTGTAAAAATGTAACTGACTTTTTATTGAGTATTTTTCAATATTTAAAAAGTTAATACGACTCTTTACTACTTTTTTTTTTAAAAATATTATTTAAGCCTACCATTTTGCTATTTTTTATTTAATTTTTTTGTTACCACTAGGCATTAGCTAAAAACCTCCCAAGTTCTAACTCCAAGATACAAACAAGTATCGCTCTGTTTCCTTTGGTGTATTCGGCTAGGAGATAGCATTTTCTCTGTGTGAGGCTCTGCATATACAAAAGGTCAATTTTCTATTTCGATTTTTCTTTCATTTTCTTGCTTGTACAATGGGTCTCATCCATTTGCTGATCTCTTTGATTTTGCTTTGAAAAATCTGCATTGCGTGAACAGGCGTGTTTCGTACTCTATTGGCTGCTTTAGAAAATGAAAACGAATAGATTTGGATTGTTTGATTTTCAACTTTAGTTAACAGTTCCAATTTGAGAAAGCTGAACAAGTTTTGAGACGTAGTTGTGTGGGTTGGGTTGTTCACCGGAAATCAAAAGCAAAAGTAAACAGAAAGATTCAGAAATTTTATATAAGTTTCTTTCATTTTCTCCCGTTTTCTCTGCAACGAAATTAGAACATTGGATTTGGTATGATTTATATGTATTGGTATGATTTATATGTATTTGTGGGCTGATTGGTTTGATCACGTTGAACTGCAGTTTTTCTATTCTTTTCTTTCTAATTTTTTTTTTTCCGTTGTTGTCTTTGGGGTTTCGGTCTTCCCCTTCTTTAAGATTTGTTTCGAACTATTATCTGTATAGTTTATGTGTATATATATACACCTATGTGATTTGATCTAAGGGTTTTGATACATATAATCTTATCAGTATGAGTATGTTAGTGTTTGCACTTTAGTTTTGAGACTAACTCAATATTCTTGAAATAAAGTCCATCTTTTTGGTAGTTGGTTGTGAGATCTGCTGTAAAGGGTTTTGTGTATTACTGTTGCATTTTTTTTTTTGCTGATGAATCTGCTCTTCAGAAATTTTTTTGATTTGTAGTCTAGGTAGTCTTAGATTTGTTTACTATATAGTTTGGTTCCTTCCGAGCCATAGAAAATTTGTAGCCTATGCTGATTGCTGAGGAAATTTAGAAGAAAAGAACACGCCCATTTGAACTTGGCCAAGTGTTTGGATCAGTGTCTATGGGAAGGAAACATATTAAGCATTCAGAACTTTAGTTCTTCTTCCCCGTATTTTGTTGGACATTGTTCTGATATTTATTTCTGATCTCTTTAACTCTTTAGGTTTGTGCAGTGATCTGTTTAAGATGGCAGAGGAGAAGTGTGTGATTGCGAAAGATGTTACTGAGGTAAGCTGTGTTTATTCCTACTTGTTATCTTTTTCTTGAGCCTAAGATTAAGAGAAACTTCTTATCATACTCACCTTGGTGTTTTGTTTTTGTCTTGTACAGTTGATAGGCAATACACCATTGGTGTATCTCAACAACATTGTGGATGGTTGTGGTGCTCGTGTTGCGGCCAAGCTAGAGATGATGGAACCCTGCTCTAGTGTCAAAGACAGGTATTGATTAGGCTGCTTTGTTTTTTTTTTTTTGAGCTGGATGATTTTTGAGCCATTTTCATAGTAATCTCAGTCTTCATAATTTTTTAAATTATTTGTGTTATCAATTTTGAGACTTTGCATATGTTATTGATATGCTAAATCATCCCTGGCATGCAGGATTGGGTACAGTATGATAAAAGATGCAGAGGAGAAAGGCCTTATTAAGCCTGGTGAGGTTAGTTGAAATCTTTCTTCTTTTTCTTCGTGCCAGGGAATCCAGATTTTCAAACAGACATGTATTTGAATGGGATTTTAACATTTTTGACCTCAATTTTCCGTGAGACTAGACAATTATTCTTCTTTTGTTATGTCAGTACCATTAACTTCATAGGCAATGCAGTACGGGGTAAATTCGTTCCTTGCCATATTATTGTGTAATGACTATCATTTCTGTTTCAAAAGACTGGTATCAAAAGCGGGAATTTCATTTGATTAGCCTTATACAGGAATGTACCTAGATATGAACTGTATTAAGTAGCTGCAGACAAAGGAGATCATCAATTTACTGCAAGCATGCGTGCAGACTTGGCTTATTCTTCTATATTGGTTTTGTGAACCTGACAAACTTTCCTTTTCTATTGTCTGTTCGGATGATGATTACTAAAGAGTGTCCTCATTGAGCCTACCAGTGGTAATACTGGTATTGGTTTGGCATTTATGGCGGCAGCTAAGGGTTACAAGCTAATCATTACCATGCCTGCTTCTATGAGTATGGAAAGGAGAATTATTCTCCGAGCTTTTGGAGCTGAGTTGGTTCTTACAGATCCTGCCAGGGGCATGAAAGGGGCTGTTCAAAAGGCAGAAGAGATACTGGCAAAGACCCCCAATGCTTATATTCTTCAGCAATTTGAAAACCCTGCCAATCCAAAGGTATTATTGCACCAGTACATTCTGAATTTCTGTATAATCAGCACATGTTGAGAGCTGATCGGATATTTGATTGGTATCATCTGTTTAGATCCATTATGAGACCACTGGACCAGAGATCTGGAAAGGCTCGGGTGGGAAAGTTGATGCCTTTGTTTCTGGGATAGGTACAGGAGGTACAGTTACAGGTGCGGGGAAGTACCTTAAAGAGCAAAACCCTGAGATTAAGGTTAGCTCTTTTTTATTCTCTGATTTGGAAGTAAAAATATCAGAAAGTTAAATGATTCATCTCTCTCTCTCTTAGTTGAACAATTTCCTTATTTCTGGTGTTGCTGGTGCCCTTCTTTATTAATATACAGCTGTATGGTGTAGAACCAGTTGAAAGTGCAGTTTTATCTGGAGGAAAACCCGGTAAGTTATGCTGTATAACATGTCTCACTATGTTCCTTCCTGACATGGTGTCAATAATATTCTTGTATTTGTGGTGTATTATTTCTTGTTTTAGATATTTTGTTGGCTTTTGTAAGTCAGAATGTATGATTTTGATTGAACTTGTGTTTGGGCTGTCATCAGTAGGCATGCTTTTCACCTCTGATTTCCAGAACAGGCTAGGGTTTTAAACATGACAAATTCTAAGATGTGGGCACATAGATACAAATGCATATTTCGTTATGGATTTACCACAATGAAGTCATAGGTTTGTGTGTGTACAATGTACTTGGAAAAATGATGGAAAAGAAAGTTATTACTACATAACAGGACTTATGACAAACTCGAAGAATCTGCTTGTTTTTCTATCACTGTTTTGAGTAAGTAGAGGCAAACTCCTTCACAAGTGTAAATTGGTGTTTGATGCTTGTGGACTTTCGTGTTATGCTGGCAATAATTCAACACAATATACATGCCAATCATCACTTTGGAGCACAGTGTTCTCGTTTGCACGGGACTGAATTTCTTAGAAGTTCTTAGACTTTTTTCTTCCTTCTTCCTTCTGATTTTCTTCTTTTCTCTGCATGAACGTTGTGGACTGAACTATCCTTTGCTTTAAACTAATGTCTTTCTTAGTCCCAATTCGTAAACCCATCTATTAGTGTTGGCTTCCTTATCTTAGAGGATATGCTTCTGCACATATTATACCTTTTAAATCATCTCTTTTATTATTTTGTTCACAATAAATCACCTTACAATTTAGTGTGCACTTACCATTCATTAGTCATGAGTTTGTATCTATAACTTAATTGGTATGACGCATTCTGTGGACTTCACACCAAAAAATAGCCACTTTTGTGGTGTTGGTCTCTGACTATGTAGCAGTGATGCATGCATGATACTGTCAGGACCCAGTGCTTCAGAGGTATTAACATGAAATAAATTATATCAATTCATTATGTTCATTAACTTGTTGAACCTGGACTCTAAGCAATGCGTGGAATACCAAAACTGATCAGGTAACCAAGACCTGTGCTTAGATGGGTGTACTGATTCACCTAAGAAGTCTGATTCTTTCGCCAGGTAGTACTTGCCTGTTGGGGTTTTTTTCCTTTTTCAGACGATCCTTTGGCTTTATGTTCCTGTGACCTAGTTTTAGATTGCTTGTTGCTTCTCAACATGTCTATAATGTATCTAATGATCTGCGATCTCTACTTTGTGTGTCTGTTGGACATAACCCAATACTTGGAGTCTCTATAATTGCAAATTTCCATTCATTTTTGAACTTTAATTGTTTATTCTGACTTTATGTAATTGCACGCTGTAATGTTTTAGGCCCTCATAAAATTCAAGGAATTGGTGCTGGTTTCATCCCTGGAGTATTGGATTTCAGTATACTTGATGAAGTTATTCAAGTAAGCCTCAAAGACTTTCTAACCAGGCAGTCTTGTTCAGTTGATTAAATATCTGGATGAATCTACTCATGCATCATGCTTTGTGTATCACGAAGAAAAGAAAAACAAACCAAAGAAAGAAAGGAAGACGGAATAAAGATGAAGAGAATTGATTGATGCTCCTCGTTTTATCTGCCGCTGAGCATTTATATACTCTATGAAGTTTATAAGCTAACCATCACAAATCAGAGTGTCCTTTTCAATTGCCATACAATGGTTGCAAGTGTACAATTGGGATTGGGTCAGGGTAACCCTATTAAGCTCCACTGGTGTGGGGAGTAAATAGGCTAAAACAAGTTCTAGGATTCTTGAAATAGGGTTACATATGGAAAAAAGTTTGTTTAGTCAAAGTGCATGAAACAAGGTGAATTCATAATTTCTCCTGAATATGCTGGGATTTCTTATGACCATTCACTAGGGTGAGTGGAAGTCAACTGAGCCTCATTGTCAAATAGAACAGTTAACCTTTTGACATGTGCAATGATTTGCTAAATTAGTTATTTTCGTGGCGTGATAGTGATACTCACGTGTTGTAATAGGGCATGCTTACTTGTATGCGAAAGCTTATGTTATTGCTATTACTCTTCCCTTATTTATTACGACTTGTCATCCTTGAGATTCAGAAGCCAATCTTTGATAATTATTGCTGAGGGATTATGTTTGAATGAATTTGCAGATTTCAAGTGAGGAAGCTATTGAAACTGCCAAGCTTCTTGCATTGAAAGAAGGTTTGCTGGTAAGAACAGAACTTTTTATATGATTCAGCTGTGGGTCATATAAGCAATTTTAGTTCACTTTTCTCTCTAAGAACTACTGAATTCCTAAGTTCATGCCGTAGGTTTTTTTTTTATAGTTCATAATTTTGACGGCATTTATGAGTAAATGTATTGCAGGTAGGAATATCATCTGGTGCTGCTGCCGCGGCAGCAATCAATATAGCTAAGAGGCCAGAAAATGCTGGAAAACTAATTGTTGTAAGTTTGATTTTCTGCTATCCGTTAATGCACTGCATGACTGCTTGAGATTGTGATTCTGCTTATGTGGATGGCTTTGCTGTTGTGTCTGCCATTTGTGTATATTTTGGTGTCAACTGGGAAAATTTTACTAAAATTTTGTCATGGCTGAAATATCTTAGTAAATTCTGGTAGCATAAACAATAAATTCTCTCTTTTAAGTAATTTGGCAACTCCACTGGACAAGCCTTAATCTCAATCGCTGGAGATAGGTTAGAAACTATGATCCTAAAAATCTTTAAGTTGCTACAAATATTCTATTTATTCTTTTTTGACAGGTGGTGTTCCCCAGCTTTGGTGAGCGTTATCTGTCATCAGTGCTGTTTGACTCCTTGAAGCGGGAGGCAGAGAATATGGTTTTTGAGCCCTGAGGTTTTTCGTAGCTTCATAAAGGTAGTAAAATGTTTGATTCTGAATGCAGTTTTGGTCTTGGCGACTTTTGCGTCTTCTTGGTTTCTCAATAAATATTGTGATTAATAGTAGTTTATGTTGCCTTGACTTGGACTCGACTGTATATTTGAAATAAAACTACGTAGTTTCCGAATATGCGAGCTGAATAAGGGTTTTGAACGGTAATCCCTGACACTGGGTTTGGATCGTGGATTTGCTTATTTTACTGAAGACCAAATCCATTTGCTCATTTTATATTTAATAGGTTCCCAATAACAGTTATTTCGTAATAAAACAAATTATGGTGGTCAGATGGGGAAGATGTTTGTGTGTGGCCTCAGTTAGGCAGAGCCTGCAGCTTTTGATGGTTGAAAAGTGCTTTTGAAAGGAAGTGCTTTGTGCATGATTGAAACGTATGCAAATATCATATTTTCTCGTGCAAAGTCCTTTTAAGGGTAGGTCAACAATGCAATGTAACGAGAAAATAATAATGAGGGGATTACTTTGGGCTGGCGTAGGGTCGGTTAGGCGTTGGCCATCACGTCAGTTTGGGCTCATCAAATATAGGGGTCCGTGCTGACCTGATAACGATCAGGTGGTGCACTGCGATTGTACATAGCATTCGTCTAATAATAAATGATATATATCAATGTTTTTTTTTTCTCCTTCCCTTTATTGGGATTAATTAATTCTATCAATGTCTTTTCACATTTATATACCTATAACATGTTAATCTGAATTGCAAAAATCCACAAGGTAAAGCCAGAAACCGCTTAAAATGTTGGTCGTATGTCAAGTTCAAGAAAGCACTGGATTAGGTGGAAGGTAGAGATCAAAGGGGTCAACACAAGTACTTTGTGCAAACTAATCACAGTAGTTTCCAATTGTCAAAGCGGCAGCACAATCAATTTTTATCTAAACTAGGTGTGGGTCTGTGCATTGCAGGGGAAATAAGGCGTCTTTAAATTCACAATAAAAATATTATAAGTAATTAATTTATAAAAAATTATAAAATTTAAATTATGCATCATAGTTAAGGCTTATCAGTCAAAAAATAATGTCAATGAATAAACCAATCTTGTTATGTGGCGTATAATTAGGGGTGTTCACGGGTCGGGTTAGGTATTGATCCACTAACTGAATCGTCAAGTTCGGGTTCAGTAATAATAGAACCGATTTCGATTCGGTTTGGATTCGATTCTGGTTTGGCCCAATGATTTACTGTAGAAGTGGCGGGTTGATTAGGTCATGTGGCTTAAGGTAGTGATTCACCAATCGAACCACCAAAGTTGGGTTCACAAACCTTAGAATCGATTTCGACTTTGCTTGGGTTTGGGTTGTGTTTGGGTTCGGGTTGTGTTTAGGTTCGGGTTCGGTCGGTCAAGTTGGTGGATAGGATGAATTTTTGAACACCCCTAGTATATATATATATTTTAGATTTCTATCAGATTAAAGTGATTGAATTTTAATAGTTTTTAAAAAGATCTTAAGTAATTTAATCTTAGCAAACTATTTTATGGATAAAAACTAAATATATTTTATTGATTATGAAATAGTTTAATAAAACTCAAAACTCCTATTCATAATATCAAATATTATTTTAAATGAAAATTAAAAGAAATGTTAACTATATAATGAAAAATTATTTGGTGAGTCGGGATATCAATTATTATTTTAAATGAAAATTAAATGCAATAGACAATCTAATCACAAATTTAATGGGTTTCAACTCATACATATCTATACGTATAACTCAAAATAAGGAACTCATACATACCTCTATGTATAAAACAACTAATATGAAACTTAATTTTTTTTAAAATAGGACTTGTGTAACAAATAAAGAATTTAATGGAATAAATATCTCCATTGCCCTTGTGACATGATATTTTAAAAGTATAACAGTATACAGAGTGCCACCTAAGCTCCATATAAGAAAGAGGTAAAATATAGGGGCTAACACAACTTATATATATATATATATATATGATTTTATGATAAAATAGGTGTATTGGCCCCTAAAACCTAAGTAATTTCATCTTTACCCTCCCAAAGTCCAAGTAATTTTATCTTGCCCATTTTCAAACATTTCTCCTATATTTTACTCATTCTATAAATTTCATTTGGTTATCTAATTTTGTTATAATTTGACTATATCATGATCTTAAATCTCTCTCTCTCTCTCTCTCTCTCTCTAAGACTTCACATATTTTTATATTGGAATTTATTTTAGTAAATACTATTATTGTCTATGCTATTTTGACATCCACTAAAGTACTTTATAGGAATGTAATACCGAAATTAATAAGCCCATCTCACTTTGAAAATAATAGTAATAACCGTCTTAATAAATAAAAATTGTATGTTATAACAGTCTACCTCTATTATATATATGATTAATGTGAAGTATAGTTCGTTTTAAATATTTTTGACAAAAAATATATGATATGCATGTAATAAGTAAGATGACTCTAGTGAGAGAGAAAAATTAGTGGGATCGAAACACCTACCTCACAATTATTCACACTGGATTTAAAATACCACTAAAAATAAAAAAAATTAGAAGGTCCAGAACTCTACTGACAATGATTCACTCTGGTCAATATAGTTGGGTGTTCAAGTAAAATCACAAGATACTGAAATTCCGAATGTATGTCAGACTTAGGAGATTCTTGTCATTTGGGTGTAGTCGTATGAATTAACCATACAACCACACACCACTATAAAAAAGTTTAGAGCATAGACTAGGGCAGGGGCCGCGCCAACGCAGGCCCCCTGCCACAAATTATGACAAAGGCTCCACCGCATGGGTAGGCCTTAGGCTAGCGCCCCTCCTAAGTGCAATGGAGGTCACTAACCTAGGCCATGGACCTCATTGTTTGCCCATTGACCCGTCCAGGTAAGTATGTTTTACGAGACTTCTTGCTCCTTATCTATACACCCATGCTTGCCACTTTTCTCTCGTTTTTGTTCCATGTGGGACTCAATGCAAACTCTCCACGAAGTTCAACTTTGTTAGCATCGAAAAACAAACACACGCAACACTGTCCTACTTTGAGGATGACGTCAAGTTCTGTAATAGTACAATGAAAGAATAATCCAAGTACTGAGGGAGAAATTATTAGGTGCTCTGGGTGTCCTATGTTACTGTTGCTTCATCTCTCATAAACACAATGAGTGTCTTATGCTAGATGGGTCCAAAAGTAAATTTGGTGGGTGTAAGAGTAAGGCAGGGACGGATTCAGAATTTTTGTTTAGTGAGAGCAAAGCTTAGATAGAATCACGCGTACTTGAAATTATTTTCTAATTGACAATATTTTTTATTTGATTAATAAAGAGGTAATTATATTAAAGACATCGAAAAAGAGGCACCACCATTGCGCAAAAGTTATGTACAAAAAATTATACAACTACGAAAAACCTTAATCCAAATTTGGCTAGCTAGGTCTCGAAATATTGAGAAAGGGTTTTAAGATTTGAGTAGCCAAGCATCTATAGATACAATTAAAAAAGTGGATACAAAAGGTTTTTGGACTTGGGCTCTTTTTGTTTTTTGAACTTCTAAAATAGTAGTAGGTAATGGCTAGAAAAAAGAAATATTAAACGGGTAAGAACATTTTCGTTTAGTATTAAAATAGAGGGTTAGAAATTGGAATTCTGTTGTCTATTTGGCCAAACAATCAAGAATTCATGATATATATATTTTTACCTATAGATTTAGTGATATTCAGAGAGGATAAATGTAAATGTTGGTTAATTTAGAGAAGAGTAAATGTAAGTTTAGTAAATTCAATGGGGACAAAATATATATATTTGCAACCTAAGATCAAATAAATACACATAAATTATTTAAAAAAAATGGTAAAAGTTGCCAAGCCAGAGGCCCTTCCTTCATTAGCCCTTGGAGTAAGGTGATGCGGCACTTCAAAAGCATTGAATAATTTTGTGTAGGCTGCACTGTAGTGCAATGCAGGGAGACTTCTTTGTAAAACTACAATTATCAAAAAAGCAAAATTCAGTTTGGTAAGCATAACTCACATTTCAAACACCAAAACCATTCTTTTTTTTCATTTCTAATTCACTGATATTTCAAACTGCCAAAAGCATTTTATTCATGGTGTCATGGCTTGCTTGCATTTCCATGCCCTGATTCTTTTCTGCCCTCGGACCGGTATTTGCTTGTAGAATTTCATGACCTAACTCATAAAGCAGTCAATTATGTTATAAGGCTGTAATTTATCTGTCGGTTGATGAATTCTCCAAGAAATCTCCTGCAACTATATATTAAAGTTCTTTGATCCAAGAATTTATCGATTGTTAGTTGTCACTTGTCTCAAAAATTATTAACTCCTCCTCCAGGGTGGAGAAATTATTTAGTACACTTTTAAGCATCATGTGTCCTCCTTCTTTCCATTTATATGGAGTGAGTCTTTCATCTATATCAAGTGAGATATTTGAACTTATCTAACAAAGAGACCCATCATTTTGCCAGTGAAGAAAGAAAAATAACATGGTATTTGAGGAGCACTGAATAGATTTTCTTCCTTGTGGTGCTGCGTTATTCCTCCTTTTTCACTCCTAATGGAGTGTGGGATTAAATGCCCTATTAAGTAGATGGGAATCCACTCTTATGTGAGCGAAATAGCAAGTCAATCATAGCGCCCTAAAGAAAGCTCATAAGAAGTTATGTTAAACAAGTTATAAATTATATGCCCAATAAGATTCACTTATTTTGCCTATATATACATTTACATATATGTGTATACATGAATGAGATTGCTAAATTAATGATTTTATTTACTACATTCAAATTTTTGCTTTCACATAAGAGTGAGAAGGATTATCAATACAATCATAATACCAGTGATGGCATTTGTCTATCCATTGTGATTGTGAGGGAGAAGTATGAGCACTTAATACTATAAAAAGAACTGAATAATTATATATAAATAGATATACATATTTGACCAAAAAATTAGCATAGTCCTATAGTGAGGGCAAGCTTTTACTACCACAAATTTTTAGTGGATTGACAAATAGCCACCGGGTCAAGAGTATTTTATCCATTCATGATAAATTGCTTTGGCAACAGTACCCCCCAAAAAGTCACATTTATATATATACCTATACACCTATATATATATATGTGCATATATTATTACTCATCAAAATTATATATGTATATATATAAATATTTATGCGCATGTTTTATATTGGGGCTCTTTACCAAAATGAGTTATTTTAATAGATATTTAAAAAATTAGGGTCCTTTTCAACTTATTTACAGGACTCTAGTTAAGTATCACTAACAATGACGCCTCCATGAAAAGCATCAATGCTAATGATGCTTTCATTTTTTAATTTTTTTGTATGTTTCTTTTATAAAAATGATAGTGAAAATTCAAACAAGACATAATTTTAAAGGCGTCCTTAGTGTTGATGGTTTAAGTTTGGGACTAAAAGCGTCAATAGTGTTGACGTCTTCATTATAAAAGTGTCAACACTAATGACGCTTTTTAACGGGATAAATATCTCTCCAATAGCTCCTTTTTTTTTTTTTTTTTTTTCACTTGCAAGCCCAAATTTGGGTATCTCCTGCGACTCTTCTCTCTCTTCTTCTCTTTCACTTCTCTCTTCGTCGAATCCACTTCAGATCTTGGGGAAAATTGTTGGCTTCTTTTATATTGGCGATTGCTCAACAAAACTTACAGTAGGTAAGTGTATTTGTGTCATTTGCGAAGTTAGGGCTCACTCCAAAGCCCTGCATTGTCCACCAAAGTCTCAATGTGAAGGCCACCAATGTCAACCACATAGTAGCTCACCAGGGCTGATTTTGAAGCATCAACGATCCATCATTGTCTTCCTCATCTACCACAAGTGTTGGTCATCATCCACCATTGCAGGTAACGATTTAATTTCTTTAAACCCTTTTGTAAGGCTCACTCCAAAGTCCTACATTGTCCCCTGCTGAATGCATTCTTCATTTTCTGAATATTTCTATTGATAATTACTTTCAATTTACAAGTGCTCCACTACTTATTTACATATTTATTTGCATGCCTTCTGGACTAGTTGCCCATGAATGGTCATTTTTCAACCATTGGCTATTGCATGTCTTTAGATATAAATATATTCTCTAGATTTGAAAAGAATCAATTTTCACTCTACTGCTGAATCAGAATATGGTTCCATAATATGTGGTGTTGTCCATACAATTTGAATTTAGTCTTTGTGATTTATGTATTTCTTCCTCAATTAGTTAGAACTTTCAGTCTCTTTCCATGGCCTTTGCCTTTTCATTCCTTTTAGTACCCAGCTACATTTTAGTACTATTTTAAGTGTAAAGAGACTTAATGTAATAGGTTTCTTGTTATCCATCTTTTTGATATAGAAGGAAAAAGCTACATCTAATTATTCTTTGTATAAAACTTGGCTATTCCTTTTTCTTAAGACCCATTCTGTAAGGTTTTAGTTTTGTTATTTGCTAATAAATGACTCATTGTAAGTTTAATTGGTTGATAGTGAATATGTAAATTTAAGTTTAACTTCATTTAACTTATATTTTCATATGTTGAGTTAGAGTAAGTTTGATTGAATGGATACTGTAAAAGTTTTGTGCTATTGGGGTGGGACTATAGTACAAGACCCTGACAAAGGCGTATCATATGATACCGAAGCAAATGGGTTTTACACTATACAACGTAGAACAACACTTGAAGAATTAGAATAATTTCTTACGCCTAAGGTTGTAGATGAATAAGAAAACATCCGATTGAAGTTGATATGTAGACATCCCCATGGACAATGGGAGAGGTTCATTTATTATGAGAAGGTGCCCATCAACGATGACATGACGTTGGATAGTATTCTGGACATCCCGCAGTATTTTCTGACACTAAATTATGTTGAATTGTACGTGGACAATGAGAACATAACGAGTGAGTTGAATGCACCAGAGCTAATGTATTTAGGTTATGGGCCATACAATGTTCAAGGAAGTTGCAATCAATTTGGCAGGACATACACGTCATTGTTGATTCAAGAGGCACACGGTGGGATTCCTAGCTCATTCATTGGGATGTTGATATACTGATATGTCCCCACAGTCGTATTATCTAAGGTATGAGTTATAAATTGCCGGGGGTTTACAGATGCAGTATGACATTGATACAAGTTTAGGGGTTGAACATTTATCTCTACTACACCTATCAACTTCCCCAATTGATAGGTTCCACCCGCTTGTTAAGGAGTATATTAATTTGGGTGGTGATGGAGTTGATGGACACATACCTGACAGTGCGGGTCCTGATCTAGACGTGGACGAGGACATTAATGTTGAACTAATAACCGATGAAGAATTTGATGATGAGGGGCAGGAATTTGGTGAACCACCATCGTCTTTGGTTGATATACCTGAACGATACACTCCTATCCGTTACTTCACAAACTTGGAGGGGGGGGGGGGTAGTGACGGTACCATAACTAGTCGGGCCCTTTATTGTCATGGGAACGTATGGACCCTAGAGACCGTAGAGTTCGAAAATGAGATGATCTTTAAAGACAAAGATTCAGTGAAATATGTTGTAAAGATGTACAATGTGAAGAAAAATAAATAGTACGTGGTTGTGGAAACGGGCAAGAAGTTTTGGGATGTAAGGTGCAAGCATAATTGTAACTAGAGGTTTCGAGTGTTAAAGAAAGAGAAACGCAGTTTCTTTGAGATCCAGACATATCCCGATCCACATCATTGTTTGTTTGCAAGATTACATAGGGACCATTGTAAAATTGATACTGATCTCGTTACGACGGTTATTCTGTACTCAATTAAGGTAAACTATATTTTTCTTCAATTAATGTAATTTAAAATTATAACATGAGTTGTTTATGTGTACACTTTAATAGATTTGGTGTTCTTGTACAGGTAGATGCGGAAACAAAGGTGGCATCGCTTATTACCACCGAACGAACTGCATTGAAGCATACAATAACTTACAAGAAGGCATGACTTGCAAAAATAAGAGCCATTGAGGTGATATTTGGGAATTGGGATAGTTTTAGAATGGAACGTGTTGCCGTCAAGTATGCCAGGTGAGGTGGTGTTTAATTATATGTTTTGGGCTTTCAAACCTACCATCGATGGTTTCACTCATTGCCCTCTTATTATCGGCATTGATGGGACTTTTTTTAATGGTAAATACACCGAAAAGGTGCTAGTAGCTACCACACCAACTGGAGATGAACATATTTTACCACTTATTTTTGCCATTGTAGATGAAGAGAATACAACGTCCTGGTCGTGGTTCATTAAGAACTTGAGACGTCATGTAGTGCCTAACAGTGAGGGCATCATGTTGATATCTGATAGGCACGTGGGCCTGTTGAATGTTGTTGCGTAGTACTGGGAACATTTACGTTTGCAACGTGTTGGATATTATCAATATTGCCTCAGGCACGTTTATAACAACTTCAATAAAAAATTTAGCAACACAAAACTCACAGATTTGGTGTGGAGGGCTGGTAGTTGCCATCAAATTCGGAAGTTCAACTTGATTATGAAGGATATTAAAATTCTTAAACCAGAGGCATTAACTTGGTTGCAAGATATGACACTTGAAAAGTGAACACCTGCACATGACGGAGGTCATAGGTGAGGGACATTGACTACAAACCTATCAGAGAGATTGAACAATGTATTGAGAGGAGTCTGGAATGTGCCCATCATGACATGTGTGCAAACTACATTTAATTGGCTTGTTAAATATTTTGATGAGAGGAGGATTGAATGTATTAAAAATCGGGTTGCTGGTGTCAAGTACGGTAGAGAGGTCCAAAAAAAAAAAAAAAAGAAAAATACCAAGAAAAAGAAAATACACATATATTAAGAGCGTTTAACAGGTAATTACCCTGGCATCACTTTTAAGGTGATTATTATTTTTTGAAACCGATAGTGATTTCATTGTTGTTCACAGGTAAGAAAGTGAATACGAGATCGAAACCACACATCATGGGAGAATGGGTGGGCACAAACAGGTTGTAAGACTTAACCCTCCTAGATGTTCTTGTTCGAAATACATCATCAACAAATACCCTTGTTCACACATGCTTGTTGTCACCACAGATTTAGGCAATGATCCATTTTACTTGGTGGTGCCACAGTACAGAATTGATGTATATCCATGTATTTGGGATTAATTTTAGCCCAATGCCCCACAAAGATTACTGGCCCTTGAGTAGTATACCCATATTGGCCCCCAATACAGGCCATTTGCAATCAATGAATCCAAAGCTGGGTCGGCCCAAAACAGCCCGTATTCACAATGAAATGGACACTTCCAGAAAAAAACACAGCTACCATTGCAGTCTTTGTCAACAAACTGGCCATGATAAGCGAAAATGTTTGGAGAGGGTTCGACGCGTGGCGGACTAGCAGTTGTTATTTGCATAGCTTAATGCTGTATTAAGTAATTGTATTATGTTATGTTATGTAATGTAATTGTCGTATCTTTGTCAAACTATGGACTTTGAATAACATGGATATATATGACATCAAACAGAAAATGCCAAATATGACCCTTGCATGGACATATATTACATGAAACAGAAAATGACAAATATTACCCTAACATTCTAACTTATTTTACATCAAACTTAACTAGAAATAGGAACAAGCTTTATAGACTATGTTCATAACAACACAGTGGTTTGCTAGCAATGGAAAGGCTATTAGGTAGATAGTTAACAAAGTCATGGTCGCCTTCTTATTCTGAGAAGTCTGAAAGTTCTAGGTTAAAAACCTAAAATGAATCTTCAATAATTTTTATTATTTGTTGTGTTGGATCAACATATTCTTTCTTCGCATGCTCTGTAAAATGATATCTATCCAACCTTTATTGCATTTGAACAATCTCGCGTTCGAGCGCTTTTATAACCTTGCTGTTAGGTGATCTCATGCTGAACAACCTAGCTAAACGTGCTTGTGGGACACGGAGGCTATGCCATTAACAATACATCTTTTGTTTACACTGTTTATCGAATAAGTCTTCCTAGGGCAACCTTATGCATTGGTCGACGGTCACACCATGAGATGGTTTTAAAGATGCATCGCCAACGAAGATGTGGCTGACCGAACCCGTCGTATCATGCATTAGGGTATGTTTATTGAGACAACAACGCTTTCGGCCATACCATTTGATACTAATTGGGTCCGTGTATGTACCCACCATATGGATGGTTGAGCTTTGGTATTCATCCATATCGTCGATTTTAACTGGTATGTTTGGAGATATGGTTGAGCACTTCTTCACGTAATCACACCATTTTATACGCAATCTGTTCACATTAATTTGATATCATAGTTTGCAACTTTGTTTTGTTATTTATTGTTTTAATTGACAGGACAAGTCTTTAGTGCAGCCTTGTCCTGTCATTTATTGCTTTAATTGATAGGACAAGTCTTTGGTACAGCCTTGTCCTGTCATTTATTGTTTTAATTGATATGACAAGTTTTTGGTGCAGCCTTATCCTGTCAGTTATTGCTTCACGTGATATAAGTTGCAACCTTCACGTGAGGGCTTAAGGACAATAAGTCATAAAGTCCTTCACATGAAAGTCTGAAAGTTATGTTATTGACATGACATTACACCCAATGGTTGTAGCCTTCACGTGAATTGATAAGGACAATAATTACAGCCTAGATTTGAAAATGACATTGTTTTATTGACAATGACATCACAATCCAACTCGTGAGTTGTAGCCTTCACGTGAAGGCTTCAGAACAAAGGCTTATTGGGTTGTAACCTTCCCGTGAAAGCTTAAAGATAGCCATTCACGTGAAGGCTGCACGTGCAGGATAAGGGCGTGGGGTTGCCCTTTATAAATACCTCTTCTATGGAGGATTAAGTTAGGGATACCATATGTCAAGCTGTGCCCATAATTTGAACACTCATAATGAAATACATTGTTGATGACATTTTTAAGGCTATCGGACGTCATTGGGTTGCACAAGATGAGGAAATTTTTGAATACGCTTTGGATCCAAATAAGCGTTACTCACGTAGTGTAAAACCCTAACTTGCTTAACATTATATTTAGCTTTATAGCATGTTATGAGTGCATGATTACCTTAATCAAGGAGCTTGATTAGTATGTTTTAATGAGAGCATGCCATGGGGGGTTATTATATTTTTGAGCATGATTAATTAGATTAATCTATAATTAATTAGCTTAATTGATCTTCATACTTAGCTTAATGTTAATGATGATTAATTAGTCTAAATATATTTAATTATGTTAATAAGGTGAATTAGTGAGGAGAGTGGTGAAGCAAGGAGGTGCAAGGTGGGAGGTTTAATCTCAAGCCACCTAGGTGTGTGCTTCATATAAGTGAGGTGTGTGCATAAGGTGTGTGTGTGTGTGTGTGTGGTGTGTGCTTGTGCTAGCATATGTGTGTGTGTGACATGGGGAGAGTTAGATACACTTTGTATCTATTGTTAGCTTCAAGTCAAGGGAGGAGAGAGGAGAGAGGAGCTTGGGTAGTAATTATTTTTGGTGAGAAAGAAAGTGAGAAAGTTAGAGAAAAGAAGAGGAAGAGAGAAAGGAAGAAAAGAAAGAAGAGATTGAAGGGGAAGCTTGTGTGTTCATTACTTGAGGTGAGAATCTTCATGCTTATGTTTGATTCATTGTACTCTTGTTGATTATTGTATGCTAGCATATCATTTTATGTCATGGAGGTGAGAATTGGAGTGAGGAGAGGGAGATTGCATATGATTCCCAAGAGGAAGCACTGAATTCTTCATGTTTTGCATGTGTTGTTGTTTTGAAGTCTTGTTAGAGATTTTAGAACTTTATTTTAGGCTTGAAGGACTTAGAAATGGGTTGGAGATTGCATGAGAGTCTTAAATCAAGTTTTGATGTCATCTAGTTCGAACCAGGGCACACTGGCACAGTGGAGAGCACCTGATGGTGTAGTCCACTGGCCAAGGGGTGCCATTGGGCGCTTGAGGGCACCTGATGTGCACTCTTCTGGAAGAGGCCGCTAGTGTGCACTCCAGGGGCGCATTAGCATGCTTCCAGGCCACAGCTTCAGTGTACATTGGTAAAATGACCATATCTCACTCTAGAAAACTTGAAATGGTTGTTTAAAGGTCTTTTTATTGATATAAAGCTTGTACTCTAACTCCTTGTAAATGGTGAGATATTATAGTTTAAAGTTAACCTTGTATTGTACTAGGGAAGGGTTTAATATATCCCATTGAGTTCTAATACATCATTGATGTTCTAAATCATAAGTTTAAGGAGTATAAGCCATGAGCATGCATTGGTTATGAATTATTACAATTATTTCATCAAGTTTGACCTGATGTGTGATAGGTTTGGAAACGGCTCAAGGCACTCTAATTCCATCAAAGGATTGATTCCTCTTGGAATAGTAAGTTGAGATGGGGATTTAAGATAATCTTATTCATATTAAATTGAATGCCTTATTATCCATGTTGGTATTAATTGTAGTGTTGTTGATTATGTTAATTTTGATGTTAATTGTGGGGATATGAAATATTCTCATTTGCATTGAATGGAATGTCTTGTGGTGAATTGTTCGTGTTAATTGTGCGGGGATATAAGATAGTCTTATTAGTATTAAATTGAATATCTTGTTATCTATGTTGATGACGGTGGTTTGTGTGGTGGCATTGTGTGGTTTATCTATATTGAAATTGTTGTCTATATAGATATTGATATTGTTTCCTATGTTGGTGTTGGTGTTGATGTGGCATGGCTTATATAGTGGCATGTTGGTGTTATTATTGGTGTTGAATTATGAGGTGACATTACATACAACATACATTGTGTGCATATCTTACATTACACGAGAGAAAGTTCGGTCACGTGGGACCAACCTAAGATTTAGTCACGGTGGACTAACCTAAAGGGTGTTATGGTGGACATTCCTTGATAACAAGTCATTGATATATTGGGACAATGTTATTTAAATCGCATACTCATTTATGATGTATCATATATTGTATCACGATGGTCATTCTTGATAACTTACTTTATCAATTTTGGCAAGATTATTTACAAGTATGCCTATGTGGTGAAGTACCTATGCGGTGATGTGCCTATGTGGTGATAAGTTGGTGTGGTGAGCCAATGTGGTTACATTAAAGGAGGCATTGTATTACATGAGTTATTTTTCATTGATGATGGTGATAGGTGTGTGGTTATATCATTATTGGTGGTTTATCTATTAGTGTGGTGGTTTATCTTTTGGTGGTTGATTTAGTGGATTATGTATTGGTGATTGACTCGGTTGTTATTTAGCATTCGTTCTGTATGAGTTTGATTATCTTAGTGAACATATTGATATATAGCTTACACTCACACAAATTGTCTTACAGGTGAGACGGAAAGGAGGTCCAGTCCACTGTTGTCACTATCGTTGTTAATATCAAGTTGGAGAGCTTCGAGAAGCTCCATTGTCGAGTTGTTGGTCTTGCATATGTTGTGTATTGGATACGAGTTTGAGAGTTTGTTTATGTTTCAGTTTTGTAATTATAATAGTTTGATTTAGAAGTTCTCTTCATATATATTGGAGGATTATGAGATGATTTTATTCATATAATGATGTTGTTTATCATTTATAAGATTCTTATCTTTGGGATTGTCGTGAGGCTTCGCTGACAGGTTATTAGCCTGTGTGATTACGTTCGTCCTAAGATGTCACTAATGACACCTGATTAGGAGCTGGCATGACACGTAGTACTGTTAATACAATGTTAAGTGAGTTGTCACATAGAACTATAAGAACTGAGGTTTTGGTTGCAGACTTGTAAGCAACCAATTTTTGAATTCCTCATCGATTGCAATGAATTTGCCTACCAATATTTCTCAATCGTTGGAAAAGGCATTGCATTATTTTTGTGAAGAGGAGAATCGAATGCAAACGCGGTTGTTTTTATATAAATTTCACATGTTGGCTATTGAGTGTGCTGAAGAGGGGTTAATGGCTAAGAAAAAATTTTATATACATGCTAGCAATGATGAACAATATGAATATGACATTGAGATGTCCGATGAAAATAAAAATCCATGAAATTATATGGCGTATGGGGTTTATTATTTTTCTTTATCTTGGTCATATATGTTCGTTTAGTAAGTATTGCAGTTTATAATAAAAGCTTTCTTTAGATCTTAATGCAGAGTACAACCTAATACATTAATTAGAAAATATGATCATAGTACATGATATTACACTTACACAAAATAAAAACACAACCTCTCATTGAGGTTTGCTAATACTCGCTATAATTTGATGAACATGAACCTAAATACTACTTAAAACTGACATAAGTCAATCCTCATCAGACATTTAATAGTCTAATAAATACTATTTGTTACTTAATATATTGTTTTGTTCCATCAAATACTCTTCGTTACTTAAGACATTGTTGTGTTCCATCGATGTAAGTTCTCTCCCGCTAGCCTCTACCATTTCAGTGGCGAGTTGGAGCATGAAGTAGCGACATCTGTGCATTAATATTTGGTTGTTCTCTCGCCTAATTCTTGCTACCACTTCTTCATATTTTGTTGTAGTGCCTCGATTGTTTGCACCATCGAGATAGTATGTGAAAAACACACGGTACTATCTCGTTAGAACTCAGCCTCCTAGAAGGACGAGTGCGACTAGTTTTGGATTGAAAATTGACTTGGATAAGAGTTTTTGGAAAAAGATTTGGAGTCGCCACTTAACTTTTTTAGGTGAGTTAGGTCACCCAAAACTAAGTAAAATTCGAAGATTAAACTCAGAATTTTTGAAAAGGTTTTGAAAAACTACCTCAAGAGAGGGTTTTTAAGACAATAGGTTGTATGGCAACATTTGAAAAGATTTAAGCATTTTTTTTGAAAACAATTTCATTTTTGCTCTTTCAAAAACAGTGATTCAAGATTCAGAGGTTGGTTACGTATAGGAAAGATGCACTAGGCTATCACCCTATCCTGCCCTTACAGTACCTACATGTCTTTTCACCATAGGTTCACTTATTTAGAATCTCCAATTTTTCAATGTCCAATTATATCTATTTCAAAAAGAATTTTGAAAAGAAGTTTAAGCCATCATTTTAGGGATGATGTGATGCATGATATGCAAGTGCATGAAAAGAATTTGAAAAGAGAATTAAAATTTTGAGAAAGGTTGTGATTACACTCATATGGGTTGCCTACGTATCCTTTTGTTGAGAATTAGTTCAGTCATAGTTCGGCCTTGGGATCTGATTAAAAATAGACACTTTTGAGGTCTTGTTTGATTTGAAAAGACACTTTGGGGCCTTTCAAAAGTTTAACCTAAAAAGGGTCTGATTCAAACTTTGATTTGAAGATTTGGAATTAACTTTATTTTAAAATTGAACTTTGAAGTAGAACTTGGATTTATTTTGAAAAGATTGAATTGAACTTCAAAATCATCTTGACTTGAATTAGAGTTTGAAAATCGTCTTGGTTTAGAAAAGAGTTGAAATTTCCTAACTTAGGGTTATGGGTTGAAATGTTTTGGTCTCCTAGGGTTTAAACATGCAATTGAAAAGTTATATTTTGAAAAAGCTTGATTTTAGAAAGTTTTGAATTAGGAAAGTTCTAAATTAGGAAAGATTTGATTTAAGAAAGGCTTGAATTAAGAAATGTTTGAATTTAGAAACATTGAATTAGGAAAGATTTGAAACTAGGAAAAATTTGAAATTAGGAAATTAGAAAAGATTTGAAAGTTTGAAGTTAGGAAAGGTTTGATCTCTATTTCCTAAGGTTGAATATTGGATTTTATTTAAAAAATGGATGATTTGATTTGGTTTCCTATTTGGAAAGATTTGTTTTGAATTGAAATTAGAAAGCTTGAGTTTTGAAAATCTATTATTTTATGTGACTTTTGAATTAGGAAATTTATGATTTTTTTTTTTATAAAAAATGATTTTTGGAAATTTATGATTGAGGTAGAAAATAGTTTTGAAAATTTATAATTTGATGTAGAAAATTGAAAGCCATAAATAGGGATTTTAGGGTTTTGACTTGGGCTTCAAGACAAAGAATTTTTAAAAAGTGAATTTAAGAAAACTATTTTAGAAGGATTGGAATATAGACTTTTGCAAGTCTCTTATATATCTCACTTTTCTAAAACGATTTTAATTATGAGAAGATTAGAATCATTCTAGGGTTGTGATTTTGACAACAACTACGGTTTAAGACCCTAATATGGACTTTTATGGTTTCTTTGAATGTAACACTTTCCTGAAACAATCATAACCATGGAATCGCTAGAATCATCTTAGAGTTGTGATTTCGTTGTAAGCACCCCTTTTTTTGCCCGTTCGGCAATCTCCAGTCTATCCAGACTTGTACTCAAGTCAATATGGACATATTCCAATTTAAATCAACTTTCCAAGTCTAATTCCGTCAATCAAATCGCTTCACGGGCCCACTGGGCCCAAATAGAGGTAAAATGACCAAAATGCCTTTGGGGGTATTGTTCAGTCCAATTCCAACAGGCACGTCTTTCCGAAGATAGTAAATCCCCTTTCTAATTCCAATTCCAATTCCAATTCTAATTTCAATTAAATTCGACACACCTTTCGAGAAAGTTGATTCCTCAAGATGGTAAGACCATCCAATCCGGCATGTTTCCGGGTGAACTCGTCAGAACGGTAAGTCCCTTCAAACCCGTCTACCGGGATGAGACCCCAAGTCTCCTAGATGGTAGAACGGTCTACCTTTGGCGCTTGCTAGCCTGCCAATGTAGAAATATTTGTTTCGGCATGCCTTTTGAGAAAGTTGATTCCTCAGGCGCTAAGTCCATTTAGTAGCTTCCCGAGATCAGGCAGTCTCGGAAATGATCGCGAACCGTTAAAGTAGTGGAAGTACTCGTAAGCATCGCAACCGTCAGAGTAGCGGAAGTACTTGTAAATAGGTCGATATAGAGAATTGCCAACAAACCCCTATATCACGGGACCATCGTCAGAGTGGCGGAAAGAGTCAAAACCCAGGTCAACACCGGTGCCTGTTAGCCCTCTTCGGTGAAAAATGAACAACTGCCCCTAGGGCCATTTCTGGCATGTTTCTCGGGAAAGTACCTAAGTCCTCAGGAGGATAAGTCCACCTTTTCAAGATTTTCTTAAAGGCAATCCGGTATGATTAGGTGTCTTCTAGTCAGTTTCGGGCCAATTCCGGGACTTTCTAGTCAAGATGACCATTTTGCTCCTAGGCATTCGAGCGCCTTGGGAACCACACCAGCTCTGGGTATCAAATTGGTAACCTCCCGAGAATGCTTCTTATTGTATTCCCGACCTTTCATTATCTTTCCGGATCATTCCGAGTTAGTTCCGGTAAACCCGGTGCGAAATGACCGTTTTACCCCTAGTGAGCCGGTCGCCTTTTCCGACCACACCGGCTCTGGGTATCAAACTGGTAATCTCCTGGGACATTCTAAATAATGCTTCTAAACCTCGAGTCTTCTTTCAGGACATTCTGAGTTTGTCCCGGCAGCTTTTCGGCCCGGTTGACCGTTTTGCCCCTAATGGCCCGGTCAACCCTTCCAACAAACCCTGACATCATTTTTCAAGTCTATTACCCACTGGGACCCTATTCTGAGGGTTTCTGTCCCTTTTTGACTTTTTGAGCCATTCCCGGTCCCTTAAATCCTTCCAGGACTTTCCAGAGTCACTCTTAGTGAAGCCAGACTAAAAATTGCATGGTAGTCACTAGTACAGGCGCCCAAATCTTCTGAAGATACGTTGCTTGCCGACCTTAAAACTTTCATAAGTGGCTGGCGCCGCCAAACCAAAATTTTACCTGGCACCACTGCAACAGGCCCCAGGTCATTCTTCTCTCTATAAATATAGAGTCTCCTCCAACGTGAAAGAGGTCCGCAAACTCAGTCTAAAACCCTACTCTTCGATATATAGAGCTCGTAGTCTCTCTAAACCCTAGTCTCCTTTAGGTTTTCCAAACTCTAGCCACCATACACCAATCCCTAGCCTCCTATACACTCACATACACTAGCCTCCAAAGCCTCTATTGAAGACTTGAAGTGCTGTAACTTTGAAGCTCTTGAAGATCGAAGACAAGTTCTCGAAAACTGAAGCAGATCAAGGACCGAAGCAAGAAAAGCAAAGTGTGCAAAGCAAAGCAAAATAAATAAGACACAATGTAGGATCTCTATTTAAGTTTACGCATCTTCCCCCTCTCTCTTCTCTCTCTGAACCCACTTAGGTTTTCTTTTATTTTAATCCTCCATCTTCTTCCCCCCTTTCTTGCTTGCTTGAAACAAGGGAGTTCCCGGTTCATGTGTTTAGGCTATTGGAAGGTCACCGTGTCGGGGGCTTTCTTTTAGTCTAACCGGAGACTACGTGGGTTCGGCCCCCTTGATCATGTGGTAAAGCCTTAACCTTGTATGTTCACGATCCCAACTTGTATTGTATATATCATGATCTTGCATTATTCTAAAATTCGTTTTCAAATTCGTTTTCAAAACTTGCATTAACATTGTTTTCGAACTTGTATCCAAATCTTCTTTTTGAAAACTTGTTTTCAAAACCACAATCCTAAGGCGGTTCTAGCCTTTCCATAACTAAGGTTGCTTTAGGAAAGTGTTACATTTAAAGTGACCAATATGGTTCATATTTTCAAAATATTGTTGTTTTCAAAACTACTATCTTAAAGTGGTTCTAACTTTCTTATGGTTAGAATCGTTTTAGGAAAGTGAGATATTTTATATATACTTTTTAAAAACCCTCTCCAATCTCCTTTCCAAAATTGTTTTCAAAAACTCCCTCCAAAAATCTATTTTTCAAAAACTCTTTTTCAAACTCCTTTCCAAAACACTCTCCTCAAAGTTCACTTTCTAAAAACGCTCCTTAAATTTCCTTCTTAAAAAACTCTTTCCAAAATTTCTTTCCCAAAATCTCTTTCCAAAAACTCTCTCAAAGTGTTGCTTTCCAAAAAATCTTTTCAAAAACTCTCTCTTCAAAATTCACTTTTTAAAAATTCCTTTTTAGGATCTCTTTCAAAAAATCTCCCTTTCTAAAAATTCACTTTCTAAAAACTCTTTCCTTAGAGCCTAAGTCAAGCCCTAGAGCCAACGATTAGGAAACCCTAATTTTCCTTCCCAAAAACTTAATTTTCAATCTTGGCTTAAAACTTAGGTTTCCAAAATCTCCCTTTTACACCAAAATTATAAGTTTCCAAAACCTATTTTCTACATCAAAACTATAGACTTCCAAATCTAGGGTTTCTAAACATCATTCTTCCAAATCCATACCAAATCTAATCTCCCCTTTAGGAATCCAAATCCAATTTCCCATTTAGGAAATTAGATCATATCCTCCGTTTTTGGAAACAAAATCAAATCATCCTCCTTTTGGAAACAGAATTCAATCCTTTGTTTTAGGAAATAGGAATCTCCATCCTTCCAACTCCAAAACTTTCCTAATTCAAATCTTTCCTAATCTCATACCTTCCTAAACCTTGGGTTTCCAAAACTTGAACTTTCAAATCTTTCCTAAATCTAAACATTCCCTAATTCCACCCTTTCCTAAATTCCATACCTTTCCAAATCTTAACTTTTCAAATCTAACTTTTCAAATCTTTCTAAACTTCCAAAATTCTAAACTTTCCTAAATTTCAAATCTTTCTAAAGCTAAAACTTTCTAACCTCAAAACTTTCTTACTTTCAAAACTTTCTTATTTCAAAACATTCCAAATTCAAAACTTTTCAATTTAAGTACTTTCTTAAAATGAAACCTTTCCTATTTCAAAACCTTTCTTATTTCAAAACTTTCCTAAAGTGAAACTTTCGTAAAGTGAAATTTTCCTAATTCAAATATTTCCTAATTCAAATATTTCCTAATTTGAATCTTTCCTAAATTTCAACTTTCCTAATCTTCCAAGTCCAACATTCGAGTCAAATCTTTCTTAAAACTCAAGTCCTTCCTAAATCCTATCTTCCTAAGTCTAGGTTTCCTAAATCTCGATCTTTCCAAATCAATTTTCTAATCCTTCAATTTTAATTTCCAATCTTCTATTTTAAATTCAAATCAAATCCAAATTCTAATTCATTCTTTTTCTATTGCATTTACATATCATACATCATGTTAGTTTCTTTCTAAAAATTCTTTTCTAAAGTGGATAGGATTGGACATTTGTTAGATGAAGACTCTCATAGGTGAATCTAGGGTGAATAGACATGTAGGTACCACGAAGGTTGGGTAGGGTGATGGCTTAGTGTGTCTTCCTTACACGTAACTAACCTCCGAACCTAGGATCACTGTTTTCGATAGACCAAAACGGAGTTATTTTTCAAAAAAGGGATTAAACATTTTCCAAAGGTTGCTAAACAACTCGTTTTCTTAAAAAACCTCTATTGAGGAAGTATTTTCAAAATTATTTTCAAAAACCCTAAATGTAGTCTTCAGATTGTGCTTAGTTTTTAGGTGACCTAATTCACCTTAATCAAGTTAGGTGGCTACTCCGAATCTTTTTCCAAAAGTCTTTTATTCAAATCTATTTTCAATTCAAACCTAGTCGCACTCATTTTTTTAGGAGGATGAGTTCTAACGAGAGAGTACAGTGTTTTTTCCACTTGTGTGTGTATTCCTCGAGTGCGAAAATCTGGGCGCGACATTCATGAAAAACAATTTAAGGCTTGAAATCAAATTTGGACCTTGATGGTTATATTGAATATAATACTTTCCTAAAACAACTCTAACTGTGGAATGGTTAGAATCATCTTAAGGTTGTAGTTTTGAAAACAACTTTGAAGGAAAAAGTTTTGAATGCAAGTTTTGAAAGAAACTTTTATTGTGACTTTGAAAACACCTTTGAATGCACGATTATGATAGTAACAATGCAATAGGGATATGAACGTATAAGGTTAGGCTTTACCACATAACCAAGGGCGCCAGACGCACACCGTTTTAGGTGGAACTCAAAGAAAATCCCCGACACAGTGATTCTCTCCAAGACCGTCCTAGGCATGAACTGGGAGGTCTCTTGTCTCAAGCATGCAAGAATAGGAGGTACAAGATGGGAATTAAAATAGAATAAAACCCAAGTGGGTTAGGAGAGAGAAGAGAAAGAGGGGGATTACATAATTTAACTAGAAACCCTACCTCGTCTTCTCTTTGCTTTGATACTTTGATGGTGGACTTTGCTTGGACTTTGAGTTGATTTTTAAGAGCTTTTAAGGGCAGGACTTGACTTTCAATGGATGCTTGGAGGCAATGATTTGAGTGTATAGATTGTACGGAGGCTAGGGTTTGAGGGGGCTTGAGAGAGTTAGGGTTTCAAGGGAATTTAAGCTTTGTTTTTAGAGAGGCAGAGTTTTTTGAAGAGCTAGAATACGCAGGGGGTGACTTGTATTTATAGGCCACTAAAATAGTGACTGGCACGTTTTGCAGTGGTGCCAACCACTGAGAAAATGCTTTAGGGTGGCAAGAAATAGATTTTTGACCCTTGTGACGTAAGATAAAAGATTTGGGCACCTGTCCTAGTGACTACCATGCAATTTTTGGCCTGACTTCACTAGGAGTGATTCTAAAAAGTTTAAAAATGATTTAGAAGGTTCCAAGTAACTAGACTCAGCCGAGAATGGCGAGGAACCCCTGAAAGAGTGTCCCAGAGGTAGACGACTTGATAACTAGAGCCAGTGTAGTTGAAAGGGGTAACTAGCCCATTAGGGGCAAAATAGTAATTTGAATAAGGGGAACACTGGGATCAACCTGGAGTGATTCGGGAGAAGACTTAAAGGTTGAAAACACTACTGAGAGTATTCCAAGGGATTTTTGATTTGATATGCAGAGCCGGTGTGGTTGGAAAAGGCGACCGATCCACTAGGGGCAAACTGGTTATTTTGCACTGGGTTTACAGAAATGGACTCAGAATGGTTTAGAAAGGTATTGGAAAGTTAGGAATACTATTAGAAGCATCTTTGAAAGGTAACCATTTTAATTCCTAGAGCCAGTGTGGTTCCCAGAGGCGATTGGATACCTAGGGGCAAAATGATCATTTTAACCGGATGCTCTCAAAATCAATCCGAAAGTGATTGGAAGGCACTAGAACGTGCTCGATTATCCTTGAGACAATCTTGGAAAGTGTGGACTTACTGCTATGAGATTTTAGGTACTTTCTCAAGAAGCGCGCTTGTGGGGCCTAAGGGGCCTGAGGGGCAGTTTGGTCATTTTTTACCGGAATGGGCACTTGTGTTAACTCGGGTTTTGAGTGTTTCTATCACTCTAATGGTGTGTGATGAGTTGGTTTCTAAATGTATCCCTCTTTTGATACACATGTCACGACCAAGAGGCGTGTTTAGTCTCGTGACATGGGGGTTTGTTAGCATTCCCGATGTCGATCTATTTGTGCGTGTTTCTGTCACTCTGACGATGTACGTTCATTCCAATGACTAGCTGATCTCGGAAAGCTGCTGGATGGTCTTATCATCTTAAGGCATTAGGTACTTTCCCGATTGACATGTTTGATAGCAAACATTCTACATTAGTAGGCTAGTAGGCTTTAGAAGTGAATCACTCTACAATATCGGGGAGACTTGGGTTCCATCCCGATCGACAGGTGTGAAGGGACTTATCGTTCTGAGGGATTTTGTGTTTTCTTGATAAATGTGTCGTGCTGGATGGACTTATCACCTAGAGATTAACTTTCTTAAAAGACGTACCAAATTGAGTTTGATTGGTTTGGACTAAAATTGGAATTGAAATTAAGGTTGAAATACGAACTTACTGTCTTTTAGAAGATGTGTCAATAGGAATTAGATCGAGTGGACATCTTGGTCATTTTGCCTTTATTAGGCTCGACAAGCCCGCAAAGCGGTTGGATTAACTGGATTGAGTTTGAAAAATTGGTTTGGACTTGAATGTGTCTGTGTTAGTTTGAATGTGAGTTCGGTGAGGCTGGAGATTATCGTGCGGGCAAAAAAGGGTGCTTACATCTGCCTTGTTCCTCCTTGGCATTACTTGAGACTTTCAATGCAGTATCCAAACATCAAGGTTTTGTAGATCTCTTACCAAGCCATTCTACTCCTTCACCCTGAATGGCCATTTTTGTTGTAAGCAAATATAATACTCCTTTAGATTAGAGTATGTTCCCCACCAATATGCATCATGGAACCGAGGTAGCACCCACACTTGAGCATATTGTTGACTGTTAGAATTGCCTGGTTCTTTGGTGGCCATTGATTTACAATTGAGACTGAGAGATGATGATGCTTGTTCCTAGAATGATAGTTCATCCTATTTATAGACAATTGTAATACCCAATGGTCTTTACATTATGGTAATCAACATTGTCCACCGGTTTTTACAAGATGGTTATAAATATTGTCTTACAGCTTTTACATAATCATTATGAATGGCTTTGACCAATGGTCTGCATTGATTGTTATCAATTGTCTAACGGTTAAATATACACTTTATAGTTATCAAATTTTTGTATATTTGGTAACTGTATTAATGTCTTTAATTCATTCAATTATTAATCACTGACTACATTTAACTTATACATTAAAGCATTTATGGATATAGAAGTTGTTGGACTACTTGGACCTGTTGATCCATCAGTGCTTACTTTACAGAAGCATCACAGGTCATGTTATATATAGAAATAGTAGGTTCGGCGACATAAGGTTGGAACATAAGTTAGGGCATATTTCCCTCATGGACACTTGGAGTTCTTGAATAAGGTTAAAATGGGGGTTTGACAATGCCAAATCGGCCAAACGGGCCTCCGTTTTACTCAAACTTAAAACGCTATATGAGGTTAGCACACAAAACCTGCTGGCACTGCCCGCGTCCATCAGAGTCCCTGTCGGGGAGTTAGGGCATATTCCCCTTCTAGACACTTAGAGTTGTTGAAAAAGGTTAGAATCGGGGTTTGGTGATGCCAAATGGGCCAAACGGCCTCCTTTTCACTCAAAACTTAAAACATGTCACAGTGTATGCACACGAGACTTGCTGACATTAACAGCACGTCCATCGGAGTCCTGGTCAGGGAGCTAGGGCATATTCCCCTCCTGGACACTTAGTTGTTAAATAAGGTTAGAATTAGGGTTTGGCGATTCCAAATCAGCCAAACGGATTCCGTTTCACTAGAAACTTGGCACGTCGCACGGTGTAGGCACAAAGGAATTAATGGCACTAACAGTGCGTCTATCGGAGTCCTAGTCGGGGAGTTAGGCATATTTCTCTCCTGGACGCTTAGTTGTTGAATAAGGTTAAATTGGGGTTCGATAATGCCAAATGGGCCAAACAGATCAGTTTCACTTGAAACTTGACACCGGTATGGTGTATGCACACAAAACTTGTTGACGTTGACATCGTATCCATCGGAGTCCCGGTCGGGGAGTTAAGGTATATTCTCCTCCTGGACACTTAGAGTTGTTAAATAAGGTTAGAATTGGGGTTTGGCGATGCCAAATGGGCCAAACGGACTCTGTTTCACTCAAAACTTGACACGCGGTGTAGTGCATACATATGGGATCTAGTGGGGTTGACAGTGCATGCATTGGAGTTGCGGTCGGGGAGTTAGGGCATATTTCCCTCCTGAACACTTATAATTGTTGAGTAAGGTTGGAATTGGGGTTTGACAATGCCAAATAAGCCAAACGAACTCTGTTTCACTCAAAACTTGACACGCTGCATGGTGTAGGGGCGCAGGGCCTGCTGGTGCAAATGACGCATCCATCGGAGTCCCGATTAGGGAGTTAAAACGTATTCTCTTTCGAAAACTTAGAGTTGTTGAATAAGGTTAGAATCGGGGTTTAACGATGCCAAATGGGCCAAACAGACTCCTTTTCACTTAAAACTTGACACACGTCACGATGCATGCACATGAGACTTGCTGGCATTGATAGTGCATCCATCAGAGTTTCGGTTAGGGAGTTAGGGCATATTCCCCTCTTGGACACTTAGAATTGTTAAATAAGGTTAGAATTGGGGTTCGGCGATGCCAAATGGGCCAAACGAACTTTGTTTCACTCAAAACTTGACACACGACATGGTACACACACATGAGACGTACTGGGGCTGAAAACGAATCCTTCAGAGTCCCGGTCGGAGAGTTGGGGCATATTCCCCTCGCAGACACTTAGAGTTGTTGAATAAGGTTAAAATTGGGGTTCAGCGATGTCAAATCATCCAAACAGACTCCATTTCACGCGAAACTTGACATGCCACACAGTGTAGGCACATGGGACCAGCTGGCACTGACGGCGCATCCATCAAAGTCCTAGTCGGGGAGTTAGAACATATTTTCCTCCCAAACACTTAAGAGTTGTTGAACAAGGTTAAAATCGGGATTTGAATATGCCAAATTAGCCAAACGGATTCCGTTTCACTCAAAACTTGACACATAGCATGGTGCAGGCACACATGACTTATTGGCGCTGACGGCGCATCCATCGGAGTCCCAGTCACAGCATTAGGGCATATTCCTTTCCTAGACACTTAGAGTTGTTAAATAAGGTTAGAATCGAGGTTCAATGATGCCAAATTGGCCAAACGGACTCTGTTTCACTCGAAACTTGACACACAACATTGTGAAGGCACACGGGACCTATTGGCATTGACGATGCATCCATCGAAGTCCTAGTGAAGGAGTTAGGGCATAGTCTCCTTTCAGACACTTAGGGTTCTTGAACGAGGTTAAAATCGGGGTTTGGCGATGCCAAATAGGCCAAATGGACTCCGTTTCACTTGAAACTTGAAAGTAGCATGGTATATGCACACGGGACCTACTGGCAATGATAGTGCGCCCATTGGAGTCCCGGTCAGGGTGTTAGGGCATATTCACCTCCCGGACACTTAGAATTGTTGAATAAGGTTAGAATCGGGGTTCGGCAATGTCAAATTAGTCGAACAAACTCCTTTTCACTCAAAACTTGACAAGCAACACGATGTAGGCGTAGAGACCTGTTAGCGTTGATAGCGTCCATTGGAGTCCCGATCGTGGAGTTAGGACATATTCTCCTATCGGACACTTAGAGTTCTCGAATAAGGTTGGAATGGGGTTTCGGCGATGCCAAATTGACCAAACAGCCTTCGTTTTACGAAAAAACTTAACACGCGACATGGTTCTAGCACACAGGACCTAGTGGCACTAACGACGCATTCATCGGAGTTCTGGTCGCGGAGTTAGGGCTTGTTTTGCTTTATTTAGTATGACAATTGAAAAAAAAATTATGACATAAAAGCGTCGTGCAAATGATATTTTTATGAAACACTAAAAGCATCATTAGTGTGACGCTTTATTATTAAAACTAAATACATCAATGCTAAAGACGCTTTTCATGAAACTAATAAAAGCCTCAATGCTATTGACGCTATTATTTAATTTTTTGAAATTCTATTTTCATGTTAGAAGATAACAAAAAATTGTGGAAATTAAAAGGTAAAAGCGTCATTGGCATTGACGCTTTTCTTAAAGGCGTCAATGCCAATAACGCTTAACCAGGGTTTTGTAAATAAGTTAAAAAGAACCCTGGTTTAATAAATAAGTATTAAAATAACTCCAGTTTGGTAAACAACCCTTTTATTTTGAGGCTTAGAGTGAGAGAGCATGATGTTAACGAGTGGCAACTTTGCATAGTTGCAGGTCCATTTTTCTACATGGGGTGGTATCACCTTTCTATGAGTACAACCTGGATTTTGCGGTTTGGGGCAACATCACATGGGGCCATTCAATATCAAAGGACCTGGTTCTGGAATAGCGTTTGGATCGGGTCTGCCACACTCCTTCTCGATGGCTAAATTATAAATTTTAAAATGAGTTTCGTACTCGTACCAGAAGTGCGTTTTCATAAAAAACATACTTCTACCTTCTAAATGAGATTCTCGACAACTATGCTCTACCTTTCAAGGGGTGACTAGAAGTACTTGTGCAAAATAGTCAAGCAAATTTCTATTGTCAAAGCAAAATAGGTATATTGGCCCCTAAACCCCAAGTAATTTTATGGTAATCCATGTAATTTTAGCTTTGCCCTCCCAAAATCCAAGTAATTTCAACTCTACCCTCCCAAAATCCAAGTGATTTTATGTTGCCCATTTTTCAAAATTGTACTCATTCTATATTTTTCCTTTGGTTATCTAATGCTGTTATAATGTAATTATATCGTGATCTTACTTTTCTCTTTTTCTTTTACTTTCAGTCTTCACATATTTTTATATTTTTATTAGGATTTATTTTAGTGACTACTATTATTGTCTATATTGTTTTCACATTCTCCAAAGCACTTCATAAAAAAGAAATACTGAAATTGACTAGCCTCTTTTCTTTATTAAAAACAATGGTAATGATTGCCTTGATACGTCACAAAAAGATTTTGGACCGTCTAAATATCTTGTGAATGAGACTGGTCCCGAAAGCAAGTTTTTCTTGTGACTTGGAGATCATATGCCTCTGAACACGTGCGGGGATTTTTATTTCGATCCGCACAGTTTATTTGATTTAAAAGGGGTTGTTGGTTTTGAAAAAATTTCAGTATCGCCACCTGACATTTAAAGTGCGCTAGGACACCTAAAAGTGTGTCTTCACAAGCATGAATTTTGAGATAAAAAAATCATGCAGAAAATATAATATGTAGGTTTGGAAAGATTCCAATCATTTTGAAAAAAAACTTGTGCAAGTTTTGAAAGCCTTTGATGGTTTAACTCCATGTTGGTCTGCAATCAGGTTTAGGCTCAGAGATCCTTTTAAGTGTTGGGAAGCATAACACCCAACTCTGCACAAAATTGACATCATCCTTGCTCTAGATACCTCTTTTTCAATGTCTATCGATTTCAACATTATCATCATCATCGTGCTTATACGCATGCATGATGTCAATTGTGTGTAGTTGAGAATGATTTGTGCCGTATGCGGATGTGCTTGTATAATGAATGCACAAATGCTGGTAACATAACTACTATAATGTTTATAGATGCAATATTAATGTAATGCTATTGATTGGAAAAAGGGCGTATTGCCCGATTTCGGAATACTTGTTTTTAAAAATGTCATTTTGACTGCTTTTGAAATATTTGTCACTCCATTTGGGGAGGTTTTGAAATATTATTCCAATTAAGGAACAAAAATGCTGATGCTGATGCTCATGGTGATTTGATTGAACCTAAGAGAATTCAAATTGCCTACATACCCTAACTATGTAAGGATCAGGCCAAACATAGTTCAGGTTGATTGGTGGCCTGGGGTGTGTGAATAGAACTCTGGCTCAAAAGTAGATTCCTTGCTTGCTCGAGGAAATGTGATCGAGCCTAGGAAGAGAATCTAGACGGTCTACGTATCCTAACTATGCATGGATCAGGTCAAGTCTAGTTCTCTCGATTTGGTGGCCTGAGATCTATGGACAAAACTCCAGTTTAAAGGGGAGGTTCCCCGCTTGCTCAAGAAACGGTGACCGAGTTTGGGAAGAGAACTTGGACTTCCTATGTAACGTGACTATGAAAGAATCAGGTTAGTCATAGTTTGCTTGACTTTGAAATGATGATTCCCTACTGTTTGGGAAAGGTCGATAGTGACCAGGACAGAGATCCAACTTAAAAAAGCTGATTCCCCATTTGTTAAGGGAAAAATGACCGAGCTTGGAAAAAGAATCCAGACTGCATACATATCTCGACTGTGTAGAAATTAGGTCAGACGTAGTTCAACCTATTTTGAAATAAAAAGAGGCAGATGCCACAGAGCTTTTCGGCTTTGACAGAAGAGTTACAAGAATATTATGGTTTTTTTATGCAATTATGGTTTTTTATGCATGGCTTGGATGAATGATATGAGATTGGACTTTTGAAAAGGGATCTTTTCCGATTTTATTTGAAAAGGCTGACTCAGTCCACAATGGAATTGGGTGTTTTTGATATAGACGTTTCACCTAGGGGCAACTATAGAGTATACACACAAAAACTTAGAATTGAAGTTTGGGCTGTTTTTGAAAATGGGTCTTTTCCTTGAATTTTTTTTTTCCATTTTAGTAGTTTTAGTATTTTTGGTACAAAAGGTCGAGTGGTGGTAACCATAGAGCATACGTGCTATGCCTATGATGTTAGTATGTGCTTTTGTTAAGAAAATAATGTTTTTTCAAAAAAGAGTATTTTTGTTATTTTTGGAGGGCCACGTATTTTTACACGGAAGATCTACGTAACGGCAACTGTAGAGCTTATATGTAATGGATCATGATGATGGTTTGGACATTTATTTTTTATTTTTGGGTTTTCTACCAAGCATTATGATGGTTTATAATCAGCCAAAAATGCAGTTTTGGATTTGAAAATGACATTATGACTGCTCTAATGAGCCAATAAGCAATTTTATAAGTTTGAAAATGGGAATTATGTCAGTTTATGATAGGTTAAAATGCAGCTATAAATGGACATGCTGATGAAGCATGCCGGCTAAAACTCCAAGTAGGTCACCGAAAATTGAGGAGTAGAAGCATAAATGTGTGGTCTCCATGGCTTAAAAAGTAGATTAATGTACCTAGAGTGATTTTGGCAAAGTTCCAGTTTAGTACGAACGCTGTTTGGTTACCAAAAATCAGACAGAGTAACAGTTACGCAAGGGCTTGTTGAGAGCCGAGAACGAATAGGGGTCGGCTATGCTGGAGAGATGGTAGGTGTTGGAATTTGCCCTTAGTAAAAGTTTAGATACTGACTAAGCCATGCAAGACATCTTAGCATTGTAATGGCTTCAGTAGGAACCTACGCCAATCGATTTGAATTACACATCTTCGCTGGTGGGATTCTGGCTGCACTTCGGCCTAGTCAGAGACCGTTTTCATTGTTCCTGTTGGGTAGAGTTCTGATTAGTTAGAAGAACTATTTGACCCCAAAATCAAACATAGTTCTGGCTAGTTGGGAAGAGTTTCTGAATCCTCGGTCCCGAAAATAGCATAATTTCGGCTAGGTAGGAGCGCTTTTAGAACCTACTGATCTGGCGAGTTTCAATTGGGATTGGGTGATTCCAGACCTATCAATTGAACATGGGGTCCAGGTTAGCTGGGGCTGATAGGGTCAGATTTGGTGGCGTGAGGCCAAAGGGGTCACCTTTCTAAAGAGAGAAAGTGAGTACTCTACACGCACAGAGAGAGAGAGAGAGAGAGAGAGAGAGAGAGAGAGAGAGAGAGAGAGAGAGAGAGAAGAGAGAGAGAGAGAGAGAAGATGGTGAATTAGTGAGAAATGAAGGAGGGGGGTCTCCTATTTATAGAAAAATTGGGGCTAGGCATTGGAATGTCGTGAATTTTAATTTTGCTCTTTGAAGCATTTGAACGTCGTGATGGCCAATTTTGTTTCGTGAGGCATTTCAGTGCCTAACATTTGGAGGGAGGAGATGTGGCTCCACCAAAATTTTACCACTTGTCCTAAGAATGATGTCATTATGGTGACATCATCATGACATGTCACAGTTGGGCATAAGAATGACTATGCTTTTGAGATTGTACATCACGGCATTTGAATGCCGTGTTGCTGTGTTGTGCAATTTACTCATCACGGCATTCATATGCCTTGAAGGCCAAAAATGGCCTTCACGACATTCCTTTGTTGTGAGCTTTGCCTCGGTTTGCTTTGGTTGGGTTTGGTGTTCTCCGGCTTTGGGTTCTTACTCTGGACTGATGTTCTCGGTGAGGGTGTTGTCAGGGATCACCGGTCTTTGCTTTAGGTCATCAAAGCTTGCTGAGACTCCGGTTTATAACATTTCAAAGCTTTGGATTCTAATCTAGGGCTTTCGAAGTCCGACTGGGATGCTGTCATCAGGACTCAGGCCGAGTGATGCTAAGTGATGTTAATAGATGCTGGAAATGTCCATTCTCTAGATATGAGGCCATCGGAGTTTGACCGGGACATGGTCGTTTAGACTTAGGCTTAAGGTTATCGGAGATGTCTAATCTTTTCGTTAGTAAGGACATCGAAATCAGACCGGAATGAGGTTATCGGGAATTTGGTTTGAGGTAATCAGCGATTTTTGATCTCCAGTCATTGGAGTCCAACCAGGACAATGTCATCTAGACTCTGGCTTAAAATGATTGGAGATGTTTGATCTTCAGAGTTATGCCATTAGAGTTCGACCGGGATGCAGTCACTTGGACTACGATTTAAGGTGATTGGAGATGTCTAATCTCTTTGGTGTTAAGGTTATTGGAGTTAGATCAGGATGCAGTCGTGGAGACTTCGATTTGAGGTGATCGAAGTTGTCTGATCTCCGAATTTAAGGTCATCGCAGTTTGTTTGGCAAGGGTTTAAGGTCATCGCGGTTTCTTTAGACCTCCTTGGCAGTTTGTTTGCATTAGGAGTGAGCATATCCGTAGATAGCTATGGGTGCTGTAAGGCAATACTTCCTGTCCGGTATGTGAAGTAAGAAAAAAAGCCTAGTAATTAGGTAGTATTGAGTACTTAGTAGTAATACCTATTAAATAGTGATATGTGGTATATAAATACATCAGCAACCTGAATTAGTTTAGTAGTGGAGATTTTTAAGAAAAATATACCACATGGTGAAAGCTGATAGGTTGTTTCCTTAAAAGTCTCTCCTATACTTTACAAAGTCAAGTTGTTGATGTATTCACACGATATGTCTCACCATTTGATAGAGATTATCACCTAGCACTTAGCATTACTTGACCACTAGACTATTTTCTGTGAAGTAGCCTATCTATATATCCATTTCTAACATAAAAAAATAAAACCCCAAATTCCATCCGAATCCGTCCATTTAAAAAATGGAAGTGCTTTTGAAGGAAAGTCTTTTTTGTATCTAATGATGATTGAAATGTATGCATATAGCGACAAAAATCATATTCTCACTCGCAAAGTGCCTTTAAAGGCTAGGTCAAACAAAGCAAATGTAACAAGAGCATAATAATAAATGACATCAATGTTTTTTTTTGTTTATGTATTTTTTGAGATTAGTTAATAATATCAATGTCAATTGACATTTATACCCATTACATTTTCATCATGCATCTAGACCTAGAAATAAAGTTACAAGGTAAAGCCAGAAGCCGTGAAATGTTGCTTTCATGCTAAAATCACCTCCAACAATGGTAAGGAATGGTCATAAAGACAGACGCTAGAAGGCACAAAAACTCTATGGTGAGGCAATTATTCTAGCAAATTAAACCAATGAGGTGGGCAAGTTGAACAAAGCAGTAGACTAGGTGAAGGTAGTTGTTTACTTTATAAAGTGATTGTTATAGCAACTAGGGTGTGCATGAGTCGGTTCGGTTAGGTTCTATGCCAAACCCATAACTGAAACGATCTTACTTGGTTTTTAGTTTTTGGATCCAGAATCGAACCGATCGTCTAATAGAACCGAATCGAACCAATCTAAATTGATTTGGTTTGGTTTTATGATTCTGTCTTTCTTGGGTTGGGTCCTTATATAAGGCACAATAACATGTTTTGTTCATCGAAAAATATTTTAAAAAATCCATAAATTCTGTTTAAAATGACATTAAATACCACAAAGCAATACATACTGTTTAAAATAATACCAAATTACCAACCAACATCTCCGACACAATACCAAATTACCAACCAACATCCCAGACAGAATACCAAATTACAACCATATTGTTTCAAAGTTCTAATACAACCATATTACATTCCACTAAGCTTAAAATCATAATATTGTCTAGTTAATACAATCTCATAAGATTACAAAACCAAATAGATAGAAATTCAAGGTCAAGCTTTCCAACATCAACTCCTAAAATAAGTCACTATTTCTTCTTATCTTCATCTCCCTATGGCTAGTATAGAGTCAATTAAAAATCAAGAGCCAATAAAATAAGAATCGTATAAAAGAACTGCTTCAATATGTAATAATGAAAATTAATGTATTGAGAAGCTTGTGAGTTTCATTATGTAAAATTATACAGAAGATATCATATAGCACATTGGAGAAACCAAAGCCACAAATGGTAAAGTTTGTGAACATCACCATATAAAATTATATTGCAAAGAAATTTCAAGACAGTGCCACTATAAGGATTAGAAGGGCCCTCATTCTTTTATTTACAACAGTTGGTTGTATTTTATAACAACCAGAAATTTTTACCTTATCGGAACCCGAAAAAAAAAAAAATTCGATGAGTTAATGCCACTAGCTAGATAGAAGGCTCATCATGAACTGCAATTTTGTTATCACCATACAATATAACCACTAAAGTTGTTCAAGCAAATCTCTCTCTTCACCACTTCCTTTCTATTTTCCTTTATTATGGATAGTAATTGCACAGGCTAGGCCTGTTCCATATGGTGCATTTCATATGTCTTTAAGGGGAGAAAAAGAAAGAAAGAAAGAAAGCAAAAAGCACATTAATAGGTTTTTGTGAAGATGAGAAATTGCAATTATAGACTACTTACCTTATGATAGATGTTTATGAATTTCTGTCATAAACTTGATGATGTTTTGTTATGACTGAAAATATAAAACACAAAGAGAGAATTAAAAAATCTATCACATTAATTTAAAATGTAAAAACTATAGAAAGAATGATAAGAGACATACCCGATTCAAGATCCTCAAGTTCTTCCAACTTTTCCTCAACTTCAATTGGCATTGAAGAAGATTGCAACCAATAGGAGTTAGAGAACTACAAAATTGAACGAGTACATGTCCTTCGGTACTAAAAGCCGACTTAAAAGCAACTGTAGAAACAGTAATAGCCAAAATATCACTTTCTATTTATGAGAGTATTTGGTACCTAGAGGAATTCAATTTCCCACCAATTCAAAATTTCAAAGTTAACCCTATTCTCTTCAACAGTTTCCTCTAAGTACCTATCTACCTCTGATTTTGAATCTATATTTTCTTCTTCCTCCAAGTGCCTTAAAAAACTTGTTTCAAGAGACTTCGCATGTTTATCTGGTTTATCAACTTCTATCTCATTTGAATCTTGACTCATCCTATTTGGAGTAGTACTTAAAGTAGAGTCAAGCATTTGGTGGTAATACACATACATACGGTTCATGAGTTCTCTTGTTCTCCTAATCAAATCACTTACCTTATCAAAAGCATAAATCAAGTTGTAGCAATATTTCACATATTTTAATTTATACTAAGAATCCAATACCACCGCAACCAATAACATCATGTTTATTTTATCAATGTTTCCCTAATATTCATCGAACTTTTCCTCCAACTTCATAGCCATGACACTTAAGCAAGGATCACTATTCTCGGACTAATCACACAAAATTTGTTCAATTGCACAAACTTCAAGAAAATAGCAATTTGAAGTAACATACACAGACCTCGACAAAGGTTTCGTAACGTCATAGACCTGTTTTAAGAACTCGGTCAACACTCTAGCATTCTCCCATCCCTTTCGATAGGAATTCCATCGGAGACAAAATGTGGTTCTATCTCATCCAAACGTTCAAATGCTTTTTGAAAATTTGGTGTAGACTCCAATGTCACATATGTTTAGTTCCATCTAGTTGGTACATCTAGATATAAAGTGCTTTTGCAAGTAATCTCTCTTGCTCACAATATGTTTTAAATTGTTGAGCTCTTTGTGAAGAATTCCTAATGTACCTTACTGCACTACGGATTTGAAAAATAAAATCTTTCACTTCTTGTATTCCATCTCTCACAATTAAATTCAATATGTGTGCACAACACCTCTTGTGAAAAAATTTACCATCTAACACAAATCCATTTCTTTTAAATATTTCCTTTTTCAAGTGTGCAACGACGGTATCATTGGAATTAGCATTATAAACCGTGATTGTGAACACTTTTTCTATACCCCATTGAAGCATGCATGACTCAATTACTTGACCAATCACCATACCTTTATGACTATGAATTACACAAAGTTGAGAATCCTTTTGTGTAATTTTCAATCTTTATCAATAAAATGTGCCATGAGGCATATATAACTCATGTTTTGTGAAGAAGTCCATAAATCCGTGGTGAAGCAAACTTGTTGAATTGCACTAGCCAATGCATTTTTCAACTTTTTTTTCTCTGTAGCATACAATTCCAAGCAATCTCTTGCTATGGTAGTCCGTGACATTATTTTGAATTTTAGTTGCATAACACTACAAAAATAATGAAAACCTTCATGCTCCACAAACTTGAAAGGCAATTCATCAATGATAATCATCCTAGCAAGAGCTTTTCTACACAATTCTTGCTCAAATTTTCAATTAACAAGTTGATTTTCACCTTCTTCACCAATACTTTGAAAACACAAAGTCTTTTGTTTTTTCTGTACCATATTGCTAGGGTATTTCTTATAATTTCTTTAGTGTTTCCATAGACTGCTACTTCCATTAACTTAATACAAGAATACTCCATATCACAATAATTATATGTTGCTTTATCAAACTTGTTCCCATCTTCTTTCATACTTTTGTGAAATGATCCCAAATATAAGATTTTGAAGGTTTTTTGTTATTTACCTTCGATTCGGTCCCAACGATAGTCCTAGCGGTAGTTATAGCATTTGATGCATGCGCATTTGACTTGTTTGTGTCCCTCGTACTTGACATCTAACAAAAAATGAGAAACTAGAATTGAAGGTAAATATACAACAATTGTAGCTTCACATTACATTACAGATGAATAAAACAAAACAAAAAAAAAAGAAATCAAAGAAACTTGCATTAATCAGAGTACTGTAGATATTAGATAGGCTCATCAATATTTAGTTTTGTTGCTACTGTTATAAACTAGTGATAAATTCTCCTTTTTGATTAAGCAAAATTCCAAGTAAAAGTGATAGTCTGAAAGTTTACACATTACGTATCACCAAAAAATATGTTAGGAAATCTAAGAGGATCATGAGAGCAAGAAAAGCAAAAAACAAGAAACAAAAGGCCAAGGATTTGCAGTTCAAGCACAATGGAAAAGCAGTAAACAAAAGGCCAATTCAAGTAAGAAGCAATGGAAAAGCAAGAAAAAAAGGCCCAAAACACAACAAATAGAAAAAGATAATGAGAGATTTTGTCAGAAGACAAACTTCCAATCACCTTATATCAATCAACTATACAAAAAAATCACCCAAAGCCCCAAAAAAATTGGTATAGAAAATCAACAAATAAAGGGGTAAATCTAGGTTAAAATTTTTGGGGTTGACTGATCAACCCTCAACTCGAGAGAGAGAGAGAGAGAGAGAGAGAGAGAGAGAGAGAGAGAGAGAGAGAGAGAGAGAGAGAGAGAGAGAGAGAGAGAGAATTTACCTATTTTTGAAAGAGTTCCGAAGGAGAAGAAGAGAGCTGAGATTGAAAGTTTGAGAGGCCAAGGCTTCTTAGAGATCTGGAGGGCTGGAGGCGCAATCGAAAATCAAAGAGTTCAAAGGGAAAAGAAGAGAGCTAAGACTGAGAGTTTGAGAGGCCAAGGCTTAGAGATCTGGAAGGCTAGAGGAGCAGTCAAAGATCTGGAACCCTAAAATGATTTCACTCTTTTATATAGCATGAGCAATAATCAAGTATGGTGAGTGCACTATATATCTATAGGATTGATTTCACTCTTGGTTTGAACCAACCCAAGGAGGTCGGGTTGTTTCGGTTCTCGATTTTTTCGAATTTTTTGTACACCTCTAATAGCAATACTAACCTACTTTCAGAATGACATGGAAGTGATCTGTAGTAGTACAATGAAAGAATGATCTCATGTACCAAAGGAGAAATTATTCGTTGCTCTTGGAGCGTCACGTTAGTCTTACTTCACTTCTCATAGACGTAGTGAGTGTCCTATGCTAGGTGGGTCCTAAGATAAGTCTGTTGGGTATGAGAGATGGGGTAAGAGTGAAGTGATGCTCAAAGAACATTAAATAATTTTCTGTATTAAAGACAATAATAGGCTACATGTATAGTACAATGTAGGGATGACTTCTGCCTAGAAATGTTATGTGCGTACTAGATATGTCGATCCACAAAATCTAGCGAGAAGCTAACTCCTGCGCAGATAGGGTGGCCCAAGATGCTCTCGTTGGACCAGTAAATCTTCAAGTGTTTTCTCATCCCCTTTCGGCTCGAGATGAGCCCGAAATGTTGGGATTCCTAGACATGTTCGAGTTTTAAGTTTTTCACTTTGGTCACGGCCTCCTTAATACCCTAAAAAAAAGGAGGCCTAGATCCCTACCCGACAATTATTCACTGGCTAATTAAGTTAAGTCAAATACTTATTATTTGAGTATAAGTTCAACTCATTCTTCTCTAATGCTTTGGCTTTCCAATGTACTAAAAAGAAATTTTGAAAATAGATTAGGGCATTAGCCGCGGGAACACAAGCCCCCACTGCCATATGACGTAAGCTCTACCACTTGGGATGACCTTAGACGATCACCCCTCCTAAGTGCAATGGAGGTCGCTAGCCTAGCCCATGGGCCTTATTGATCACCCATTGAACCCGTCCATGTAAGTATATTTTATGAGGCTTCTTGCTCCCCATTTCTACACCCACGCTTGCCACTTCTCTCTCATGTTCGTTCGATTGGGGACTCTATGCAAAGTCTCCACGAAGTTCAACATTGTTAGCATTGAAAAACAAACACACGCAATACTGTCCTACTTTCAGAATGACGTGAAACTGATCTGTAGTAGTTCAATGAAAGAATGATCCTAGGTACCATAGGAGAAATTATTGGTATTCTTGGAGCGCCGTGACACTCTTGTTCCATCTCTCATAAACACAGTGAGTGTCCCATGCTTGGTAGGCCCTGAGGTGAATCTGGTGGCCGGGTGTGAGGCGCTCCAAGAGCGTTGAATAATTTTGCATGCCAAAGAGAATAAGTTTATAGGCTGCATGTATAGTGTACTGCAGGGAAACTTCTGTCTTTGTAAAACTACAATTATCAAAAAAGAAAAATTTAGTTTGGTAAGCATAACTCACATTTCAAACACCAAAACCATTTTTTTTTTCATTTCTAATTCACTGATATTTCAAACTGCCAAAAGCATTTTATTCATGGTGTCATGGCTTGCTTGCATTTCCATGCCCTGATTCTTTTCTGCCCTCGGACCGGTATTTGCTTGTAGAATTTCATGACCTAACTCATAAAGTAGTCAATTATGTTATAAGGCTGTAATTTATCTGTCGGTTGATGAATTCTCCAAGAAATCTCCTGCAACTATATATTAAAGTTCTTTGATCCAAGAATTTATACATTGTTAGTTGTCACTTGTCTGAAAAATTATTAACTCCTCCTCCAGGGTGGAGAAATTATTTAGTGCGCTTTTGAGCATCACGTGTTCTTTTTTCCATTTATATGGAGCGAGTCCTTCATTTGTCAAGTGAGATATTTGAACTTATCTAACAAAGAAACCCATCAATTTATTAGTGAAGAAACAAAAATGACGACGTGTTTGAGGACCACTGAATAAATTTTCTTCAGCGTGACGCTGCTTAATTCGTCAGTTTCCCACTCGTAATGGAGTGTGGGATTAAATGCCTTATTGAGCAGATGGGAATCCACTCCTATATGAGCGTAAGGGCAAATCAATCGTAGTGCTCTGAAGAAAGCCCATAAGAAGCTATGTTAAACAAGTTTTAAATCATATGCCCAATAAGATTCACTTATTTTGCCTATATATATTTAAATATATGTTCGTATATATATATATATGTATATGTTTGTATGGCTTCCCGCATCCTCAGGGGGCCGCTCGGACGAAGAACTGGCATATCAAGTATGAAGAGGGTGGGGCATCAAGTATGAATGAGATTGCTAAATTAATGATTTTATTTACTATATTCATATTTTCGCTTTTACATAAGTGTGAGAAGGGTTATCAATACAATCGTAATACTAGTAATTGCATTTGTCAATCAAGGTGATTGTGACAGCAGAAGTGTGATCACATAATACTACGAAAAGAACTGAATAATTTTTTTAATTATTTATATATACATATATGACCAAAAAATTAGCGTAGCCGTGTTGTGAGGGCAAGCTTTACTACCAGAAATTTTTAGTGGATTGACAAAATAGCCACCGGGTCAAGACGTTCTGATGAATTACAAGAGTGTATTTTATCCATTCACGATAATTGAACTTTGGCAATAGCACGACCCAAAAAATCACATTTATACATACCTATACATCTATATATATGCGTATATATTATTACTCATCAAAATTATATATGTATATAAATATACATGTATATATATATATATATATATATTTATGTGCATGTGTTATTTTGAGACTTACAGTGAGAGAGCATGACGTGAACGAGGGTCAACTTTGCATGGTTGCGGGTCCATTACTCCGCATGGGGTGGTATCACCTTTTCTATCAGTACAACCCGGATTCTGCGTTTGGGCCAACATCACATGGGGCCATTAGGTATCAAGGGACCTGATCCACTGGCTCCTCCCCTTCGCCGTGGTACCCAATAGCTGGTTCGACTAGAATGATGTTTGGACCGGGTTCGCCACACTCCTCCCCAATGGCCAAATCATAAAATTTTAAAATGAGTTTGGTACCAGTACTATAAATGTGTTTTTGCAAAAATGTACTTTCACCTTCTAAATAAGTTTTCCGACAACTATGCTATGCCTTTCAAGAGGTGATTAGAAGTACTTGTGCAAACTAATCAAACAAATTTCAATAGTCAAAGCAACGGTACAATCAATGGTTATCTAATTTTTATAAAATAAGTATAATGGCCCCTAAAACCCAACTAATTTCAAAATCCAAGTAATTTTATGGTAACCCATGTAATTTCAGCTTTACCCTCCCAAAATCCAAGTGATTTTATCTTGCCCATTCTTCAAAATTTCACTCATTCTATATTTTTTGTTTGGTTATCTAATGTTGTTATAATGTGATTATATCATGATCTTCCATTTCTCTTTTTCTTTTACTCCTTAGTCTTCACATATTTTTATATATTTATTAGGATTTATTTTAGTGACTACTATTATTGTCTATATTGTTTTCACATTCGCTAAAGCATTTCATAAAAAAATAACACTGAAATTGAATACCCTCTTTGCTTTTTTAAAAACAATGGTAATGACTGCGTTGATACGTCATAACCGAATTTTGGACGGCCAACATATCTTGTGAATGAGACGGGACCTGGAAGCAGGCTTTTTTTGTGACTTGGAGATCATATGCCTCCGAACACGTGTGGAGATTTTTATTTCGATCCACACAGTTTATTTGATTTAAAAGGGGTTGTTGGTTTTGAAAAAATTTAAGAGTCACCACCTGACATTTAAAGTGTGCCAGCACACCTAAAAGTGTGTCTTTGCAAGCATGAATTTTGAGACAAAAAATCATGCAAAGAACATAATATGCAGATTTGGAAATATTCCAATCATTTTGAAAACTAGCTCAGGGATCCTTTTAAGTGTTGGGAAGCATATGCATTTAAAGTATAACACCTAAACCCGCACAAATTGGCATCATCCTTGCCTTAGAAATCTCTTTTTCATTGTCCATGAAATTCAACATTATCGTCATCATCATCATCATTATCATCGAGGTTGTATGCATGCATCATGTCAATTGTATGCAGTTAAGAATGATTTGCTTATATGTTTATGCCGCATGCGGATGTGCATGCATAGTGAATGCACAAATACTGGTAATATAACTGCTATACTACTTATAGATGCAATATTAATATAATGCTACTGATTGGAAAATGGCTTATTGCTCAGCTTGGAAAGACTTGCTTTTGACAAAGTTATTTTGATCGCTTGTGAAATATTCGTCACTCCATTTGGGGAGGTTTTGAAATATTATTCCAATTAAGGAACAAAAATGTTGATGCTCATGATGAGTTTTGATCGAATCTGGAAAGAGTATTCAGACTGCCTACGTATCCTAATTATGTAAGGATCAAGCCAAATGTAGTTTGGACTAATTGGTGGCCTGGGGTTTGAGAACAGAACTATGGCTTAAAGGGTAGATTCCCTGCTTGCTCGAGGAAATGTGATCGAGCCTGAGAAAAGAACTCAGACTCTCTACGTACCCTAACTATACAGGGACCAGGTCAAGCCTAGTTCGCTCGATTTGGTGGCCTAAGATCTATGGACAGAACTCCCGCTTAAAGGGGAGGTTTCGCGCTTGCTTGGGAAAAGGTGATCGAGTTTGAGAAGAGAACCTGCACTACCTACATACCCTAGCTATAAAGGAATCAGGTCAAGCGTAGTTCGCCTAACTTTGAAATGATGATTCCCTACTATTTGGGAAAGGTCGATAATGGCTTAGATGGAGATCCCACTTAAGAAAGCTAATTCCCCATTTGTTCAGGGAAAAGTGACTGAGCTTGGAAAAAGAACCTATCCTGACTATGCAGAAATTAGGTCAGACGTAGTTTGACCTATTTTGAAATGAAAAGAGGCTGATGCCAGAGAGCTTTCCGACTTTGACATAAGGGCTATAGGAAAATTATGATTCTTTATGCATGACTTGGATGAATGATATGAGATTGGATTTTTTAAAAGGGATCTTTTTTTATTTTATGCAATTTTTGCCAGTTTGTACCGCTTTGAAAAGGCTGACTCAGTACACAAAGGAATTGGGTGTTTCTGATACGAAGGTTTTGGCTAGCAGTAGGGATGGCAGTGGACCGAATAAAAGTAGATATCTGATCGAACCCACCCCGTATGGGGAGGGTATAGAGGATTTAAAACGGGGATGGAGGTGTTAAACTAAATCCGTGCGGGTATGGAGGCGGGGATGGACTTAAGTTCTCCCCTGCTCTGCCCCTCCTCGCCCTGCTATACCTGTTAGATATTAGTTTAATTAGTCATTACCTAGAGCTTAATTATAAATATTAAGACTAAAAAAAGGGGTTTAACTATAAATTTAAAACAAAAAATAGAGACTCACTTGTAAATAATAAAATTTAAATTTTGCCAATTGTATTTTTTGCTCTTTTATTTATTTTTGTATTTGTTTGGGGTTTTTTTTTTAAAGTGTTATTGGGCTTGGCGGGTGCGGGGCGGGGGCCGGTGTGGAGGCAGGGGTGGACATAGATTTTACCCACGAAGCGGGGATGGACGTCCAAAAAAATACCTGTACGGATATGGAGGCGGGGATGGAGGTGGATTTTTTAGGTGGATGCCGGGATGGACGTGCCAATCCCCGCTCCGCCCAGGTCCACTACCATCCCTAGCTAGCGGCAACCGTAGAGATTACACACACAAACTCAAAATTGAAGTTTGGGTTGTTTTTGAAAAAGGGTGTTTTCCTTGAATGTTTTTGCCATTTTAGTAGTTTTAGTATTTTTGGTACGGTGTATTTTTAGTACAGAAGGTCATGTGATGGCAACCGTATAGCATACACACACAAACTCAGAATTGAAGTATGGGTTGTTTTTGAAAAAGGGTGTTTTCCTTGAATTTTTTTGCCATTTTAGTTGTTTTAGTATTTTTGGTATGGAGTATTTTTGGTATAGAAGGTCATGTGATGGCAACCGTAGAGCATACGTGCTATGCCTATAGCGTTAGTATGTGCTTTTGTCAAGACAATGATGTTTTTCCAAAAAAGAGTTTTTTTTTGTTATTTTGGCGGGCCACGTATTTTTTATATGGAAGACCAACAACAATTGTAGATCACATATACAGTGGCTCATGATAATGGTTTGGACATTTATTTTGAAAAAAAACTATTTTTGAAGTTTTTTATCTGGTATTACGATGGCTTATAATCGGCCAAAAATGCATTTTTGGGTTTGAAAATGACATTATGACTACTTTGATAAGCCAAAAAGCAATTTCATAAGTTTGAAAATGGGCATTATGATGGTTTATGATGGGTTAAAATGCAGCTGTGGATGGACATATTGATGCAGTATGCTGGCTAAAAGTCCAAGTAAGCCACCAAAATTGAGGAGTGGAAGCATAAATGCATGGTCTCCATGACTTAAAAGTAGATTAATGTACCTGGAGTGATTTCGGCAAAGTTCCGGCCTAGTATGAAAGTAGTTTTTACCAAAAATTAGATAGAGTAATGGTTATGCAAGGGCTTATTTGGAGCTGAAAAATGGAGAGATAGTAAATGCTGGAATTTGGCCTTGGTAAAAGCTTAGATATTGATTAAGCCATACTAGACATCGTAGAATCACAATGGCTTTAGTCGGAACCTACACCAATTAGTTTGAATTACTCCTCTTTGCTGATGGGATTTTGGCAGCACTTCGGCCTAGTTAGAGATCGTTTTCACTGTTCTCGTTGGGCAGAGTTTCGATTAGTCAGAAGCACTATCTGACCCAAAAATGAAACATAGTTCTGGTTAGTCGGGAGGAGTTTCTCAATCCTTGGCTCAAAAAATAACATTATTTTAGCTAGGCAAGAGCGCTTTCAGGACCCATTGATCGGGCATAGCTTTGGCTAGGATCAGGTGATTCCGGATTGATCAATCGACCAGGGATCCAGAGTGGTTGGGGCTGATTGAGTCGGATTTGGCGGCGTGAGGCCAGAGGGGTCACTTTTTTTAGAGAGAAAAAATGAGAACTCTAGAGAGAGAGAGAGAGAGAGAGAGAGAGAGAGAGAGAAGATGGTCAATTGGTGAGAAGTGAAGGAGGGGGGGTCTCGCAATAAAATTGGGGCTAGGCATTGGAATGTCATGATGCACAATTTTGCTCTTTGAGGCATTCAAATGTCCTGATGGCCAATTTTGTTTTGTATGGTATTTCAGTGCCTAACTTTTGGAGGGAGGAGATGTGGCTCCACTAGAATTTTTCCACATGTCTTAAGATTGATGTCATCCTAGTGACATCATCATGACATGTCACAGTTGAGCACAAGAGTGCTTATGCCTTTGAGATTGCACATCACGGTATTTGAATGCCATGATGTGCAATTTTACTCACCACAGCATTCATATGCCTTGAGGGCCATTTTGGCCTTCACGATATTCCTTTGTCGTGAGCCTTGCCCCGGTTTGCTTTGGCTTGGTTTGGTGTTCTCCGGTTTTGGGTTCTTACTATAGGCTGATGGCCTCGGAGAGGGTGATATTAGGGATCACCGGCCTTTGATTTAGGTCATCAGAGCTTGTTAAGACTCTGGTCTATGTGATTCTGAAGCTTTGGACTTCCGATTTAGGGCTTTCAGAGTCTGACCGATGCGGTCATTAGGACTCCAACTGAGTGATGCTAGGTGACGTCAATGGATGCTAGACATGTTCGATCTCCAAATATGATATCATTACAATTTGACCGTGACGCGGTCATCTGGACTTAGGCTTAAGGTGATTAGAGATGCCTAATCTCTCCGTTGCCAAGGACATCGGAGTCAGACCGGAATGCGGCCGATGGGACTCTAATTTGAGGTAATCCAAGATGTCTGATCTCTAGTCATCGGAGTTCGACTAGGACGCGGTCGTCTAGACTCTAGCTTATTATGGTTGAAGATGTTTGATCTTTGGAGCTATGTCATCAGAGTTCGACTGGGATACAGTCGCCTGGACTTTGATTTAAGGCGATCGAAGATGTCTAATCTCTTCGATGTTAAGGTCATTAAAGTCAAATCGAGATGCGGTCGTTGAGACTCTGGTTTGAGGTGATGGGAGATGTCTAATCTCTGGATTTAAGGTCATTAGAGTTTGACTGGGAGGTGGTCATCTGGACTCCGGTTTAAGGTGATCAGAGATGTCTGATCTTCAGAGTTATATCATTGGAGTCTGGTTGGGATACGGTCGCCTGGATAGGTGTCCACAGATGTCTGATCTCCGGAATGGTGTAATCGGAGTCTGACTGGGATGCGGTCGCCTGGACTTTAGTTTAAGATGATAAGAGATGTTTGTTTTTCAGAATTATGTCATCAGAGTTCGACTGGGATGCGGTCACTTGGACTCCAGTGTAAGATGACCAAAGATATCTGATATCTTAGATGGTGTCATCAGAGTCCAATTGGGATGCAGTCATCTGGACTCCGATTTAAGGTGACTAGAGATGTCTAATATCTAAAACTATGTCATCGGAATCCAACTGAGATGTGGTCGCCTAGACTGCAATTTAAGATGACTGGAGATATCTAATCTCCAGAATAGGGTTATCATAATCCAACTGGGATGCACTCGTCTAGACTCTATTTTAAGGTGACCGGAAATGTCTGATCTCCAAAATGGTGTCATTGGAGTCTGACCGAGATGCGGTCACCTAGACTCCCACTTAAAGATTATAATAGTATGCTTCTATTGTAATCCATATAAAAAAAATTTAACACAAATATTATTTTATTGATAGAATAGGTAGGATATTTATGCAATAAATGAGATGACTCTATTTGGAAGGAAAAAATTTAGTCACATCAAAACACCTACTTGAGAAGTAACAATTCTTCTTTGTTTGTTCATTCTAAAGATAGGTAAAAATTAGCTAAGTACTCAGTTGTGGGGAACAGCTTGCGGCCCAACCCAGTGGATTAGGCCTAATTTACATGAATTAAAGATGGGCTGCTTGGCGGTCCAAATCAGAGTTGTAGGACGGGCCGACCCAAACCGCTGACCTCCATCCCGCCATGGCCCAAACCGCTAGCGGTGTTCGAACATTAAATGCAGAGTTGACTCGCATTAAATGCGGGAGCGGCTTCCCACACGACGTCGACGTGCAAGTCCGATCAGCCGGAATCCCCAACGACGGTGAGCCAGACCTTGTAAGTGGTCAGGTGGCGTCAATGATGATGCCTACCCAGCAGGCCATGAGAGCCTGCTGGTAGGCCAAGGCCAAAGATACTCTATCGATTATGTTATAAATATCCAAGATATCGAGATCCAGGTATGGACAATCGACTCTAAATATACACTCCTTTTGTTCATTCTAGACACGATCAAGCTTATTAACTTAATCGTCGGAGTGTGATCGGCTCACTAAGGGTCCACCCATTTGAACCTTCTTTTTTTGCAGAGAGAGTTTGGACTCATCTATTTGGACTTGAGAGTTCGGTTCAGCCTTCTCGAAAAATCTCACCTACATCAGTCATTTGTACAAACATTTTGATAGATCATCTATAAACTAGATCACCACTACACAAAAATTTTGTAAATAGATTAGAGCAGGGGCCACGCAAACGCAAGCCCCCGCTAGCGCAAATTATGACGTCGGCTCCACCACTTGGGTAGACCTTAGGCAAGCGCCCCTCCCAAGTGCAATAGAGGTCACTAACCCTTATTGATCAACCATTGACCCGTCCAGGTAAGTACGGTATACGCTCATCTACGCACCCATGCTTGCCTCTTCTCTCTCAGGATTGTTCGATGTGGGACTCAATGACTCTCCACTTTGTTAGCATCGAAAAACAAAAACATGCAATGATATATATTTTTCTATCTAAAGAACCCACATATGGTACATTTTGCAGATGGTCCTTGCACCTTATTATGCATCTACTTCCTTTCATTCTCTCAAGATAATTTGATCCGAGACTCGAAGCTGCATATCTTACTGATACCCATTCCAAACAGACAAGTTTTCTATACAAGAAAAACAGATGGTAATATATATATATATATATATATATAGAGAGAGAGAGAGAGAGAGAGAGAGAGAGAGAGAGAGAGAGATTTTATCTATTTTACAGTGCTACAAGTTTAGTTGCTCTGATATTTATAATGTGTTTGGAATAATAATTTATCAGAGAATAGAAAAGGAAAGCCAAACAATGAGGAAAATAGAACAAAATAAGAGATTCCGGATTCTTCTTTTTTATTTTATTTTATTATATGGTCTTTTGCCTTTTACTTTCTCTAGCAATCATTTTATACAATATAATTTCATATATTTTTTATTTTTATTTTTCTTTATCAAATTTTTGATCTAAATACAGCGTTGAGCTAGCTAATTCAATAGAGCCTTTTCGGATAACCTGGTTTGTTTTAAATTAAGTAGCAGTAACAGTTGGTACAACTGTTTCCACTCCTTTTCACTACTGATGAACAACATATATATGCATATATATATATATATATATTTATTTATATATACAGGAAGTGGATTCAATACATGAATACTTTGCTTCCTTTCCTCTCTAACCATGAATGATTTATAGGCTGCATGGATATTACAATGCAGGGATGACTTCTGTCTTTATATGACTATAATTATCGAAAAAGAAAAATTCAGTTTGGTAAGCAAAATTCACATTTCAAACAGCAAAACCATTTTTTTCCAGTTCTTGTTCACTGATTCCAATTGCGGACTGCTAAGAACATTTGTTCTTGGTGTCATGGCTTGCTAGCATTTCCATACTCTTTTTTTGGCCCTCGGAGCGGTATTTGCTTGTAGATTCTCTTGACCTAACTCATGAAGCAGTCAATTAGGTTATAACGTTGGATTTTATCTTCCGCTTGACGAATTCTCCAAGAAATTTCCTGCAAATTTTGGTTGGGTAAGAAATACTTTCATTCACATATTTCTGGAAGGTGGACACCATAAAATTCCACAGAATCATAGAAATTAACTATGAAATTACACTCGTATAAAAAAAATTAGAGCATAAACTAGGGCAGGGGCTGCGCGTACGCAGGCCCCCACTAGCACAAATTATGACGTAGGCTCCACCACTTGGGTAGACCTTAGGTGAGCGCCCCTCCTGAGTGCAGTGGAGGTCCCTAACCTAGGCCATGGGCCTTATTGAACACCCATTGACCCCGTCCAGGTAAGTATGTTTTATGAGACTTCTTGCTCCTCATCCATACACCCATGCTTGCCAGTTCTCTCTCATGGTTGTTCGATGTGGGATTAATAGCAGTCTTTGAAGTTCAACTTGGTTTGCATCGAAACAGGCACAATGATATATTTGTTTCAAGGTTTTAAGATAATTATATAATGAAATGGGCACTAGGTAGGAGGGAATTTACTATACAAATCTGTGAGATGCTTTGCTGATTGCCTTCAAAACCAGTGAGAACACTGCTCAATGCCTTCATTTCTGTCTTTATTGATTTGTTTGCTTGTTTGTTTGGGAAGCTGAGGCAAACATAAAAGTGGGGTGGAAGTCCAAAGGAGGTGTAGGAAAAAAGTTGGTAGCTTTCTTTAAGTCCATTTCCAACTGTGCCAGTTTGCATCCACAATCCAAAGCGAGTATGAGACCATGGAAATTAAACAATCCAAAACTCATTCAACGTGTTAATGAGCCTAACAACATTTAGAAGCAACAATCTCATCTCTCTTTCCCTCCATCTGCACAATCATATTGACTATTAAAACGAATTGAAATAGAATAATAACAATTTCATTAACCGAAATTGTTCAAGAGTCTGTAATTGATCCTAGGTACCCAGATGAACTCTATCCCTTGAATATGTCGTGAAATTTTTATAAAATTGCCCAAATGAATGGAAATAGAATTAACAATTTCATTCCTCTCAAGTAATTAGAGATGAACTCTATCCCTTGAATATGTCGTCAAATTTTTATAAAATTGCCCAAATGAATGGAAATTGAATTAACAATTCATTCCTCTAAAGTAATTAGAGAGTTCAGGGACATTAATGCTTCAGTAATTAAAATTTGCTTCCAGCTATATTAGGGCAAAGTAGAATGAAAACCCACTAAATATTTTCCAACTTTATTAGGGCAGGGGCCGCGCAAACGCAGGCCCCCACTGCCACAAATTATGACGTAGGCTCTGCCAACTTGGGCAGACCTTAGGCGAGCACCCCTCCCGAGTGCAATGGAGGTCACTAACCTAGGCCATGGCCTTCTTGATCACACATCGACCCGTCCAGGTAAGTATGTTTAAATGAAGCTCAATGCTCTTCATGTATGCACCTAAATTTGCCTCCCGTGTTTTGTTCGCTTTCGATGTGGTAAGTTAAGACAAAGGAATCCATACGTAACCTAGAATATCAAGAAAACATCGTGAACTAACATCAGATTTGATCCCATTTCAATGAAGTCCGTCTCAAAAATATCTTTTTATAGAAACGATAACTTTGATGGATGGTATTGAAATTCTCCATTTCATTTACATTTGAATCATTTCTTAAGATAGAACTTGAAATTCTTACCCATTACTTACGTTTGGCCTATGTTATGTTCAAAACCAAAATGAGGGTATTATATTTAATCAGTTGTTATTTGACGATTCAAATCACGATCTTACAGCTGTAATTAATACACTCCATAAGCATATATAATTGGCGGATCAAGGTCAATTCTCTTGAGAAAAGAGTCCTTTAGTTTTAAACTTCTTATAAAGTTTATACATTAAAACTATAATTACAATTAAATAAACTAAAAATCTCACATAGACAAACAAAGAGTGAGATTATAGCCCCAAAATGTTCAAAGGCTCTATAAATAAAAGAATATAGGCTAAAAGGCTATATTTCTATTTGGGGATTTGGGGAACTAGAGATAGACCTATGTTTACTAGATAGCAGCTCACAGATCCAGTCCTTCAGAAAAATGGGATGCAGTCAAAGTCTTAACGATGATATATATATGATTGGATAAACTCTACAAACCAAAGAAAGGGTCACTTTAATGGAATTTCATTTATTTATTGTTATGCTCATGATTCGCACAAAATTACTAGGGAAATGAAGATCTGCATATTTTTCTTTATTTCTTCCTAGTTCTGTCACATGTTCTCCCCAATTACTACACTTTCAAGTGAGTCAACGCCCATCAAAGATGCCATATTACAGAAATGGATCGAGGCTTATGTTTATAAAAAAGAAAAAGAAAAATAAAAGAAAATCACAAAACTTAATAAATATACGATAATTGTTTTCCATAGTGTAGAATCTGTCTACAATTAAAACGGAAGCGGTTATCGGATTTACCTCTTGAAAAGTGTTTGAAAGCAAGCCCAAAAGAATTGATCTTGATCCAAAAAATTCTCCACGTGTACCTGCGTTCTCCTATAAATCTACCCGTGGTGGAATGCAATCAAACTTTTTCAGAAAGCCAAAAGTATTCACACTAATCACAACTCAAGATCCTATCTTGATTGTATATTTGGGGAGAGACATTGAGAGAATTGCTCACACATTTTTACACACACAATCATGCAGCCACTAAAATCTTACTCCTTCCCTTGATCTCTTGAACATTTATAAGTGTGCAATGGATCTACCATTTCTAGTTCTTGGTGGTTGCCACATGCTCCAACCACCAAGATAAGTTGGAGCATGTTTGAACAACCACCTTAACCACCAAGGTAAGTGAGAGCATGCTTGAATAACCACCCTAACCACCAAGGTAAGTGGGAGCATGCTTATACCACCTAACACAAGTGGTGGTGGGTCTTTGGGTTAGGGTATGCCCATGGGCGTCAAAACTGGTCCGAACCTAAACCGGTCATACCAACATCTCTCACGCGCACATGGGTGTGCATCAGAACAACAACAATCTCTCAACTAGCCAAACACTATAATGTAAGATTATACAATAAATGAGTTGTGCGACTGCTAAATACACTTAAGTTTTGGGAGCTCTACACCAAACTTTATAAAAGCTAGTATAAAGACATCAACCACATCTGAAAATGAGAAACAAGTGCTTCAAGTACCCTGAATCCATCAAAATACGTCGGTGTAGGTATTTTAATCCCCTTTAGAAGCATACCGAACCCCTCAAGGTCAACACTATACTCATACTTTCATCACAATATTGAAAAACAAATGTAAGTTGCGCGCTATGAATATATGCTTGATGTATATGTGTCGCGCCCTAATTTTTGGGTCCAAGGTCCTTTCGGCTCGGAGACAAAAGCGCAGAACTCTGTCATTAGAACTCATCCTCCTAGAAGGACAAGTGCGACTAGGTTTGAATTGAAAATTGATTTGATTAAGGGTTTTTTTATAAAAATAGGAGTCGCCACCTAACTTAATGAAGGTGAGTTAAGGCACCAAAAACTAAGTATTAATCTAAAGACTAAACTTAGGGCTTTTAGAAAAGATTTTGAAAACTCCCTTAAGAGAGGGTTTTTAAGAAGATAGGTTGTTTGGCAACCTTTGGAAAGATTTAAGCCCTTTTTGAAAATAACTTCATTTTGGTTTTTCGAAAACAGAAATCTATGGTCCGGGGGTTGGTTACGTGTAGGGAAGATATCTTAAGATCATCACCCTAGCTGGCCTTTTCAGTACCTACATGTCTAATCACCTTTTTGTTCAAGCACTAGAATAACTGGTTATCATTGTCTACTTAATACCCACTTTAGAATTTTGAAAACAGGGTTTAGTCATTGGTTTGAGGATGGATGATGCATGATGCAAGTCTTGGAAGAAGTTTGAAAATATGGAGGTTTTGAGATAGAAATTTTAGATTGATAGAAACTTTTGAAAAGTGGATTGAAGTTTGAAATAGAAGTTATGACTGCACCATTTTAAGTTGCCTACGTATCTCATTTAGCGAGAATCAGGTCATTAGTAGTTCGGGCAAGAGCCCAATGGAAAATAGGCGCATTAGGGCATTTGTAATGTTTTGAAGACACGTTGAGGTCTTTGGAATTGTTTGAATACACTTTGTGATCTTTGGAAATAGAGAACTTGAGAGCTTTGATTTGTCATCGGATGTTGGAGTGTTTTGAAATAGAACTTTGGAGGTTTTTGAAAAGCGCTCTTGAAAAATAGGGGTTTGAAATGTTTTGGCATAACTTGAAGGAGTTTTGGAAGTGCTTTGAAATAACTCAAGGGAGTTTTGAAAGTGTTTTGAAATCTTGTTTTGAAAACTTTGGAGGTATGATTTTGGAGTGTTTTAGTAAATTGGTTGTCGAAAAGTTTTCGAAAGTGGTATTTGAAAACACCTAGAACTTTGGAACTCTAATATGGACAACCTTGGAGGTTGTTCTTGATATATCACCTTTTTTAGGATTGTGAGTTCTTTAAAACGTTTTTAAAGGTAGAGTGTATGAGTATTTGAAAAGGTTATGCAGTTGGTTTTTGAAATCTCAAGGAAGTAGGAGGTTTTCGAAAAAATGGGTTATGAGCATTGTTTAAAATTGAAAGATAATTTAAAAGGGGTTCAAGAGTTGGAACCTTGATGTATACTAACCTAGGTTGGGTTGGCCTAAGGTTAGGGATGACCTAAGGTTAACTAACTTGGGTTAGGTTAACCTAGGGTTAAGGTGACTTAGGGTTAAGTTAAACTAAGGTTAATTAACTTAGGATTGGTTAACCTAGGGTTAAGGTGACTTAGGGTTAAGTTGGACTAAGGTTAATTAACTTGGGATTGGTTAACCTAGGGTTAAGGTGACTTAGGGTTAACTAACTAAGGTTGGGCTAACCTAGGGTTAGGCAACTATGGTCAAGTTAACCTAGGGTTGGACAACTAGGGTAAAGTTAACCTAGGGTTGGACAACTAGGGTCAAGTTAACCTAAGGTTGAATAACTAGGGTCAAGTTAACCTAGGATCGAATTGGAGGATGGTTTTGAAAAGGTTGTTTAATGCACTTTTGGAAGGAGTTTTGAAAAACAAAATCATGTTATGTAAAGGACTTGGGTAGACAACCTTTTTGAAGATCATTTCTATGAAAATTTGACTCTAGCCAAGAGTATGGTTTATATAGTGAGTGTTTGAAAACTATTCCAAAGAAGGTTTCCTTGGGACCATTATAACCTTTATCTTGATAAGAGTATGGATTTTAAGAATCAACACGATGGTGACAACGTTTGAAAAATCATTTTTAATGCAAAGATGGAGAGAATGAACTTTTGCAAACCATTTTTCAAGAACAAGATTTTGAAAACCATTTTTAAAAGAAACCATTCCAACAAGGTAAGGTTCCCATGGCCAAACAAAAAGGAGATCACTCAAGAGAGGGTTCTATGGGGCCATTCCAACCACTAAACTTGAGAGAATGGAAGCCTTAGAAATCAAAGAATTTGAAAATCATTTGTGTGCAAGAATAAGAAGAGAAGGGAATCATTCTAACAATTTAGGGCTCATATGGCCAATATAAATGGGAGACCACTCAAGAGAGGATTCCATGGGGCTATTTCAATCACTAAATTTGAGAGAATAGAAACCTTAGAAATTAGAGAGTTTGAAAACGAATTTTATGCCAGTTGAAATGTAATGATGCAAAAGTGTGAGCTAGGGGGTTAATAGGAGATTTTCTAAGGCATAATTTCTAAGGTCTCATCCTAAACTTCAAGGGACCAACTCTTAGAACCGTTTTGAGAAGAATATGGAGCTTGAAAGTGGCATGGAAATAAGAATAATGCAAGCTTTGTAGAACATTGTTATAAATATGAAAATGAAGCCAAGCACCCAAGACATGATCAAGATAACAAAATATAAATGGGTCAGGAATATATACAAGGTTTTAAGCTACACTACATAATCAAGGGGCTTCTAGGCCATACCATCTTAAAGTAGGCTAGTGAGAGATCCCCCCTACACAGTGGCTCCCACAGCTTTCCTCTAGGCATGAACTAAGAGCTCGCTTGGCTTCAAGCATGCAAGAAAGGTGGGGTTGAAGATGGGGATTAAAATAGAGAATAGCCTAAGCAGGCTAGGAAGGAGAAGAGAAGAGTGGGGGAAGACAAAAATGTAAAAGAAATACCACCTTTTGCCTTTAATACACTTGTAATCTTCTATGGATGCCTTGACTTGAACTTGGATGGCTTCAAGTAGGCTTGAGGGGTTGGAAGGAGGAGTTTGATGGTGTATAGGGCTATGTAGGTGTAGTGTATGGATTAGGGGGAGGTGGAATCTAGCCTAAGTGTTGGAAGAGTGAGATGTATATAGAAATTCAAAGTTCTAGAACAGTTTCAACAGAGCTTTGCATCAATTTTTGATTTTTGAATATGCAAAAAGGGTGACCTGTATTTATAGGCAACCTAGGATAGGCCAGACGCATGTAGCAGCCCTGGCACATGTAGCACATGTGCTAGTATTGTTCCATTGCCAGAATGCCACGTGGCACCCATTGTACTACTCAATCCTAATGGTTGATTAAACTTTGGTCAATTTCATCAAAATCTGGGTGCATGTAGCATACGCTCCGTCACCGGGAGTGTTTGTTTAAACTTTGCCTCGATAATTGAGCCAATCGGGAAGGTTTCGGAGGAATCGGTTGCACCTGAGGTGTTCTCCTAGGGTTTCTCATAACTTTCGTGTTTTTGAGAAGTTGGAATGGTGTTCGAAAATGTGGGATCTCGTATCAAAAAATGTGCATAAAATCGCCTCTTTGAGGAGCGTCTGTGATACGCTCCGAGGGGGTTCGAAAGTAGTTGTTTTTGTATCACATGACAGAGGTCTTCGGGAAGCGACCTTTTCGATCGGACCATACTGATGGAAAGTTCTCTGGGAATACTTTTGGAAATTTTCTAATTTACGCATTTCTCAAGTTGTTTGACGGTGCATTTTAATAAGGAAATTGGAGAAAAAGTCAAACTCGGCGGAGCATCTGTGAGACGCTCTAGGGGTTGCCAAAAGTAATAGTTTTTGAGCCATGCGATGAAGAGCTTCGGGAAGTGATCTATCAAATCGAGCCGTATCGATGGAAAGACCTATGAACGAGCTTTCGAGAATTCTCGGGTTTGCGCATTTCTCAAGTCATTTGACAGTGCGTTATAACTAGGGAATTGAAAGAAAGGGCAATTTAGGCCGAGCGTCTGTAAGACGCTCCAGGGAACCTTTATCGAGTCATGGGTGTTTAGCGTCGTAAGGTCCTCCTTAGGTTAAACAGGAATGCGTGACAAGACCTGCTGTTCAATATCGTCGGACCAGTGTTGCTCTGGGACGCGTTCGGCTTGTTAGGGGCAAAATAGTCATTTTAACTGGGTTTGGTTGGAAATGGTCAGGAATGAATCGGAGTGTTATGTTAAGCATGCCAAGCCATTTAGGGATGGTTTCAGAGGAATATTTTACTGTTCGGTGGGGTTTGTGCAGTGTTAGGGCGTTTAGGGGCAAAACGGTCATTTTGATCGGAGTTAGCTGGAATGGGACCGGATGGCGCATGGAAGATGCCTAACAGTTCAATAACATTTTGAAAGGGTGGACTTACCATTTTGAGGAATTTTAAACTTTATCAAAATGTGCCTGGAAGCCCAAGGGGGAGGTTTAGTCATTTTTCACTGAGTCGGGCTAGCAAGCGCCAGTGTTGACCTAGGCATTGGTTTCCGAGGCCAGGCGGCCTCGAAAAACTACCTGTGCGGTGTTGGTCCCTGAGACTGCCTGGTCTCAGAGAGCTACTTGCAAGGTGGTGTTGGTTCCTGAGAACGCTTGGTATTAGAAAGCTACTTGTGTGGGTGGTGTTGGTCTTCAAGAATGCCCAGTCTCGGAGAACTACTGAATGACGGACATTCTACATTAGCGGACTAGCAGGTGGCAGAAGTGAACCGTTTGGAATTTGATAAGGTGTTGGTCCTCGAGAATGCCCGATCTCGAGAAGCTACCTAGATGGAGTTGGTTTACGAGATTGCGCAGTCCCAAAAAGCTATATGGAATGATGTTTATGGCTTCATTTTTGGGCTTTGTGGGCCCGGGAAGTGACTAGTTGACTGGATTGGAGTTTGAAAGGCTCGTCTTGAGCTTGCATGTGTTATGATGTTTGAAAACTGAGTCTGGTCAGGCCGGAGATTGCCGAGCGGGAAAAAATAAGATACTTACAACTGCCCCTCTTTTTTTGTCTTTGCTTGTCGAAGACAGAAAAATAACAAAGTAAGAATCCCCATTTTGGTTGCAAGGTGATCGGAGGGACGATAAGCCGGTAAGTTTCAAATGTTTTGGGACCCCTTGTGGGTCGCCGGTCCGGAAGATTTCGAAATTTGAAAAGCTTTTAATTTTGAAAATGTCGATCAGGATTTAAGTGGCCGGTTTGACACAGTTCGGTTCAGAATACTTGATTTTTGAAAATAAATGTTGAAAGCTTGATTTTTGGCTTTTGAAAAGCCCGAAAATAATTACAAACTCTCAGGGATTTGAAAGCTAGCTTTGGTGGGAAGCTGAAGAGTCTGGCGTATGTGCTACATACGTGTGGCTTTTGTTACTCGGGCACATGTAGCACATGCGCTAGTTGGAATTTCCTTCTGGCACATCTGCTACGCGCGCCAAGCCGTCGGTTTTTATACTAGAGTAGTTTCGCATTTTCAGTGCGTGTTTTGAATTTGGAGCTCGATTTGAGGGTTACTCTGAGAGATTTTCAAAGGATTTCGACTATGGATTGCTAGAAGAGTGTCGGGTGAAGTCAGGTACTTGTCAGAAACCGTCATTGTTGTCTGATTTTCATCGAAAAACTTGTTTTTCACCGGAGAACTCAAATGTTAGTTTTCTAGAAATTTTGTCGATTTTGATGCGTATGTTTCTTTTTTTTTTTTTTTTGCAAATGATTAGTGTAAATTTATGTGTTAGAACGTTTAGAACGCAATGGACAGATTGTTTTTGTGATTTGGTGTAAATTTGAGTGTGTTTGGAGTGATTTTGAATGTTTGTAAAAATGGGTTTCCTACAGGGTTGGGAAAATCGTCCCTACATGCTCGGGTGTTGTGTGTTTGGGTATGATTTTTATACCGGGAGTCTTAGAAAAATGTGTAGAACAATCATATGGAGTTTTGTAATTTTCTGAAAAATTTTGAATTTTTAAATTTTTAGAAATTACAAAAAAAGAGAAAATTGAGAAAAAAATAGAAAATTGACCTTGTTTAAACTTGAAAAATTGTAGGACATCTTTTTAAAATTGTGGCGACATTCTTGAATGTTTTAAGAATTTTTGTAAAATTTTTGGAAACAAAAATGAGACCAAAAATTTTGAAAAATCAAAAAAATTGACCTAAAAATTATGTTTGAGGAAGGGACGCGTACTGTGGAGGATGGGATTGTTTTGATTGACATGATTGAAGGTTTGAGATGTCTCAGATTGTATTTGTAACTTTTTGAATTTCGGAGTAGTGACTTTTTAAGGCAAAACCCTGCCGAAATTTTCAAAAATTTTACCACCTAAATTTAAAATTTTTTGAAAAAACAATTCTTTTGAGAATGAGGCTTTTGAAGGGGAAAGCCCGGAGAAACCAAAATTTTAGAAAATTTTTTAGGAGCATGATTTTTGAAAGAGAAAACCTGGGAAAATCGATTTTAGAGCAACCGTACAAAACTTTGGGACTTTTGAAAGAAAAAGCCCAGAAACCGCTTTAAAAATTAGAAACAAACTTTTTGAGGGAAAAGCTTGGAAAACCGTTGAAAATATTTAGAAACAGGGCTTTTGAGGAGAATGCCCAGGGAAACCGGTTTGAAATTTTGAAATGAGACTTTTTGAGGAAAGAGGCCTGGAAAACCGTTAGAAAGCATTTAGAAACAGGGCTTTTGAGGGAAAGCTCGGGAAATCGGTTTGAAGTTTTGAAATGAGACTCTTCAAGGAAAAAGGCCCAAAAAACCATTAGAAAAATGTTTAGAAACAGGACTTTTGAGGAGAAAGCCCGGGAAACCGGTTTAAAATTTGGAAACCAAACTTTTTAAGGAAAACGCTTGAAGAATCACTGAAAACTTTGAAACAAGGCTTTTGAGGGAAAAGCCCGAGAAACCGGTTTGAAATTTTGAAAATGAAACTTTTTGAAAACATTTGGAAACAAGGCTTTTGAAGGAAAAAGCCTAGGAAATAGGCTTTGAAACTCTGAAGTGGGACTTTTTTGAGGAAAAACCCCGGAAAATTGTTAGAAAGCATTTAGAAACAAGGCTTTTGAGGGAAAGCCTAGGAAATCGGTTTGAAATTTTGAAATGAGACTTTTTGAGGAAAAAAACCCAGGAAATCGTTAGAAAAACGTTTAGAAACAGAGCTTTTGAGGAGAAAGCCTAGAAAATCGGTTTGAAATTTGGAAACCAAATTTTTTGAGGAAAAAGCTTGAAAAACCACTGAAAACTTTCAAACAGGGCTTTTGAGAAGAAAGACCGAGAAATTGGTTTGGGATTTAAAAGCGAATTTTTTGAGGTAGAAAGCTTGAAAACCATTGGAAAACATCTGGAAACAAGGCTTTTGAAGGAGAAAGCCCAGAAAACTTATTTGAAATTTTAGAAATGAACTTTTTGTAGAAAACATTTGGACACAGGGTTTTTGAAGGAGAAAGCCAGGAAACCGGCTTGGAAACTCTGAAGTGGGACTTTTTTTGAGGAAAAAGCCCGAAAAACCGTTAGAAAACATTTAGAAATAGGGCTTTTGAGGGAAAGCCCGAGAAACCGATTTGAAATTTTGAAATGAGACTTTTTGAGGAAAAAGACTCGAAAAATCGTTAGAAAAACGTTTAGAAATAGGGCTTTTGAGAAGAAAGCCCGAAAACTGGTTTAAAATTTGGAAACCAAACTTTTTGAGGAAAAAGCTTGAAAAACCGCTAAAAACTTTGAAACAGGGCTTTTGAGGGGAAAGCTCGAGAAACCGGTTTGGGATTTAGAAGCGAACTTTTTGAGAGAAAAAGCTTGAAAACCATTGGAAAACATCTGGAAACAGGGCTTTTGAAGAAGAAAGCCCAGAAAACTTATTTGACATTTTGGAAATGAAACTTTTTGTGGAAAACATTTGGAAACAGGGCTTTTGAAAGAGAAAGCCCAAGAAACTAGCTTTGAAACTTTGAAGTGGGACTTTTTTTAAGGAAAAAGCCTGAAAAATCGTTAGAAAATATTTAGAAATAGGGCTTTTGAGGAAAAAGCTTGAGAAACCAGTTTGAGATTTAGAAACCAAGCTTTTTGAGGGAAAAGCTTGAAAAACTATTGAAAACTTTGAAACAGGGATAGATGGGACCTTAGCCCCTCCTTTTTTCTTTCCTTTCTTTCTTTTCTTTTTTTTTCTTCTTTTTTTTTTTTCTTCTTTTTTTTTCTTTTTTTCTTCTTCTCTTTTTTTTTGCTCTTCTTTTTTTCTTTATCAACATATTTATTTTCTTATTGTTTATACATATTTGGTAACTGATCAATTTTCTATATATCGTCATTTTTTCAGGTTGTCAAAGGCTGGTGGTGACGATTCTGACAGGAGGCGCCATGAGAAAATGCCACGGATAGAGCCCGAGGAGGGCAGTAGCAGTAGGAGCGGCTCGGTTAGGGGCGGCAGTAGGAGTGGTTCCGATCGGTGTGGCAGCAGGAGTGGTTTCGCTCGGGGTGGTAGCAAGGGTGGTTCAGCTGAGGGCGGTAGCATTGGGTCACAATGGTCTTCGAGCAGGACGACCTCCAGTGGCAGTTCTGCGATGGGGCAGCCTTCGGTTGCTCCGGACGAGAGAGTTGAGGATGATATTGATTTAGCCGTGAACCCGCGGACAGGGTATGGCATGGCGTTTGTTCGAGACAGGCGGAGGGATACTTCTTTTACAGACGACCAGTTGACAATTCCAGATGTTCCGCTACTGCAAGACTTAGCCTACCACCCGAAGTTTGTACTCGCGCTATGGTCGAATGTCATCATTGACCCACAGTTCCTTCAGAGGGGTTAGTATTTTGGCTTTGAGAGCCATGCAAATGTTAGCTCCATTCTATCAGGACTTTTTGCACCGGATCAGTTTTAGTGCCTTTATGACTCTTCAGATGGATAGGCTTGGTCACCGGATAGCAGTTGGGCTATTGGAGCGGTGGTTTGGGGAGACTGGGACTATGCACTTGGTAGGCTTTGAGCTGGGGCCTACTCCCGTCGACTGGGCCATGATTAATGGACTGTCCTTTGGAGGTGTTCCGATTTCTTTACGGGCTGTGTCTCTGGATGAGGCTCGTCTTCTCTTGGGTTTGCCAGGTATTGCGGGCTCAAGCTTCTCAGCTTCACTTTTATGCCCCGTAGAGATAGCATTTGCTCTTGAGCCCTCCCCAGCCGATCAGGTCATCATGAGGTGCCGGTTGGTACTATATGTTGTCTTTAGTTGCTTTTGCTATAATAATAAGTTGACGGTTCCTTTATCTCTTGTGAGCCTGGTAACGAACTTGGATACGCTAGACTATGTGGATTAGGGCGCCTTCACCTTTGCTAGCTTCTTACGGGGGATGAGAGTGAGGACATCTGGGGCTTGGGGGAGCTTGACGAGTTTTTGGCCATTTCTGATATGGTGGAGTTATGAGTATCTGCCTGTCCACTGACCAGAAGTGTTAGCTGACGATGCCTTCCTGCAGGCCACGAGGTGGGCCAGACAACAGATAGTCCAGCGGTCCTTGCTTATGGATTTTGTCACCCTCTAGGCTAACTTGGAGCTGCTGAGGCCTCGAGATATGTCTTAGACACCTTACGGCCGATCTCCTCAATATGCCGGCATGAGGGATACTATTCTTTTGTCCAGGTCTCGGGTTACTTTCCAGGGCCTTGTTTCATAGGAGACGTACTTGGGGGAGCGCCATTGGCGGCAGCTTCATACCAACTTCCATGTTGCTATGGATCTTCCCCAGTACATGTTTGGATTTTATCAGGCCGGGGTGGAGATTCCTTATATAGTCAAGGGTTCTTGGCGACCGCTTCCTTTTTCCACCTAGTATGGACTACGAGGCTCATTTCAGAGCGAGATCTATTGGTGCCTTTACTCAGCTAGACCTAGTGGTTGGGGGGCAGGTGGCTGGTCATTTGGTGGTGGAGCTATGGCGTAGAGCTTAGGGTTTTGTTTCCGAGGAGGAGTACCTAGCAGTTTACTAGGCACGAGATTAGTATCGTGCTGAGGTGGAGGCCCTGACTACTCACATATCTCTGATGGAGGCCCGCTAGGTATGCCATTTACAATTCATTTTTCATGTTCTTTATGCATCCTCTGTGTTCTAATGCTAGGTTTTCTTTCCTTTCTCTTTTTCCTTTTTTTGGTTAGGGCCCTTATGACGCCGAAGCTTCCTCCAACCAACCTTCCCCATATGTGCCGGACATCGGTGACTTTGACATAGATGATGACCCCGCTCCTTGAGACACCTCTTTCCACCTGCTGACACAGTTGTAGTTTGGTTAGATTGGCTATATTGTTTATGTTCTGAGGCCATGTGTTGGCCCTTATGGATGATGATTGTATGATGATTATATGTACATTATAGTTTATTATCTTTTTGTTTCTTTGCATGAGATGATGATTGGTTTTTCCTTTTAGTCTTGCTTTGCATGTATGCATGTGGAAACATAACAAATAGGAATATAAACACAGGAGTATAGAAATCAAGACACATATAAAAAATGGTGAATATGTGCAAGCTTTAAGTAAATGTGAAAAAGGTGGGTGTATTGTTGCACGTATTTGGACAAAGCCCACAGGTGTATACAACTTTACGAAAATAGGCATAAGGGTAAGTTCCAATTTTTTGGGTGTCAACTGGGAGTTGATCATGTTGGCCTTTTGCCCATGCCTTGAAGGTTCCCTTTTTTGTTATGCCCTTTTATTGTCATGATGAGGTAGTAGTTGCCCCATTCTTAGGGTTTTCATTTTCTGACTCGACTCTCCTCTCTCTTATTGGAAAAGGAAGATCCTGTCACTCGCTCGATTTCCTCTTGAGGACCTCACCTTTAGTCTAGTGAACTCTCTAGGTGACCACCGGAGTAGCCCTTAGTAACGGAGCGGACAGTTTCCATCCTCAATTCGAGAAGGCTTTACTTTGAACCGTAATGTAGGCTAAGTTAAGGGTAAGGAAAGAAGGGGCATGCAGGCTCAAACAATTTTCTCCTCTTTTTTTTTTTTTTTTGGTTACGAGGGTGATAATAAACCAGAACCACCTAGGGTAAGCTTTCGCTGTTTTGTTCACCTTTCTCTTTGGAATGTTGCCATTTTCTTATGAACTTGTTTAAACTAAGCAATCCTCTCTGATCTGAGGGGACTTTTTTCTTAGGTTGTAGTGTGGTTAGGGTACGGGGTTTTCAAAAGGAAAGGTTTTAAGGCCCAAAGTGTTACACTTTTTTTGGGGTTCTTCGGTGATCACCTTTTTAGGTCTTTTGGGTCTCTCTCTCTCTCTCTCTCTCTCTCTCTCTCTCTCACCCCTCTTTTTTTTTTTTTTTGGTGCACAAACCTTTTCCACATAGGGTTCATCATTTCCCTTTGATTTTTGCCCCAATTGATATTTGCACAATTAGGTTGTTTCTTAGGGCATCCAGTCATCGTCATTTTCTTCTTCTTTTTTTTTTCAATGTACGAGGGAGCTTTCTTTCCCCTCACATTCCTTTCTTGTCACTTTTCCTTCCGAATTTACTTTCGTCCATTGTGGGCGATGATCACCAGAATGGGTTTATCAAAGGAATATGATTTGGTTCAAAAGGGGTTTTTCAAAGGGGATTCTTTTAACTGTATAGTAGAAGAATGGATGACCCCTCTTCCTTTCAGACAAGATTGTTTAGTCTATAAAATTCAGTCTTAGAGTTTTTGGCGTCATTCTTTGAAACAAGCAAGTGTTAGCTTAATTGTTCCGTTACTTGTACTTGCTCCAGTGTGGAGGGGTGGTTCTTGGTTAGGGTGTTTGAATGAAAATCACTTACAGCTCGAGTGGAAATTGCTTTGCTATTTTAGGGAATTTGAAATGAAGGCTTCTCTTCCTTTCGAGGGTCTAACTGCTGACTACTTTGCCATGGGTGTCGCCTTTTTTGTGATCCACTCTTTCTCTTTCATTTCTTTAGTGTTTCCTCTCTTTGGATTAGGAATGATCCCTACAAATGAGGGTGCGTGTACTATCCCCTTTTTCAAGTCAAGGCATAACAATAAGAAGGGAAATTTCTAAGAAAGGGTAAGTGCCGAAGATGATAAATGTAAACTTCAAATTCTTTCTCTTTCATTTAAAGGTTTTGTGTACATGATAAGCTCTTGATTAACAAAAGGTAAAGTAGAGTTGACAAAACAAAGTCAACAGGAAATTAAAAGGCAAAGTTTGATAGAAGAACATGCCTTTAATATTCACTTCCTTAGTTGGGCTTTGGGACCACGCCTGCCTCTTCCATGCTCCATCCGCAGACTTTTTCACTCGGATGTGATAGGCAAATTGATGCATTGGCTGTGGAGTGGTAGAGATGGGTGGTCATAGTGCCGTCGGGGACTCCTCCCTTTCCTTCCCTTTCTCCAGTGGGGTCATTGAGATTGTGCATTCCATCTTGGGACCCTTGATGGCTTTCCTTGCGTTGGACGGTTTTCTCTTGCTCAGCTTCTTGGAGTTTCGCAACCAGGCTTTCTTCCAGGACTTGCAATGGCTTTTCCTTGATTTCCTCCTTTTCAGCTTCTTCTCTATCAATTTTGGCAAATAGGCTGTCCAAATCATCTTCACTGAACTCGAACGGTGGGTTTGGTAGTCTTGGCTCATAGAAACCCCAGCACATACCTTCATAATTGAAGATCTCCTCTTTTAGGCTAGCCTCAGCTTCGACATATTTGGGGTGCAGGAATTCTTCTCCCTAGCCATATACAGGTGCAGTGTCAACGGGAATCTTTTCAATGGGCTCTTCCATAGGCCAGTTAAGAGGATCTTGCTCTCCACTTGCATTATAGAGATAGATAGGGCATGGCGGCAGTTCCTCTTCCCAGTCACTTTCTTCCTAAGTGTCTGACTCGCCCTCGAAGTACTTTGCAGCCATGATGCCATCCGGTCTGCCTCTCCTTCAGTGATGATGTTAATAGCATGGTCTGGTAAAGGATTCACCGTGACATTGGGAGTGGGGACCGGTTTTGCTTCTTGGGTATTGATGACCTTGCTATCAATGAGGTCTTAGATTTTATGCTTTAAAGAGAAACAGGACTTTGTGTCATGCCCTTGTCCCCCAGAATGGTATTCGCAGGTAAGGACAGGGTTGAAAGTTGGCGGTAATAGACTTGGCAATGGCTGCGGGGGAATAGGGTTTATGTGCTTGGCCTTGAGGAGTTTATGATAGGCCTCTGCCTGAGTACATGCCAAACGTGTGAACTCTTGGTTCCGCCGGTTGTTTTTGTTGGGGTTGAGGTATGGTTGGGATGCGACGGGTCCAGTTGCGGGTGCTTGGGTATTGGCAATGGGGATCTTGATAAGGGGAGCAGGCGATAGTGGTCGAGCTTGGTATTGAGGATAGTATGGCTGCTGCTGTGTTGGCTGGATGGCAGATACCTCTCCTTCTTTCTTGCCAGTACCCCAAGTGGTTGCCACCTTCTTGACTGGAGGTTGGTGGGAGATCTTGATTTGAATTGCCCTTTCGTCTTCTCGGCAACCTTTTCTCCATGAGCGAAGAGGGATTAAAGCCCCTCTTTATAAGATGACTTTGATGCATGCCACGAATTCTTAGGGTCTCGTGGTACCCTTAGGAGTTTTGGATTGGCTTGATTTGAGCAAGAAAATCTTTGGGCCTTTCTTTAGGGGTTGATTGGATATATAAAGATGCAATGATTTGAGTTACTTTGGGAACTCTTGTCTTGAAACGAATTCTGATGCATGAACAGTTATGATGCACGTACATAATAAAATGGTAAGAATTAAATAACATAACAGCATGGATTAATCAGAATATATAAGGGAAAATAAAGCGGCCGCCCTTTCCTCCTTGGTTTTAAAATTGACGCGTGTGTCCTAAATCTGGCAGAAGTTCGGCTATGTATGGGGTGCTATATGAGCATGAGGTTGGGGGTTTACTAATGCTTCCTAGAAAGGCTTGGTTCCCCAACCTTTAAACCTCCGGCATCCACCCCCGAAAGGGTGAACTCCATCTTTGGTTGATGGTTTAAGCGGGGAACTATCAAGAGACCGTAGGCTGAGAAACTGACACAGCATCCGCCCACAATCAATAAACTGTTTGCCCTTCTATCTAGAAGGGTAGTAGCCAGGTAATATATGTAAGATATAAATGCAAGTGAGCGCACCAAGTGTGTGTGAAATTTTTAAAAATGGAGAAAAGGACCCAACAACACACATCATATCCTGTTCATTTATCACATATATGGCAATAAATAAGACATGAAATAAAATTTGAACAAAGGTCCACCTACAAAAGAAAAATGCAAAGAGTTAGTAGTTTTTCGAAAAACTCAATGTAAGGTAAAATGGATGGTTAATGTAAGAGTATGAATGCAAGCAATCAATGCAAGTGATGACACTTATTTGAAAATCGTTTTAAAAAATAAGATTTGCCTTGGAAACTTGGAAAAATTTGAAGAGTGGATAGAACTGGACAAAGCAACCGGACATTCTTTTACTGTTCGGTGGGGTTTGTGCAGTGTTGGGGTGTTCAGGGGCAAAACGGTCATTTTGACTAGAGTTAGCAGGAATAGGACCGGACTTAGACCGGATGGCATATGGAGTATGCCTAACAGTTCAGTAATATTTTGCAAGGGTAGACCTACCGTTTTGAGGGATTTTGAACTTTCTCAAAATGTGTTTGAAAGCCCAAGGGGTAGGTTTGGTCATTTTTCATCGAGTCAGGCTAGCAAGCGCCAATGTTGACCTAAGTGTTGGTTTTCGAGGCCGCCCGGCCTCAGAAAACTACTTGTGCAGTGTTGGTTCCTGAGACCGCCCAATCTCAAAGAGCAACTTGCAGGATGGTGTTAGTTCCTGAGAACGCCTGGTCTCAGAAAGCTACCTGTGCAGGTGGTATTGGTCTCCAAGAACACCTAGTCTTGGAGAACTACCAAATGAAAAACATTTTATATTGGCGGGCTAGCAGGCGCCAGAAGTGAACCATATGAAATTTGATAAGGTGTTGGTCCCTGAGATCGCCCGATCTCAAGAAGCTACCTGGATGGCGTTGGTTTTCGAGACCGCCCGGTCTTGGAAAGCTGCCTGGAATGATGTTTATGGCTTCATTTTTGGGCTTTGTGGGCTTGAGAAGTAACTAGTTGACTGGATTGGAGTTTGAAAGGCTTGTCTTGAGCTTGCATGTGTTTTAATGTTTGAAAACTAAGTCTGGTCGGGCCGGAGATTGCCGAGCGGGCAAAAATGGGGTGCTTACAATATGATAATCCTTCTTTTGCCCTCATGCCACTCAGATCAGGACTAACTGCTTTCGCAGCAATGTCCGGAAGGCTGAATCAATTATGACCATAAGGTTTCATGAGAAAATAACTACATTAACCCTTTCACCTCATAGTATAGTCAAAAGTCACAATGAGGGTATAGTAACATATGATCACTATTGATCGGTAAGGGCTCACACGGTGAAGAGACTGGGACTCATTCAGCTCTTTAAGTTTGGTCGCTTACCACATGTAGTATGAATACATTTTACAATAGATAGTTCCCTTGAGGAACCTATGTCAGATTATCAACACTGTATAGATCTTTGCCTAGTCGCTAAAGAAGCGCCTAACTTATGTTTCTCATTTGCTCGCTCTCTAATAAGGCGACAAAATGTAAAGCTCACATCTGGTTTTTAAATAAGTTATGGTGGATATTGGAAAATAACCATTATCCATCTTCGACAATTAGATCTTATCCTATGTAAAATAGGGTGATGCAATAGCCTATAGTGTATCAACTTTGCTCACTTTCAAAATTGCCAAAAGTGATAGCTCATGTGAGAGAGCCTATCAACCTGCTGACATACTCTCAATCTCATATGTGTGTTATGCAATAAATAGAACTATACAATAGTTACTGAACTAAATTATGCATCATAACATAAAATATCCAAACATCCAAAAGGTACAAAATGATCAACTGATAACGAACTACACATCATCACTACCTACGCAGTCCAAGTGCCTTAACATGAGTGATAAAAGCCTCTCTACCAATGGGCTTTGTTATAGGGTCTGCTAACATGCAACTCGTAGGGATGTGAGTTAGGATCAGCTCCCTCTGTGCCACCATGTCTCTAATAAAATGAAGTCTAATATCAATGTGCTTCATCCTGCCGTGGTACTTAGGATCCTTAGCATAGGCTAGTGCTACCATGCTATCACAATGAATAGTCACAGTCTCAATAGGAAATGTGATGACATCTAAATGTCGAAGGAACCTCTTTAACCAAACAGCCTCCTGTACGGAAGATGAGCACGCCACAAACTCTGCCTCTATAGTAGACAAGGCAATGTTCTTGCTGTTCCATGAAATGGCCCCACCACTGAGCAAGAAGGCATATCCCGATGTGGATTTTCACTCATTAAGGTCTCTACCCCAATCAGCATCACTGTAGTCGACTAAACGCATATCCAGATGTTGATAACATAGTATGGAATCTGCAATCTCTTTCAGATACATAAGTATCCTCTGGACTGCTTTTCAATGAGCAGGTCCTGGGTTCGATTGGTAACGACTCACTAACCCAACAGTATAACTAATATCAGGGCTAGTACACATCACAGCGTACATCAAGCTCCTTATGGCACTGGAATATGGTACTCGGGCTATCTATTCTTTCTTTTCTGGAGTCTTAGGTTCTATGTCAATGCTTAGGCTCTTGCCTTTCATGATAGGAGTATCAATGGGTTTACAAGCTTGGATTTTGAATAGCTCAAGGACCTTTTTTATATAACTCTCTTGAGATAAACCAAGAAGTCTCTTGGAGCGATCTCTTAGGATCTTTACTCCCAATACAAAACTCGCCTCACCCATGTCTTTCATCTCGAAAGTGGATGATAACCACCCTTTAGTGGAAACAACCAACTCCATGTCATTACCAGTCAGTAAGATATCATCCATATAAAGTGATAATATAATGAAACTGCCCTTGGACTGTTTAACGTACACACAATGGTCCTCTTCGATCATCGTGAACCCATTAGAAGTAATGGCTCGATGAAATCTTAAGTACCACTGCTTAGATGATTGTTTCATGCCATAGATAGATCTACGGAGCTTGCAAACTTTATGCTCCTAGCCAGCAACTGCATATCCTTTAGATTGATCCATGTAGATTTCCTCATCCAGCTCACCATTGAGGAATGCATTCTTAACATCCATTTGATAATGGCTAGCATAAGGCGAATGGAAGCAAATCTAACTACTAGGGAGAAAGTCTCGTCGTAGTCAATACCCTCTCGCTAAGTGTATCCCTTTGCAACCAAACGTGCCTTGTATCTCTCAATAGAACCATCCATTTTATGTTTGACTTTGAGAATTCGCTTATTCCCAATGGCCTTACATTCAAATGGGAGTTCAACCAAGTTCTAGACCTGATTAATTCTCATAGAATCCATCTCTTCATCCATAGTAACAATCCATTTATCTCTAACAAGTGATGAGAGAGCCTCTTTAACTGTCCTAGGCTCAGCATCATTATATGAAGCTATCATGGAAGTTTCCCTCTCAATTTCATAATGTTGACGAGGGACCATCCCACATGTTCTCTGACACAATGGAGTGCCTTGAGAATACTCATTAACTAACATATCAATCGGTGCATCGCTCTTACCATCCCTAGGAGGTTGAGAAATCTCTCCCTGAATCTCAACTAGTGCACTTGGTGCGCTATCCTGAATATCCTCTATCTCATGGAGATCCACGTCTCTAGACACCTACCCTCTACTAGGAAAAAAATCATCTACAAAATCGGCATCCCGTGACTCTATCTCAATCACACTCCCATCCGGCTGTTCTCCAATAAACACATATCCCTTTGAGTGCTCGGAATAGTGTATAAAGATACATTTCTTCCCTTTAAGGCCTAACTTCCCATACTTAGAAGCATTGTGTACATAAGTTGCTGAACCCCACGATCTCAAATGACTTAGGTAAGCCTCCTACCCTCCCATAGCTCATAAGGGGTAGATAGGATAGATTTTGAAGGCACATGATTAAGAATGTAGGCGGTAGTCAACAAGGCATCCCCCCAATAAGATAATGGTAGATTAGCCTGCGCCATTATTGACCTAACCATGTTTAACAAAGTACAGTTTTGTCTCTTTGCTACACTATTTTGTTGCGGAGTACCTGGAATAATCAACTGTCTAAGTATACTCTTATCCTTATAGAGCTCCCTTAACAGCTCAAATAGATACTCATAGCCATGATTAGTCCTTAGAGCCTTAATACTCATGTCTAACTGATTTTCTACCTCAAGAACATAGAGTCTAAAACAATCTAATGCTTCTGACCTATGTGAGAGCAAATAGACATGATCAAAACATGTGTAGTCATCTATAAATATGATAAAATAAGGTGCATCATGTCTTGCCCTCACATTCATAGGACCACAAATATCTAAGTGAATAAGCTGTAATGGAAAAGATGCCCTTTGAGCCTTGCCAAAAGGCTTTCTGGTTGACTTTCCTTGAAGACAACTCTCACAAATTGGCAAGTCGACCCTAGTGAGTGAATCCAGAATACCCTCTCTAGCTAGCCTGGCCATTCTATCCTATTCATAGTCTGGAATGTCATCTCACAGAATGAATAGAATAATCATGCACAGAAGCATTGAGTGAAACTGTAGATTCTAAAGTATCATCCATACTGGAAATATTAACATTTAGAAAAATAAAACCATCCATCAAATATCCAGAACCATAGTAGACAGACCCACGATAAATGCGTATAGACTGAGTCTCAAAACAAAAACGATAACCAATACTAAGCAAACTAGTAACTGAAAGTAGATTCGAGCCGTTAAGTGCCAATCCAAATGACATCCACACTAGACTTGTTCCCCACGTATACTTTTCTACTACCGACTGGTACACAGCAATACTCCATAATTCCAAATCTGCTCCTCGTTATATGGTCGGTTGCTCCTGAGTCTACAACCCACAATTGAGGAGAATGAGCAATCAAAACTTGAATAAACACAAAACAATCAATGCGAGAAATATAAATGGGGAGTACCTTCTTTGACTCGGTATACTAACGAGCGAAGTATCCCAACTGCTGACAGTTATAACACTTCATCTTGGCTTTATCTTTCTTACCATCTCTCTTTCTATGCTTGGCAGCCTTAGTCCCACTGGACCCAGTATCAAAACTTTTCTTACCAGCATTAGTAGCATCACTGCCTCTCTTGCACTTGAACGTAGAGGTTCGGCTTGAGTTAGTCTCAACAACATAAGCAGTACCACTATCAGCTTTAGCAGCCTTTAGGTGCTTAGCTTCCAACTCCAAATGGCGGGAGATATCCTTAAAAGTCCTCACATTATCATTGTGGGTTATATTATGCTTTATTTGCTCCCATGACTATGATAGAGAGCGGATCACAGACTGCACTTGCTGCTTATCGGTAAGAATATGTCCTGCAGCCTTAAATTTGTGTATCATGGTTGACATCACTCGCAAATGTTACCTCATGGAGTGATTAGGCTTCTTTTGATAAGAATCAAATTTGAGTATTAACCCACGAAGTTTAGCAAGAGAAGTTACCCCATACTTCAGCTTCAAAGCCTCCCAAGTCTCATAAGAAGTTTAGATAGACTCAAACTCTAGTAGAAGATCATTCTCCATGATGCTCAACATAAGATAGCATGCACGCTGATCTTTTGCCTGCCAAGTTTTGTAGTTATCCAGGTCCCTACAGTGCTGAACTGTAGTACTCTATTCGGGCTCAGTCATTAGATGGTCAATATGAGCCAATAGACCTTGCTCATTGAGAACAAACTGAATCTTACGGTGCCAAATGTTATAGTTGTCGCCATTCAGCTTTTCTCCTTTAACCATGTCAGCCACTACATTCTTAGATGCCATGATAAACTCTAATAGAGATAAAAATATAAAGATGTAAGAATAATGCATAACAACCATTTTTGCTGTAAAAATATAAATTCAAAAAATAAGACAACTCTCAAAAGTCGTAAGATCGAAAGGTTGTTATGCTCCCAATCATCTCTCTCACCACTAATGATTATTATCAAATTTTAATTTAACTAATGCGCAAAAATTGGTTATCGGGAGTCAAAACTCTAAGCATGCTTTTAATCGATCAACCTCCCACTAAACAAATATAGCCAGGCATGTGATAAACTTCAATTCCCTGCTTATAGCATAAATATCATTGTAATAATATTTCCATGCTATTAAACAAGTTAAATTATGGAATTAAGACTAACAATTATCACATGGCATAGCATAAAACATGAATTCAATGCAACTCTAATAATTCAGAAATAGAATAACATAGTTCCAACATACTAACATGTTATTTGGTTCAATTCCAAATTTTTTGTAATTTTTTGAATTTTTTAAAAGTAACAAAACACTTAAGTAAATAATAGAAAAATACAGTAGGTATTCAGAAAAATCCAATCAACACACCAACACTTAAATCAAGTGTCCAGAACCATATGGCACAAAACTTGAGGCCTAAAAAATGATGCATGCGCCCCAATGTGTGCAAGTAAGCCCCTAAAAAACATTTATTTCCATTATTTTCTTTTCTGTTTTCCAAAATAATTTTTCTGTCTAGTAAAATTTTTTTGAAAAAATAATATTAAAATAGAAAATATTTTTCCAAACTTACACAAAAAAAATTGGGCCAAAAATAACCTCAAGAAAGGGTCCCACACGCCCCACATTGCAAGTGGGCAACTCTTTGGGCCAGCACGGCTTGGCTTAGGCTTGGCTCACGGTCAATGGCTTGGTTAACTCGACTTGGCTCGCAGGTCAATCAACTCGGCTCGGCTCGGCCCAGCTCGGTTCGTCTTCTCCAACACAAATTTGAACTAGTTTCGGCCTAGATTTTCAAATTGCCATAACTCTCAAACAGTTCATCGAAAAATTACCCATAATATATCGATGAAAAGGTATTCAAAAGATGAACACAGTCATATAAATTTCATGCTCAGATTCGTAATGTATAAAAAGTTATGAGCCGAGAAAGTGGCTACCATAAAAATTAGGGTTTGAGATTTCTCTTAAACCACTCATGCGTTTGAGATGAAAATTTTCAGATATACTACTATGCATATAGGCTACCACATATTGAAATTTCAGGCCAAACAAAGAACGTTTCTCCAGATAGCCATTAAAGCTCAACGAAGCTTTTTCAGTAATCAATGTAGAAAAACACATGCAATTATTCACGAGAGAAATTTCAAAGGCTTTGATACCAATATAGAATATGTCTACAATTAAAGCGGAAGCGATAATCAGGTTTACTTCTTGAAGTGTGTCCGAAAGCAAGCTCGAAAGAGCTAATCTTGATCTGAAAAATTCTCCACATGTATCTGCATTCTTCTGTAAATCTACTTGCGGTAAAATGCAATCAAATCTTTCCGAAAAGCCAAAAGCATCCACACTAATCACAACTTAAAAGTCTATCTTGATTCTGTGTTTTGGGAGAGACACTGAGAGAATTGCTCATACACTCTTGCACACACAAAAATGTAGCCACTAAGATTTTACTTCTTCCTTTAATCTCTTGAACATTTATAAGTGTGAAATGGATCTACCATTCCTAGTTCATGGTGGTTGCCACATGTCCCAACCACCAAGATAAGTGGGAGTATACTTGAACAACCACTCCAACTACCAAGGTAAATGAGAGCAAGCTTAAATAACTACCCCAAGCATCAAGGTAAGTGAGAGTATGCTTATACCACCTAACACAAGTGGTGGGTGGGTCTTTGGTTTAGGGCATGCCCATGGGCGCCCGAACTGATCCAAACCTGAACCGACCAAACTGGTCATACCAACACATAGCATGCATGATTATGAGCTATAATTTGAAGTCGAAGAAGGTGGAGAATTGGTAACCAGAAATGCACTGCACTTCTCTAGTTATGGCCTTAATTATGTTGGTGATGAAGGTGCTTAGGCTTTAGACATGCCTTCTGCATAAGAAACAAACAAAACAAAGTGCAGAAGGAATAGTTTATTAGAGATGTTACATGGAGAATAATGTATGTACAATAATGTAAATTCATAAGGAATAATTTATTGGATGTAATTATATTTTCTTTTTGCTCAATTAATCCATGTTTTAAATATTGCATAAGTATATCGCGCTCCGATTTTTCACACCTTGAGATGATATGTAGGAAACACAATGTACTCTATCGTTAGAACTCATCCTCCTAGAAGGACAAGTGCAACTAGGTTTGAATTGAAAATTGACCTGAGTAAGGGCTTTTGGAAAAAAGGCTTGGAGTCGCCACTTAACTTTCTTAAGATAAGTTAGCTTACCTAAAATTAAGTACAGTCTGGAGATTAAACTTAGAGTTTTTGAAAAGGTTTTGAAAATTTTCCTCAGAAGAGGGTTTTTTTTTTATAAAGAAAATAGGTTGCTTGACAACTTTTGAAAAGATTTAAGCCTTTTTTAAAAAATAACTCCGTTTTAGTCTTTCAAAAACAGTGATTCTAGGTTCCGAGATTGGTTACGTGTAGGGAAGATATTTTAAGCTCATCACCCTACCCCGCCCTTGCGATACCGACATGTCTTTTCACCTTAGGTTCACTAATTTAGAATTTTCGATTATCCAATGTCCAATTATATCCACTTTGAAAAGAATTTTAGAAAGAGGGCTTATGTTATCATTTTAGGGATAATATGATGCATGATATGTAAGTGCATGAAAAGAATTTGAAAGAGATTTTGAAAAAGGGAATTGGAATTTTAAAAAAGGTTGTGATCGCACCCATGAGGGTTGCTTATGTATTCCTTTGTTGGGAATTAGGTCAGTTGTAGTTCGAACTCGGGGTCCATTGAAAATAAACACTTTTGGGGTCTTGTTTGATTTGAAAATACACTTTGGGACCTTTGAAAAGTTTGACTTGAAAAGGATTTAATTTGAACTTTGATTTTGAGGATTTGAAATTGGATTTTGATTTGAAATTGACTTTGATTTGAAATTGAACTTTAAAGTAGAATTTAGACTTATTTTGGAAAGCTTGAACTGAACTTTAAAATCATCTCGACTTGAATTGGGGTTTGAAAACCATCTTAATTTAGAAGGGAGTTGAAGTCTCCTAACTCAGGGTTAGAGTTGAACTTGGGTTTTGGCTTCCTAAGACTTAGGTAACCTAGGGTTTAAACATGCACTTGAAAAGATTGATTTTGAAAATGCTTGATTTTAGAAAGTTTTGAATTAGGAAAGTTTCGAATTTAGAAAAATTCCATTTTAAAAAAGACTTGATTTAAGAAATGTTTGAATTAAAAAAGATTTGAAATTAGGAAGTGTTTAAAATTAGGAAATATTTGGAATTAGGAAGATTTGAAAGTTTGAAAATGGAAAAGGTTTGATCTCTATTTCTTAAAATTGAAGATTGGGTTTTATTTTCAAAAATTGGTGATTTGATTTGGTTGCCTATTTGAAAAAGATTTGATTTGATTTGAAATTGTAAAGCTTTAGTTTTGGAAATCTATCATTTTATGTGACTTTTGAATTAGGAAATCTATAATTTCATGTGAAAAATAGTTTTTTTGAAAAGTAAATCTTTGAGAAGAATTTTAGGAAGTAGATTTGCAAAACAATTTTAGAAAAGAATGAATATAGACTTTTGATAGTCTTTTGAATATTTCACTTTTCTAAAATGATTCTAATCATTAGAAAACTAGAACCATTCTAGGGTTGTGACTTTGAAAACAATTAGGGTTCGAAACACTTTCCTAAAACGATCCTAATCATGGAATTGCTAGAATCACCTTAAAGTTGTGATTTCTTGAAACGCAATTTAAGACTTGAACTCAAATTTGGTCCTTGATGGTCATATTAAATATAACACTTTCCTAAAACAACCCTAACCATGGAATGGTTAGAATTATCTTGGGGTTATGGTTTTGAAAATATTTTTGAAGGAAAAGATTTTGAATGCAAGTTTTGAAAGCAACTTTTAATGCAAGTTTGAAACACATTTAAATGCAGATTATGATAGCAACAATGCAATAAGGACATGAATATACAAGGTTAAGTTTCACCACATAACCAAGAGGGCCAAACCCACACCGTTTTAGGTGAAACTCAAAGAAAACCCCTGACACGGTAATTCTCTCTAAGGCCTTCCCATGTATAAATCGGGACGTCCCTTATTTTAAGCATGCAAGAAGAGGAGGTAAACAATGGGGATTAACATAGAAAAAAACCTAAGTAGGTTAGGAAAAAGAAGAGAGAGAGAGAGAGAGAGAGAGAGAGAGAGAGAGAGAGAGAGAGAGAGAGAGAGAGAGAGAGAGAGAGAGAGAGAGAGATAGCATATCTTAACTAGAAACCCTATCTTGTCTTCTTTTTGCTTTGATGCTTTGATGGTGGACTTTGCTTGGACTTTAGGAGCTTTGAATGTGTAGTGCTTGATCTTTAATGAATGCTTGGAAGTAAGGATTTGAGTGTATAGATTGTATGGAGGCTAGGGTTTGAGTGTATGGAGGCTAGGGTTTGAGGGGGCTTGAAAGAATTAGGGTTTTGAGGGAATTCAAGCTCTGTTTTCAGAGAGGCAGAGTTTCTGGAGTGATTTTGCGGACTTAGAATACGCAGGGGGTGGCCTATATTTATAGGCACCCAAAATAGTGACTAGCACCTGTTGCAGTGGCACCAGCCACTTAGGAAATGTTTTAAGGTGGCAAGAAATAGATCTTTGACCCCTGTGACGTAAGGCAGAAGATTTGGGCGCCTATTCTAGTGACTACTATGTAATTTTTTGCCTAACTTTACTAGGTGTGACTCTTGAAAGTCCAGGAATAATCTGAAAGTTTTGAGTAACCAGACTTGGTCGGGAATGGATGGGAACCCCTGAAAGAGTGTCTCGAAAGTAGCTGGCTTGAGAATCAGAGCCAGAATAGTTTAAAAAGATGATCGCCTACCAGGGGCAAAATGGTCATTTAAATTAGAGAAACACCGAGATTGATCCAGAGTGACCCGTGAGAAGGCTTAAGGGTTGGAAACATTATTGAGAGTATTTCAAGGGATTGTCGGCTTAATACCCAGAACCGGTGTGGTTGAAAAATGAAACTGGCCCACTAGGGCACAATGGTCATTTCATATCGGGTTTATCGAAATGGACTTGGAATGGTCCAGAAAGGTACTGGAAGGTTGGGAATACTGCTAAAGGCATTCTCAGAAGGTAACCAATTTGATACCTAGAGTCGGTGTGGTTCTCGGAGGCGATCGGATGCCTAGGGTCAAAATAGTCATTTTGATCGGATGCTCTCGAAATCGATCCGGAAGCGACTGGAAGGCACTAGAACATACTAGATTATCTTTGGACAATCTTAAAAGGATGGAATTACTGCTCTAAGGCCTTAGGTACTTTCTCAAAAAGTGTGCTAGTGGGCCTTTAGTGACAATTTGGTCATTTTTCACTGAAATGGGATAGGAGGCACTGATGTTGACCCAGGTTTTGAGTTTTTTCATCACCCTAAAGGTGTGTGACGAGTTAGTTTCCAAAGATATCCCGTCCTCCAGTAAACATGTCATGAGCAAGAGACGTGTTCGATCCTATGACATAGGGGTTTGTTAGCATTTTTGATGTCGACTTGTTTACGAGTGTTTCCGTCACTCTGATGGTTGCATTGTTTGTGAGTGCTTCTGTCACTCTAACAATGTGCGTTTATTTTAGAGACTGCCTGATCTCGGGAAGCTGCTAGATGGTCTTATTGCCTGAGGGATTAACTTTATCGAAAGATGTACCAAATAGCAGACATTCTACGTTGGCAGGCTAGCAGGCGCCAGAAGTATACCGCTCTACCATCTCAGGGACTTGGGTTCCATCTCGGTTGACGAGTGTGAATGGACTTATCATTCCAAGGGATTTTGTACTTTCTTAGTAAACGTGCTGTGTTAGAGGGACTTACCATCTGTTGAGTTGTATAGTGTAATTGTTTCCTTTTATAAGTGTGTTGTAATTGTGTTATATTGATAAGGTGATGTATATAATTTGACACCTCAATATAGGTAAATATAATATCATGTCCAGCCAACCCTAATTGATTAAGGGGCTACTCTTCTAACCTTGTGTCTTTTCATGGTATCAGCAACTCAAACATCTTACTCAAACCAAATATATTCTTTTACCTTCTCTCTAAACTGAAATTGCTTGACTGTAAACCTTGTTCTACTCCAACAATTACAGGCCATAAACTTTTTATTCATAAAGGAAATTTTCCTGATGATCCTTCTCAATGTCGCTAACTTGTTGGAGCATTATAGTATTTTACTTTTACTCAACCTGATGTTCTTTTTGCTATACAACAAGCCTATCAATTTATGCACATGTCCCGAGATGTTCATCTCCAAGCTGTCAAGCATATCTTATGCTATCTCAAGGGCACCTTAGGGTATGTCATTCATTTTAGTTCCACCTCTTCTATGTCTCTCACTGGTAATGTTGATACTGATTGGGCTAGTTGCCCCGATACTTGTCAATCTACAATGGGTTATTGCATTTTTTTGGGAGCTAATGCCATTTCCTGGTCCATAAAGAAGCAACTTACGGTTTCACAATCTAGCACTGAAGTAGAATAAAAAGCCCTCTCTACAGCTACTTTTGATCTTTTATGGGTCTCTTATTTGCTTTAAGATATTGGTCTCCCTTTATCTTCTCCTATTACTCTTTACTCCAACAATATGGGTGCTACCCAATTAGCTGCCAATCCTGTGTTTCATGCTGAAACCAAGCATATTGAAGTATCATACCACTTTCTTTGGGACTTGGTTTGTTAAGGTTCGTTTCATGTTCATTTTGTTCGTTCTTCTAATCAACTGGCTGATATTTTTACCAAAGGGCTTAATTCTTCTTTATTTACTTTCTTTCGATCCAAGCTGTTGTGGGTTCCTCCCCTATCAACTTGAGGGGGCATGCTGAGTTGTATAGTATAGTTGTTTCCTTTTATAAGTGTGCTGTAATTGTGCTATATTTATAGAGTGATGTATGTAGTTTGACACCTCAATATAGGTATATATAATATCATGTCCAGCCAACCCTAATTGATTAAGGGGTTGCTCTTCTAACCTTGTGTCTCTTCACCATCTAAGAGATCAACTTGCTCGAAAGATGTGCCAAATTGAGTTTGATTGGTTTGAATTGGAATTGAAACTAGAATTAAGATTGAAATACAGACTTACAGTCTTTAAGAAGACATGCCAATTGAAATTAGACCGAGCAATACTTCAAAAGCATTTTGGTGTTTGTGTCAGTTTGAATGTGAGTCCGGTCAAACTAGAGATTATCGAGCTGGCAAAAATGGGGTGCTTACAAGTGTTTGTTTGTGCCTAGAAATTGATGTACTTATGTTCCTCATTTGAATAGGATAAAGAGATTATAGTTTTTGATGTTGGAATTAGTTTGTCCCACATCAGTTATGAAAGGGAACTTAACTTTTCTCCCCTTCTATAAATGAAGGCTTAACCATGTAATTAAATTATCCCATTATCTCTCTGGTAATATCTTCTTTACTTTATAATGTAAAGTGATTACATATGATTCATGTCTTTCTACATGGTATCAGAACCTCCTATGCTCACCTTCCTTAATTTTTTCTATATGGTATCAGAGTGAGGAAAGTATGTTTCTTCAAGGGATCTTCCACATCATAACTCCTAGGTTGTTTTTCTATGGCTATTCTCTGGCATCATTTCAGTTGTACTCTGATCGACAGCCCAAGAGGCTACTTGGAAAATTTAGTAAAATCAATAACCCACAAGGCTGCTCTATAAATTCAGTGAGATTGATATCCCACGAGGTTGCTTGGCAAATTCAGTAAGCCGAAAGCCCACGAGGCTGCTTAGCACCTATCCTCTGTAATCAAGCTTGAGACTATCAATAGCCTTGCACCTAAGGATGGCCAAAATACCCGTTTTCCTGGGACTCCAACCCGAACCAACCCGAACAAGGCTGGTTGGGGGAAGTTATAATCGGGGCGGTTTGGTTCAGGGAAGAAAATTATCAATCCTGATTAGGTTAGGGTCGGGGTCAAGAAAAGAGCACCCAACGCAAACCCGAACCAATTATACTATACTAGGGTTTCCAAGTTTCCATTCAACCATTTGAATCTGACGATGACTCCCCAGAGCGGCTTCATTTTTGGTTTCCTCTGGAAGGAAGAGACGAAGGTAGTTTTTTTGGCTCCTTCATTCTCGATCATGTCATGGTTGATAAAAGCTTCATATTATCTTCATATTCTCTCTTTGTTCATGACTTTAGAGCCTTTGCTCAATCCTAGCCTCTCCAGACAGACGAAGATTTGATTCCACTATCGAATTGAGTCGGGTTGGTTCAATTCCATAAGATGATTGGTTCGGTATTGATTTCAAAATTCTAGAATCGATGAATATTGGTTCGGTTTTGGGTTAGCCATCGACCCGAACCAAACTGACCCATGCACACCCCTGGTATGTATACTACCATAGATATGTATATAAATTAGTTTCATTAGATATTTCATGAGAGTTATCATTTGGGTTACTAAACATGTTTTTTATTTTTATGTTTTGTGAAAAGAAACAAAAGCATAACACAAAAAAATTAACAACAAAAAATATTATTTGGGTTACCAAACATGTTTTTTATTTTTATTTTTGGTGAAAAGAAACAAAAATAGAACATTAAAAAACTAAAAAATAAAAAATAAAAACTGACAGTGTTACCAAACAACAAAGAAGTTGGGATACTAAATTTGGTCCAAGAGTTATCAAAGGATAATGAACATCATCTGCTATGGAATTAGATGGAATTTTATTATCTGGAATGTGCTTATTAATGAGTTTTGTACTTAATAATATAAACAAATAGGGATAAAGTTGTGAAAAAGCTATTCTCAAATTAAACCCAAATTCACCACCAGTGGTTGATTCAGCGGGTTGAACTTGCTTTCTCAACTGATAATACTTAAGTTCGAGTCCTCGTAACCATCGGTAAAGTTAAATCTACTATTTAGAACATTTGACGTCTGGTCACTTGACCATAGTCTATTTGCTTGTATTGAAATAGAGCATATCTGCAGATGGCTGTAGGTGTAGCAGGACAATACTTTTTGTCCAGTATGTGGAGTACCTTATCTACATATCCATTTTTAGTACAAAAAAAACAAATTACATCGAAATCCATCCATTTAAAATGAAAGTGCTTTTGAAAGAAAGTTTTTTTTTTTTTTTTTTATATCTAATGATGATTGCAATTTGCAATGTATGCATACAGACACAAAAATCATATTCTCCTTCGCAAAGTGCCATTAAAGGCCAGGTCAAACAAGCATATAATAATAAATGACATCAATGTCTTTTTTCTTTTATTGTATTTTTTGGGATTCGTTATTGATATCAATGTATATTGACATTTCTACTCATCACATTTTCATCATGCATTCAGACCTAGAAATAAAGTTACAAGGTAAACCCAGAAGCAGTAAAAATGTTGCTTTCATGCTAAAATCAACTCCAACAATGGCAACGAATGGTCATAAAGCCAGACGCTAGATGGCACAAAAACTCTATTGTGAGGCAATTATTCCAAGAAATTAAACCAATTAAATGGGCAAGTTCAACAAAGCAGTGAACTAGGTGAAGGAAGTTGTTCTACTTTATAAAGTGATTGTCATAGCAATACTCTCCTACTTTCAAAATGACATGGAAGTGATTTGTAATGCTACAATGAAAGAATGATCCTATGTACTAAAGGAGAAATTATTCGGTATTCTTAGAACATTACGTCACTTTTGTTTCACTTCTCATAGACACAGTGGGTGCCCCATGTTAGGTAGGTCTTGAGATAAGTCCGGTGAAGACGAGAGATAGAGTAAGGGTGAAGTGACACTTAAAGAACATTAATAATTTTTCATACAAAAACACAATAATAGGCTGTATGTGTAGTACAATGCAGGGATAATTTCTGCATAGAGATGTTGTGTGCGAACTGGATATGTCAGTCCACAATATCTGGCAAGAAGCTAATTCTTGCGCAGATAGGATGGCCTAAGATGACCGGTAAATCTTCGAGTAGTTTTTTATCCTACCAAAGTTTTTTTACTTTGGTCTCGGCCTCCTTAATATCCTAAAAAAATAGGCCCAGATCCCTACCCGACAATTATTCACATTGGCTGATGATGCAGTAAGTCGGTCCCCAGGCCAACAACGATCAGCTCTAGTAATTTGAGAAGGGAAAAGGGTGAAGGGCACTGGTGTGATGCCTGCCAAGGGCACTCTGATGCCTAAGTTAGGTTTCTAAAGATATTTCAACAAAATTTTAGCTAGGGTTTATGTTTGCGTACCTTATTGGAGAAGATGACTTTTCCTTTTATATTGGCAGGCACCCTGGTAGCCATAGAGGGGCGTTGCATGCATGGAGAGGGTGGGAGACAGCCGTCTTTTCACTTGGCGGCGGGGTATTAAAGATCCTGACTAGTGGCAGGGTAGTGGGAGGCGTGGTTGTCCAACTCCCAACGTGGCACTCCCTTAGACGTATGTCAGAATGAGTGAGGTGACTGCCTCCTCCTACACGTGAAGTCTTGGAGTTGGGAGCACGTTATCATGATTGGGTTGCCAATGATGGCTTTCACTGGCGTGGTTGGTGGGACGAATGACCAGCACCATCACACAAGTCTTGCTCAGGTGTGGTCCACTCAGTCGTGTGCGGCCACCGTCTGGTTGGTCACGACTCCCTGGTCAAGCCCTGGCCGGCTGGGCCTCTCAAGGTCGATCCTCTTTTCGTGGTGCTGCCTTCTTTCAATCCCATTTGTGTCCTTCGAGATATCAACATGTTTGGTGCTGAAGCTTCGACCATTGCAATGTGCAATACGTCATCAACTGAATCTGACAGCCGGTGTATGGTTTCTCTTGGTCGGGCTGTTAAGGGTGTCCCTAGTCGGTCCTCATCAGTAGCCCCTCATTCCTCTGAGTACCCTGAGTGTGGGGCGTGGTCAAGGAAATTCATAGTCAGCCCCCATCCAAGGGTGTCCCTGGTCCATCCCCATCAGTAGCCCCTCATTCCTCTGAGTACCCCTAGCGTGGGACGTGGTCAGAGGAATTCATGGTTAGCCCTCATCGAAGTGTGTCCCTGGTCGGTCCCTATCACTAGCTAATTAAGTTAGGTAGGTGTTCAAGTAAAACCGCAAATAGGTATGGATTCAACTCAGGGGCTTTGGCGGAAAAGAGTTAACTATAAAACTACCATTATAAAAAATTTAAAGCATAGATTAGGGAAGAGCCGCGCGCGAACGCAGGCCCCCACTGCCACAAATTATGACATAGGCTCCACCACTTGGGTAGACTTTAGGCAAGCGTCCCGCCCAAGTGCAATGGAGTTCACTAACCCACGCCATGGGCCTTATTGATCACCCGTTGGCCCCATCCAAGTAAGTACGTTTTACGAGGCTTCTGGCTCCTCATCTATACACTCATGCTTGTCTTTTCTTTCTGATGTTTGTTCGACGTGGGACTAATGCAAGTTTTTGAAGTTCAACTTCGTTTGCATTGAACACACACAATAATGTTTATTTGGTTTTAAGATAACCAGTAATGAGAGAGGCTTTGGTTGTTTGTTTGGAAAGCTGAGGCAAACAGAAAAAAGGGGATAGAAGTCCAAAGGAGGTGTAGGAAAAAAGTTGGTAGCTTTCTACAAGTCCATTTCCAACTGTGACAGTTTGCATCCACCCTCCAAAGCAAGTTTGAGACCATAGGAATTAAACAAGCCAAAGCTCATTCAACTTGTTAATCAGCCTAACAACATTTAGAAGCAACAATCTCATTTCTCTTTGCCTCCACCTGCACTATCATATCAACTATAAAATGAATTGAAATAGAATAATAACAATTTCATTAACCTACATTGTTCAAGGGTCTGTAATTGATCTTAGGTACCCAGATGAACACTCCCTTGAATATGTCATGAAATTTTTATAAAATTGCCCAACTGAATGGAAATAGAATTTACAATATCATTCCTCTCAAGTAATTAGAGAGTTCAGGAACCTTAATGCTTCAGTAATTAAAATTTGCTTCCAACTATATTATGGCAGAGTAGAATGAGAACCCACTAAATATTTTCCAACTACATTAGGGCAGGGGTCGCCCGAACGCAAGCCCCCAGTGCCACAAATTATGACGTAGGCTCTACCAACTTGGGCAGACCTTAGGCGAGCACCCCTCCTGAGTGCAATGGAAGTCACTAACCTAGGTGTCACGGGTTGGTAGGCTGGGCACCACACGGTGACAGTAATGCGACCCGCCATGATCATACGCAGCGGAATACACCCGTGAGGCGACTATGCTCCAAGCAATAGTCCCACCAAACTCAAACACCAAGCCATAAGATTATGCGCTTATCCAGGATCCATCCGTAATGCCCCGCATAACTCTTTAAGCTCGGACCTCCGATACTCAAGCCATAAGGCAACCCAAGCTATAGGCGATAGCAACGCCATACTCAAATGCGCGCACACATGACAAGCAATGTGCTTAGCGCCAGTCCCTCTCGAAACACAAGCAATATAGCCATGTGCAACTAGACATGCGCGTCAGCCAAGCATCACCCGTTAGGCACAACGCCTCCATCCATGAAGCTCTAAGCGCCTCGCGTCAAGGTCGCCTGCAAGGAAAGGCACCACCGATTAGCAACTGATAAGCCCACAACATTGTGCCCCACGACACCAATGCTAGCCAAACCAAGCGGCCGTGTACACAAGCGTGAACCCAATGCGCAAGTGCACACGAGGCACACAGCATGAAAATGTGCACACCGAGGCCCAATCCGTCATGGACATAAGCCCCACCACTATATAATTATGGCGTAGCGAGTGCGAATGCCACAACCCCATCCTCGACGCTAATGCCCAACATCTGCCCTACCGGGCACAATGCCACCCATGTAGCCCCTTAACTAGCATGAGGACTGCAACCACGTATCACAGCCGGCCCCCAAGTCTCGCCCACTCTCTTGGGGGACTCACTTAAATGTTGTTCCTTTCGGTAGCACCAGGGGGTGGTAGAGTCAACACCATGCCCCCCCTTATAATAGCATTCTGAGCCATCTCCAAACTGATAGGAAGAAACATCCTACCCTCTTGAGGAGTCATAATCCATATATTCAATAAATATGGAAAATACAAATTACGAGATTGCCATGCCACCGGCCAATCATGCTCAGACATGCCCCACGCCAAGGTCCCTCGCGGTCCTAGACCTAAATTTGCCTCCCATCTTTTGTTCCCTTTCGATGTGGTAAGTTTAGACAAAAGGACTCCATGCATAGTCTAGAATATCAAGAAACATCATGAACTAACATCAGATTTAATCCCATTTCAAGACGGTCCAGCTCAAAAATATCTTTTCATAGAAACGATAAATTTGATGGTATTGAAATTCTCTATTTCATTTACATTTGAATCATTTCGTAAGATAGAACTTGAAATTCTTACCCATTACTTACCTTTGCCTAAGTTATGTTCAAATCGTGATCTTACAGTTGTAATTAATACACTCAATACGCGTATATAATTGGCAGATCAAGGCCAATTCTCTTTAGAAAAAAGTTCTTAAGTGTTTATGTACTTTTTATACAGTTTATACATTAAAATTGTAATTATGGCACTTTAAATATTCAGATACTTTTAAAATGTTATGTCACAGAGGTAATTGATTAGATAACTATTGAATTTATTATTTTATTCAACTCACTATATTAGTTTTGTAAGATATATATATATATATATATATAAAATAAAATTTATTTTGTAAGATAGATAGGATACATATATATAATACCAAATTGTCAAGACTCTTTCTAAACTTAATGTCTAACAAAAAGTGATTATAATAAAATAAAATATCATATATATATATATATATATATCGATATCTATTTGCACTTTAGAGATACAATACAATTGTATAATTAATTATTGTGAATTCTAGATTAACTATTTATGATTTGACCAACTCTTACTCCCGTACATTGTATGAGTTGATACCTAGTTTATACATTAAAATTGTAATTACAAATACAACTAAAACTCTCATAGAGACAACATAGAGTGAGTTGTAAGTAGCCCCGAAATGTTCGAAGACTTGTATTAATAACAGAATCTAGGCCAAAAGGATATATTTAGCATATTGGAAAAATGGAATGCAGTCACATATATTTATTAGCATGCTCGTGACTCGCATAAACCAATTACAAAGGAAATGCAGATATGCATATTTTTCTTCATTTCTTCCTAGTTCTATCACAAGTTCTCTCCTACTACTACCCTTTGAAGTGAGGCAACCCATCAAAGTTGCCATATTACAGAAATGCAGGCTTGTATTTATTATCAAAAAACTACAAACCTTAACAATAATATAAAGTTAGGTCTGAATGTTTGGCCATCTTTGTCGACCATGTAAAAGTGTTTCTTGTAAACTTGTATAAACTCTTGTGTGTGTTAGAAGTTAAGAAGACAAAGTTTCAAGAGAGGCTGTTGATTGGACATCACAAGTTTCAAGGCATAAAGCTGCAAAACAGAGCAAGTATGCAGCTGGAAAAAGCATCCTGCTATCAAGTGCGCCATAGCGCAATGCACGATTGTAGGAGATTTAGAGAGCATGTCCTTATCAGCTATCAAGCTCGTCTTAGCGGCATCAGTGACATCAGCAGTTGAAGGAGATTCATAGAGCAATTCCGTCTCCACTAGCAAGCTCGCCTTAGAGGCCTAGTCAATTGCAAAGATTCAAAGAGGTACCCCCAAACCGGCTATCAAGCCCGCCTTAGCCAATTCTGCGAGTGTAGAGATTTGGAGAGCAATTACTTGCCCGCTATCAAGCCCGCTTAGTGGACTCAATTAGTGTCCTGGAAACTCAAACTTTGAAATGTATGCCGAGACAACTCACATTAGTTACCATTCGTCATAGAGCTTCTCAATAGTCTTTTCAGTTAAATTATCTCCCTCCAAGTAACCTCATGTCTATATAATGAAGTATAGATCTTCTCAACAAAGTAAGCGGGTAGTGTGCAAGCAAGTGCTTCGAAGAAAGGTTCATTGCTGCTTTTGATGAGAGCCTAAGTATCCTTCACTTTTAAAGAGTGTGCCTAAAGTCTTGAAGTATGCCTCCATTCATCCTTACCATCATTATGAAGATGACTTGAAAGGAGTTCAAGTCATCTTCATAATGATTCAAGTCACTAGAGATTCATCGTGGAGTCTGTGAAGCTTCATTATGAATTTGGTGGAGAATCAAGTGTTGAGAAGAACGTGGTCATGGAAGTCAATCGGTGGTGTACAAGTTATGGAATTCAATCCTAGTTGTGTGACTCAACGTGTAAATGAGTTGTAAGCATACTTGTACTTTGTTTTTTATATAATGCTTGGTTGGAGTTAGACTAAGTCCTGTTAAGGGCAGAGGCATGCCAAAGGCTCACCTCAGGTGAGATTAGCCCAAAATTTTTTTTTGTATTTTAACTTTTAGCCCAATTATTTTTACCCAACCTAAGCCCAGCCTAAACCCTTCCCAAAAAGATAAAATAAAATTCTCTTTAAGTTCTGCTCAAGAGAATTCCAAAGGAAAAGGGTTTGCCGACTGTCGTCATCAGAAGAATCTCTTTGACTGCTGAAAATTTTGAAAAGGATCCAAAGAAAAGGTTGGCAGATTCAACTCTCTCTCTCCTTGAATTAAAAATAATATAAATATTAGTGCTTCTTGACGTGTTACTACAAAGAAAAAATTTAAGGTCAGTTTTTGTTTTTGTTTTCTCGTCTCTACGTTTTCTTGTATCTACTTTTTCTTGTTCCTACTGGTTGGTTGACCAATCAGTTGTGTTATATTTTTATTTAATTCATTTATTTTCTCAATAGAATTGACGACAAAAGAGTTGTGGCTCATTCGGACAATGTGAATTTTTGTAGCTATTGATAAACACTACATATTACTTTATTTCTTCAATAAGAAAGTCAAGTATTTTAACAATTTTCTCGTTAGCTTATTAACTCTAGATAATTTTATGTTTGTTTAACTGATAATTTTTATTTGTTTATTCGTGAATTGAGTTTATTTTTAGAGTCTAAAAAGAATCATATTTTTGCAAAAATATCAATTCAAATTCGATAATAAATAATTTATTCACTGAAAAACTGTAGGGCACAACTTCAATAATACACTTCTTTTTAGTCCTTTTTGTACATTTACATATTTTATGTACAAGTTTGTTAGAATTAAGTATAAACATATTTGGCTTATATAATTTTTCTATAATATATTACATCTTGACTTATAACTCAGGATGAATTAAATTTCTCGCTTTGCCCTAAAGTCTCATGATTTTCTCCTGCAAAAGTTTTCATGCTGAAAATAACATGTCACTTGTGTGATTGCTTATGATTGCTATAATATGCTTGCACATGTTGTCAATGCTAGAGCAACCTCAACCTCAACCTCAATCATTTCAGTATCCATATTTTTTTAGTTTCAGATTTGTTGCTCAGCATCAAATGGGGTGAAAATATTAATGTTCTTTGCATTTTAAGATCATAGCCAACCTTTAGGAACAACAGGGGTTGAATACCGAATCTTATGTAAAGTGTATAATGTTGTGCTGGGAACAAAGATTTGATGAGAGAAAAAGAAAAGAAAAAGAATATGAAATTAAGTTGTATGTTCGGTAATTAGAGAAAGTGGGAGAACTTTTTTCACTCATTTTCCTCTTCTTTTTTTTTTCTTCCTTAACAAATTCAGATTCTAAACATGACATGAGCGTGCATTTGCGCCCAGAAATTGAAGTAATATGATCCTCATTTGAATAGGATGAAGAGATTATAGGTGTTGATTAATTAATATCAATTAAAAATAAATATTTTAGAATATCAAGGTTGACACTGAGCCAAGGCTTGCTTAAACAAAGTACAAACAGACACTCAATGCCCAAGATATTGATGTATGAATTGCAATTTAGAGCATTGAGCTTACACGAATAGGCAGTTATATACGCCTAAGCAGGGAATTGTGGTAACTACCATGAATTTGTGCGAGACCTTAGGAGAGGGAGGGAGGGAGTTTCGTTTTAAGGAATTTGAATTTTCTCCATTCTATCACTTGACGGACCAAATAAGACCACATCTAATGTGATGTCAAAACTGAAATTTATTTATATTTCCACAGTAACATGCTCATTTATTTTCAAGAAAGCCTCAAGCATAGTTATTAGGAAATTTTGTTCGAGAGACGAATCTTGTTCTCCAAGAAACTCGCTTTCAGAATGAAGATAAAATTCTTATAAAAATTTTGAGGAAAGCTTTTAGGAAACGATTCTGAGACGTTTTTGAAACTCTAATATAATTTAAATAAACTAGTCATAAGCTCTTAAAAATTATAATGAAAACTTTCTAGAACCTCGTTTACCATAATTTATAATATTTTCACGCTCTCAAATCTTATTATTTAACAACATATATATATATATATATTATATAAAAATCTATAGAAATTATGTGGTATTAGTATTTTACTTGATCGTAAAAGTATTTTCAATACTTTATATCGCTTTTATTAAGGGTTTTTAATATATTTACTTATTGACATCTTATTTAATTTTATATTACCTAATATTTTTTGTTTTTCATAATTTTTTTAGGTCAAATTTCATTCTTCCACTTTCTATATTGTTTCTCACTTTTTATTTCCTTTTTGACAACTATAGTCTCAAGTCTTTAATGAGTTGGTCATATCTGATCCCTTTTATCTTTATAAGGGTAGTTGTGTGTGCACTTAACTTTCCATAGTTTCTAAGTTGAGTCGACAACCAAGTACTCCTTGTTGTTGTGCAAGTAATATGCCTTGCATGCATTTTTTCAAGCAACCTTATCATTGAACAACATCCCTAGTTGAAAATTAGGGTTGTCCCTATTCCATACGGACCCACGGCGAAACTTATTCCTGGCAGGTACCAGTGCATCATAGCCCTTCAGCAATGTAGTGAAGTAAGGAAACAGGATCTCCTATTGTTGTTGAACATCATCATCGGAATCGTTCATCAGAGCAACATCTACATCTTCATCTGATTGTTCCGACTGTGTACCCGAAAACCTTACATTTAAATCAAAATCTCTGAGCATGAATTGGCGGCCTGATTCAATCATATGCTGCACTGCATTCATACCGTCATTATATCCTATTATTGGCTGAATTGTTGACATACTACTCAACCCAATGCCACCATCTACGAATGAACCATGGCGATCACTTTGTTATGTGTTGCGCATCTGAAACGAACTACTATGTTGGTCCATTTTATGTGAATATGGCACAATGTGACCTACAGTCTCCTGCCCTAATGTTAACATCATTGAGAAATTCCACGTTGTTGACCCATCTTCCTGATCCCTTAGTATTCTACCATACCCCGAAATGTCACCCCACATTTGATTCGCTACAAGGTCAACAGCTACTAGTGCATTCTCTACTTCAATATAAATCTCAATGCATTGCATCTACAAATTTTTCTGTGGTAGTCATAAGGCAATTTGTAATGTTCGGTCATCATTGATTGGCAATTTCTTATATATGATTGAGCCCCTTTCATTATTGTATGGAAATTTGCATATTATTTTTATCCTTATATTTTTTCCATCCTTCACAACTAAGGGCATGATCATAGCTTCTAGTTCAAATAGTTTGCATTGTAACGGTATACTGCAACATGTCTGACACTCTATGTTGTACACTATCCCATCATTATGATCTTTTATTATTTCCCCACCCCAATACATCATTGTCACGGTCTCATCCATTTTTGTGTCATGCTATTAATAATTTTGTAAATCAATTTTCTATTTTTTCTATAAATTTCGTAAATCAATTTCTTATAACAATAAATTTTGTATTTTTACAATAAATTTTTTGTTTTTACAATAAATTCGTAAATAATATTTATTTACTTGTAAAAATTTTTTTGTATTTTACTATAACTTTGTAAATAAAATTTGTATTTTTTCAATAATTTCATAAATATATTTTTATATTTTTCAGTAATTTCATAAATTATTTTTCTATTTTTTCTATAAATTTCATAAATCAATGTCTTATTTTTTCAATAAATTTTGTATTTTTACTATAAATTTTGTATTTTTTAGATAATTATGTGTTTTTACAATAAATTCGTAAATAATATTTATTGACTTGTAAAAAAATTTTGTATTTTACAATAACTTTGTAAATAAATTTTGTTTTTTTAATAATTTTATAAATATATTTTTTATTTTTTCAATAATTTCGTAAATCAATTTTTTTTTTTTACAAATTTTGTACATCAATTATTTATTTTTTCAATAATTTTTTTTTATTTTTACAATAAATTTTGTGTTTTTACAATAAATTCTTAAATAATATTTATTTACTTGTAAACAAATTTTGTATTTTAAAATAACTTTGTAAATAAATTTCTTATTTTTTTTCAATAATTTCATAAATATATTTTTATTTTTTTCAATAATTTCATAAATCATTTTTCCATTTTTCTATAAATTTCATAAATCAATGTCTTATTTTTTCAATAAATTTTGCATTTGTACTATAAAAATTTTGTATTTTTTAGATAATTATGTGTTTTTAAAATAAATTCATAAATAATATTTATGTACTTGTAAATAAATTTTGTATTTTTTTCTATAGTTTCATAAATATATTTTATATTTTTTCCATAATTTTGTAAATCATTTTTCTATTTTTCTATAAATTTCATAAATCAATGTCTTATTTTTTCAATAAATTTTGTATTTTTACTATAAATTTTGTATTTTTTAGATAATTATGTGTAAATAAATTTATTTTTTCATTAAATTTCTTATATTTTAATAAATTTCGTATTTTTTCAACATACATACCTAACGATAATTATGTGTTTTTACAATAATTTCGTAAATAAAATTTACTTACTTGTAAATAAATTTCATATTTTTATAACAACTTTGTAAATAAATTTTTTATTTTTTCAATATATATTGTATTTTTATGATTATTTCGTAAAATGAAATTAAAAGGCTTACTACATATTTCAATAAATTTCCTATTTTAATAATATGTTTTTTCACCAATACATTTTTTCAATTAATTTTTTCTGTGTCTCTTCCAAATATGTTTTCTTACTTGTAAATAAATTTCATATTTTTACAATAATTTTGTAAAAATAAATAAAACAATTATTTTTATTATACACATAAACAAGAAAAGCAAGATAAGTAAATTTTATAAGAGCTTACCAAACAATAAGGTGACGGCCGAAGTACCGATGTTTGTCGCAGTAACGGGACTAACAAATATCACTACATTGGAATTAATTATAATATTAGTGATCTTTAAAATATATTACAAAGTAATTATATATTCAAAAATATATATATAATAATGTGTACAACTTTTGTACTTAAACAAGTTACCTGTTTTAAGTTTTTTGCTGAGGAAGAAAAAAAGTCAGTGAAGATGACCAGTAAAATGAATAAACAGAAGAGAGAGAGTGCGGGAGAAGAGTATGAGTTGTAGAAAAAATGGAGAGAAGAAAGAGTGAGGGAGGAAAAAGAGTGAAGTTAGAGAGTGAGTGAGGGAGAAGAGAAGGTAAGGAAGGAAAAAGAGTGAGGCAGAGACTGAGGGAGAAGGAGAAGGGGAGCCCATGTTATACAAAAAGAAAAACGCAATCCTTGACTGTGTTTTACAGAGATACGCAATTTTGGATTGCGTTTTTCAAGATTGCGTTTCTCTGTAAAACGTAGCCTTGAACTGCATTTTTTCCCAAAAATGTAATTTTGAATTGCGTTTTAAGGTATTTTTGGAATAACTTTTGCTAATTTGATATTTTGAGAATAAATTTTAAAATATAAATTACTTTGGTAAAAAAGCCATTTTTTGCATATTATATATTTAAATAATGTTCATCAAAAAGGGATTTACTCTCTCTCTCTCTGTCTGTCTCTGACTAGTCATATTAAATGATAATCAATTCATTTCAATGATCAGTGAAGTTTGATTTTCCTCATGATTCTAGTTTTCATTTCAAGAACAAAAATCGTCATTATAAATTGGTAATTGCAGTAATTATATATACATGTAACATATATGTGTTGCAAGATATATACCTGATACGGGAGGTCCCCCAAATGATTGTTGGTGGCTTTGGTGGAGGTTCTGGGGGAATGGAATACCTAAGGCCTGTCAATGGACCGGATCTAATGCAATAAAACCCGATTCAATTATCCATTGTCGCTAAAGAAACTGAAGGCCTTCTTCTCGCAGGCTAGTTGGCAATCTTCTGGACTAGTTGGTGAGGACTGAGGAGATATCAATTCCTGTCACGAGGTCACTTTGGGCTCCTTCCATAATCTCCAGGATTAACACACATACAATCAACACTTTAATAACCGCTTTTGCCTTCTCTCTCTCTCTCTAGAGATAATTAAGAAGTAAGATATATAGCTATGGGCATGGAATACAAGAAATGAGAGGCTTATTTAGAAGAGTTGTTATGGGTTATTTTAGTGTTTTTTTTCTAAGCGAAATGGTAAGAGGGAACGACTGATGATAGCGACCTCCCAGGCGTGACCATAAGAGCTTTAACCCCCATAAAATGTCCGGTTTGAGTTATAACTATTACACGAGAGAAAGGCCTGTCATCAGAGCACCACCAAATGTCAAGTGAACAAGCAGGTAACTCAGCAGGGTTAGTGGACAAGGGACGTCAGCACGCATTGAACCCATAATCTCTTGTAACCAAACCACTTGAAAGTAATTCACTTGTCACCAAACTACCGCCTTCAGTTTCTCTCAATCAGGGATTTAATTGTGTTTCTTATGTGAAGCTGCAGTATATTCTAAGGCCCTGTAATTAATTCATCTGAATATCCTATATTTGTCCAATTGCATATGTCAGAACATTGCTTCTCTAATTATAATGCCTATCTAAATGGCATTACAAGAGCCCATAAATTAAATCTGTTTTCTAAATTTTCAGATGACATTTTTATCCTTTGTTAATACTTCTTTCTCCAAACGACAAAGAAGATGCTTCCAATTTCATTGTGCTTTATATGAAATTTATTCCAGAATTTGGTCAAACTCGGGTCCATCAAACACCAATTAAAAACATAATTTTTGGTGATGCTATAACAATAATCATAAACTTATCCCTACATTCTGAACATGGAACGATGAAATCTTCACCTCATTTAGTTAAGAATTGATTACATTATGAGAGGTGTTAGCTAGTTGAGTTGACAATGTCCCTAGAGGCACCAGGAGAGCCAATATTTTACTTGAGGGGAAACAAGAATTAGTTCTTAAAATCGAGTTATTTCAGAAGACCCACAAAAAACAAAATTGCTACTACATTTTTAACAACTCTTGAATTTTTTTTCTCTCTCTCAAGAGTCAAGTGATTATAAATAAATGCACATTGAGATTTTGATTCTCTCTTTTTGTTTCTCTTTGAACAAATCATTCAGTTACCCTTCATAGTTATTATGTGTAGGAGGTGCTGTCTGATTGACATTGAGTAATTTATCATCGAAACTGCATTAGGAAGTAATGCATGTTATATTTTTCCATTTAATAGATTTAAAAAACCTCATCTGCAAAGAAGGAAAATTAATCAGGGATCAAAAGCAACTGAATGCACTTAATTACTAATTGTTAATAGAACTACAAGGAGCAACAAATTTTTTTTTTTTTTTTTACTATGAAATATGTAGTACCTAGAGGTTGAGAGTTCATCACAAATAATTTTTTTTGATGGGAATGGTGTTGTCACCACGTCATGTCAGTATACTGGTCTAAAGAAGTACCTAGGAGGTGAATCTCTAACCTCATAGCAATAGTTTATGCAACATGAACGTGTAATCGTCACAAAAAGTGGTGGTTTCTGTGACCAATTTTCGTCGCTACCACTATAAAGGTCGCTCACAAAAATTGTAAGTTATAACCATACAAACTAATTTAATATTTAAAAATATCTGTTTATCCCTTTTGAGGCTATTTGTTCTATTACAAAAAGGGAGACATATGTATTTAATGACGAAGTACATTGGTTGCCAATGTGTCAAGAAATATATTTTCCTAACAAATGCAAAGGCACAGCCGGCTGGTACATTAACCAAACAAAACAACCACTTTAGACTCCTAGTTTTTTAAAACCCTATATACTATAGTTAAAAGTTTAGGATCTTTTTAACACATGTTTTGAACAACAAAGGCTTAATTTAAATAAATAAATAAATAAACCCACAAGAGAAAATGTAAAAGGCCTTAAGCTAAATGAGGGGAAAAAAAAAAAAAAACCTCACAATACGCCCCAATACAAATGAGAAAAGAAACCTACAAGAAAAAAAGAAGAATGCCTCGTCTAAAAGAGAAAAAGGCTCACAAGAAAGGGGAAAAAACAAGCCTCAATCTAAATAAAAAAAAGGCTTATAAGAAAAGGTTTCAATCCAAATAAAAAAAATTAATAAAAGAAAAGAAAATGCCCAAATCAATTACACTAGTTATCTTTTAAAAAAAATAATTTTAGAAAATATCATTATAACGTTATTATAAGTATAAAGAATGTCAAAGGTCTAACCTATAAAATTCTCTAACATATAGTTGTATAGAAGTCAAACCCTAACTCTCTCTCTCTCTCTCTGTGCCCAAGTTTCAATTTGAAAAATAAATTGATAAAGTTTATCGATAGTGTCATCAATCAAATGGTTTGTTGAGCTAATATTTAAAAAAAATATATAGAGATTGATTTTTGTTTTATTTTTTTTAAACGTATGGTGAAACCGAAAAATGAAAATCATTAGACAATGATAGTTTAAAGAAATATTGTATTAATCCCGAGTGTAATTTGAAACACAATACTTTTTTTGACATTGATGGTTTAGATTTATTTTTAGAACTAACAATTTTAGAAGAAATATTACAAATAGAACAAAGTAGTCTAATTGACATATTAAACTATATAAAAAGATTTTATTATTTTTTAGATGCTTATAGAATATTATTGACAATACCTGTAACAATAGCTTTTGCAGAAAGAAGTTTTTCAAAATTAAAATTGATAAAATCTTATGTAAGATCAATTCTGTCACAAGAAAGACTAAGTGAATTAGCTATACTATTGATTGAAAATGATTTGTTAGATAAACTTGAATATAAAGATTCAATTAATAATTTTGCATCTCAAAAAGTAAGAAAAATAAATTTTAAATAATAACTTTGCAATAATATTAAAAATATAAAAAGTCTCAATTTTTTTATTTTATAAAAGCCTCATTTGTAGTTGTGCCTCAAATTAGCTTGAGCCGGCTTGCAAAGGCACTGAGGTTTTGTGACCAAAATATTTTGTCACAATAAGTGTTATAGGAACTAGTCAATTACTCAGTTAAAACCTGAAGTAATGTCAATGGGCCGCATAAGTCAACTCTATGCCGGGATGCGGCTTAACACAACCATCAATAAAATGATGCAAGAACGGCACTACCCCAACTATAATGGGCACATACATCAAAGTTCACTAGTAAGAGTAAAAACATAGGCTTGAGTAGATTTTGAGAGTGGTCTAGCATGAACGCGAAAGACACTCACAGAGCCAGGGAAGACCGAGAAGATGTTGGTTCGAGCATAGACAAGAAGAGACCAGCCGAGGAGAAAAAAGATGACAGGGCAGCCAAAGCTCCTAAACTGATTGAGCAAATGCCCAAGACAAAGGGCAGTAGGGCCAAGCCCTTGCTTTAGGAAATAGGAATCTCAATCCTTCAAAAACCAAATCTTTTCTAAATCAACTCCTTCCTAATCTAGTACTTTCCTAAGCCTTCAGTTTCCTAAACTTAATTTTTAAATATTTCCTTAAACTTTAGGTTTTCAAGCCTTTCTTAATTCCATGTGATTATTTTGGTACTTTTATTTCATATCAAAACACCCATTAATTGGACTTATAATTTTAAATATGTAAGTGTCACATTGGTAAAATTTTGTAGCATAAAAATTCTGTATACATATAATTTTATTATAAATAAATAGTGAACAAGATATAGTTGGAATAATGACAATACCATTTACCTAAATGTATTAGTTGAGATACGCATAAGTTGATTCAGGCACTCGATTAACAAAAAAATAAAAATAAATAATGACAATACAATCTAGCTAAATGTGCAAATAATGTCTTCTTTACAACATCAATGTACCAAAATTTTTAACTTACCATGACATGAATGTGCCAACCAGTTAACAAGTTATACCATACTTCGAAGTATTAATAAAACCGTTGCACTTATCCTTTTTTTTAGTTAACATGATTTTTCAATGTGTAGTATAATTAGAACTCATTTTACATGAGAACAACAGATTAAATTCAAGATGAATGTAGATTTATTCACAGATCAGTAGATTACATATTAAATTTATACAGTTTCTTTTATTTTCTTGTATATATGACCATATTATATTTTACAGGTGTTTGGATCAACTTATCTAACTAACCTTTTTTTTTTCTTTCTTGTCGTTAATAACTTTTTTTTTTCAAAATTTAACTTTTAACATTTGTTATGGACTTTTTATTTTATACTTTTTCTGAAAACTAAAAAAATCATAAATTATTAAAATAAATCAGCTTATAAAACAGATCTAAACAAGCACTAAAATTTTCAGTATTTGTGAGTTGCCTTGGTGTTAGGGATTTTTTTTGTGTTTGTGTTATTTTATTTTTATACGTGTCAAAAAAATAAAAGCAGACCGTACAGTACAACTGTTTCCAAGAGTGAAGAAGGACAAGAAGTGCCAAATTTCATTCTGAAAGGGCGTATACGAGAGTTTAGGGCTAGGGTTTTGCAGAGAGAGTTTGCCATGGATCCTGGGAAGGTGACCCAGCTCTCAGCGGACAACGCTGCTCAGCTTCAAGAAGGCATCAATTTGCTTCTGTCACGATGGAGCGCCCTTCATATGGCCGTCGAGAACGAGTGGGGTGGCCGTGATTCTCGCCTCAAATCCCAACAACTCGCTGCTGATATTTTCTCTTGGCTGACCCAATCCAAAGGTAGATTATACATACATACATATATATATATATGTATATGCAAACATGTATATTTGTGTATGGTGATTGTTTCATCTAATATTTTTAGGGGCTCTTCTTTTATAGATACCAGTATACCAGTGAAGAGCTACTCATAGTAATTCTATTGGCTTCAGGCTTTCTTATGCTTAGATTTCATTTTCCTTTCGGGGAAATGTTTTTTTTTTCCAGAATATTTTGTCTAATCAAAGTTTGAGATTTTTTTTTTTTGTTGGTGTATTGTCAATTGGGTTTGAGAGAAAATTGTACTTTGCCCCTGGAATTTATTTTTCCCCCGGAATTCTTAATGGGAATTGGAAAATGTTTACTTGAGTTGAACCGTAAATTTGATTATCTTATGGAGAACAGAGATAATAAGGTCTGTTGATGAGGTCGTCTAACCGGAATTCTTAAAGTTTGATATTCCTAAACATCTTTTCGAAAAGAAAAGTGGTTTGTTTCTATTGTTAATTTTTTTTATTAATTGATCATTTTCTGTGGCATTAATGGGTTCTTGTTTTGTCGTAGTGATTCATTCAAATAGTGTGTACGACTCCCCTTCTGCGTGTGGGGAGTAAATTTACCGTTGAATATTAATTTAAACTCTCTTGTCTTATTATCTGCACTTTTTTTCTTTTGTTGTCAGAGCCGCATTATATTGATGACTTAGAAACTATGCTCGATGAATTCATGCTTTCTCTCAATACTGAGATCGCAGATGGCAGCATTGAGGAGGTATAGTTTCCTTACTTCACCGGTAACCCTGAATTGTCCTTGTCCATGCCTGTTTCTGAGAATCATGTTACCTGAACAGGTCACATATACACTTACCCCACATTTTTCTTAGGTCATAGCTTTTCATTTTTGCATGGTAAGAGTTTAGGTGTAAACCCTTTTGAGCTTGTTTTGATGCACTATCACCTCACCCGACTCATCATGTCCCTGTAAATGTTGCCTCACCGACTCGATCACCCCCTGTTTTTTTAATTTTTTGCTTGATTGATCTTAAGAACAAAATTAAGGGAATGGCAAGTGCCTAGAGGATTGGCAACCGATCTGCAGTGAGCACATGATTAATTGGTGTTGCATGTGCAAGGGTGCAGAATAGTTGTGAATCATCTCCCTATAGTTAGTAAGGTAGCAACTAGCTAGGGAAATCTGGATGTTGCTTTTAGCCATGTTTGGAGTTGTTTGGGTTTTTCTTATGGTGGTGTGGTCCTCCTTCATGGTTGGTGAATGAGCAAGAGTTGATGGAAGGCATGGAATGCAGCTCCTGCTTGCTTAATGGGATCTATATTGGAAGAAGGGAACTGCTAATTCTCTAAAAGAGTGGCAAAGCTACTCCCTGGGTGAAGAGAATTTTTTATCCTTCTGTGAAGTGTGAAGTACAGTTCTGCTATAGTTAATCTGACCTTTGTATAGGGTCTGTTTCTTAACTTTAAATTTGTAAACAGTTTAAAATAGACCGATGGCATCCCCTTTTGGTGCCTTTCTGTTGTACTTCACTTACCAAATAATGAAAAGAAATGTGCCTCATGATCATGCTGTAGCCACCTGAGTACCCGTTACTTCCCAAATCCATAAGAACTCAACCAAAAATAATGCTCCAGCAGGATCTAGACACACCGTTCTTTAATGAACAACGTCAGAAAATCTGATAAAAATCAGAGCCAATTGCTGGGCTGTTTGCTATCTCTTCCCTTTTGCCAGGCTTTGATCATATAGAGACCCTGATAACAAAGGCAAGAAGTAAGAGAATCCCAAGCAGCTATTCCATATAAAACAGCTTCTTATCTTTACAAAGTGGACAACAAATGATTTGGACATATCACATTCCATCCCTTCATCCTTCCCCTGCCTCTATCTCATATTATTCATGTGTCCTCCTTTTCAAAGGGCCATTATCTGGTGCTGTGGTATAGCTGTAGGCTGCCAAGCATGATAACTTGGGTTCAACTCTTGGTCAGCTACTAAATGTGAATGACCCAATCCACCCTCCTAGCATGCCAAACCTACAAGAGCAACACTAGCTAGCAGCTGAAGTATGTCCTCACGCTTAGGTTAACATGCATTCAAGTTGGCTGAAGGTGAGAAAGTGGTTCTGCACCTCATATATTATGCAAATGTACATCTTCAAGTTTGTGTCTTGGAAATCTACATTAAATCAAGTAGGGTTACATTGTGGATTACTGTTCTGTGCATGTGATTTGCTAAAATGCATATTGGGTTCTCCGTGTCTTTTCATTCAGCTCCCCTCCCTCCTTTCGCTACACCCCCACACACGCGCGGTTCTTGAAATTGTTGTACGTTTAGGCCCCTTTTAGCTTATTTTTTTCATACATCCTTGCAATTTACTTTAGCTGTTATACCTCTGAAATGAGATTGCTTTTTCTTTTTATTTCAAATTTGAATTGAAAAATTACAAGCAATAAAACAATAATGAGACTCATTCAAGCAATATCAGAGGGCTACAAAATGTGGTTAAATACTGAATATTGTCTTTCTTCCTTTCTCTTTTAAGTTGTGTTGTTAATGGTCAGATTGAGAAGCGAACAAGACATCTATTTCTAAGAGCAAAAGGGAAAATAAGCAAAACAAAGAAATGATATAATAGTCCTTATAATTGTGTTAAAAAAACAAAGTAAAAAGAGGACAAATACATACATTTAATTTCCATGAAAATTCATTAATATATAGCTGCAATTCGGGCTGTCTTAAGTATATTAGTGTCGTTGTTGCTGTTTACTGTATTCACTGTGTTTTTTTGGCAATAAAAATAAAAAGTAAACAAAAAATTGTGGTTTGAATGGGTCAAATCTCAATATTCATGTCATCCAAATTTCTTAAAGGGTTGAAGTCAATATACTCATATTTTGAATAACTTTTAAAGTTGATTTTATTGTTCAAGAAAAGGTTAAGCAGTAAATGCCACCAATGGCCAAAGAAGAATTATATGTTCCGCCATTCATTCTATTTTTGGATGACAAATTCATCTGTTAATGATTTTATTTCATATATTTCATGCTCATTTGTATATTTCATTTCAAATTTGTATGCTTTGCAAATTATGTGCATTTGCTTTCAGTTCTACAATTTTTGCTAATTGGTTGTTGTGGCGTTCTTTCTAAACAACTCTATGTAGATAGCAGAGAAATTAATGATTATGCATGAAGAATGTTTGGAAGGTAACTATAAGTCGATTCAAATACTAAAGGAAACCAATCCTCCGGGAGGTGCTGTTGCTCATATCAGACAGGTAGTTGTAGTGCTCCCTTGACTGATGACATTCTCTGCTCCATAAATGAGAATAATTCACCATTTCTGCTGAGCCTGTCTCCCATGTTTGTTCTAGTTACGAGGTATTTAGCCAATGGAATGATGAAATACTCTAAATGAAAGTATCATATGGGAACAATTGTTATAGTTTGGCATCATTTGATAGCAGGCCAGAATCTTTTTTATTAGTCAGGGCAGGTGATCTTTTATTACTAATGTCCAACCAATTCACATATGCAAAAAAATTTATACTTACAAAAAAACATGTGGCAAAATTTGCTAGAAGAGCATATAGTTGCTCCACCATCATATAAAGTACTGAAGAATTTATGGACATGTTAAGCTTTAATTAACAGTCCTATTAAGATGGTTAAGGACAGTGCTGCATTGTTGCTGCGCCTGTCAATCTTGAAACTTGCCTGGTCGTGGAAATGTATTACGGTATTAAATACCAGCAAGGCCTTAATAGGTTTTGTTTTGCGACTCATAAAGTAGGCTCTATTCACCTATGCTGTTCTGAAACTTGGAAATAAGCTTTATCTAGGACTAACATGTCTTGCTTCCCTGCTTTGTAGAATTCCCTCTTCATGTTACCCTATCTTCTTTTTTATGTAAGTTTAGGATTATCATCTTCTGTTACCTTGAGATATATTAAAGGTTTCCATTTCGCATTATGACTTTCATATGTACCCTAGACTTAGTTAGAGCTTGAGCCATTTTCTTTTCTTGGAAAGGGTGGTGGCATTGTTTTATATATCAAGAGATTATGTCAATACTCACCTTATATTGTGTTTGGATGAGACAAGATAATGGGCGTTGGATAAGGTAATCCAATCATATAACATGTTTGGTTAAGGAATAGATAAGGAGGTTTAAGGGGAGACTAAAAGACAAACTATTTTTGTAATTCCAAGCATCTCTCTGCTTCAATTGCCAAAATACCCAAGGACAAGGTCATGGTGCCCATGTTTATTATTATTCTAGTAAAAAAATGGGCCCGAAACTGACAATACCCCCCCTCTCCCTGCGTTTAGGGTTAAACAAATCAAGCTACTCGAGTTTGACTCATGTTCTATTTGCTAAAGGCTCATTCAAAATCAGCTTGTGACATTAAACAAACCAAGCTTGAACACATTTTGAAGCTTGTTAATTTTCTTGGAACTTGACTCAAAATCAGCTCAATAAGATAGAATAAGAACTTTAACTATTTATAAAAACCATGTTTTCGAGTTCTACTTGTGATCAGCCTGATTAGAACTTGTTCGAGATTGGCTTGAAAGAAGAACAGGTCAAGTTTGAACAAAATTTTGAAGCGTTTTCCAAGCCAAGCTTAAATAACCTGCTGCTCAGCTTGGTTCGTCTCATTATAGCCCTACTTATGGCCATGTTGATTGTGGCCTTATGGCATTATGAGGCCAATCCTGAGCTAAGATATGGCATACACGATTTGGTGGAATTTCAATCTTAGCTATTAACTAGAATTGTAAACTTACTGCATATATTTCTTGTTTCCTATACCGCTGCATATGATATTTTTTGATGTAATTATCCTGAAAGAATTAGTACAATAAATTCTCTCCACCAGGACCACCACCAAAGTCTACTACAATGTGGGAGATGGCTTCAAAATTTATAGATGTGTTAGGAAGGTTGACATGCTCTTGATTAGGGACATTGCCAAGCACGTCTGATACCTTGTGTACTTGTCCATAATTCAAATTTTCTGTGCACTTTGCCAATGCATTTTGAAAACTCCCTAATGCAGTCCAAAGTGTCCAAAATTTATTCCTTCTAAGAAATTAGACATTATACACATGTCAATCACAAGGTCAGCATGCAAGGACTTTTTAAAATAGGATGGGAATGCATTTGTAAAGGCAAAAACAAAATAAGAGAGTAATAGTAATACACCTAATATAGCAAACAAAATGAACTATTTATTTATTTCTTCTTAATAATCAGTATGAACTTGTCAAGCTTCATCTTCACATTATGAAATTCTTACATGGAAACTTAGAAATTTACAGTTAATCAAAATCAAATTGTACTCAATATAATTGATATATGTACAAGGATTATAATGATAAAAAAAAAATGTATGAGAATATATTTATAAAATATTGTGTCCATGCAGTGTCGGTGTCCGTGTCCTACTTTTTATTTATTGTGTTGGGGTGTGTGTGACCCATGTCATTTTTGTTTGTATCCCATATTGATGTCTATGCTACTTTGCCCAAAAGTGTGCATAATGCACAAAATGCTGGTGAAACCTTGTGCTATGAAGTACCTATATACATGGAGAAATTAATCATATTTTCACATAGCAGAATGCATCATGTCACATGAAAAAAGCTGGTGAAAAGTTGTTGCTAGCTTGGGTGAGAAAAGGCTCTTCCAAAGGATGGGAGAATCATCTCTCTGTAATACCAATTTTTGATGAAGAAGCAACAATCCAAAGAATTCTAGTCGCTAGAGCCATTTAGTGGCTCTTCTTATCATAGCACCATGCTGAAAATTTTCTAGTTGTTGGATCGAAGAGATCACCAATGTTGTATACTAGACTTATTTGTGTTTTAATTTTTTTTTTCCTTTGTTTGCTTATTCTGCATCAGGTTGTCAGTGATGACGACGATGACGATGATGAAGATGATGGGAGCATAGGGGACGATGCTGATTCATCAGAAATGGTAGTCGATTCTTCAAAGGCCCAATCAAATGTAAATCATCAGGACATGTTGGTTGATGAACCGGGGCCCAGTGAGGCTGTGGAAGCAGAAGATGGATGGACAGTAGTCTCCTCTAGGCGGAACAGAGGTAGATGGAACTAGGTTAAATCCTCAAGATTTTTGGTTTTTATTTGTACTTTTTAATTTCTCCTCTTTTATCCTTCACCTTTTTAAACTTTCTTTGGGTTATTCTGTTATTTTCGAGGAGTTTTTGTTCGGCAAATTTTGTCCCTGCTTTTGCTGCGGTGCCAAGGAACTTGTGGTTGAGTGTATTTCGACTGCAGGATCATTTCCTCTCATATAGGCCCTAAAGCATCATACATGAAAAAATGATTGCATTATATACTTATGGTACGCCATTCATATTTGGCTTGAATGTATAGTTGACAGAGTTAAGAGCCTGATATAATTATCCGATCAACAATTAATGTGTAGTCTCTTTGGAGTTCCTCGGTTAACCCTTAGAATGATTTGGCTCCTCAACAGTTATCTAATTTTCGCTAATGGGCATAGATGCCTTTGTGATGCGTCTACCGTCTGTTATTAGCGAAGTAGTGATGCCATCTATCTGTCCTTGCCGAAAATTATGAGATGGCAACTGGCGCTGGATTGTGCTGCTGTAACCTCTTCTGCAATGCGATTCCCTTTGTAAAGTTCACTGTTGTACTCAAAAACGTATTTGTTTTATCGCTTCAAATCGGATTGATAGATGCTCTTTTGTCGTTTCTATTTTGCATTATATAGTTTTACTAGGTGTGCGTGGCTGAAAGTGCACAAAAAATTTCAGATATGAAAACAGGGAAAAAAAAAAATTGATATAGAAAACTCGTTTGGTGAACACTTTTCGGGAAAATTTGTCAAGAGAATACCCCTTTTTATTATAAACAATATAGATTTAATTGTTTTGAAAAATTGATGTTATATGTTGGGTATAAACCTATAGCCAATGAAGTTACCCATTTTGAATTTAACTATTGTTTGAAGGGGCCTACACGATCTTCACCAGAATTTAATGATGCATGCTCAAAAGAGAGTGGGATTGAGAGTGGCAGTCCAACCTTCACTGCCCTATATTTTCTGCATCCGAAAGGAAGTGGCCCTTTATTTTTGGGCGCACTTCTTTTGAGGTCTGATGCAATTCTTGAATGCATCCCTTGACTGATGCTCATCTCCAAAGTGCTAGCCTAGTTCCTAAATCTTTACCTGAAAACCTCTACTTGATCCCTTAACAGTTGATTATATATATATAGATGTACATCTATCTATCTACACACAACAAAAAGACATCAAAACCCATTCTATCTCGGACCAAGATCTCAACAACATAACTCCAAAATGGTCACCTGCTTTCTACTAGCTTTATTATTTGTCATCCTCCACCCCTCTCCGGTGATGTCTCAAGGCGAATGGCGCCTCTTGCATCCAAGCATCGGCATATCGGCCATGCACGCGCAACTCCTACATAACAACAAGGTTGTCATCTTTGATAGGACCGATTTCGGCCCTTCTAACCTCTCTCTCCCGGGCGGCCGCTGCCGGTATGACCCTACAGATACTGCACTCCAAAATGACTGTACTGCTCACTCTATACTATACGACATTGACACCAACACTTTCCGGCCACTAATGGTCCAAACCGACACGTGGTGCTCCTCCGGCTCCGTCCTCCCTGACGGAACCCTAGTCCAAACGGGCGGGTACAATGACGGTGATCACGTGGTGCGCACTTTAGCCCCATGCGCTGATGATTACTGTGATTGGGTTGAGCTTCCCGGTTACTTATCAGAGCGTAGATGGTACGCAACAAATCAGAGGCTGCCGGATGGTAGGATTATCATCATCGGTGGAAGGAGACAGTTTAACTATGAGTTCTACCCTAGAAACTCTGGAGACTCTTCTTCTTCATCTTCTTCTCCTCCTCCTCCAAACACTTTCTGGCTTAATTTTCTTAGAGAGACGAGAGATGACGACGAGAACAACTTGTACCCATTTGTTCACCTTTTGCCAGATGGAAACTTGTTTGTTTTTGCAAACACAAGAGCTATAGCTCTCGATTACAAGCAAAACCGTGTGATTAGAGAGTTTCCTTCTATAACCGGTGGCGATCCTCGGAACTACCCTAGCTCAGGCTCCTCGGTGTTGCTCCCTATAGATGAAAATGAGCCCATTGAGGCCGAGGTCATGATATGCGGCGGAGCGCCACCTGGCACGTACTCAAGAGCCACTCATGGGACCTTCGTCGCTGCGAGTTCGACATGTGGGCGAATAAAGGTCACTGATCAAAACCCTAGTTGGACCATGGAGGACATGCCCATGGCACGTGTGATGGGTGACATGGTGCTTCTTCCAACCGGCGACGTGATCATCATCAACGGTGCCGGATCTGGGACGGCCGGTTGGGAAAACGGGCGAAACCCTGTTACCCGACCGGTGATCTACCATCCGCAAGGGGCGGAGGACATCCGGTTTTCGGTCATGTGCCCGACGGAAAAGCCAAGACTGTACCATTCCATGGCGGTGTTGTTAACCGATGGACGTGTTTTAGTTGGAGGAAGCAACCCACATGTTTACTACAACTTCACCGGAGTAGAATACCCAACAGATCTCAGCTTGGAGGCCTATTCGCCACCCTACTTAGCAACTGAGAACCAACCAATACGTCCCAGAATCACCAATGTCGATGAGATTTTGGGATACAGGCAGTCGTTTTCGGTTACGTTCAGTGTCTCGAGGTTTCTGAAACTGAGTGTTGTGTCGGTTAGGATCATTGCGCCGTCTTTTACGACTCATTCGCTGGGTATGAACCAAAGAATGGTGGTGCTAAAGACGGCTGAGCTCTCATGCGTCGGATCGGAGGCGTATAGGGTGGCTGCAGTTGGGCCTTCGACACCTGAGATTGCACCATCGGGGTATTATCTGTTGTTTGTGGTGCATGCAGATATTCCAAGTTCTGGTGTGTGGGTAAAGATTCAGTAATGGGTTTGTGTGTAGAATGCTACCATGTATACGTATATATACATCCATATATATAGGGAGAGTCAAGGCTTACTTTTCACATTCTGTTCCTACCCTTTGATAAGCAATCCTAGCTTTCTAACAATGGCTGAGAACTATATTAAAGACTTCCAATATGCCGAATAGTAACAAGCGAAATTGTGATTGCAAGGGATAATTTAATTACTGGGACCAGATCTTGAATGGTGTGATTATTATGGAGAAGTTACATAGAGTTTTCATACAAAATAATTTCACTCATTTTAATCACTTGAAAACAAGAAGCATCTACACATAACTAGTGGCGAATGGCAGGACTTTTGTCAGGAGGGAACCAAAGTAAAATTTTTTTTTTTAAATTTGAAAGCATCAAGATCAAAGTTCTTAATTTTTGAAGGCTAATATATTATATTTTAATTTCCATATCTAAGGTTTTAACAAATTTTAAAACTTTGGGGTGACCATGGCCCACGATCGCCCATTGTGTTCGTCTTTGCTCTAAGTGGTTTATAATTTTAAAAATATCAATAGCACATTGATATGACACTTCATTTATAAGAACTTTGTTTATTTAACATTTTAGTAGAAAATCAGATATGGGCTTAAAGAGAAGATACAAGAAATTTATTGGGCGTCAATAAATTGTAGGGCAAAATAGCGTTGGTGGAAAAACATGAACTTTTCTTTTAAAAAAATGGACGAATGGTAAGGATTCCAAGAAAGTGAGAAATAGTCATCGAAAAGTCAACATTTTAAATATATAAATCAATCATTCATGACGCATTAGTTAAGGGTATATTATGTACTCTTAACAGTACCTAATATATTTTATAACAATTAATAATAAACTGTGAATAAGTAACCAATAAATTATAAAAATTAGTAATAAACTGTAATAATTTACCAATAAATTTGGGATGTTGACCTCACGCTGACCAATTCTCATTTTTTTGAATCTTTATAATTCTTTTCCATTTTTTTTTCAAGCTAACCTATATTTTTCTCATTTTAACCTACCTCTTCCTTAACTCTTAATTTTTCCTAAATTTTATATCCCAAGATCCATGCGTTATCGTAATATGGAAGAACATATCAGTAAGACTGATTTATTTGGGGAAAAATTTGTAGATATTGATAATACTAACTGTAGGAGGTGTTAAATATCAATTAGCTAAAATTATGGCTAAGATGGGTTACATGGTATAATAGTACACCACATCACGTCGATTTGATCCACCCCTCGGTGAAAAAGCGTATACGCCCTGAGGAATTCCTAGCTATCAGCAAACTTTCCTGATTTTTAATGTGTTTAATTCAAGACTGAATACGAAACTTTGGTTTCATCCAGCTCCTTTATGGAAGATGGATAAATTAATAGATCTAAGATGTGAATGAGAAAAAAAAAAAAAAAAAGTTAGCTACTAATTTGCTACATCTCTGGCACTCTCATCCCAAGTAGAAGAAATCATCATCTTTGTATTTACTATTTCGATTGGCTACAAGGGCGTGGGCATTCCAATGTCAATTACCTAAAGAAATATCACAATGGAAGGCCCAGCCCAAGTTCGGCACACATTTGCTATTTCATTTGGTTCATCATGCAATTTCTTTTTTCTGCTTTGTTTTCCATTCTTGTTTGTTTGATGGTATATAATACAATTTAAAGTATCATATTACATATTGGGTAAAATGCTGTACAGCAGAAAAATTCACACAGGATTTTCTACAGAATGATATAGTTGTATGAGATTTTTGTACTTTAAAATAAAATATCCATAATACTGCCTCTTAATCACAGAAAATACTATAGCCACATCATTTTAAGGGGAATTTTGTACAAAATATTTGGGAAGAGTAGCATTTTCTTATTAGTAATACCGTACAAATTAAATTTTTATGAATATACAGAATAATATGACTAGCAGTGATCATTTCATTCCAAACCAAAACACCCACCTTTTAACTCATAATTTCAAAAAATTGCCATTGCCATCACATTTTGGTGAGTCTTTTTGTATGAAATTTCTGTAAAAATAGTATTTTTCTTTCTATATATATTTCATTTCAATTTGTATGTGCATTAATGGTTTAAGCTTATTTAAGGATGATGATTAGGGAACTAATCCCATTACTCGACATTTATGTACCAAATTTGCCCTTGTTTGGTCTATAAATTCCCGTATATAACAATCTCTCAAAGTCTTTAAATTCCAAGGTTTTATGGGCCACTGCAATCCTGTGTATAGTTGCAGTTCTTCCATACCAAGGCAAGCTTAATTCCTATCAAATAGGAAATTTGCTAACTTATTACTCGAGTTCGTCCAATCCCATTGAGATTAATACTAAGTTTTGACCTCGAATCTGTCATGTGAGAGTAAAGATATCTAAGAGAGTTGAAATTACTTATATATATTCATTTATTTATGAGACATTTTTTTCTCATTTTCTGACCAACCAAACAAAAGGAAGGATCACTTCAATTTTTTTCTTCTCAGTTTTTTCCTTTTATTTTCCTTCTCTTCAGAAATTGGAGATCCAAACATATGACACAAAGTGGCTGGCAAAGGATGATACATTCCAAGGAAGAGCTAAATAACTAGAGCCGATACATTTGTCTCTAAGCACGCATTAATGAAAATTAGATTTGTTGGCGTTGCTAAAATCATTTGAAGAAGAAGATCCGTTTTGTTTTAAATACAAGTACAATATAAGGAAAGACACTCTTTTAACAATGTGTTGCTCGTCTCCGAATTTTTCTTTACTATTTTGCATTATCACTTGAATGTGCTTGTGATACATGCAACGTATTAGGAAAAAAGCAAAAAGAAAAAGGAAACAATGGAGGAGGATAACATACAGGCTACAGCCGTGTAACAGAGGGTCTAACAAAGGGCAAACATTTGATATCAGAGCTGATCAAGTTAGTGGAAGGAGACCAGCTGTAAGAAGTTGAAGAAAAGAGTGATCGGTGAAGAGTTAATTACCTGGCCAACAGAAGTACTTCACGTTTGAGTGCCTAACAAACAACAGTTCTAGTTTTTAATGCTTAGAATTATGATTTCTAATTTGTGAAAATGAGAACATTGTTTTTGTCTATGGATTTGTGGGATACTGTAGAGAATGGGTACTAGGAGCCGGAATCAATGTTGAGCTTGACCTATGCTAGAGAGAGCCAATTGAAGGAGAAGCAGCAAAAGGATGCCACAGTTCTTTCAAAAATCCAACAACGTGTCTCATACTTAGGATACAGACCCAAAAATTTTCTTGATGAGGGGCAAGATAAATTTTTTTTAAAATTAGGGGAATTAAGGTAAATTTTTGGAAACTAATACTCAATTCTTATCTTAAATATTTAAAAGTTTGTGGGTATAAATACAATTTTAAAAGCTCAAGGGGGCCAAAGCACTAATGTTATAATAAATATACAAAATTTATGAGACCTAAGCATAATTTTTAAAATTCAGAGGGGTTGGGGCCTCCTTGACCCTTACATAGGTCCGTTGCTGCTCATACTTATCTTTCCAAGAATCATGAGAGCAATAAAAGCGAAGGAAATTTGGGACATTCTTCAACACGACTTTCAAGGAAATATGACCCTATAAGATGTCAAAATTCAAACTTTTATACGAAGAGAATTAGAAGATATGAAAATGAAAGGAGACGTAACTATGAATGAATTTAAAAAATTGATTCATGTAGCTATTAATTGTATGAAAATTCATGGTGAAGATATTGGTGATCAGAAAATTGTTGAGAAAATTTTGATATATAGGCTTGCCTAAAAAATTTAAGGTTATTCTGGTTGTTATTGTAGGAATTAAGGACATCTCTAGATTGCGTGTTCAAGAGTATATGGGCTCCTTAAAATCTTAGGAGCAAAGATTGACCAAGGAAACTGTAAAGTCAATTGTGAATGCCTTTCAATCTAAGCTCAATCTTGATTCAAAAAATGTTGAAAAGTAGCCATCAACCAATATAAAATACAGAAGTCATCTAGGGTTGGAAGACTGGAAGGGGGAAGGGGTAGAAATTTAAGGGGAGAGGAAGAGGCAATTTGGAAGGCAGGAAAATTTTTGGCTGAAAATTAGATGAAGAAGGGTTTTCACAAAGGTGTGGAATTTGCAAAAGAAGGGTCTTCATGAAAGAAAAGATTGTTGGTTTAAGGGGAAGCTTTAGTTTTTCAAGGTTTGGGCATATATGAAAAAGGATTGTACATTCAAATCTAACCAATAATCAAGCTATATAAAGGAGAAAAGAAGTAAAGGGAGCTTGTTCCACGCATGTTAAAGTGTTTTGAAGCTAAAAAGATAAATGATTCAAGGACAACGAGTGTTCTAATCGTATGACTGCAAACAAGAGCATTTTTTTTTTATTGTTATCCAAACTTTGTGTGGATGTGTTACTGTAAATAGGATTTCCGAATAGAATTATAATCAAGCCACTTGCATAATTAAAGATTCAGAAAGTATATAATGCCTCTTGCAAAATATTTCCAGAATAAAAAACAAAATTTAAAAACTTTATCATAATTGAATTTCCAGAATTTGCAAAATACTAGAATATAGAAGAAGAAAGAAATTAAGGCATGTGTGTTACACTTTGTTCTTAAGATGATTACGCTCTCACAGTGGTGCTAATGGTTGAGTGAGTGTTTGTCTCCAGAATACAATGATCAACATATACACAGATGTAACACTGCAATATGTGTGTTCTGACTAACCTTATCGTGACACACTCCCTTAAGAATCCTTATTTACAATGCAGAATATATTCTCTGAATATATAGAAAAGAACTTTGAAAAAAACCTTCTCTGAACGCATAAATATGAATAAAACACGTAGGCAATGTGCCTATTCAAAAAGTCACCAACCCAATGGTCACAACTATTTAATTGGAATTTTAAATTCAAATTTGGCTCAAAAGGTTTTAAGACGTATTTGGATCTTCAATGAACTCAAACTTGGGTTATGTCGGGTGGTATACGCGTGTGGAGCGGTTCCAAGTTTGGGTAAATTCTACCTTGTCCACAAAATTAGAGTGCTTTTAGGGCCCAAACCCCACTCCAATGTAAGGCTATATAAACTCATTGAAGAACTCATTTTCAATCCATGTGGGACAAGAGCATTTAATCCAAGTGTAACATGGTCAAGTTAGTCACCTCAATAGTTAATATCTTATTCAATCCTTCATAGATTTAAGCAAATGAATGCTTAGAATTAATTTCTTCATGGCGGTTAACTCATAGCACCATGGAGCCACATTAAAGGATGCATGAATCCCATATTAATAAAGGCTCAAATGTGACTCAAAGGTCACAATTTTCCGACATTTGTTTCAAAGGGGGCCACTGTTATTCACTCCCGAGAGAAATTGGGAAATGGAGCTTTGGTGCATGTGAAAAGCAAAGGAAGGATTGGTGTTCAAACAAAGAAAGGGATTGAATTCATCCATGATGTTTTGTTTGTGCTAGAGTTGGATCTAGATTTGCCAATTGTTGGACAAACTTTTAAAGTATGGGTATTCACTCCATTTTCAAGGGGAGTACTACGTCATTTATGATATAAAAAATAAAAAAAAAACACAAGATATAGATTTTGCCTTAAATAAAGATGGTGAATGGAAGCTTTTGATGATCTTTCAAGTATGGAAATGATGTTTCCTTGAAGATGGAAGCTGTAGTGGATGAATCATAGTTGTGGCATCAGAGAGTGGGCATTTGAACTGTGGCAACCCAAAAATGCTTTTTTAAAAAAGTATGATGCACAGACTTCCAAGAATTGAAGATAGACATTACATTTTCTTCGTCTTGGGTGAGCATACCCGTTGTCGGAATGGAAGAGTGTATAATGGGTAAATGAAAGCATTTGGAGTAGTGATAGTGATTAAACTTTTGTCGAATGAAGCTTTGTATTGCTGCTGCCCCAAGAAACCATAACTTCAGAGGAATGTGTAGATACCTTTCTTGAAACAAATTGGTAAACTGTAGTTAAATTTTAAGAAGAAATTATTATCGTCTTGAGCAAGGGTTACCTGAATCATGTAATTTTGCTGAATTGGATGCTCTTTACTTTTCCATGCTGGTTTTGTTTTCTTTAAGAGACTGGAAGTGACTGGAAGGAGGTAAGCCTTAAAGAGCTGAAGGCTTTGATTTTGTAATTTCTGTGTCAGTAGGTTTGAATGGATCAGAGAACCTGCCGGGACTACATGGCTCTAGGGAGCAAAGTTTGGTGTGTCTCCCTTTGTTTACAGCCTAGATAACTGTACTTCCCAATGATTGCAAAGACAAACAAGTAAGATAAAAAAAAAAAAATTTATAATTACACGTCCTTATTTTGCCAAGTGATTTAGTTTTTCAAGTTTTTTGGACTTTGCACCTTAGTACCCTGTCCTCTTCTCCTCCATTGCTGAGATCTATAGAGAAAAAGAAACCATTATTGGAAACTTAATTTCTTTATCAATGTCTGCAAGTCGTATCTATATCTATCTATCTATCTATATATATATATATATAAGAAGTTGTTTACCACATTTCGTAATACCTTGAATCAAATTTGTTTCTTTATTTTGTTTCAAATTTTCCACAGGTGATTTTTCTTCTAAACTAAACTGTGAACTGCACACGCTTTGCGTGTGCCCACTCTTCATTAATATGTATAGTAAATATGTTTTTTCACAAAATTGAAAAAAAAAAAAATATCCCTACTCATCATCTTTTGATAAAGAAACATTTCCTAACAAAGCCCTTCACTAAGAAACCCAAACTTTTCCAACACCCTTTGTGTGAAACTTTATTAAACCCACCATTGGACTCTCTCCAAAACTCTTCTCAACTGTAAAACACCCTTGAAATGGCTGACTTCACAACCTCTGTCGCTGTGCCTTCTACTCAATACTTTGCATTTAGATTTTAGAGCATTCACAATCTCTCCCCTCCGTTGATCAGCCGATCTGACAATCACTATCACATAAGGCGCTGTAGTCTCTGCCAAGGGTGGGAGCCTAAAACTTGAGTGAGGAAGTCCAAAGAATTGTCGTGCGCATGTGTAGCTAGGTTCCTACGAGAAATTACTATATGGGAATCGAACACAAAATCAAAATGATCTCGTGGTATGCTTGGTTTATTAAAAATGGACACTTCAAGTATTTTTTGTTTAACTTATTAACATGGATAACAAACCTGAAGATAGGGTTAGGAAATTGCTCAATCTCATTAACTACACATTGAAAATGCCATAGAAAAAATCTACAATATGGAGATGTGACATTTGATTACTAGAACACACCACGTCATCATGCTCATATAATATTCTGGACTCATAAAATAATTTTTCTCATCCCGGGCCATCTCGTCAAGTTGTGCAAATCAGATAGCTCAAAAAGAAAAAAGAAAAAAAAATCATACCCCCATGTCAGACTATAGCGCAATCTTTACATCAAACACTTGTCCTTCCATGTTTTAATATATTTGGGAGAAAATTATTCCATACCACTGTCATATTTAGATATTTTTATTGTGATTTGAGTGTTTAAGTACTTATAAAGAATTTATGGAAAATGCTAAGATCACGCACCATAATTTGTAATGATTTTTCATATTTTGAAGCTCATGAAGGGACCATGAGGTTCAAATATCTGGCAACTGCCGTTGGCTGGTTGCTTTTATGTTTGAATATTAGGCTATGATGGCTGTCTAATTTCTAAAACAAATCTAATGGCCTTTTAAGTCAAGTCATCATGATTTGCAGCAACTTGTAAATTAAATATGGTAATAAAATTATTTTTTTTTCTTTCAAATCTAGTCATCATGAACTTTTTTTATTGCAGCAAGTTGTAATAAAATAAATTTAGTAACATTTAATAAAATAAGAGCATGATACCAGCAAACCAATCGTTTTTTAAGTCAAGTCATCTTGAATTTTTTTTATTGCAGCAACTTGTAAATACTAATGAAACCAATTGGTCTTTTGTGTCAAATCGTCATGATTTTTGTTGTTATTGTAGCTACTCGTAATAAAAGAAGATTTCATCTTTCGGGTAAATTCATTGTGAATTTTTTTATTGGCGCACACTACTAAAAAATGTTCTATTTGCGACGGCAGCGTGCCGTCGCAAATACTGGTTTTGCCGTCGCAAATACTCAATTGTGTCGGCTGTGCGACGGCATTTCCGACGACGAATCTACAGGCGTCGCAAATACTATTTGCGACGGCCAAGCGACGGCATGGGCCACCTTTTGCGACGGCAATCCCCCGTCACAAATACTTGTCGCCAAAGTAAAAAATATTTGCGACCGTTGCAAGGCCGACACAAATAAACTATTAGCGACGGAGTGGTGCCGTCGCAAATAAGCTTTCACTGCAATTATTAGCGACAGCCTGAACCCATGGAATTTGATAGGTTTAGCGACAGAACAAAACTGTCGCAAAAGGCCAACACATAAGCATATGCAGGCATTTTTACCGGCGGTTTTACCGACAGTTATGTAACCGTCGCTAATACTGTTCAAACAGCCAACACCTGTTTTGAATTGGGGAATACTTTTGTAAATTTTTTCAACCTGATAAAATGTAGAATTAATATTATACGAATGACAAAATTAAAGCTTTCATTCAAATTCAAATATTTATAAATATGCGTGACAACGTAAACTAACACATTCATTCACATTGTATCACATTAAAATTTATAAAATAAAAAAATATTTATAATGTCTTGCAAAATAACATTACAAAGTCATAATCCATAGACCAAAATGGAGTTTTAAATGTATCGCAAAATATGCTGACAAAAAAACACCATAGATCGATCAATTCCTTGCGAACAACTTGAAAAAAAAAATATAAATATTAGATAAAATAATGAACATATTATAGACAATGAATAAATATGCATATAAATAAATAAGCTTACTGAAAGAAAGATTCAAGTATTTAAAAAGTACGGAAGACATTGTTTTTCATACAAAGTTAAGTGAAAACGTGACAACTCTCACCCCAAGAGTTCGGCGACAGTGCCGTTTGTTCCCACACGTCACTCGTGCCAAAACCTTCCTACGTGTCAAGTTTGACGGACTACAGATGCCGTTTCGGCATTTTAGTACCCAAACGGCTCGAAAAAATATATATTTTTTTAAAGGTTAAGTGAAAAAAAGTGATAACTCTCATCTCGGTAGTCCGAAGACCGTGCCGTTTGTTCCCACACGTCACTCGTGCCTAAACCTTCCTACGTGTCAAGTTTGACGGACTTCCGATGCCGTTTCGTCATTTTAGTACCCAAACGGCTCGAAAAACAATGTTTTTTTTTAAAGATTAAGTGAAAAAGATTGATAACTCTCAACTCGGGAGTCCGACGACCGTGCCGTTTGTTCCCACACGTCACTCGTGCCTAAACCTTCCTACGTGTGAAGTTTGTCAGACTTCCGATGCCGTTTCGGCATTTTAGTACCCAAACGGTTCGGAAAACAATGATTTTTTTAAAGATTAAGTGAAAAAAAGTGATAACTCTAAACTCGGGAGTCCGACGACCGTGCCGTTTGTTCCCACACGTCACTCGTGCCTAAACCTTCCTATGTGTCAAGTTTGACGGACTACCGATGTCGTTTCGGCATTTTAGCACCCAAACGGTTCGAAAAACAATTTTTTTTTTAAAGGTTAAGTGAATAAAAGTGATAACTCTCATCTCGGGAGTCCGAAGACCGTGCCGTTTGTTCCCACACGTCACTCGTGCCTAAAACTTCCTATGTGTCAAGTTTGACGGACTTCCGATGCCGTTTCGGCATTTTAGTACCCAAACGGTTTGGAAAACAATGATTTTTTTAAAGATTAAGTGAAAAAAAGTGATAACTCTAAACTCGGGAGTCCGACGACCGTGCCGTTTGTTCCCACACGTCACTCGTGCCTAAACCTTCCTACGTGTCAAGTTTGACAGACTACCGATGTCGTTTCGGCATTTTAGCACCCAAACAGCTCGAAAAACAATGTTTTTTTTTAAAGATTAAGTGAATAAAAGCGATAACTCTCATCTCGGGAGTCCGAAGACCGTGCCGTTTGTTCCCACACATCACTCGTGCCTAAAACTTCCTACGTGTCAAGTTTGACGGACTTCCGATGTCGTTTCGGCATTTTAGTACCCAAACGGCTCGGAAAATAATGTTTTTTTTTTAAAGCTTAAGTGAAAAAAATTGATAATTCTCAACTCGGGAGTCCGACGACCGTGCCATTTGTTCCCACACGTCACTCGTGCCTAAACCTTCCTACGTGTCAAGTTTGACGGACTTCCGATACCGTTTCGACATTTTAGTACCCAAACGGCTTGGACAACAATGTTTTTTTTTAAAGGCTAATTAGTAATTACATTTTAGTACTCTCGGTGAGTAAATGTAAAGACCTATACAAGTACAAAACAAGATATAAATTGCCGAAACTGATACATTAGCAGTTTCAAAATGCACAAGATCTTTGTGTGACTTAACCTGTAACATAACCAAAAGTAGTTCCTTTGACATGCTTAGAACGGGAGAATTGATACATTAGAACCCACAAAGACAAAGGATTTACATCATTGTACAGTTTTGATGTTGTCACTGGTTGGATGAAACTTGTATAGCTGAAGTAGGCATAGCATCACAAAAAAATCATGAGCAGCAGAATATATTGGGCATTTGAACACCAGAATCAGTCTAATTTTCTTAAGCAATTCTAGACCAGGATTAAGGAGAATAGAAATGTCAATGGATCTGAAAAGCCACCAACAAGATGCATCTAAAGCAAGGAAATGCCTGATATTAAGGCACTCACCTCAAACTGGGTCACCCCCCGTGGAATTACTGCAAAAAGGATTCTCTTCTAAAGTAAATGCACTTAATGTGATGTATCCTATTAATTTCATTGATCAGATGTTTTTAGTGAAGGTCAGAAGGAAATTGTTCCAAATTACAAACTTGCTTTTTTCTACTTGTCCAAAAAACTCAGCTCTATTCATTGAGTTCCATGGTGTTCTGTCTTCTAGTTCTGTTTGGACTTTGAAATTGATCAACTTCCACTGTTCCTGATTATGGAAGCATGTTTGATCATCACAAAATAAAGCAAAACATGCTTAATTTCCAACAAAATTCATTTCTTTTAATACCTCACAAAAGATACTGAAGAAGATGGATTTGGCAGCAAGACTGGTAAGAGCAGAGACAGTGGCAGACAGGCAGTAGCAGAGGTTACAGTGGAGGTTTTTGCATTGATTGTGATCATATAAAGACGGTAAAGGTGGTAGTTATCATTGTGCAGTGGTATCTCTCTGATGGTGTGACAATTAGCTACATGGTAGTTATCATTGTGCAGTGGTATCCAGAACTTATTCATAAACACCACTGACTCTTGTTCACTTGAACCCTTGTGTTCCTCCACGAAGATCCAACAAAAAATAATCAACAATCTAACCAAAACAACTACCCTTAAAACACAAATTCAAATGAAAATTCCCAAATAGATAGGCAAAGCTTCTAAAACATATCATGCAATCCAGTAGTCGGCAAGAAATACTAAATTTGGGGGTACTCCATTCCTAGATAAGTACGATGTCAAACCCCGTACGGAACAATAAACAAAAGCCCATAATTATACCCCCAAAACAAACAACCTAGTGATCAATTTCACTCTATTCATCACAAGAAAACCACAAGAGAATTAAAATTAAAACAAACCATGAATGTAATTTTAACATAAATGCATATATATATATATATATACATAGTCTTCAAGTTGCAGGTGATGGGAAAGGAAGGAGCAGGAGGGAAAGACCAGGCGGTGTTTCTGAGCTCGGCAGAAGTGAAGAGGGTCTTGATGTTTTCGTTGGCAGGGTCGGAGCCGCCCAACCCATGAAGCCAGAGAACAAAGCTTCGAGCCATTGAGTCTGGTTCTGTTTCTCGAGAAGGCGAAGATGGGTTTTTGGGCTAATTATAGAAGTATTGACAACCATCCCTTGGCTCTGTATTTCTTCTACAAAATCCCAAGCCAGTTCAGATTGCTCTAACCGTAGTAATGCTCTGAGAAGTGAATTACAAACCCCTATTGAGGGAAAGATGCTCATATGTTTCATTTGACTAGTTAATTTCAGAGCAACATTTACCATGTCTTCCTGTACATAACTATCAACAAGCATGCTAAACGCAATCACCAATACCCTTCTTTCAGTATGGGTTTCATGGAAGACTCTCAGCAACAAATTATGTGTGTGTGTGTGTGTGAGGGTGACAGTGGTGGTGCTAATATAGATGAAGCTAAGAGAGAGAGAGAGAGAGAGAGAGAGAGAGAGAGAGAGAATATTACCTTGTGATGGAGATTGGTCGGTACTTCAGTTCGGCGATGGGGCTGGAGTCATCGATAGGACTAGTCGGCGATCGGGCGATGGGGTTGGAGTTGTCAATGGGACTGGTTGGCGTGGGGCTGGAATCGGTGATGGGACTGGTCGGTGATGGGACTGGAGTCGTCGAGAGAGAGAGAGAACTAGTCGGTGGTGGGGGCAATGGGACTCCATTCGTCGACGGTGAATGCCGAGAGGGAAAGGGACAGCGAGGGAGAGGGATAGAGAGGCTGTGAGGCAGGGATAATCCTAGGGTTAGTCGTTTAGAGGGAAAAGGAGGGAATAGGGGGAAATCAATTTTGGGAACAAAACTACGTCGTTTTGGAGCCAAACGACGTCGTTTCATTAAAGACTTTTTTTCGACAGCCTACGACCCGACGCCAATATCTCACCGTAAAAGGGCGACGCGTTTATGCTCTAAAACGATGTCGTTTTGATCCACTTTTTGCGACAGCATTCATTGCTGTCGCAAATACGGCGTCGGAGAAGATATCTTTTGTGTCGGGAATCATGCCGTCGCAAATAATGGTTTTTGCGACGGCAAAGGAGCCGTCGCAAAAACCGTTGGTCGCAAATGGCCTATTTTCTTGTAGTGGCAGCATGTAAAATATAAGATAATAATATTTACAAAACCTATTGGTCTTCCAGTCAAGTCATCATAATTGTTTATTGGGTCTATTTGCAATAAAATAAGGTCATCAACCGTTAATCCAACGAAGTGTTGGTTCACCAGGTTGAATTCGAGTTCTTGTAGCCCGGGTTAAGGTTAACTTACTTTGCCGGACTTTTAACGCGCGGTCACCCGATCGTAGCCTCTTTTGTGTGCACTGAGATCAGGCATAGTCATAGATAATTATGTGTGCTATAGGATAATGATCTTTGAGTAAAGTAGTCTGTTTGCCCGTCATTTTTTGTTATAAAAAAAAAAAGAAGGTAATGATACTAATATGGATGGAACAAGAAACTATTATTAGGGGGGCCATGGAAGGTCGATGTGGATTTTTTTTAATTTTGTTAAGAGACTAAGATAAAAATAGGTGAAGATAAATTTTTTGGGGGGACTAAGGTATGACTTTTTTAATTTTGGAAGGTAAGAAGAAAAATTTTAAAATTTTAGGTGGCTAATATTATTTCTTATTATAAATATTTAAAATTTATAAAATCTAAATAAAATTTTATCAATGGGGCCGTAGTCCCTCACCATCGAAGCGTAGTTCTGATACTTACAAAACCAATTGGTAATTTTTTTTTTTTTCTTTTTTTGGTTGCAGTAACTTGTAAATCAAAGATGGTACTTAACTTGGTAAACCTATTCATTGAATTTCAGCAGGTAGCTAATGTAAGAAATGTAGATTAATATCAGTAGGTAGCTAAGAGAAGCATGATTGTGAATTCATTTTGTCTTAATTTCGAAATTTGACAATTTTTTTAAAATTAAACCTCAAGAGATTTATCTTTTTATGAATTCTCTAACTTATTAATAATCAATTTGACATGATTCAAAAAAAATAATTAAGATACACGTAAACGAAGAGCCCAACAACCCTGATCCGCATGACACAAAAAAAAAAAAAAAATACTATGGCTATCTTATGATGTCCCTTTATTTTTCTGAAGAAAGAACAAAAAATGGTATGTTGCTTTTATATAAAAAATTTCTTTTCTGCCGTGGGGTCTACTAGCTAAAAGAGCCTTGAATGATCCAAAATCATCTTGTTCATTCATTGTTACCTACTCCTACCAAAGCTGATCGAAGTTTTGCAGAGGGTTCAACCTGTTGTTTTGTTCTCTGCATTGCATAGTTTCTTTACATCTTTCCCAACAAAATACATAAATCAGGTTGGGATTGTTGTCTCTCCAATAATTAAAGCTGTGATTGAGAAGCTCCTTTTCCCTGAGTTACTCAAGTTAGCTCGTCGAGAAGGTCTCGATACTGCCATCGAGAAGTTGAAGGAGACATTGGAGGATATACAGGCTGTGCTGGCTGATGCAGAGGATAGGCAGACATCTGACAGGGCTGTCAAAAAGTGGCTGGAAGCGCTCCACCATTTGGCTTACGATGCAGACGACGTCATAGACGAGTTTACCACTGAGGCTCTACGAAGGAAGCAGATGGCAGAGCCTGAGAGCAGCACAAGTAACGGGCGACGATTCATCAATCCTACTTTTTACACTGGTGTTACTCCAAGTACGATTGCATTCAATTCGACAATTCGGTCCAAGATAAAGGAAATCAATATTCAGCTACAAGATATTGCTACAAAAAGAACTAAACTTGGGTTAGTGGAAAAGGATGTTAGGCAGATGTATGGCAGAGACCGCAAAGTACATGTTCGATGAACGAGCCTCATGTTTATGGCAGAGATGAAGAAATGAAGCTGATTATTGAATTGCTGCTTAGGGATGCACCTACTGAAAACAAAGTTGGTGTGATTCCCATCATGGGAATGGGCGGGATTGGCAAGCCTACTCTGGCTCAGCTTGTTTACAATGATGATAGATTGAAAAACCATTTCAATCTAAAAGCATGGGTTTGTGTATCTGATGTCTTTGATGTTAGGAGAATAACAAATGCAATTCTGGAGTCATTCACTCACACGCAATGCAATTTCGGAGAGTTAAATGAAGTTCAAGTTCAACTTAAAGACACGCTAGCAGGAAAAAAGTTTTTGCTTGTCCTAGATGATGTGTGGAACCATAAATATGGCGAGTGGAATTCACTACGAGCCCCGTTTGTAGCTGGAGAACATGGAAGTAAAATTATTGTGACAACGCGAAATATAAACGTTGCACTACAGATGGCAACGGTTCAATATAACAATTTGCAGCAGTTGTCATACAACGATTGTTGGTTAATCTTTGCCCGACATCCATTCGAGAATAGAAGTATTAGTGACCATCAAGGATTGGAATAGAGCTGGCCGTGAGCCGAGAGAGAATGACAGTGGTAATCTAACAGTCATTTGGCAAGGCTTTATCTCCTCTCTTTGTCTCTGCTTACCCTTGGGGGTAGCAAATTTATTTATAGGCATACTTAATGTATATCTAAATGACATGTAGCCACTAAGATTATGTGTTCAAGATTCTCTCTGCCAGCCAGGCTGAGGCGGAGAGGTTCTTATCGACCTTAAGGAACTTGAGATCCCTTGAGATCGAGGTGATATCTCTCACCCCAACGATCCTCTATCCTTAGCCATCAATCCACGCGATACTTTTGTCCCGCTATGACGAATATCCCAAATCTTGTTTTTTGACTTGGGTGCCCTTCTACTAGAGAGTATTCTTTAAAATGTCATCGTTTTGAGGCAAGACTTTATATTACCTACATTTAAGGCCACTCCACTAGGGAGGTAGGGTTAGTGGATGGTCAGTACCCGTAGCGGTCTATGAACAACTCAGAGATGGTTGAATAAGAAACATCATCTAGACGTCAACCAGAACATCTTTGCATCGTCACTGATGACGCCTCTACCCTGGGTACTCTCCGGGCTATCCAAAATACTCATGTCAAAATGCTCACGGCTTTGCAGGCGACACCATACTCGTCATAATTCCAAGAACGATACCGGCCCAGCAACGATTAATGGCAATCAAGTTGGCCCGTCCAACATACTACCACCACCGATTCAAGTACCGACTCCATAGGTCAGAACGCATCTAACTCCTACTATTAATACAATCTCACCAGTAGTAGAGCAGCTCACACCTACTATGGGTGTCGCCTCTGTGGCAAAACCCGTACGCGTCACTGACTCCACCACCCCCTCTCAGCAGTTTGTCACTATGGTGGACGTACAAGCAATACTGCTACAAGAGAGTACCAAGCAAATTGTGTCTTCGTTGCCTGATCCAGACATTAAGCCATTGTACCCAACTAGGATTCTCACTTTGCCTTACCCTGAGGGATACACTACTCTGAAATTTCTCGGTTTTGACGAGAGGGCTAGCAATGCCAGAGAACACGTTGTTAGATTCATCAAAGCCCTAGGGATTAATGGATCTAACACGAACCTTCGCCTTCAAGAATTCTCCAAATCCCTCACGAGCAGGGCATAGCGCTAGTATGTTAATTTGCCTACTAATTCTATCCTAACTTGGGAAGATATGGTCAACAAGTTTTACAAAAAATTTTCAAGCACAGGAGCGAATCACTTCCTTTTCCCTGGTGTGCGAAGTTCAGCGATTGGGGGAGGATATCCTCAATTTTGTCCAGAGATTTCAAGACTAAGTAATAGAATGTCACAAGTAGGTAGACGAAATCAAACTTGTGGAGATTTGTGTTCGTGGGATGCTTCGAGAATATCGAGCTTATCTTGTGAACCACTCGATCCCTACCTTTTTTGCGCTGCTCGAAACCTCAGGACCACTGTTAAGCCTCCAACCTGAGGAAATGGGTGGAAGGGCAACAAAAACCAAGTCACTACAGCGTTCACTGCTTCAAAACAAAAAGCACAAGGGGGTCGTTCAAGGGAAAAGAAGCCATAGGAGTATGAAGATACCCCTTCTTACCCTGTGCTATAAATAAAGTAGAAGTCCTGGTAGAAGAATGGGTTAATAAGGGGAGCCTGACACTTCCTAAGGCGAAGGAGACAATCTTTAAAAGAGATAGAGAAAGCAATTCCTTCTGCGTGTACCATAGGACCCTAAAGTATCCCACAGAGGATTACTAGACACTGAAGAGAATTTTTCAAAAGAAACTCGTTGCAAAAGACTTATGCTTCAAAAACGGGAAACAACTTGATGTTCGAACCAAACCATATCCAAAGCACGGAGATAGAGCCAAGAATGTGAACATGGTAGCCTATTACAATCTTCTTGAGGTGGATGAGAAATATAAAGATTTCTCAAGCCAATGGAGGGAAGATTATAAGCTTAATGATGATGAATTCTATGAGGCCAACATGGCATCCTATTTCGATGGGAATGAATAGTTATTAGATTACCAGCCATCTACTATTGTGGCTAATCCTGACATGTATGCCAAGACATTACAAAATTGTGTCAAATTCGAGCGGTTCTTCGACCAGCTTAGGCTCTTAAACAATGCTCGATTGGAAGCCACAAAGTTCATAATTTAGATTGCAGCTGATCATCATGAGGAATGCATGGGACTTGAAGGGTTAGTCCCTCAAGCTATCTAAGCAATTCTAGTGCTATCACATTCTAAAAAGGTAGATAGAAAACATCCATTCCCATATAACATACCATTGTATATGACTGCCTACATCAATAGAGTAGAATTTAAAAGGGCCTTCTTAGATGGAGGAGCATCGATAAATATCATGCCCCAGGAAACCTTCGAAAGAACTGAGATCCCTGAAAATTGCCTAATAAGGCAATCATTGTCCATTGATGATGCAACCATGGGAAGAGAGGATAGCCTTCATGAGATGCAACCATGTTCGGCCCATGATTGCATTATATGGGGAGGGCACGTTGACCACCAAGAATTTTGTCTGCAGGGTAATATCCCCCGCAGTCACAGGGATGGTAACTTTCCCGAGTGGCCAAACTAGGTTGGAGCTAAACCCGATCAATGAGTTAAGCGAGGGTTGAAGGTTGGCGTCTCTCAGTTCCAACTTTTTGAAGAGGTCGTAGTACATAACCTCGGAGGAGCTCCCTTGGTTGTTGACTCAAGATTGACCCTATATTGATTTTGATGATAACTAAACTTTGTGTTATTTTACTAATAAATCTACTTAGTGTGCAGATTAACAAAGTTCATAATTTAGACTTAAAGTTCAATCTTAAGTCTAATATATGTAAGAGAGAATGCACAACAAATTCAAGATCAAGCAATGAACTTTAAGAGCTATGCAATGGACCAAACAAAGGAGTGATGCATATCTCTACTTCAAATAAATGTTTTGTATTCGAAGAGATTGAAGGTGTTCAAACAAAGATTTTAACAAGTATGCATAGACTCAATGAAAACTGATTTGCACTCCAGAAATAATGTAGACTTCATTAGAATGAGCAATGATCAGTTGAAGATGAATTGATTATTGAAGAGATTGAAAATGCTAAATTGAAGACTTCATCAAGTATGCATAGATCAATTCAAGATTATGTGATTGAAGTTGCCTAAGAAGAAGATTCACAATGATTGTCTGATCTCTCCATGGAATCCAAGTGAAGAATTCTTCTACAATATAAAGAATCAATGAAGACTAGATGTATGAAGAGATTTCTTCAAGTTTGTGAACGTCTCATTGCAGTGATTATCAAAGAAGAAAAAAGAACTACTAGCAAAGTGTAAGCACCCCATTTTTGACCGCTCAGTAGTCTACACTCCATCCAGACTTGTGTTCAAGTCATTGTGGGCATATTCAAACGAAACCAACTTTCTAAGTCCAAATCTCGTCTATCCATCGCTTTGCAGGCCCACCAGGCCCAAATAGAGGTAAAATGACCAAAATGCCCTTAGGGGCATTAACCTTTTCCAATTCTAACCCCTCGCTCAAGACAGTTTATTCCTCGAGACGGTTCCAAATCAGGCTCGTCTTTCTGAAGACAGTAAGTCCCCTTTCCAATTCTAACCCCTCTCTTGAGATAGTTTATTCCTCGAGACAGTTCCAAATTAGGCACGTCTTTCCGAAGACGATAAGACCCCTTTCTAATTCCAATCCCTCTGTTGAGACAGTTTATTCCTCAAGACAGTTCAGCACGTTTTTCGAAGAAAATCTCTTCGAAGTGGTAAGTCCCTTTAAACCTATCGACCAGGACAAGACCCCAAGTCTCCTAGATGGTAGAACGGTCCACCTTTGGCGCCTGCTAGCCTGCCAATGCAGAAATGTCCGTTTAGGCATGCCTTCCAAGAAAGTTGACTTCTCAGGCGCTAAGTCCCCTTTAGCAGCTTCCCGAGACCAGGCAGTCTCGGGAATGATCACGAACCGTCAAAGTAGAGGAAATATTCGCAAACAGGTCGATATAGGGAATTGCCAACAAACCCCTGTGTCACGACGACCACCGTCAGAGTGGCGGAAACACTCAAAACCCAAGTCAACACCAGTGCCTGCTTGCCCACTTCGGTGAAAAATGACCAAACTACCCCTTGGGCCTTTTCTGAGACTTTTCGGTCAAGATGACCATTTTGGGCCTCGATAACCTCCCAAGAATACTTTTTATAGTATTCTCAATCTTCCTCTACCTTTTCGGATCATTCCGAGTCAGTTTCGGCTAACCCGGTACAAAATAACCGTTTTGCCCCTAGTAGGCCAGTCACCTTTTCCGACCACACCGGATCTGGGTATCAAACCGGTAACTTTTCGAGAATACTTTTTATAGTACTTGCAACCTTTCTTTATCTTTCCGGATCATTCCGAATCAGTTCTGACAAACCTGGTGCGAAATGACCGTTTTGCTCCTGGTGGGCCGATCACCTTTTCCGACCACACTGGCTCTGGGTATCAAACCGGCAACCTTTGGGAACATTCTGAATAATGTTTCCAAATCTCGAGTCTTCTTCCGGGACAATTCGAGTCTGTTCCGGCAGCTTCCCGATCCGATTGACCATTTTACCCCTAACGGCCCGGTCAATCCTTCCAACACATCCTATCTTCACTTTTCAAGTCAAATACCTCCGGGACACTATTCTAAGTGTTCCTACTCTTTTTTGACCTTCCGAGTCATTCCCGGTCTCCCAAAGTCCTTCTTAGACTTTTCGAAGTCACTCCTAGTGAAGCCAGGCGAAAAATTACATGGTAGTTACTAGTACAGGCGCCTAAATCTAGTCAAAGATACGTTGCTTGCCAACCTTAAACATTTCCTAAATGGTTGGCGCCACTAGTAGTAGCGCCAGTGTAATGTTTGGCCTGGTGCCACTGCAATAAGCGCCAGTGCATTCCTCTCTTTATAAATACAGAGCCTCTTCCAGCGTGAAAAAGGTTTGCAAACTTAATCTAAAAACACCAATATTCGATATACAGAGCTCGAACACTCCCTAAACCATAGCTTCCTTAGGTTTTCCAAATCCTAGCCATCATACACTACACCCTAACCTCCTATACACTCATACACACCCCCATACACTTATACACTAGCCTCCAACCCTCCTTTGAAGATTTGAAGAGCGGCAAACCAAAGCCTTGAAGATTGAAGACAAACACCTCGAAGATCAAAACTAAAGTAAAGCGAAGACCGAAGAAAGCAAGGTGCGCAAAATAAACAAGACACAAGGTAGGTTTTCTATTTAAATTTCTGCACTTCCCCTTCTCTCTTCTCTCTCCTAACCCACTTAGGTTTTCTCTATTTTAATCCCCCATGTCTTTCCCCTCCTTTCTTTGCATGCTTGAAACAAGAGGATTCCCAGTCCATGTGTAGGATTGGACTATTGGAGAGTCACCGTGTTGGGGGCTTTCCTTTAGGCTAATTGGAGACCACGTGGGTCTAACCCCCTTGATTATGTGGTGAAGCCTTAACCTTGTATGTTCACAACCCCAAACTTACATTGTGCATATCATGATTTCGCATTTTCGAAAAATCGTTTTCAAAATCGTTTTCAAACTTGTTTTCAAAATTGCATCAAAATCTCTTTTTTCAAAATCACAATCCTAGAGTGATTCTAACATTTTCATAACTAGGGTTGTTTAGGAAAGTGTTACATTTAAAGTGACTTTTATGGTCCATATTTTCAAATCTTGTTGTTTTTAAAACCGCTTTCCTAAAGTGGTTCTAGCCCTCTTATGGTTAGAATCGCTTTAGGAAAGTGCAACATGTTTATACGTTCTAAAAAAACTTTCTTTTCAAAAGTCTCTTCTCCTAAAAATCTCTTTTTCAACATACTTTCCTAAAACTCTTCTTTCCAAAGTTGTTTTCCAAAAACTCCTTCCAAAAATCTATTTTTCAAAACTTCTTTTTTCAACTCCTTTCCAAAACGCTCTCTTCAAAGTCCACTTTCCAAAAACGTTCTCTAGGTCTCTTTCCTAGAAAAACTCTCTCCAAAAATCTTTCCAAAAACTCTCTTTTCAAAATCTTCCTTCTAGAAACTCCCCTCTAGGATTTCCTTTCCAAAAAACTTGTTTCCAAAAACACACTTTCTAAAAACCCCTCTCTAGGATTCTCTTCTAAAAATCTTCGTTTCTAAAAACTCTCTTCCCAAAATTTTCCCTCTAGAAACTCCTCTATAGGATTTTCTTCCAAAATCCTCGTTCTCAAAAACACACTTTCCAAAAAAACTTTTCCTTAGAGCCCAAGTCAAGCCCTATAACTCACGAGTAGGAAACCCTAGTTTTCTTTCTAAAAACATAGTTTTCAAACTTGCCTTAAAACCTAGGTTTCCAAAATCTTCCTTTTTACATCCAAACTTTACATATTTCCAAAACCTCTTTTCTACGTCAAAATTATAGTCTTCCAAATCTAGGGTTTCTAAAACTTCCTTTTCCAAATACTTGTCAAAACAAATCTTCCCTTTAGGAAACCAAATCCAATCTTCCCTTTAGAAAACTAGATCCAATCCTCCATTTTTGGAAACAAAATCAAACCTTCCCTTTTAGACTCAAAATCTAAATCTTTCCTAATTCAAATTTCTCCTAATTTCCTACCTTCCTAAACCATAAGTTTCCTAAAACTTTCAAATCATTCCTTAAACTCAACTTCCACATGTTTCCTAATTTTACCTTTTCCTAACTCTATCCCTTTTCCAATCTTAACTTTCCCAATCTAAGTTTTCAAACCTTTCCTAAACTCAAACCTTTCCTAATCTCAAGATCTTCTAAAACTCTAAAACTTTCTAAATCTTAAACTTTCTAAATTTCAAAATCTTTCCAAATCCAATGCCTTCCAAGTTCAAAACTTTCTTAAGTTAAATCTTTCTAAACTTCTAAATCTTTCTAAATTCTAAACTTTCCTAAAACTTCAAATCTTTCCAAATCTAAAACTTTCTAAACTCAAAACTTTCTTATTTTCAAAACCTTTCCTATTTCAAAACCTTTCCCAAAATGAAACTTTCTTAATTCAAAACTTTCCTAAAATAAAACTTTCCTTTTTCAAACCTTTCCTAAAACGAAACTTTCCTATTTTGAAACTTTCCTAAATCGAAACTTTCATAATTTGAATTTTTCTTAAATTCCAACTTCCCTAATCTTTCAAGTCCAATATTCGAGTCAATTCTTTTAAAAAATCTTTCCAAGTCAAGTCTAATATTTCCTTTCTAAGTTTCTAAGTCTAAGTTTCCTAAAACCAAGTCTTTCAAAACCCAATCTTTTCAAATCTTCCAATCAAAGTCCAAATTTTCTACTCTTCCAATTTCAATTCAAATTTCAACTCCAACTCTTTTCCAAATCAACTCTTCTATTTTCAATCGGACTCTTGTTCGAACTACAAATGACCTGATTCCTCCAAAAGGATACGTAGGCAACCCTTATGGGTGCGGTCACAACATTTTTCAAATTTCAAATTCCACAACATTTTTCAAATTTCTATTTCTACAATTTCTTTCCAATCTCCAATCCTACAATTTTCTTCAAGTTTCCAATTCTATGATCTATTTCTATTTTCAATCTTTAATTTCAATTTTCAAATTCAATTTCAATCTTCAAATTCAAGCTTCTATCTCTTTCTTTTTTAAATCAATCAATTTCTTTTCAAATCTTTTTCCAAATCTACTTTTCTAACTCTCTTTTATTGCACTTGCATATCATGTATCATGTTTTTCTAAACATTGTTTTTTAAAGTGGATAGGATTGAACAGTAGTTAGTTAAAGACTCTCATAGGTGAATCTAGGGTAGATTGACATGTAGATACCGAAAGAGCGGTGTAGGGTGATGGCTTAGTGCGTCTTCCTTACACGTAACCAACTTCCAAACCTAGAATCACTATTTTCATAGACCAAAACGGAGTTATTTTTCAAAAAAGGCTAAATGTTTTCCAAAGGTTGCTAAACAACCCGTTTTTTTAAAAACCCTCTCTTGAGGATGTTTTCCAAAATCATTTTTCCAAAAATCCTAAGTATAGTTTTCGGATTATTCTTAGTTTTTAGGTGACCTAACTTACCTTAATCAAGTTAGGTGCTGACTCTAAACTTTTTCCAAAAGCCCCTTATTCAAACCAATTTTCAAGTCAAATCTAGTTGCACTCATTCTTCTAGGAGAGTGAGTTCTAACGAGAGAGTACAACATTTTTTCTGCTTATGTGAGTATTCCTCGAGTGCGAAAAATCTGAGCGCGACACAAAGAGAAAAAATTAGCAGTGAAGCATTGTGAAGCTCTATATAATTAAAGAAACTTGGCAATAAAAGAAACTGTTATATAATGAAAGAGGAAGCTTTACAAATGAAGAAGATAAGACCAACATTGATCTAATGAAGCTCCGATTGTTTGAGAGTCAAGAGAAGATGACTGTCAAATGATTGATTCAATAGAAGTTAACTCTGATGAGTTAAAAGAGTTTGATTGATCATCATACCCTAAAAAGATACTCCTCGAAGATCTTATACCAGTGTTGAGATGAGCTGGATCATTAGAAGTCAAAAAGTAGATTTCTGGGCAATGAGTGGACTCATAGAAATGAAAAGTCGTCTCATAAACACGGAAGCAAAAGCCTGGAGACCAAGTAAACAATGAGTGGACTCATGGAAATGAAGAGTAGCCTCATGGAGATAGACGCAAAGGCTTGAAGATAAAATGATTAGTGAGCAAACTCATGAAGATGAAGAGTCGCCTCATGACAATTGAAGCAAAAGGCTGAAGACCAATTGAACAAAAAGCCGACTCTAGAAGATGAAGAGTCGCCTCATGACAGCAGAAGCCAAAGATGTGAAAACAGAATGAACAAGGAGCCGACTCATTGTTATGAAGAGCAGACTCATGGAGACAGTGAACAACATCTGGTAAATGCAGAAACAGAAAGTGTCGACTCCACAATCTTGGAGCAGACTCCTTGAATATAATGGGTAGTTTTTCTAACATTATAACGGACTGGACGTGCATTAATAAAGCCCAACAACCTCTAACGGATGGAATCAATACAGGGGTTTATATACAAGCTTCCAGTTGCTTTTATACAAGAGATAAGAGACAAAAACTAGATTCAACTAACTGATTCACTGAAAATTCTAATATTCTTTCTGTCTTCAACCTGCAAGCTTTGATTGTAAAATCTACTCTTGTTAGAAAGTTTGCTAGTTACTTGTATATTCTTATACACTTGTAAGAGAGAGTTTGAGAGTTCTCTTGAGAAAGAAAAACTCTTGTAAGTTTGAGTGGAGCTTGGACAAAACCACTTGGTGGCTGAAGAACTCAGTGAGGAGTTCTTGTGTATAGTGAGTTGAGCACTTTGTCAATCAACAGCCCATTTGTAATTGGTGATTACATAGTGGAAAAAGACTTCACGGAGGTCTTAGGGTGAGGATGTAGACCACGGTTTGTGGTTGAATCTCGGTATATTGGTGTATTCTTCTTTTGCTCTGTTTTCTCTTCTCCATTTTATTACATTGCATTACATTTAGTTTAAGCACTATTATGTTACTTAGATTAATTTTAATTCATCTTTATTGCTATTGATATTCGAAAAACCCAATTCACCCCCCTCTTGGGTTGCCTTTTGGGCCAACAATTGGTATCAGAGCTAGTATTGCTGTTTTAAGGCTTAACATCTTAGGAATAGATCCATGGCAACTAATTTTAGAAGCTCTCTTGGTGAGGGTCAATCCACAAATAGACCATCTATGTTTAATGACACTAATTATAATTATTGGAAAAATAGAATGAGAATTTATATTCAATCAGTTGACTATAAATTATGGAGACTCATAGTAAATGGTTCCAAAACACCTACAACTAGAGTTGATAGAATTGATGTCCCTAAACCAGAATCCGAATGGGATGAAGATGATATGAAAATGCTACAATCTAATGCTAAAGCTATGAATATTTTGTATTGTGCACTTGATCTCAATAAGTTTAATCGTACTTCCACTTGTGAATCAGTCAAAGAAATATAAGATAGATTAGAAGTCACACATAAAGGTACCAATGAAGTTAAAGAATCTAAAATCAATATATTGGTACATAGTTATGAACTGTTCAAGATGAAACCTGAAAAATTCATCACCGAAATGTTCACTAGGTTCACCGATATTATTAATGGTTTAAAATCTCTTAGAAAAGTGTATCCTAACAATGAGCAGGTGAGGAAGATACTAAGGTCTTTGCCAAAGGCTTAGGAGGCTAAAGTCACAGCAATCCAAAAAGCCAAGGACCTCAACACCCTGCCTCTAGAAGAACTCTTGGGCTCTGTAATGTCACATGAGTTCACACAAAAATAACATGCCCAAGAGGATGAAGAAAAGAAGAAAAGGGTAGTTGCATTCCAATCCACCTGTCAAGATGATGAATCTACAAGTGATGAGAATGAAGATGAAATTGCTCTCATCACTCAAAATTTAGGAGATTCATAAAGAAGAAATGGAGAGGTGGAAAGAAGCATGAAACCAAGGGAGAACCTAGCAAGGAATCCAACATAACATGCTATGAATGCAAGAAGCTTGGCCATATGAAGGCAGAGTGTCCTCTGCTCAGAAAGAGAGGAAAGAAATATCAAGGAAAGAAGACCATGGCAGCCATGACATGGAGTGATGATGAAGAATCAAGCTCTGAAGAAGAAACTGAACCACAGGAAGTGGCTAATCTATGTCTCATGGCTTATGAAGATGATAGTGAGGTATCTAATTCTTCCCAATTCACTTTTAATGAATTACAAAATGCATTTGATGATTTACTTTGTGAATTCAGAAAATTGAGAATTAAAAATGGACTTCTTAAAAAGATGATCTCTACTCTTATAAATGAAAATAAGAATTTACAAAAGGAAAATGAAATTTTGAAAAATGAAGTCTGTGTCTTTAAGGATAAGATTAAGAAAAATTCTTTTCAAAAAGACTTTTCAAAAGAATATCAAATTTTGCTTGAAAAGGTCAAAAGCTTGGAAACTAGTCTTCATAAATGTGTAAATGGAAAAAAAAAAACTAGATGCAATTTTAAGAAAACAAAATTGTTCACTTGACAAAGTTGGCATTGGTTTTGATCCATTTAAAATGAAGAAATTTTCAAAAGGCAGATTCAGTACTTCAATTGGGAAATCACAAGTCTCATGTTTTTACTGTCATAAAGTAGGACATATTGTTAGTAGATGCTTTGCTTTACAAAAATCAAATGTTTCTAGCAATGCATGGGTCTCTAAAAGACCAGTGAGGACTAACCCCCAAGGACCCAAGATGATTTGGGTACCTAAGGCCAGATAAATCCTTTTGTAGGTTTGCCTTCAAGCAAAATTCAAGAAAGATCATTAGTACTTAGATAGTGGATGCTCAAGGCACATGACGGGAGATGAAGCACAATTCACATCTCTCTCACCAAAGGATGGAGGTCTTGTCACATTTGGTGACAATAGCAAAGGGAAGATCACCGGTATAGGTAGTGTTGGTAAGAATTCCTCTACCTCTATCGAAAATGTATTACTTATTAAGGGACTCAAATACAATCTTTTGAGCATTAGTCAACTTTGTGACAAATGATGCAAAGTTGTATTTAAATCCTCTAAATGTGATGTAATTGACATTAACGATAACAAGACAATTTTCATTGAGCATAGACAAGGCAACATTTATATTTTCAATCTTAATGATTTATCTTCATGCAAAACAGAATGTCTTGCTGCTATAAATAGTGATGAAAGTTGGTTGTGGCATAGAAGACTTAGTCACATTAGTATGAGCATACTTTCAAAAGTTTCTAAAAATAATTTGGTCAAAGGTCTTCCAAAGATAAAATTTGACAAAGATAAAGTTTGTGATGCTTGTCAATTAGGTAAACAAACTCGAATTTCTTTGAAATCCTTAAATATGCTCACTACCTCTTGGCTACTACAACTATTGCATATAGATTTATTTGGACCAACTAGAACTCTAAGTCTTGGTGGTAAATAATATGCACTTGTTATTGTTGATGACTATTCTAGATTTACATGAACATTCTTCTTAGCTCATAAAGATGAGACAATTGTTTTCTTTACAAAGTTTTGTAGAAAGGTCCAAAATGAAAAAAAAAATTCAATCACTTCTATTAGAACTGATCATGGAGGGGAATTCGATTGCAAACCTTTTGAAATGCTTTGTGATGAAAATGGTTTTGATCACAATTTCTCAGTCCCTAGAACACCTCAACAAGATGGGGTTTTTGAGAGGAAAAATAGAGTTTTAGAAAAAATAGCTAGAACCATGCTTTGTGAAAATGATTTACTAAAATACTTTTAGGCTGAAGCTGTTAACACAGCTTGTTATGTTTTAAATCGAATTTTATTTAGAAAGTTTTTGAACAAAACTCCCTATGAACTTTGGAAAGATAAGAAACCAAATGTCTCATACTTTAAAACTTTTGGATGTAAATGCTTTGTATTGAATAACAATAAAGATAACTTCGGCAAGTTTGATGCTAAATCCAACAAGGGTGTATTTCTTGGCTATTCAACACATAGCAAGGCTTATAGAGTCTTTAATAAGAGGACTCTAGTAGTTGAAAAATTAGTCCACATCACTTTTGATAAACTTAATCCTTCTTCAAAGAATGTTGCAAATGATGATGCAGATGAGCTAGAACCTAAAATAGAAAAGATGAACATCCAACCAAGCTCAAATAAGGAACCTCAAAAGGAAAGAGAATTTCCTACCGGACAACAAGAAATCAATGAAGGTCTACATAAGGAGTGGAAGTTTATGCATAACCATCCTATGGAACAAATCCTAAGTGATCTTTCACAAGGAGTAAGAACTCGATCCTTTATCAAAAATATATGTAATCATCTTGCATTCTTATCTCAAATAGAGCCTAAATGCTTTAATAATGCTGAACATGATGAATTTTGGATAAATGCAATGCGAGAGGAATTAAAAATTTTGAAAGGAATGAGGTGTGGCACCTTGTTCCTTGACCTTGTAATCATCTAGTCATTAGAACTAAATGGGTATTTAGAAATAAAATAGATGAATCCGGAGTTGTTGTGAGGAATAAAGTAAGACTTGTTACTCAAGGTTATAGCCAAGAGGAAGGCATTGATTTTGATGAAACCTATGCTCCTGTAGCTAGACTAGAAGCCATTAGATTATTACTTGTTTTTGCTTGTTTTAAAGATTTTAAATTGTATCAAATGGATGTTAAAAGTGCATTTCTAAATGGTTTTATCACTGAAGAAGTTTTTATTGAACAACCACCTGGTTTTGAAGATCCAAAACTTCCTGACTATATTTTCAAACTCACAAAAGCTTTGTATGGTTTGAAGCAAGCCCCAAGGGCTTGGTATGAAAGATTGAGTAAGTTTTTGATTGAAAAAGTTTTTTCTAAAGGAAAAATAGATACCACTCTTTTCATTAAAATAAAAAACTATGACATGCTTGTAGTACAAATTTATGTAGATGACATTACATTCGGTGGTACTAATGAATCGCTTTGAGAATAATTTACTAAGTGTACGCAGGGAGAATTCGAGATGAGTATGATGGGAGAGCTCAACTATTTTCTCGGACTTCAAATCAAGCAATCGAAGGAAGGCATCTTCATCAACCAAGCTAAGTACATCAAGGACTTAATCAAAAAGTTTGGTATGGAAGATGCAAAGCCTATAAGTACTCCAATGAGTACTACAACAAAATTGGATAATGATGAAAAAGGCAAGTCAGTAGATACTAAATTTTATAGAAGCATGATAGGCTCTCTATTATATCTAACTGCTAGTAAATCAGACATAATGTTTAGTGTTTGCTTATGTGCTTGCTTTCAATCCAATCCTAAAGAATATCATATAATTACTGTAAAGAGGATATTTTGTTATCTTAAGCACACACCAAATCTTAAATTATGGTATCCAAGGGGTAATTGTTTTAATTTGAATGCTTACACTGACGCTGACTATGCGGAGAGTAGAGTTGATAGGAAGAGCACAAGTGGCTCTTGCCAACTCTTAGGCAATATGATTGTATCTTGGTATAGCATGAAACAAAATTCAGTTGCTCTATCCACAGTTGAGGTTGAATATATAGTAGCTGGAAGTTGTTGTGCTTAAGTGTTGTGGATCAAACAACAATTGGAAGATTATGGAATCTTGTTTGATCATATTCCTATTAAGTGTGATAGTACTAGTGCTATAAACTTAACTAAAAATCCTGTTCAACACTCTCGCACAAAGCACATTGAAATTAGATATCACTTTATACGTGATCATGTACAAAACTGTGATATTGAACTTGAATTTGTGTGCACAAATATGCAATTAGCTGATATTTTTACTAAACCTTTAAGTGAAGATTGTTTTTGTATGATTAGAATAGAATTAGGGATGAGTGATCCTTTATCTTAAAATGTGTTTGATTTGAGTAAAATTTGTGTTTTGAATGTTTAAATGTGTTTATCATTCATATGAAATGCTTTTCTTGAATTCATGATGCATTATATGATCATATTAAGACAATCTTTATCTCAAAACTTGAAAAAGATCATTTTATGAAATCCTTATGATTCACATGCTTAGTCTGGGTGAAAGAGTTGACACTTTATTTCATAGAGTCGGCTCATCACAACAGTGAACTCAAATTATGTCATTAACAAGGCATGTGTCGGCTCATTCAGTTCATGAGTCGCCTCATGCTTCGGGCCTATATACTTTGACGAAGCCCACTTTACAAACATTCGAAATTTCCCTCTCACTCATTCACTCTCACTCTTTTTCTCTCCTGCTCTCCTGTTCGCACCATAACTCAACCGTCACTCACGAACCATTGCATTTCTTCATTTTAATTCCTTATAAACCCTAATCAACCACTTTCTATTCTTACTGAACCTTCCTTTCTCCTACAATAGCTCCCAAAACCTCTAAACCGAAAAATATGTCCAAAGCCCTAGTCGTAGTAACAAAACCTACTTCTAAAGGGTTAAAGAGAAAATCAAAAGGGGAGTCTAGCAAAGACAGAGGAAAGCACAACATGAATAAGACTGGAGAAACGTCATCCTCAACTATCCTGGAACGGAATGAACTATATTTCAGTAAAGGAAAAGCCCAAGAAAGGTACAATTCGATTTTTTCTCTTAGAAAAGTGTTTAATGGAAGATAGGTAGATTACAAATTCTTTGATCTTTATAAGTTCGAATTTGGTACGAAATTTGGAAACCTAGGGTGGAAATATATGACAACACTCAGGGATGATGTTTTCCCTGATTTGGTTGCTCATTTTTATTCTAATGTTGAAAGGGAATCTGGAGAAGTGTCTATCAAAAGTTATGTTAAAGGAATTACAATCAATTTAGATAGAGAAGTAATTAGACACATTTTTGGAATCAAAATTAGTGGAGAAGTTTATAGAGATAATGTCTCTAGAAAAGACCAATTAAAAGCCCTATATGCAAAAGACATGGATGAAAATGTACAGCCCCTTACCACTGATCTACCTCTTGAATTAAGGCTTGTTCATCACTTTACTTGCACCATATTTACTCCCAAAACTGAAAAATATGATTATATTTCGGAAAAGGAATTGTTCTTCCTATGGGCATACATAACTAATTTAAGAATCAATTTGCCTCTGTTTATCTTGGATCATATATACAAGACTACCATCTCCAAAATCACTTTGCCATATGAAATTTTCTTGACAAAATTTTTCAAGCATTTTGATATTGATCTGAAAAATGAGAAGAAAATAATCCCCAAGGCCATTAGTGACGAATACAATGAGAGAACACTCAAAAGAATGGGGTACATGCTAAAGAATAACAAATGGACTCCAAAGAAAACTGGAGGAGAAAGTTCTTCAAAAGGAAAGGCTTCATCTGGGAGCACCTCCAGGCAGAGAAGTGCAAGAAGATTTTTAAGTTCTGAATCACAAGAAAGTACAGTGGATTTGAGTACTTTTATGACTCAAGTTATGGAATCTTTGGACAAATTGCATCACAAGACAGATATTGCAAATATAAGAATGATAATTTTCGAAAGAAAGATGAAAGAACTAAAAAAGGAAGTTCAAATATTGAGAAATGAGAAAGGAAAAATTACAAAAGAAGAAAAAGAGGAAGAAGAAGTTAATGAGGAAGAGGAGGAAGCACAGGAAGGGGAAGAAGGTAGGGAAGAGGACTCTTCGGCCATTGAATCTGAAGCTCACTAGACTCTCCTTTTCTTATCCTATTTATCCTTACCTTTGTCACCTCCCCTCATCTCATATTTCCTCTTACCTCATCATATTTGTTTTCCTCATGGCCCTATTATAACATCTCTTTTGTTTTGACTGATTGTTTTGATTGTTTTTGGCATATTTTTTATGCACATGATAACTATACGAATTTTGTACTCTCACCTTTTATAGTCTAAATGGTTCAATCAATGAAATATAATTCTGTTCTGGTATCAAATGTGATTGTTCTAATAACTTGCTTGTTTGATTGCATTCCTGCTTATACAATCTATTTTGTTTTAATATTTTTTTTTGTTATTATACCTGTCTATCATTCTCATTCTATTTGTCTTTTTGATGAATTGACAAAAAGGGGGAGAAGAATTGAAAAAGAACTAGACAATGGGAAAAGAATTGAACAATGTGTGTTTGTTCAAAGTGGGGAGAAGAATTAAACAATATGTTCAATGTGTGTGTTTGTTGGAAAATGAGTTACACATATGGGGAGAAGAATTTGATAAATATAGGGAGAAGAATTTGTTCAAGATTGAGTATATATAAACTTTATTGGAAAACATGAATTGGACAAAATGAAGAGTATATCTAATTGATGAATGAAAATAAAATAAATTGCTTATTACCTGATAAATGTCAAGCATGTTCTCAGGGGGAGCATCATGATTTATTTCCCTCAAAATGTTTTTGAATTACCTGACAAAAACTCCCTGAAAATTATTTTTTAAAAGTTTTTATCCTCTAAACATCATTTGTTTAATTACGAAACAAAGGGGGAGTTTCCTTACTGATATGTTATTGAACTCTATTCAATTCATTTAATCATATATGAATTTATTTTGCAAATGTTTTGTCATCATCAAAAAGGGGGAGATTATTGACTCAAGGTTGAACCTATGTTGATTTTGATGATAACTAAATCTTGTATTATTTTACTAATGAATCTACTTAGTGTACAGATTAAAAAAGTTCATAATTTAGACTTAAAGTTCAATCTTAAGTCTAATACATGTCAGAGAAAATGCACAACAAATTCAAGATCAAGCAATGAACTTCAAGAGCTATGCAATGAACCAAACAAAGGAGTGATGCCTATCTCTACTTCAAATAAATGTTTTGTATTCGAAGAGATTGAAGGTGTTTAAACAAAGATTTCATCAAGTATACATAGACTCAATGAAGATTGATTTACACTCCAGAAATAATGTAGACTTCATTAGAATGAGCAATGATCAGTTGAAGATAAATTGATTATTGAAGAGGTTGAAAATGCTAAATTGAAGACTTTATCAAGTATGCATAGATCAATTCAAGATTATGTGATTGAAGTTGCCTGAAAAGAAGATTCACAATGACTGTCTAATCTCTACATGAAATCCAATTGAAGAATTCTTCTACAATATAAAGAATCAATGAAGACTAGATGTATGAAGAGATTTTATCAAGTTTGCAAAAGTCTCATTGAAGTGATTATCAAAGAAGAAAGAAGAACTGCTAGCAAAGAGAAGAAATTGACAGTGAAGCATTGTGAAGCTCCATACAATTAAAGAAGCTTGGCATTAAAAAAGACTGCTATACAATGAAAGAGGAAGCTTTACAAATGAAGAAGATAAGATTAACATTGATCTAATGAAGTTCCAACTGTTTGAAAGTCAAGAGAAGATGAATGTCAAATGATTGATTCAATAGAAGTTAACTCTGATGAGTTAAAACAGTTTAATTATTCATCATACCTCAAAGAGATACTCCTTGAAGATTTTATATCAGTGCTGAGATTAGCTGGATCATTAGAAGTCAGAAAGCAGATTTCTGGGCAATGAGCGGACTCATAGAAATGAAGAGTCGCCTTATGGAGATAGACGTAAAAGGCTTGAAGACTAAATGATCAAAGAGCAGACTCATGAAAATGAAGAGTCGCTTCATGAACACAGAAGCAAAAGCCTGGAGACCAAGTAGACAATGAGTGGACTCATGAAAATGAAGAGTAGCCTTATGGAGACAAACGTAAAGGTTGAAGATAAAATGATCAATGAGCAGACTCATAAAGATAAAGAGTTGCCTCATGACAACTGAAGCAAAAGGTTGAAGACCCAATGAATAAAGAGCCGACTCCGGAACATGAAAAGTCGCCTCATGACAGCAGAAGCCAAAGATGTGAAGACAGAATGAACAAGGAGCCAACTCATTGTTATGAAGAGCAGACTCATGGAGATAGTGAACAACGTCTGGTAAATGCAGAAGTAGAAAGTGTCGACTCTACAATCCTGGAGCCGACTCCTGGAATATAATGGGCAGTTTTTCTAACATTATAACGGATTGGACGTACATTAATGAAGCCCAGCAACCTCTAACGGATGGAATCAATACAATGGTTTATATACAAGCTTCCAGTTGCATTTATACAAAAGATAAGACACAAAAACTAGATTCAACTGACTGATTCACTGAAAATTCTAATATTCTTTCTGTCTTCAACCTGTAAGCTTTGATTGTAAAATCCACTCTTGTCAAAGAGTTTGCTTGTCACTTGTATATTCTTATATACTTGTAAGGAAGAGTTTGAGAGTTCTCTTGAGAAAGAAAAACTTTTGCAAGTTTGAGTGGAGCTTGGACAAAACCACTTGATGGCTGAAGAACTCGGTGAGGAGTTCTTGTGTATAGTGAGCTGAGCACTTTGTCAATCAACAGCCAATTTGTAATTGGTGATTACATAGTGGAAGAAGACTTCAAAGAGGTTTTGGGGTGAGGATGTAGACCACGGTTTGTGGTTAAACCTCGGTATATTGGTATGTTCTTCTCCATTTTATTACATTGCATTACATTTAGTTTAAGCACTATTATATTGCTTAGATTAATTTTAATTAATCTTAATTGCTATTAATCTTCGAAAAACCTAATTCACCCCCCTCTTGGATTGCCTTTTGGGCCAACACTGGTCAATGAGCAACCTCTTCACGTCACAATCTACCAGGTGTAGAGTGACGACGAGGGCGTCATTGTGGGGAGTCTGAACTCCCACGAGGTCTTCATCAGTGAAGGTTATGGCCACAGCATCACTGCTGACCTTGGCTTTTTTGGGAGGAGGACCTATCTGCAATATTTCCTTCAAGTGCTCGGCTTTCTGAATATCAGTCTGGTGTCTGTGTCGGTCGAGAACCTCAGAATCGGTCGACCCGTATAGCACGTTGATCAGACGGGCCGATTTAGCCTTGTGTTTCTAAGGGGGGGCCTTCAGTCTTGACTGTTTGGCCTCCCGTGTCATCTTCTCTTGCTCGGTGGCGTAAACTCCTCTTCTCCCTAAGACGTTAGTACTCATATTTTCTTGAACATTCCCACAGACGGCGCCAATTATAAGTGAAATTTCTGAAAAGGCCTGGCTGATTACCCGAACCATTGTTGATGAGTCCCCAACCTGTTGTAGAGAAACAGAAGAGTTAGAATGAGTCGACCCACTTTGGGTCGATCCCACTCTGACAGTCAAGTTAGCTATCTTCTTCCTTTAGAACTTGAGCCAGAATAAAGACTGTAAATATTTTAGAAGTTGATTGTCCATACCTTGCTTCTCAGGAGGTTGTGTTCTTATAGTGTAGTGTTTTTGGTCGAGCCTACTCATGTAATCATGGCCTACTTTGTAAACTTATGCGGTTTTAGAGTGGGTTGACTAGACAGAAATGCACTTTTTTCTACCATGCTCTAGCTCTCTGACTGGATTATACATGGCTGTTGCGTGCTTTATCTCCCTTGCATTGAATGCGGGTCCACTTCTCATTAAATGCGGTCGATTGAGCATTAAATGCCCATACCCGGGTTATCCGGCCTTTCTAATTGGATTGACCTGGAGTGCGGGCCTTGGTTACCCTAATAAAGCCTGGGGTGTTCCCGGGCCACATGATCCTTTTCTTGTATTCATTGGGCCTGCCTTTTTGGGCTGGGCTCGGGAATTTATGACCTACAATTACCAAATACAAAATATAGTAAAACTAGTTTTTTGAAACTGTCAATTATTAACCAGATTAGTTCTTCTATAATTATCAAATATTGATAAGATTAATTATTCTGGAACTATCAAGGATTGATTTTAGGAATCACTAAACACGTTATATTATAAGGCAAAATATAAATATGACTATTCTCTCAATTTTTGTTTAGAGTCTCTATTTCGTTTTTTTTTTATTCTCCTTTCTTGTTCTGTTTTTGTATTCTCTTAAATTGATCTGACGGCCTCTTATTATAGATCCATTTGAGAAGACAAAGGCGGATAAATTTGGCCAAAAATTTCGCAGAATTGTGACTAAACCATGTGAGAGTTTTGTACACTAAGAGTTCAATTTGTACAATTTTTTAAACTTCTTTATTTAGCTTTTTTGGTTTGTAAGAACAAAGTTATTTTTTTTATTTTTTTGCTTTTATAAGCTAAGATTAGTAGAAAAATAAAAAAGCTGAAAAAATTAATTTTTTTTGCTAATAAACCAAAGAAGCCAAATCAAAATATTTAAAAGAGGTAATTACACTTTATCCCCTTGTTGTTTGAGCCAAAATCAGATGACTCTTCAGTGATTTAAAAGTGAACACATGATCATATATGTGTTTTAGACTTATTTGTAAAATTCATGAAATTATTAGATTTAATAAAAATTCTGTCCTAGTGGTATTTTTGTCATTTTATATCTCCAAATTAGAATATCAAATAGTCAATTTGATGAAATTATAAAAAAAAAACTCCATCCTTTATTTTGGTATAAAAAAGACAAATCGTCTTTTTGATGTTCTAATTTGGAGAGATAAAATGAAACAAATACCCCTATAATAAATATTTTTTTCAAGTCTAATGATTTTCATTCATTTTACAGATAAGTCCAAACCACAAAGAGATTATGTGTTTATTTTTAAACTAAAAGAGATTATTTGATTTTGGCTCAAATTAAAGGGGTAAAGTGTATCCTTACTTAAAATAAGCCCTACTAGATTTGATAACCTTATTTTCAATGTTTTGAAAATCAAACTGTCGAGTGAATCGGAAAAAATACCGAGTTACGAGTTAAGGGCTACTGATTTAATCGTCGCGTCAATTGAAATTGGACTGTAGTGTAATAATTATGTCACAAATATTTTAAATTTTAAATAGATATAAATAAAATATAAGTATTAAAATAATTTTTATGCTAAAAGAGTGTCAAATCTCTAGTCCTGTTATTTTGTAATAAATGTGTGTGGCCTTTTTATAAGCAATTAAGCCTTTGACTCAAAATTTAGCTCCTACACACGGGTCCATAAGTTAATAGGTATCTAGATTTAAAAAAAAAAAAAAAAAAACAAACACTCTCTGCCATGCTTTATCCTTTTCCCAATAGGGTTAGATTTACTTTTTTTAACGCATGCCATTGTAGAACAACTCATGACCTTTTGGAATTCGAACCAACCTGCCCCATTTTCCGAAAGACTTAACGTTTAAATAGAGGAGAAACACTAATTACATTGTACGTATTTATCCCTTGTATATGTATAGCATTAGATAGAGATAAATCTCATGTATATATCCCTTGTATATGTATAGCATTGTATGTATTTTTCCCGGATCTGGTCTCTTATTTTTTGTTCTTCTCCTTCTGCAAATATATAATAGTATATTAACCTAATCTAGACTTGAATCTTACAATCCTTGAGCAAGAGCAATACTGATCCCTATTTAAATTTTCACTTATTCTTTTAGAAATTTGAACTTCATTTTCATTCATTTATGTATTTTTATGCTGCACCATTTTCGATCTTTTTAATCAGTCATTTTTCTTTTCTTGAGTATACTCATATTTAAATAATTTTCTCACCCGTAAAGGTTTATTACGAGAGTCGAGAAAGAAAGAAATGTGTCCCACAGTATGAGCCACATATCCAATCCTGGTTCTGCTAGCTGAAGATCAGAGGATGGCATCTCTCAACAGCCTGATCCAAAATCAATTCTTTATAGGCTCTTTTATGGACCTTTTTACTTTTTCAATTGGGCTTGTAATTTGTTTCTGAGCCTCTACCGAAAGACAAAACTTAAAAAAAAAAACTTTTCCACTGGCGAAAGGACATAGGAAAGAACATAGGATGAAAGGAGGCCTGGTCTCCTCTTAATTCTCAACAGCCTTTCCCAAAATCATACTCAGAGATATTTACCTACGAAAGTTGTTTGAAGTTTGCAGAGGTTCAACCCGTTCTGTTCGTTATCTCTATTGCTTCGTTTCTTCTACCGTGGTTCTTACCAATTCCTTCTCTCAGAACAGATTCATGGATGTGGTGGGGATCTTTCTCTATCCATTTATTGAAGTTGTGATTAAGAAGTTGCTGGCCCCTGAGTTATTTAAGTTAGCGCGTCGAGAGGGTGTCCACACTTCCATCCAGACGCTGAAGAAAACATTAGAGACTATAAAGGCTGTGTTGGCTGATGCTGAGGACAAGCAGACATCCGATAGGGCTGTCAAGGGGTGGCTAGAAGAGCTCCACCGTTTGGCTTATGATGCAGATGACATACTGGACGAGTTTTCCACTGAAGCTCTGCGCAGGAAGTTGATGGCGGAGCCTGAGAGCGGCGGCACAAGCCAGGTACGACGACCCCTCATCCCTACTTGTTGCACTGGTTTTACTCCGAGGACATTTGCGTTCAATTTGACAATTGGGTCCAAGATAAAGGAGATCACTTTACAGTTACAAGATATTGCTACAAAAAGAACTGAACTTGGTTTGGTGGAAAAGGTACTTGGGAATAGGTCTACAAACGTATTGCAGAGACCGCCCACTACATGCTTGATGAACGAGCCTTGCGTTTATGGTAGAGATAACGATATAAAGCAGGTCATTGAATTGCTATTTAGGGATGCACCAACTGAAAACAAAGTGGATGTGATTCCCATTGTGGGCATGGGTGGGATTGGGAAGACTACACTGGCTCAGCTCGTGTACAATGACGGAAGGGTTAATAACCATTTGAATTTAAAAGCATGGGTTTGCGTATCTGATGAGTTTGACATTACGAGAATAACAAAGGCAATTCTCGAGTCATTCACTCTCCATCCATGCAATTTAGGGGAGTTAAATGAAGTTCAAGTTACACTTCGCAACGCGTTGGCAGGAAAAAAGTTTTTTCTTGTCCTTGATGATGTGTGGAACCATAGATATGATGAGTGGAATTTGCTACGATCCCCGTTTGAAGCCGGAGCACATGGAAGTAAATCATTGTGACAACGCGAAACACAGAGGTTGCATTACAATTGGCAACAGTTAAATATCACAATTTGCAGAACTTATCATATGATGATTGTTGGCTAATCTTTGCGCAACATGCATTTGAAAACAGAAATATTAGTGAACATCAAGAATTGGAATCTATTGGAAAGAAAATTGTTGCTAAGTGTGGGGGCTTGCCCTTGGCTGCAAGGGCCCTTGGTGGCTTATTACGCTGTAAACTGAAAGAGCATGAATGGGAAGAGGTATTAAACAGCAATTTATGGAATTTACTATACAAGGAAAGTGGCATTCTCCCATCATTGAAATTAAGCTACCATCATCTCCCTTCACATTTGAAGAGGTGCTTTGATTATTGTGCAGTTATACCAAAGGACTACTAATTTGAGGAGGAGGAATTAGTCCTACTATGGATGGTAGAAGGTTTAATTGAAGAACCAGAAGGCAGAAAGCGAATGGAAGAGTTAGGCGGCGAGTATTTTTATGAATTGGTGTCAAGGTCATTTTTCCAATCATCATGTGGTAATAAATCCCAATTCATAATGCATGACCTCATCAATGATTTGGCTCAAGCTATTGCAGGGGATGTGTGTTTTAGGTTGGAGAATAATTTAGAAGTTCGGAGGCCAAACAGTATTTCCGAAAAAGCTCGACATTCATCTTATGTTGCTAGCATGTTTGATGGGATCAAAAAATTTGAAACTTTCCACGATGCTAGATCTTTACGGACATTTTTACAATTTAGGCCAGCAGGTATCCATTCTGGCTACATAACAGCGTACTTGCTTCAAGATTTTTTGCCAGAGTTAAAATGCTTACGTGTGCTACGTTTGCGTCATTACACAATATTTGAACTACCAGATTCCATTGGAAATCTAAAGCATCTACGATACCTTAATGTATCTGAAACTGGGATTAAAAGGTTACCTGACTCAATAGCAACTCTCTACAATTTACAGAGCCTGCTGTTGAAATTCTGTCGTGAACTTGAGGAGTTACCTGTAAACATGGGGAGCCTGGTGAACCTACATAATCTTGATATGACTGGAGTGCATTTTCCGTCATCAAAAGAGATGCCTCTTCAAATAGGTAAATTAACAAAACTACAAACATTGTCAAATTTTATGGTGGGCAAAGATAGCGGGCGTAGAATAGGCGAGTTGAGAAACTCATCACTCATTTGGGGGGCAATATCCATATCAAGATTGGAGAATGTGAGTGATGCTCAAGATGCAAGGGAGGCTAATTTAAATGCTAAGCAAGGGCTAAAACAATTATCACTAGAATGGAACATTTTTCATGGTCCACAGAATATTGGAGTTGAGAGGGATGTGCTTGACATGCTTAGACCCTATAAATTATTGGAACGACTCACCATCAAGGGCTATGGGAGTTTGACATTTCCAAGTTGGGTGGGAGATGCTTCATTTTCTAAAATGGTGTCCTTGAGTTTGGAACACTGTAAATGTTGCACATCGTTACGGCCACTTGGACAACTACCCTTGCTTAAAGACCTTTACATTGAAGGAATGAGTGAGGTAAAGCATGTGGGTTGTGAGTTCCTTGGGCAGGGTTGTGACAAGCCATTTCCATCACTGGAGAGACTACGCTTTGTGGATATGCAAAAACGGGAGAATTGGTCTGCTTTTGGAGTTGACGAGGGAGTTCAACCGTACACTTGCATCAGCGTGCTTTCCATAAAAAATTGTCCCAAGCTTGTAGGAAAATTGCCTAATGATCTTCCTTGTCTAAAAGATCTTGAGATTAAAAACTGTCAACAGTTGCTTGTTGATGTTTCGAGTCTTGTCCTTGAATCACTCACCTCCTTGTCTATTTGGGATGTTCCGCTTCGTAGCATCACCAAATGCCTTGAGATGAGGAACAAGCTTGAAATCGGCTCCCTCCCCTTAAGTGTTTGTAATATTTCAATTTCTAACTCCCTATGTGATCCAAGCGTAGCTGATGAAGTGCTACTGGCAAATGCAATGTCTAGGCATCTGACTTCAATAATTTCCTTGAGCATTGGAAATTTTGGAGAACTTGAATTCTTACCGAAATGGTTGATGGGACTTGAAGAATTGAGCATTTATGGGGGCAAAGAACTTGTGACATTGTGGCAGATTCAGGTGAGACTACAACATTGTCCCCCCACACTTCGACATTTGGAGATTTCGGAATGCCTCCAACTTGTTTCCTTGTTTGAAGAAGAAGAAGAAGAAGAAGAAGAAGAACAACAACAACAACAACAACCAAGAGGAGGGAAACAACAGCAGCATGAGGAGCTACCTTGCTTAATGAGGCTCGAGCATTTAATAATTCATGGTTGTCAAATGCTAAAGAAGCTTCCACAAGGTCTCCACACCCTCACATCTCTTGGAGAGCTGAGAATCAGTCATTGTCCAAGTCTCTTCTCTTTTCCAAAGACAGGTTTTCCATCTATGCTACGAGAACTTGAGGTTGCTTTATGCGATACTCTGCAGTCCTTGCCTGAGTTGATGACACTGAATAATCTCGAACGGTTGTGTATCTGATTGTGCATCACTCACATAATTATCATCCAAAGGTGGGCTGCCGCCCACACTGAAGAAGCTTAGGATTTATAGATGTGAAAACATGGTGTCACTACTAGCAAAGGAAGAGATGAAAATTAATTGTCCATCTCTTGAAACTGTTGAAATCTGCCATTGTACGAATCTGAAATCTTTACCAGATGCCCTACAAGATTGTTATAACAATAATAGTCTCAGGAGTCTCAGTCGATTGGAGATAGTAGAATGTAATAATCTTGAGTCCCTCCCAGAAGGATGGTTCCACCCAACAACCAATCTCAATGAATTGAGAATCTTAGGATGTGAAAAACTGGAGGCCTTACCACTTGGTGTGCACGACAAGAGCGAGATCAATAACAACAGCAGCCAACTCACTTCTTTTCAACTCTTGTATCTACGTTATTGCCCTGCAGGAATCGTCTCCTACTTTCTCAAGGAAGGGAGTTTCCTCACCAACCTCAGTTCACTTAGCATCGGGGATATCAAGGTTGGTCAGCTTCCATCTCCATCAGAGTGGGGTTTGCACAGACTCTCTTCCCTTAGAACACGAGAACTTGAAGGCCCAAGTCCGCCGGGGAATGATATGGTGTCCTTTCCAGAAGATGGGATGTTGCTGCCTACCTCTCTGATGGACCTGTCCATTGTAAACTTCCCAAATTTGGAAAGACTTTCTTCTAAGGAGTTTCAAAACCTCGCCTCTCTTGAAAGACTTTTCATCGTTAATTGCCCCAGGCTCACGTCCTTTCCAAAGGAAGGGCTGCCTCCCTCGCTTTTGGATCTGGAAATCGGTGATTGCCCAGAGCTTGCATCCTTTCCAGAGCAAGGCTTGCCTTTCTCACTTTTGCAACTGCGGATCTTTGGATGTCCTTTACTGAAAAGGCATTGTGAAAAGGGGAAAGGCCAATATTGGCCCAAGATAGCTTACATTCCTTGTGTGTATATAGATGGTTGCCGACCAGTATAAGCAGCCAACCGCAAGGTACAAACAAACACAAAATGCTAGTTTTCTTTCCACTGGAAACCCAAAAAAGTAATTTCAGTAACCTGTAATATTTTCTTCCTTTTTTTTTTTTTTTTCTGTTAACATACATCTGCTAGATGAATGAACTCCATTTTGATTCTCTATGCTATATGTATTATTTTTAGGTGCCAGTTGAATTCTGCCACCTTCTCTGTTACAATCAGTAGCAAATTTTTCTGGAAGGTAGGAACTAGTTCACTTCAAATGATATTTTCTTTACTTCACATTATGATTTCTTCACTCTGAACTAGTACGTCATTGCTAAAACAATGTACATTTAGTCACTGCTATATTTTTTCCCATAGTCAGTATATACTATATATATGGTCTCCATGTCATGGTTACCACTAATACCTCTGTTTATGCTTATCCTGAGTTCAATTTAAGCATCATCAACTCCCATTGTATTTTTATAATGTTCTACCGATACATGTCTATGTATTTTTTGGGCTATTTAGATAAAATGCACAAATATACTTATTCCCTAGTTAATTCACCAATTTTTACATTCTTAAGTAGACACAAGAGTCATTACTTCTTTGTTCCACAAGTTTAGCAGCTGAATGGATCGAAGAGATTTACTTGTGTACCATGTCTCACTTATCGCTCAATGGTGTGGGATCATTACCTTCTTGAACAAAACATATAAAACATAGGTTGCATTTTGTTACACGTTCAGAGAATCTTTACTCTACGTTGTGCAGTTCTTCCATTGTTGCTATCACTGTTATTTTGAGTTGTTGAAAAAATAGTGATGGTCACAGAAGCATATCGAATAGATTTGGTGTGTCCTTTAGTGCAATCAGTTTTCAGTTTTAGTAAATTTGAAAACCACTGATGACGAGTGTATACATAAATTTTGAGTTTCAGATATTGGGGCATGCTTTGACGGAAGAGCTGGCAGATTGAAAAAAGTTTATATCTACAATGGTGCTTCTCTTTCAAATTATATCACTGCGTAGGTCTTCGCAATTGGTTTCCAAAAGGTGGTAAAGGGTGAGGAAGGTGGCTCTTGGCTATCTCCAAAGTTTTGGGGCTTATCCATCATCCAGAATCTTAACTAGTTTTTGTCTTGTCAGTCAGTCATCAGTTTTGCTTGCCTGTGAGTCATGACTCATGACCAGTAAACACTCATAGTCTTCCATCTGCTGTTTCTCAAGGTTGTGGCTTTCAAGGGCAATGGATTATGATGACAATAAAATCTACTTTGTAGGTTCTGATGCTTCACTTTTAATTTAGGTACAAATTAGATTCTCTAATTTATGGTTGTCACCAACTCATTCACATGTAAAATTTTCTTTCAGGTGCTTCTTTCACAATCCAAGCTATGGATGGTGCCTTTGACCATTTATGCTTGGCTTTTCTCTTTGATCATTCATTCCTATTGTAACGCTGGTTCAATTCCTAGTAAGTCGGCGGACAGCATTTCCATTTGATGCACGGTAGTGACATATAGTTCTTGTCCTACCCTGAATTTCTATCTTTTGAAGTCTCAGTTAATGGAGACTTGGTGTGGCCTTCTATGACGTTTTAACAGCATTACAATCTTGCAACATTGCAGCACTCACAAACTCCATTGTTAAGATTTTCAACTTATTTAGTTATTTAGATCTTTTCATTTGGATGGCTTTGCCAAACTACATTTACTCCTTGTTATTCCATGGGAATGCCTAGATCATGATACCCTATGCAGGAATATCTGTGTTCTTTTTGAATACTTGAACTGAACACACCTTATGGAATTTATTATTCTTTATAACGAGCTCAGATTAGGAAATTTTTTATTCTTTTAAATGTTTACAGATGAATGTAGGACAAGTTACAAGCAAAATAGCATTTTCAAGTAGTTTGAGCAGGAAGGGGATAATTTTGGATGTAGTACTAAATGGTTTCATTCATTTCTTATTCCCTTTTGAGTACAAATATATTTGAGAAATTCCACAAGTAAAATCTTCTATCTATAGGTCTATAGGTTCTAGATTCATTGGTGAAGAACATTATGCTACTATGAAACCTTCGGTTTTAAAGAAGCTGAAAGCCTTTTATGTTTAATGTATCTCCCCAGTCATCCTCTAGAGTAAAAAATAAGAAAGTTTAGAAGATCTGCAATTTTTTGCTCATCCATCTGATTTTGAAATTAAAAATACACCTTTTTCATATAGTTTTTTAGTTCTATCTTATCAAAAAAGAATGCATATATTTATATGTATTAGTTCTAATTAAGCATATTCATGTTCTAACAAGCCATTTCTTCACTTCCAAAATTTTTGATGAATATTCATAATGTCCAGTCAGTGTAGAACCAGAGGGAAAAAGAAAGAGGTGGAGGAGAAGAACAGAAGTGGAAGAAGAATGAGAGAGAGAAAGGTATGCAACCACTCATGGTACAATAGTACTTGTCAATAAAATCTGAGGATCTATTACAACCATGCCATACATATGTAGGTACTGTTTAATTTGAAAACAAAAACAAAGATATAATAAAAAAAGGAATAGGCATAATGAAATAGAAAATTAGGGCTAATACAAAAGAGGGTGAAACTCCTGTAATGGAATAGAGATTCGTAATCCTAATCTGTGAGCACCGTCTTGCATCCTAATCTTCTTCTTCTTTTGGGGGATGTTATCACAGCAGAGTTCTATTTTGTTTTAAATGTGGAAACTTCTAGTACAGTGATTGAACCACAATATTGTTTTTCTTTCAAGTATCTCCTTTTCCTTTTCTGTTAATACCTCTGTGGAATGGATGACATGTCATTCTCATTTGTTATTTTGGGTATTATTCTTAGGTGCTTACAGGAGTTTTGCCCTCTTCTTTGTTACCATCAGTAGCAATCTTTACACCTCATTGGAAGGTAAGAACAATTTCACCTTGAAAGAAACTTTTCATTTTCATAGTTGGTAATGATAAGTTTCGCCCTCTAGTTCATCTTGTGATTGGTTCAAAAGTGAATGGTAACCAGTACAACATTTCTAATTATTTATTTAATCATTTCTAAGTTTACTTCATCTTTACTTCAATCTTTGTAGGTTTTGATGCTTCACTCTTAGTTCAGGTCCTGAGCTATACAGTGCCTTTGATTATTTATGCATGGCTTTTCTCTTAATCTTTCATTCCTCTGGGACTACTGCTTCAGTACCAAGTAAATTTGGCCGACAACATTTCCATTATCTCCACTGTAGTAACAAACAGTTATATATGTTCTATCTTTCGAAGTGTCAATTAATGGAGACTTGGTGGGCCTTCTATGACCTTTTAACAGCATCACGTCTTGCAACATTGCAGCACTCCCAAAGTTCATTTGTAAGTTTTTCAACTTATTTAGCTCTTTTCGTTTGGGTTACTTTTGCGAAACTGCATTTGCTCCTTCCTTGTAGATGCACACCAGCAACACCTAGATTTTGATGCCCTGTGCTGGAATGTACATGTCCTTTTTGGATACTTGAACAGAGCATATGTCACGTGATAGCATTTTACAGTAGTTTGAGCAGGAAAAAAAAACCCTTTTTGGGGGGGGGGGGGGGGGGAGGGGATTGTTGTTTTGGAAGTCGTACTAAAAGGTTTCATTCCTCTTGTCTTAATTATCTTTTGAGTTCAAATAGATTTCAGAAATTCCAGGAACAAAACCTTTTATCTATCAGTCTATAGGTCCTAGATCTGTTGTTGAACAACATTGTGTTGCAATGAAACCATAGGTTTAAGGAAGCTGAAAATATATCTTTGTTTTGTGTAACTATCCAGTCATCCTCTAGATTAAAAATAGGAGAAGTCATCTGCTAATTTCGCTCTATCCATCTGATTTGGAAATTGAGAGTAGACTTTGTCATATGGTTCATTAGTTCTAATTAAACTTATTCATGGTGTCCCTATGATGGTCTAGCTACATGTTTGGTAGTTTTTGTCTGGGACATCCAAGGCAAAGTTATCGATGCGTGTGCCTAGGCTTTGCTCCATGGTATGAAGCTATGTTACTTGAAACTAGGATCGTTCCGGTATGTAGAACGGAAACGGGAATGGGATGGTACGTCACATGTTCTAAAATATGGTATGCTAGAGGTAGACTTCTATAAAGTATACTATTAGAATTAAGGTACTTCTAGAATAATTTCTTTTAGTAATCATCTAAACACATTCTATGAGTATTATGGCCCATTTTTTTACATATTGTTATGCTAAAATTTTATTCTTCCTATGTTTTTTTCATTCTAATTGATTTTTTTTCCTCCTTTAGGTGACCTTTAAAGATATAAATTGGAAAAAAGTTTGGAATTGCTTTGAATCGCTAAATTCACCGTTCTGGAACATGAGAATACCATTTTTCGAAACACCGTTCCAAAAAAGTAGTTCGCTAGGGTAGTAGAGTATTATGGTAACACAGGTATGAAGTTTGCACGGTGGATTGTTGTCTTGGAATTCAAAATTGAATCTTACAGCTTATGAATTGTTTTCTCAGTTATTGGCGACATTTTGGACGAGATCAAGCTCCTGTGCAACGGCTCGAAGCCTCTGCAGTGATGTCATATGCGAGAAGAGAAGCAAACCATTTGGCTCTTGCTTTAGCATTTGAGGCTCATGACACAGTGGAAGAAGAATCCTTTTTGGGTGGAAGATCTGCCATTTAAATTATCTGTCCTTCTAAAGCGCGACAAGTCTTCCTGTTACTTGTCTTCATTTTGATTCAAAGGAAAACAAAAATACTAGTGCAAGAGGTCCAGCATTCAACACATACACACTTCCGCGACCTTCTTTATTACCATCAGTAGCAAACTTTTCTGGAAGGTAGGAATTATTTCACTTCGAATGATATTTTCTTCACATTATGATTCCTTCACTTTGAACTAGTACGACATTGTTAACACAATATACATTTAGTCACTTCTATTTTTTTCCTGTAGTCAGTATATACTATATACATGGTCTCCTTATCATGGTTACAACTAATACCTCTGTTTATGCTTATCCTGAGCTCAATTTAAGCATCATCAACTCCCATTCTATTTTTAAAATGTTCTACCGATACATGCTGTGTATTTTTTGAGCCACTTAGATAAAAGGCATAAATATACTTGTTCCCTACTCAATTCACCAGTTCTTACATTCTTAAGTAGATACAATAGTCATTCTTCTTTGTTCCACAAGTTTAGCACCTGAATGGATGGAAGAGATTTATGTGTGTAAAACCCTTCATGATGGTAACTCAGTCAAAAAGTTCTTCATTGTTGCTATCACTGTTATTTTCAGTTGTTGAGAAAATGGTCATGGTCATAGAAGCATATTGAATAGATTGTTGGGGGCGGGGGAAACTCAAAATACAAAATTGGGTAGAGGGTTGGAGGAGCTATGGAGATGTACAGCATAGAAGCCGTAGAGAGCTCCTTTAATATCAATCTAGAACACTTTGTTCATTTTATATTTCTTCCAATTACTTATAATCACCACTTGGTGTCCTTTATATAGGACTACAATGAAGGTTCTAGTGAATGTATCTATCACACCCCTAGATGACACTTCAATTCCCAACATTCCTCTACATTTGTGTAAGTGATTTATGCCCCCCAGCATAATTATATCCTAGACAGTTTGTAACATAGATTTGGTGTGTTCTTTAATGCAATCAAATTTCGGTTTTAGTAAATTTGAAAATCACTGATGATGAGCTTATGCATAAATTTTGAGTTTCAGATATTAGGGGCATGCTTTGACTGAATGGCTTGATGATTGAAGTAGCTTGTTATGTCTACTATGTTTCTTCTCTCTCAAATCATATCAGTGAGTAGGTCTTTGCAATTGGCTTCCAAAAGGTGGTGGAGGGCGAGGAAGGTGGCTCTTGGCTATCTCCAAAGTTTTGGAGGTTATCCATCATCCAGAATCTCAACTAGTTTTTGTCTTGTCAGCCAATCATAAGTTTTGCTTGCCTTTGAGAAATGGATTATAAACATTCATAGTCCTCCATCTGCTGTTTCTCAAGGTTGTGGCTTTCATGGGCAATGGATTACGGACAACAATCAAAATCTACTTTGTAGGTTCTGATGGTTCACTTTACTTTAGGTACAAATTAGACCCTCTAATTTATCGTTGTCACCAACTCATTCGCATTTAAAATTTTCTTTGAGGTGCTTCGGTCACAATCCAAGCTCCAAATAGTGCCTTTGACTATTTATGCTTGGTTTTTGTCTTGATATTTCATTCCTATTGTAACACTGATTCAATTCCTAGTAAGTCGGCAGACAGCATTTCCAGTTTCTGCATGGTAGTAACATATAGTTCTCCTCCTACCCTGAATCTCTATCTTTTGTAGTCTCAGTGAATGGAGACTTGTTGGGCCTTCTATGACATTTTAACAGCATTACAATCTTGCGACATTGCAGCACTCACAAACTCCGTTGGTAAGATTTTCAACTTATTTAGTTATTTAGATCTTTTCATTTGGATGGCTTTTGCGAAATTGCATTTACTCCCTGTTATTCCACATGACAAACGCCTAGATCATGATACCCTATGCAGGAATATACATATTCTTTTTGAATACTTGAACCAAGCACAAATTATGAAATTTTTTTATTCCTTTAACAAACTCAGATTATGAAATATTTTGTTCTTTTAAATGTTTACGGATGCATGCAGGACTAGTTACAAACTTTTTATTCGTTTTCACCAACTCATTCACATTTAAATTTCTTTTCAGATGCTTCATTCACAATCCGAGTTAGACAATACCTTTGATTATTTAGGCATGGTTTTTTTCTTGATCTTTCATTCCTCTGGTGCTACTGCTTCAGTACCAAGTAAATTTGGCAGACATCTTTTCCATTATCTGCACTGTAGTGACAAACAGTTTATCTCTTACCCTGAATCTCCGTCTTTCGAAGTGTCAGTTAATGGAGACTTAGTGGGCCTCCTGTGACATTTTAACAGCATCAGGTCCTGCAACATTGCAGCACTCCTTAAGTCCATTGGTAAGATTTTCAACTTATTTTAGTTATTTAGATCTTTTCATTTGGATGACTTTTGCCAAACTACATTTGCTCCTTCCTTATAGAGGCACACCAGCAACACCTAGATTTTGATGCCCTGTGCAGGAATGTACATGTTCTTTTTGGATACTTGAACAGAGCATACATTATGTGATTTAAGAAATTTAAAATAGCATTTTCAAGTAGTTACAGGAACAAAAAAAGAAACCACAGGAGGGGTAGGGATTGTCGTTTTGGATGTCGTACGAAAAGGTTTCATTCTTCTTGTCTTAATTCACTTTTGAGTTCAAATAGATATCAGAAATTCCAGGAACAAAACCTTCTATCTATAAGTCTATAGGTTCTAGATTTGTTGTTGAAGAGCACTGTGTTTTAATGAAACGATAGGTTTAAGGAAGCTGAAAACGTATCTTTGTTTTATGTATCATCCTCCGGAGTAAAAATAAGAGAAGTTATCTGCTAATTTCGCTCTATCTTCTGCAGGGATGTCATATGCGTAGAAGAGAAGCAAACCATTTGGCTCTTGCTTTAGCATTTGAGGCTCATGACACAGCGGAAGAAGAATCCTCTTTGGGTAGAAGATTTTTGCCAGCTAAATCTCTGTCCTCCTAAATCGTGATTAGTCTTCCTCTTACCTGTCTTTGTTTTGATCCAAAGTGAAAAAAAAATTTCATGCGCTGACAACATCTCAACACAAGTTCGAGCAACATTGTGGTGATCTTCTTGGCCTCTGCGGCTATGTCCTCTTCATTATGCCAGCCTCATCATCACAATTTCTTAGCACTCCAACTTGCAAATAGTAGCCACATTACAACTACTGTAATCCAAGGTCTGACAAAGGGTTCAATATCTCAACAAAATGCATTAATTTCAACGCTCCCCCCTTAATGCATTTTGTTCATTTCTCTTGCTTAATGATTCACAAGCAAAGAATTTCAGGAGGAGAGAGATTTGCCAGTTATTCGAAAGTTGTATTCTTGTAACTTATATTTTTCGTCTTGCAGAGTATATTGCCTACTAAATTGTACATAGAAATCCTCTCAATTTGAGAAGAATTATCACAGCCATGTACTTCTGCACCTTGCGACGACTAAAAGTGAACTTTTTCCAAACGTCCAACATGTTGGATGCAATTGTTGTGTAGTAAGGGTCTGAAACCCCAATTTTGAGTGGGGTAAAGTGCCCTAGATATCATATTTATTTCTTATGTTGTTGCAGCAGTTGATTGCACCCGCAAAACAGTACTCCAAAAGCTAATCGTTAGGGTTATTTTAAATGAGGAGAAGCATTCCTGACCTAGCTTTGGCAGGGCTGTTTCTGTTTCTCTTCTTTTTCCTTTCAGGTCAATTATAACGCAAACTTTTGTATTGAATGTTTTAAGATAAGCTGAAAAGAGGCCACGTAGATTGATGGCAGAACAGGAATTCCACTTGGGGCCTACTTCAGACCTCGTGTGATCAAGTTTGGGTTTAACTTCGACCTAGTGTGATTAAGGGGAAAAAAAAGAAGGTTGGGTTTTAATTTGTGTTAGTGCCTATGAATTGTGTTCGTTGGAGTGAAAGTGTAGTTTAATAATCCTTAAATCCAGTGTTTTAAAATCCGGCCTGGCCTGCTGGCCGGTTCAACCGGTTGACCTGTGACCCGGTTAAAAAGACGGTCCTATTAATTTTTAAAATTTATTTTGGTCAAAATCCGGTCAAATTTGGTCAAAGTAGCGGTTGAACCATGACCTGGTCAATTGAACCGGTATTAAACCGTCCGGTTCACTATTTTAAGGCAAAATTTTATGTTTTAAATATAAAAAATAGTGTAAAAAAATAAGATACTATTTATTAATATTAATAAATTAATTAATGACATAATTATGACGTCACGGGTCAATAACGGTTAACCCAATAGTTAAACCGGTGACCTGTGACCCAGTGATTTTTCGGTTCACTCAACAGTCCAGTTTTTAAAACATTGTTTAAATCTATTGGCATGGACCGGTGCTCCACAAATCTATTTTTGGGTGCAATTATGTTATTGGGTCGTTGGATGCTATTTTTATTTTGTCTAATCTAACATGTCCTTAGAGGTCAAAGTCTTCTAGTTTTCCTAATTGGAGGCTTTAGTCCTGATAGATTTAGGAGAGGCAAGCCTGTAACATTTTAAGGCATAGTCCTACCATAAAGCCAATTGTGGGCAGCAAGCCTTTCCAGGATAGAATTGCTTAAGCACTAAACGGGGAACATTCCATCCTTTTGGTATTCAAATTCTGTTGCATTTTCTCTCCATGATTGATGAGCACTTGAAATGCCTTAAATTGGTGTTTAAGATAGGAAAGGAGCATTTCTTCTTCTAATTAAACCCTTGAACCTAGCTAGATGCCACATAAAAATAACTCAAATCTTGTAAATGGATGCAGCAAATATCTTACAACTCGAAGGCCCAGCTACATGCATGTTCTGTAGCCTTTACGAGAGGGACCGTGCATCAGGAGGAAGCAATCGCTGCGTATGCCAACCAGGCGAAGAGAGTAGAAGCTTCAGAAGATCATACATACGAAGGCCTTGGCTCTGCTCTGTGGTATAAAGTTTGCACTTCGAGATTGTTGTCTCTGAGTTCGAAATTGAATCTTACAGCTCAGGGATTAATTGCTTAGGCAAAGGAAGAAAGGATTTTTCATTTATTGGCGACATTGTGGAGGAGATCAAGCTACTGTGCAAAGGCTCAAACATATACGGTGCTGTCATATGAGAAGAGAATCAAAGTGTTTTTGGCTCATGCTTTAGTATCCGAGGCTCACCACATGGATGGAAGAAGATCTGCCAGCTAAATTTTCTGACCTTCTAAAGCATGAAAGCCTTCTTCCTGTAGATTGTGCAGTCTTCTTCATGATTAACTCTGTCTCGTCACTATTTATTAGCACTCTGCAGATTGTAATCAGACTGTTTAATTTTTTTATTTTTTTTTGTTTTCCTTGTAATTTATGGCGTGCTAGTGGCAGTGCCACTAACAGAAAGCACTTGGAGTTGTGGCTTAATTTGATTTTATTACGGCTAAATCAAATCAACACAAGTTTTTAATTTATCCATTCAGTTTGCTAGTCCATTGAACTTCTCACTGATCAATTTCTGGTTTAATTCAGCTTTCATTAATGGATGAATGCAGGTCTGATCTTCTCCCTTGAAATTGCAGCAGTTTGGCAGTCCTCTCTATTAACAGTCCTCTCATTGTTTGAAACTTGGAGAGCAGCCCACACACACCAAACTGTGATTTGTGTCATGTTGGTATCTCTATTGAACTCAGGGTTCAACAAATATATTAATATTAAAGGCACCTTTAAGCAAACTACACAATAAATAAATTTCATCTGTATCGTAATTTGTTTTTCTTTTTGATATTGCAGACAAATGTTCACTTCTCGACTAATTTTTTTCTCTTAATCTAATTAAAATTAGATCTTTCACATTGAGATTAGGGTATTCATAATAAATAAATCTCTCCAATAAAACTCTCAGGGTTATATGTATCATAATTTGTCCAAATCTTTTGTCGGGCAAAGTCAATAATTCCGGTCCCTTTGTTTTGTTCTCTTTGGAATGTCTCACAGTGGTGGTCCATTTTGAAAAGCAAGATTTACAGATTTTTCACGGTTCTGTTTAGATGAATGTGAATATAACTAATAGGGTGACATATATGGAAGGATAAATTTCGAAATCTATGCACTGTGCTTCAATGTAAATGCAATACATGCTCTTATCCTTAAAAACGTCGATTTTCAAAGATGGACCCAAAGATTGTGATGAGGTGGTTTTGAAATTTATTTGGGAGCATCCCCCCAAGACAAAAAAACATATGAGTACTATTATTATAGTTTGTAAGCCGTTACTGCTCTCACCATCAAAGTTTAAATCTCTAAACTTGGGCTCAATTTGACTAGATGAAAGCTTTCATAATTAAAACCTTATGTATACAATCTTTTCTTCTATCTAGAAGAATGCTTTTAAAAATGTATGGGATGAAAATCAAAATTACGAGAAATATTTTGTAATTTTCCTTCATTTTTTAATTGTTAATTAATAATCGTGGGAAATTTTTTAAAAAAAGTGTCATTTAAAGAAGTATTTAATATTAATGGTACAATACATACATTTGTTCAATTGTATTTTTCGACTCTAAGAGGACTATTGCAGTAGCATTTAGCAGTTCTAAGACTTACATGAACTATATTTTGTTTTTAGTTCATATTCATATCTTTATATAATTTTACGACGCACATGTATTTTTAAGATAATCAACTTGGTCGAACTTTTACTTTTAGGAAAACTGGAATTATATTGAGTTTCTCCCAATCAATTTATGTTCCACTTGCAAGAAGTTATTAGAAAAAACATGGGTGTAAATCCATTGTTTTGTTAATCTTTGAGTCAATGTAAATATGGGATCCATATATCCTTTGTGTCGGGTCATTGGTGCGTTGGATTCACTTTCGAGAGGAGATGAATTTAGACTATTTACTTGTTCAAATCCGTGTAGGATTAAATGAGTTATTAGCCTCCAAAGTCACCCTCTTAAATATGTGTTATGTAGTTGAAAGTAAATTATTTCATATTGATTTCTTATGAAAAACATGTTGTGCATATATAACCCAAGTTTGGAGTAAGGTTTGGGCCCCAAGGGTACCCCACTTTTGTGAAAGGGGAAGGATCTATGAAACCCATGAGTTGACCCAATACTCCACACGCACGCGCGCCGCCGCCCGTCCAGTCCGAAACGGGACATGGACGTGGGTTCGATTCGACTCTTATTTTTTTTTGCCAAGGTCAAAGTTAAATTAATTAATTACTTTTATATTAAAAAGCTGTTTGGCTACTTGTATCTGTTTGAACCAGTATTTCGAACAGGCACATGGGCTCTAGCATTCATTTAGATCTGAATTTTGTTGCATACAACGTATTCTTCTTTTTCTTCCTCCCAAATTTTCCTGAGAGAGTTCAGATCATCTTGTGAAGCCGCCGAGCAGTCTTTATTGAAGTGCTACCTAAGGACTGTTGAAATCGTTTCATCCTGGGAGTCAGACGCCCATCATTCCATAAGCACCAACTGTGGGGGGCGAATCTGTCTTCAAGGAGAGAGTCTGCAACACTCGACTCGGTCTATTTTTCAACTTCTAAATTTTTTGTTTTACGAACGACATTCGGGTAAGTCATTATAATTTAGTTTGTTCTTATTCTAATTTTCTTCTAGTTAAAGTTGCTTCTAGTCGATAACTAGATACATTCCTATTGATAATTATCATTGATCACTAATTATACACATAGCATTTAAATAAGGATTATTTTTTCAACAAACTTAAAGACAGATTCAATTCCTATTTTAACTGTGTTAATTAGTGTTGTGTTATATATTATTTCTGGATTAGTGTTCAAATTTTGTGTACAATCGTTTGATTCAGAAATGGCTGATATTACTCATATTCCTACTACTACTCCAACTTCTATTGTGATTGCGACACCTATATCGACACTGATTGTGTCGGTGAATCAGGTGTTTACACCAACTATGGTGGTGAATCAAGTACATACACCAACTGTGCTGGTGAATCACGGAGAAAAGCCAAAGAAGTTCAATGGAACTGATTTCAAAAGGTGGCAACAGAAGATGTTGTTCTACCTGACGACTCTAAACTTGGCAAAAATTTCTTCGTGAAGATGTTCCTACTCTAAACGAGAATGAGTCCAACCAGCAAGTAGTTATGGCAATGAAAGCATGGAAACATGCTGACTTCTTATATAGGAACTATATCCTCAATGGATTGGATAATGCACTCTATAACGTGTACTGTGTCGTGCAAACGGCGAAAGAACTGTGTGAATCTTTAGACAAGAAGTATAAGACGGAAGACGCTGGCTTAAAGAAATTTGTGATCAGTAAGTTCCTTGATTATAAAATGTTTGATTCTAAAACAGTTATTAGCTAGGTCCAGGATCTCCAAGTTATACTTCATGACATCTACGCTGAAGGCATGGTACTGAGTGAATCTTTCCAAATGGCTGTGATAATTGAAAAATTACTGTCGTCCTGGAAAGAATTCAAAAACTATCTGAAGCATAAGCGTAAAAAGATGAGGCTTGAGGAACTTATAGTCAGGCTAAGAATTGAGGAAGACAACCGTACTTCTGAGAAGAAGTTTGTCAACACTCCTATGGTGTCAAAGGCAAACGTGGTGGAACAAGCCAAATCCAACAACAAGAAGCGAAAGCATGATGGCCAAGGATCCTACCAAGGTTCCAAAGGTGGCGATTTCAAAAGATTCAAAGGAAAATGTTATGTCTATGGCAAAACTGGTCATACAACCAAGGATTGTCACTAGCGTAAGGATCTTGAGAAGAAGGATCAAGAGAACCACAAGAAGAAATCTGTTCAAGCCAATGTGATCGAGGATCTCTGTGCCAATGTGGAAGACTTGAATCTCTCTGCCATAGTTTTTGAGGTAAACTTGGTTGGCAATACTAAAAAATGGTGGGTGGACACTGGGGCTACTCGTCACATCTGTGCCAACAAGTGGATGTTCACATCTTACCAATCAGTGGACGGTGAACAACTCTACATGGGCAACTCGGCAACCTCAAAGGTTAAAGGTCAAGGGAAGATCGTTCTGAAAATGACTTCCAGCAAGGAACTTACTCTCAATGAGGTGTTCAATGTGCCAGACATTCGCAAGAATTTAGTCTCTGGTTCATTGTTGAATAAGAAAGGCTTTAAGTTGGTGTTTGAGAGTGATAAGTTTGTACTTACTAAGGGAGGAATGTTTGTGGGAAAGGGTTATCTGAGCGATGGGCTCTTCAAACTTAATGTAATGATTATGGCTCCTAAGCCTTATAGTAACAATATTGCATCTTCTATTTACTTGCTTTAGTCTTCAAATGTATGACATGGTAGTGTTGGTCCAAAAGGCAACCCAAGAGGGGGGTGAATTGGGTTTTTCGGAGATTAATGCTAGTTAAGATTAATTAAAATTAATCTAAGTAATGTAACAGTGATCAATCTAAATGCAATGTAATGTAATCAGTAGAAATAAAAATAACAGAGCATAAGAAAGAATACACAGATTTACCAAGGTTCCACCACAACCCGTGGTCTACGTCCTCACCCTAAGACCTCCTTGAAGTCTTCTTCCACTATGTAATCACCTATTACAAGATGGTTTACTGATTAACAAAGTGCTCAGCTCATTATACAAAGAACTCCTTACCGAGCTCTTCAATCTCCAAGTGGTTTTGTCCAAGCTCCACTCAAACTTTCAAGAGTTTTGCTTTCACAAGAGAACTCTCAAACTCTCAATTACAGGTTTATATGAATATACAAGTAACAAACAAACTCTCTAACAAGAGTAGATTTTTACAATCAAAGCTCACAAGAATAAAACAGGAAGAATGTTCAGGAATATCAGGTTGATCAGTGATTCTTGTCTCTTGTTGTTTCTTCCTCTTTATTCTTGTATATAAATGTAGTTGGAGGCTAGTATATATACCCTTGCATTGATTCCATCCGTTAGAGGTTGTTGGGTATCATTAATGCACGTCCAGTCCGTTATAACGTTAAGAAAAATAGCTGTTATATCCAAGGGAGTTGGCTCCAGGTTTGTGGAGTCGACACTTTTTGCTTCTGCATTTACCAGATGTTGTTCACTGACTTCATGAGTCCGCTCTTCATATCGATGAGGCGACTATTTTTTCATTCTGTCTTCACATCTTTGGCTTTTGCTGTCATGAGGCGATACTTCATCATCATGTGTCCGCTCATTGATCATTTCATCTTCAAGCCTTTCACTTCTGCTACCAAGAGGCGACTTTTCGTCTTCATGTGTCCGCTCATTGATCACATTGTCTTCAGGCCTTTTTGCTTCTGTGATCAAGAGGCGACTCCTCATTTCAATGAGTCCCCTCATTACTCATTTTGTCTTCAGACCTTTTACTTCTGTGATCAAGAGGCAACTCCTCATTGTACATGAGTCCGCTCATTTATCATTTCATCTTTAGGCCTTTTGCTTCTGTAACCATGAGGCGACTTCTCATTTCAATGAGTCCGCTCATTGTCCAGATATCTGTATTCTATCTTCCAATGATTCAGATCATCTTAGCATAGGTATAAGATCTTCAAGGAGTATGTCTTTGGGGTATGATGATTAATCAAATCTTCTTAACTCATTAGAGTTAACTTCTATTCAATTTGGATTGAATCAATCATTGAATATTGATCTTCTCTTAACTCTCAAACTGTCAAGGCTTCATTAGATCATGTTCATCTTTTCTTCTTCATTTGCTCAGCTCCTTTTTATCATTGTAGAACATCCTTTTTCAATGCCAAGCTTCCTCAATTGCGTAGAGCTTCACAATGCTTGATTTCTGATTTCCTCTCTTTGCTAGCAATTCTTCATTCTTCATTAAAATCACTTCACTGAGACCATTGATAAAGTCTCTTCATACATCTAGTCTTCATTGATTCTTTACATTGTAGAAGATTTCCTCACTTGAATATAGGTAGAGATCTGACAATCATTGTGAGCCTTCTTTTCAACAATTTCAATCGCATTGTCTTGAATTGATCTTTGCATACTAGATGAAATCATCTCTTGAGCTTTTTCAAACTCTTCAACAAACAATTCCTCTTTAATTGATCTTTGCACTTCTTCAACTAAGATTTGCATATTCTGATGAGATCTTTTCCTTTCTTGAGTGCAAATTAATCTTCATTGAGTCTATGCATACTTTGATGAAAGCTTCATTTGAACACCTTCAATCTCTTCGAATGTAAGACATTTGCTTGAAGTACAGATAGGCGACAATCCTCTATTTGGTTCATTGCATAACTCTTAGAATTCATTGCTTGATCTTGAATTTGTTGTGCATTCTCTTTGACATGCATTAAACTTAAGATTGAACTTTAAGTCTAAATTATGAACTTTGTTAATCTGCACACTAAGTAGATTCATTAATAAAATAACACAAGGTTTAGTTATCATCAAAATCGTCATGGGAATTAACCTTAAGTCAACAAGGGTCAACTTTAAGTCAACAGGTAGATTAGGTCATGTTAACTTTTATACCATGTGTAGATTAGTTAAATTAGAGTCTTTGCCTAAACTTGATTTTAATGCCAATCATAAATGTGCAATTTGCGTTGAGGCAAATGTGACTAAAACTCCGTTTAAATCAATTGAAAAAAGTACAGAACCACTTGAACTAATTCATAGTGACGTCTGTGACTTGAAATATGTTCAAACTGGAGGTGGAAAAAAATACTTCATAACTTTCATTGATGATTGCACTCGCTATTATCACGTCTACTTAATGAGAAGTAAAGATGAAACATTAGACATGTTTATACAACACAAAAGTGAAGCGTCATTTGCACAACTATGTGTTAAGAAGATTAAGGTGTTAAGAAGTGATAGAGGTGGTGAGTATGAAGCGTCATTTGCACAACTATGTGTTGAACATGGTATCATACATCAAACCACTGCATCTTATTCACTTCAGCAAAATGGAGTTGTTGAGCAGAAGAATCGCACTCTAAAAGAGATGATGAATGCTATATTGATAAGTTTTGGGGCACCCCAGAATTTGTAAGGGGAAGCATTGCTATCCGCCAACTATGTTCTCAACAAGATACCCCACAAGAAATTTAGCAAAACCCCTTATGAGATGTGGAAAGGTCGAAAGCCTTCCTATAAATACTTGAGAGTATGGGGTTGTTTGGCAAAGATAGCGGTCCCTTTACCTAAGAAGGTAAAATTAGGACCACAAACAGTTGATTGTATATTTATTGGCTATGTCAAACATAGCAGTGCATATCGATTTTTGGTTCACAAGTCTGAAATATCAGATATTCATGTGAATATAATAATGGAGTCTAGGAATGTATCCTTCTTTGAGGAGGAGTTTCTGTATAAGTCTACACATGGATCAAGTTCGCTTAAACGGACTCATGATATCATTGTAGATGAAGACCATGGGTTTGTGGATAAAGGAAACAACGCTGAACCTAGACGAGGTAAAAGGACAAAGGTTGCAAAATCATTCGGTTATGATTTTCTAACATATTTGTTAGAAAATGAACCTCAGAGTTACAAAGAAGCAATGTCTCTCCGAAAGCACCTTTGTGAAAAAAGGCTATCCATAGTGAAGTTGGGTCAATTCTGTAAAATTATACGTGAAAACTAGTGGATCTTCCACCTGGTAATAAACCCCTTGGATACAAGTGGATATTCAAGAGGAAGATGAAAGTAGATGGTTCAATTAACAAATACAAGGCCAGACTTGTAGTCAAAGGCTACAAGCAGACCAAGGGAGTGGATTATTTTGATACATATTCTCCTGTAATAACGTCTATACGTATCTTAATAGCCTTTGCAGCTGTACATAATTTTGAGATTCATCAAATGGATGTTAAGACGACATTCTTAAATGGAGATTTGAATGAGGAGATTTATATGGAGCAACCTGAAGGGTTCATTGTTCCTGGCAAAGAGAAAAAGGTATACAAACTTGTTAAGTCTCTGTATCGACTAAAACAAGCCTCGAAACAATGGCATGAGAAGCTTGGCAATGCTATACTGTCAAACGGCTTCAAGATAAATGAATGCAACAAGTGTGTTTATGTGAAGAACACTGCTCATGGTTATGTCCTTGTTTGTCTTTATATAGATGATATGATTATCATTAGTAGCAATAATGATGTCATTAAAGCTACTAAAAAACTGTTGAATAATAAGTTTGACAAAAAGGATCTAGGGATTGCAGATGTTATACTTGGTATTAAGATTACTAAAACATCTGAGGGATATGCGTTATTACAGACCCATTATATCGAGAAGATACTCGATAAGTTTATTAAGTCTGATAACGATCTAGCGAGCACACCCATAGATTGTCATCTACATCTATACATGAACAATAAGGAGGACATATTTCAATTAGAATACTCATGGATAATTGGCAGTTTAATGTATCTCACGAATTGCACACATTCGAATATTGCTTATGCAGTAAGTAGATTGAGCAAATATATATGTAACCTAGGGTCAAATCACTGGAAGGCCATAGTTAGGGTTCCCAGGTATTTGAGATTCACCTTGAATTATGGGCTGTACTGTACAAGATATCCAACTCTTGTAGAAGGTTACACAAACGCAAACTGGATATCTGATACTAGAGACTCTAAATCCACAAGTGGATATGTGTTTACTCTAGGAGGCACAGCAATATCTTGAAAATCCTCAAAACAAACTTGCATAGCTAGATCCACCATGGAATATGAGTTTATCGCTTTAGATAAAGCAGGAGAGGAAGTAGAGTGGCTTCGTAACTTTTTGGAGGATGTTCCCGTGTGGCCTAAACCAGTCTCTACTATCTGTATACATTGCGATAGTCAATGTGCAATAGCAAGAGCACAAAACCACATGTATAATGGGAAGTCATGACATATACGTCGATGACACAATACTGTGAGGCAAATGCTTTCGAATGGAATTATATCTATTGATTACATCAAGTCTAAGGACAACATTGCAGATCCGCTTACAAAAGGCTTGACGAAAGATCAAGTAGAAAATTCATCGAGGGGAATGGGCCTTAAGCCTATGACTTAAAAAGTCGCCATAATGGCAACCCAATCTAACCGACTGGAGATCCCAAGATCCAGGTTCAACGGGACAACCGAATTGTGTGTGACTTAGGACAAATCACTGAGGAACTCATTTTACTGTCCATTTCTATGATGAAATAGTGATAGCCTATAGATAGTGTTTAGGATGAGCTTAGCTCTAAATGATTCTTATACCTTGAAATTTCAAGTGGAGTACAGTAGGATACTCTTAATAAGATATCACCTATATGAGTATGAAGGGGCCGCTTCTATGAGAAATTCTTGAGGCTAATTTCTCTAGAGTACTCATGAATCTACTAGGCATTGTTCAGGGCCAAAATGAACACAACCGAATGGATCACTAGATGATTGGAAAGGAACTATGTGAGTACTATTGTCTTAGTTTATACAAATGGCTGAACAGTTCAAGTGTTCACTGGTTAGCCAAATAAACTTGATGGTATTTCACTAGGGAAGGTTCAAAACCAAAAGCCACCTTTCCCGATACAGTAACTTTCTACCTGCAGTCTCTCTCTCTATGTGTCAAGTCAGTATTCTCATTTGCATTTTTCATTTCCAACCAATCTCATTCATGTGGAGGATTGTTAGAAAAAACATAGGTGTAAACCTATTGTTTTGTTAATATTTGAGCCAATATAAATATAGGACCCAGACATCCTTTGTGTCGGGTCATTGGTGCGTTGGATTCACCTCTGAGAGGAGATGAATTTAGACTATTTACTTGCTCAAATCTGTGTAGGATTAAATGAGTTATTGGCCTCCAAAGTCACTGTTGACTAAAGGTTAATCCCCATGTTGATTTTGATGATAACCAAACCTTGTATTATTTTACTAATGCATTTGGTTAGTGTGCAGATTAATAAAGGTTATAATTTAGACTTAAAACTTCAACCTTAAGTCTAAATACATGTCAAAAAGAATGCACAACAAGTTTAGGATCAAGCAATGGACTCCAAGAGTTATGCAATGAACCAAACAAGAGCAATGACACCTATTTCTACTTCAAACAAATTATTTGCATTTAAAGATATTGAAGGTGTTCAAATAAACTTTTCATCAAGTATGGACAGACTTAATGAAGCTAACTTGCACTCAAAGAGATTGAAAATGCTCAAAAGAAGACTTCATCAAGTGTGCAAAGATCAATTCAAGATAATGTGATTGAAGTTGCTTGAGAAGAAAATTCATCTTGATTGCATGATCTCTTCAAAGAATCCAAACAAAGAATTCTTCTAAGATGTAAAGAATCAATGAAGATAATATGTATGACTAGATTTCATCAAACTTATAAAAGTCTTATTGTCATGCCCCGGTTTTTGGGGGTCCAAGGTCCTTTCGGCTTGGAAACAAAAAGCACGGAACTCTGTCACTAGAACTCGTCCTCCTAGAAGGATAAATGCGACTAGGTTTGAATTGAAGATTGGTTTGATTAAGGGCTTCGTAGAAAATAAGGAGTCACCACCTAACTTGATTAAAGTGAGTTAGGGCACCTAAATCTAAGTGTTAATCCGACGATTAAACCTAGGGTTTTTTGAAAAGATTTTTGAAAACTCCCTCAAGAGAGGGTTTTTAAGAAAATAGGTTGTTTGGCAACTTTTGGAAAGATTTAAGCCCTTTGAAAAATAACTCCATTCTGGTCATTTGAAAACAGAAATCTATGGTTAGGGGGTTAGTTACGTGTAGGGAAGATATCTTGAGATCATCACCCTACCTCACCCTTTCGGTACCTACAAGTCTAATCACCCTTTTGTTCACTCACTAGAATAACCGGTTACCATTGTCCACTTAATATCCACTTTTAGAGTTTTGAAAATAGGGTTTAGTCATCACTTTTCGGTTGAGTGTTGCATGATGCATGTTTTGGACGAAGTTTGAAAGCATGAGAGTTTTAAAGGGTTTGAGATAGAAACCTTGAATTGATAGGAACTTTTGAAAAAGGGACTGGAGTTGAAATAGGAGTTATGACCGCACCATTTTAGGTTGCCTATGTATCTACGTATCTCATTTGGCAAGAATCAAGTCAATCATAGTTCGGGCAAGAGCCCGATGAAAAATAGGCACATTAGGGACTTTGGAATGTTTGAAGATGCTTTAAGGTCATTAGGAAAGTTTGAAGTCACTTTGTGGTTGTCGGGAAAGTTGAAGACATTTTATGGTCTTTGGGAAAATTGAAGACACTTTATGGTCTTGTAAGTTTTGACTTGAGATTTGGATAAAGGAGTGCTTTAAAAATATTTTTGGATGAATTTAAGGGAGTTTTTTGGAAAATGCTTTGAAATGACTCAAGAGATTTGGAAAGTGGTTTTGAGGTCTTGTTTTTTTAAAACCTTGGAGGGATGACTTTGGAATGTTTTGATAAATTAGTTTCTGAAAATGGTTTTTGAAAATGGCTAAAGGTTTGGAGTCTTAATATGGACAACCTCGGAGGTTGCTCTTGATATATCACCTTCCTTTGGGGTCCTTAACCATAAGAGGACTAGGGACACCTTAGGTTTGTGACCTTTTGAAAACATGTTTGGAAATGCCTTGAAGTTGGAGTGTAGGGGATTTGAAGGGGTTATAGAGTTGGTTTTTGAGATCTCAAGAGGATAGATGGTTTTGGTAAAATGGGTAATGGGTATATTTTAAAATTGAAAGATCATTTAAAAAGGGTTCATGAGTTGAAACCTTGAAGCATACTAACCTATGTTGTGTTAGCCTATGGTTAGGGGTGACCTAAGGTTAAGTTGGACTAGGATTGACTAATTAGAGTAGGGTTAACTTAAGGTTAAGATGACTTAGGGTTAACTAACTAGGGTTAAGTTAACCTAAGGTGAGTGAACTAGGGTCAAGTTAACCTAGGGTTGGATAACTAGGGTCAAGTTAACCTAGAGTTGGTCAACTATGGTCAAGTTAACCTAGGGTTAGGTAACTAGGGTTGGTCAACTAGGGTCAAGTTAACCTAGGGTTAAATTGAAAGATGATGTTGAAATATTGTTTGATGCACTTTTGGAAAGAATTTTGAAAAACAAAACATGTTATGCAATGAACTTTGGTAGGGCATCTTTTTAAAGATCATTTCCATGAAAATTTTGATTCTAGCCAAGAGTATGGTTTGTATGGGTGGTGCTTGGAGACCATTCTAAGGAAGGCTCCTTCATGGCCATTATAACCATTATTTTGACAAGAGTGCAAGGTGTCAAAAATCAATATGATAACAACTTTTTAAAGCACCATTTTTAATGCAAAGATGGAGAAAATGAATTTTTGGAAACCATCCTTGGAAAATGATTTTGAAAATCATTTTCCAAGGAGATCATTCCATCAAGAGAGGGTTCCAATGACTAAACAAAAAGGAGACCACTCAAGAGAGGGCTCCATGGGGCCATTTTAACCACTAAACTTAAAAGAATGGAAACCTTGGAATTTGGAGAGCTTGAAAACAATTCTTATGCAAGTCAAAATGTCATGATGCCAAAAAGAGAGTTAGGGGTTAGTAGGGGATCTTCTAGGACATGATTTCTAAGGTCCCATCCTAAACTTCAAAGGGCCGTCTCTTGGAACCATTTTGAAAGAAATATAGAGCTTGGAAATGGTATGAAACTAAGAGTAATGTAAGCATTGTAGAACATGGTAATAAGCTTAAAAATGAAACCAAGCACACAAGACATGATCAAAATAGTAATATGCAAGGGGTCATGATCACATACAAGGCTTTTAGGCTACACCACATAAACAAGGGGCTCCTAGGCCATACCATCTTAAAGTAGGCTAGTGAGAGATCCCCCTACACAGTGGCTCTCACTTGCTTTCCTCTAGGCATGATCTAAGAGTCCTCTTGGCTCAAGCATGCAAGAATGGGGGGTTGAAGATGGGGATAAAAATAAAGAATAGCCTAAGTAGGCTAGGAGGGAGAAGAGAAGAGTGGGAGAAGACAAAAATGTAAAAGGGATACCACCTTTTACCTTCAACACACTTGTAGTCTTCAATGGATGTCTTGATTGGAGCTTGAATGACTTCAAGAAGGCTTGAAGGGTTGGAAGGGAGTGTTTAATGGTGTATAAGGCTAAGGAAGTGAAGTGTATGGCCTTTAGGGTGGTAAAATCTAGCCTAAGTGTTGGAGGGGTGGAATTTATGTAGGGATTCGAGATTCTGGAGCAGTTTCAACAGGGCTTTGCATTAATTTCGGAGTTGGAATATGCAAAGGGGGGGTCTGGTATTTATAGGCAACCTGGAATAGGCCTGGAGCATGTAGCACATGCACAAGTACTGTTCCATTGCCAGAATGATATGTGGCACTCTGTGTACTGGTTAAATCTCGACCGTTGATCGAAATTTGCTCGATCTGATCAAAATTTGAGCGCATGTAGCATATGCTCCATCACCGAGAAGGTTTTTTTAAACTGTCTCGATAATTGAGCCAACCGGGAAGGTTTCAAAGGAATTGGTTACACTCGGGGTGTTCTTCAGGGGATTCCGATAAACTTTCATGTTGTTGAGAAGCTCGAATGGTGTTCAGAAGTGTGAGATATCGTCTCGGGAAATGTGCTTAAAATGGTTTCTTTGTAGAGTGTCTGTGATACGCTCCATAGGGGTTCAAAAGAAGCTGTTTTCGAGTCGCATAATCGAGGATTTCGGGAAGCGATCTCTTCGATCGGGCCATACCGATGGAAAGTACTCTGAAAGTACCTTCGAGAATTCCCTAACTTACGAATTTCTCAAGTTTTTTGATGGTGCATTTCAATCAGGGAATTGGAGAAAAAGTCAACCTTAGCGGAGCGTCTACGAGATGCTCTAGGGGTTGCTAAAAGTGGCATTGTTCGAGCCATACGATAGGGGGCTTCGAGAAGTGATCTGTCCGATCAAGCCGTATCGATGGAAAGATCTATGAATGAACTTTCAAGAATTCCTTTATTTACGTTTTTCTCAAGTCGTTTGATGATGCGTTATAACTAGGGAATCGGGAGGAACGAGAATTTTGGCGGAGCGTCTGTGAGACGCTCCCAGGAACTTTTATCGAGTCATGGGTGTTTAGTGTCGTAGAGTCCTACTCAAGTTAAATAAAGGTGTATAGCGAGACCTTTTGTTTCGAAATCCTAGGGCCGGTGTTGTCTTGGGGCACGTTTGGATTGCCAGTGGCAAAATGGTCATTTTGACCAGGTTTAGTTGAAAATGGTCAGGAACTGTTTGGCGTGTTGTGTTAAGTATGCCGGGTCATTCAGGGATGGTTTCAGGAGAGCCTTTCACCGTTTGTTGGGGCTTGTGCAGTGCTAGGATGTTCAGGAGCAAAACGGTCATTTTGACTAGAGTTAGCCAGAATGGGACCAAAATGGAACCGAATGGAGTGCGAAGTACGCCTAGCAGTTTAATAACATTTTGGAAGGGTGGATTTATTGTTTTAAAGGATTTTGAACTTTTTCAAAACGTGCCTGAAGGCCCAAGGGGCAGGTTTGGTCATTTTCCACCGAGTCGGGCTAGCAGGCGCCGGTGTTAACCTAGGTGTTAGTTCCCGAGACCGCTCGGTCTAGGAAAACTAGCTCTGCAGTGTTGGTCCCTAAGAATGCCTGGTCTTGGAGGGCTACCTGGAGGGTAGTGTTGGTTCCTAAGAACGTCTTGTCTTAGAAAACTACTTGCAGGGGTGGTGTTGGTCCCTGAGAAGACCTGGTCTTAGAGAACTACCGAATGAGGGACATTCTATATTGGCGGGCTAGTAGACGCTAGAAGTGAACCATCTGGGATTTTGATAAGGTGTTGGTCCCCGAGATCGCCTGATCTCGGGAAGCTACCTGGATGACATTAGTTTCTGAGACCGCTCGGTCTGGAAAGCTGCCTGGAATGATGGTGCTTATGGCTCCATCGGGCCTTTGTGGGCCCAAGAAGCGACTGATTGATTGGATTAGAGATTGAAAGGCTCATCTTGAGCTTACATGTGTTACGGTATTTGAAAACTGAAACCGGTCGGGCCGGAGATTGCCGAGTGGGCAAAACTGGGGTACTTACAGCTGCTCCTCTTTTTCTATCTTTGCTTGCCGAAGACAAAAAATAACAAGGTAAGAATCCCCCTTTTTGGTCGCGAGGCGATCGAAGGGACGATGTGTCGGTGAGTTTGAAATGTTTTAGGGCCCCTTGTGGGTCGCTGATCTGGAAGGTTTTGGAATTTGAAAAGCTTTGCATTTCGGTCGGGAATTGGGTCACCGGTTTGACACGGTTCGGTCCAGGATATTTGATTATTGAAAGAGAATATTGAAAGCTTGATTTTTGACCTTTGAAAAAGCCTTGAAAACAAGTTCGAACTTTCTAAGGTTTGAAGACGAAACTTGGCGGGAAGCTGAATGGTCGACGCATGTGTTATAGGCGCTTGGCTCGCTTTAGCCTTGGCGCATGTAGCACACGTGCTGGTTCACATCTTATGCTGGCGCATCTGTTACATACGCTAGCCCATTGGCTTTTAAATAGAATAGGTTCACGTTTTCAGCACTGCGTGTTTGAGTTTTGAATTGAGTTCGGGATTTTCTCTCAAGGATTTTCAGGAGATTTCGACCAAGGGCCGCCAGGGGAGTCCCGTGTGACATCGAGTGCTTGCCGGAAATCGTCATCGGAGTCGGATTCTTGTCGGAAAGCTTGTTCTTCGCCGAAAACTTCAAAGGTTAGCTTTTTTGAAAACTTGTCGATTCTAATGCGTTTATTTTTGTTTTTTTGCAAATGATCAGTGTAATCCTATGTTTTAAGATGTTTAGAACACAATGATCAGATTGTTTTTGTGATTTGGTGGAGTTTTGAGTGTGTTTTGGATGATTCTTCATGTTTGTGAAAGTGGGTTTCTTGCGAGACTCAAAAAATTGACCCTACAAGCTTGGGTATTGTGCTTTTATGTGTGATTTTTGTACTAAAAACCTTAGAAAAATGTGTAGAATAACCGTATGAAATTTCATAATTTTTTGAAAAATTGTGAATTTTTGAATTTTTAGAAATTACGAAAAATAGAAAAAATGGGAGAAAATTAGAAAATGGGTTCCGAGGCCAAAAAATTGTAGAATGTTCTTGGAAAATTGTGATGACATTCTCGAATGTTTTAGGAATTTTCGTGAAATTTTGGAAATAAAATGAGACCGAAAAAATTTGAAAAATCGAAGGAACTGACCTAAAAATTGTGTTTGAGGAAGGGACGCATACTGTGGAGGAGGGGATTGTTTTGATTGATGTGGTTGAAGGTTTGAGGTTGTCTCGGACTTTGTTTGTGATTTGTTAAATTTCAGGGTAGTGACTTTTTAAGGCAAAACTCTGCTGAAATTTTCAAAAATCTTACCTCGTAACGTAAGACCCTTTGGTAAAACAATTCTTTTTGAGAATGGGGCTTCTAAAGGGGAAAGCCCGAAGAAACCGAAATTTTTATAAATTTTTTAGGAGTAGGATTTTGGAGGAAACCCTAAGAAGCCGATTTTAGCAAAACTTTAGAACAAGGCTTTTGAAGGAGAAAACCCAGGAAACCAGTTTGAAATTTAGAAACCAAACTTCTTTAGGGAAAACCATTGAAAACCTTTAAGCCAGGGCTTTTGAAGGAGAAAGCCCGAGAAACCGGTTTGAAAATTTTGAGATGCAACTTTTTGAGGAAAAAGTTCGGAAAACCGTTAGAAAATCCTTGAATAGGGCTTTTGAAGGAGAAAGCCCGAGAAACCGGGTTGGAATTTTGAAGTCAAACTTTTTGAGAGAAAAGCTTGAAAAGCCGTTGAAAACTTTGAAATAGGTCTTTTGAGTGGAAAGCCCAAAAACCCAGTTTGGAATTTTGAAACCAAAATTTTTGAGGGAAAAGCTTGAAAACCATCAGAAAACATTGAGAAACAGGGCTGTTGAGGTGAAAGCCCGGGAAACCGGTTTGAAATTTGAAGTGGGACTTTTTGAGGAAAAAATTTGGAAAACCGTTAGAAAACATTTAGAAACAGGGCTTTTGAAGGGGAAAGCCCGAGAAACCGGTTTGCAGCTTTGAAACGAGACTTTTTGGGAAAAAAGTTTGGAAAACCATTAGAAAACATTTAGACACAGGGCTTTTGATGGAGAAAGCCCGGGAAACCGGTTTGGAATTTTGAAATGAGACTTTTTAAGACAAAAGTTCAAAAAACTGTTAGAAAACATTTAAAAACAAGGCTTTGGAGGGGAAAACCCAAGAAACCAACTAGAAACCAAACTTTTTGGGGGAAAAGCTTGAAAACCGTTAGAAAATCTTTGAACCAGGGCTTTTGAAGGAGAAAGCCCGAGAAACCGTTGAAATTTTTGAAATAAGACTTTTTGAGGAAAAAGTTCCGAAAACCTTTAGAAAATTTTTGAACCAGGGCTTTTGAAGGAGAAAGCCCGAGAAACCGTTGAAATTTTTTAAATAAGACTTTTTGTGGAAAAAGTTTGAAAAACGGTTGAAAATCTCAAAATAAGAATAGATAGGACCTTAGCCCTCTTTTTCTTCCCTTTTTGCTTTTCTTTCTCTTTTTTTTTTTTTTTTTTTTCTTTTTTTTTTTTTTTTTCTGCTTGTTTTTTTTCTTTTTTTTCTTTTTTTTTTTTTTCTGTTCTTTTTTTTTTCGTTTTTTTTTGTTTTTTTTTTTTTTTATATATACATTGATACATTTATTCTTGTGCTTTTCATATACAGTGACTAACCGATTTTTGCATGTTATCATTCTTTCAGGATGTCGGAGGCTGGTGGTGACGGTCTTGATAGGAGGCGCCATGGGAAGGCGCCACGGATAGAGCTCGAGGAAGGCGGCAGCAGTCAGGGTAGCTCGGCTAGGGCAGTAGCAGAGCTAGTTCTGCTTGAGGCATTAGCTGGGGTGGCTCTGCTCGATGAGGTAGCTGGGGTGGTTCTACTCAGAGTGGTGGCAGGGTTGGTTCCCCTCGAGGCTGCCGTAGTAGGTCCCAGCAATCCTTAAGCAGGACAGCTTCCAGTGGCAGTTCTACGATGGGGTAGCCTTCGGTTGCTCTTAATGAGACAGTTGAGGATGATGTTGATTCATCTGTGGACCCGCGAACAGGGTATGGTATGGCTTCCGTTTGGGATAAGCGGAGGGATACTTCATTTACCGACGACCAGCTAGCGATTCCTGATGTGCCGCCACTACGAGACTTGGTGTTCCACCTGAGCTTGTATTCACGCTACGGTCGGTTGCCATCATCTATCCACAGTTCCTTTAGAGGGGCCAGTATCTCGGCCTTGAGGGCTATGCAGGCGTTAGCTCCCTCTTATCAGGACTTCTTGCACCAGATTGGTTTCGGTGCCTTTATAACCCTGTAGACAGACAGGCTTGATCACGGGATTGCCGTGGGGTTGTTGGAGCATTAGTTTGGGGAGACCGGTACCGTACACTTGGTGGGTTTCGAGCTGAGACCCACTCCCGTTGACTAGGCCATGATTACCGGACTATCCTTCAGAGGGGTTCCGATTTCTTTACAAGATGTGCCTCTGGAGGAGGCATGTCTTCTCTTGGGGTTGCCAGGGATTGGAGGCTCGAGCTTCCCAGCTTCACTCTTATGTTCGGCGGAGATAGCGTTTGCTTTTAAGCCCTCTTTAGCTGACCAAGTCATCATGAGGCGTCGATTGGTACTACACGTCGTCTTTAGTTGCTTTTACAACAACAATAGGTTGACGGTTCCTTTGTCCCTGGTGAGCCTGGTAGCGGACCTAGATGCACTAGACTACGCAGATTGGGGTGCATTCACCTTTACCTGCTTCTTACAAGGGATGAGAGTGAGGACATCTGGGGCTTGGGGGGAGCTTGACAAGCTTTTGGCCGTTTCTGATATGGTGGAGTTATGAGTATTTGCCTATTCGCCGACCAGAGGTGTTAACCGGTGATGCCTTTCCGTAGGCCACGAGGTGGGCCAGACAGCAGGTGGTTCAACAATCTTTTCTTACAGATTTTGTAGCCCTTCGGGCTAACTTGGAGTTACTGAGACCTCGGGACGTGACTTGGGCGCTTTACCACCGATCTTCCCAGTATGCTAGTATGAGGGATGTCATTCTATTGTCCAGATCGAGAGTTACTTTCTGGGGCCCGTTTCGTGGGAGACGTATTTGGGGGAGCGCCATTGGCGGCAGCTTCACACCGACTTCCGTGCAGCCATGGATCCTCATCAGTATATGTTCGGACTTTATCGGGCCAGGGTAAAGATTCCTTATTTAGTCAGAGTTCCTAGCGAGCACTTCCTTCTTTTGCCAGATATAGATGTGGACTATGAGGCTCATTTCAGGGTGAGGTCCATTGGCGCTTTTACTCGGTTGGACCTTGTGGTTGGAGGGCAGGTGGCTAGTCATGAGGTGGTGGAGCTATGGCGCCGAGCTCAGAGCTTCGTTTCTGAGGAGGAGTATCTAGCAGCTTGCTAGGCACGAGATTAGTACTGTGTTGAGGTGGAGGCCCTAATTGCTCGCATATCTCTGATAGAGGCCCGCTGGATATGCTATTTACGATTCGTCATTTTCATGTTCTTTATGCATCCCCTGTGTTCTAACGCTAGCTCTTCTTCCTTTTTGCCTTTTTCTTTGGTTAGGGTCCTTTTGACGCGGGAGCTTCCTCTAGCTAGCCTTCCTTGTATGTGCCGGACTTGGGCGATTTTGATTTGGATGATGACCCTACTCCTTGAGGCGCCCCTTTTCATCTGTTGACACAGCTGTAGTTTAGTTAGATTGACTGTATTGTTTATGTTTTCGAGGCCGCATGTTGGCCCTTACGGATGATGACTGTATGATGATTTTATGTACATTACTTCTATTATCTTTTCATTTCTTTACATTCGATGATGATTATTTTTTTCTTCTAGTCTCATTTTGCATGCATGCATGTGGATATATGATGGATATGAATATAAACACAAGGGTACAGAAATCATGATACGCATAAGAAATGGTGGATATGTGCAAGCTTTAAGTAGTTGCGAAAAAGGTGGGCGTATTGTCGCACATGTCCATGTCAAGCATATAGGTATATACAACTTTATGAAAACGGGCCTAATGGTGTGTTCCAATTTCTGAGTGTTTATCGGGAATCATCATTTCGGCCTTTTGCTTCTCCCATGAAGATTCCCTTATCTTGTTATGTCCCTTGTTTGCCATGATGAGATAGTAGTTACCCCTTTTCTAGGATTTCCATTTTCTAATCCGACTCCCCTCTCTCTCATCTGAGAAACTGTCACTCACTTGTCTTTTTCTCGGGGACCTTATATTAGGACTAGTCGACTCTCTAGGTGACAGCGAAGTAGCCTTTAACAAAGGAGCGGACAGTTTCCCTCCTCAATCCGAGAATGCTTTACTTTGGACCGTAATGTAGGCTCAGTTAGGGGTGAGGAATGAAGGGGTATTCAAGCTCAAATAATTTCTTCTTTTTTTTTTTTTTATACGGGGTGATAGTAACCAGAACCACCTTGAGTAAGCTTTTGCTATTTTGTTCACTTTTTCTTTTTCGGACACCACCATTTTCTTTTGAACTTGTTTAGACTAAGCAATCTTTCCTGATCTGAGTGGACTTTTTGTGGGTTGTAATGTGGCCAGGTTGTGGGTTTTTGAAAGGAAGGGTATTGAAGGCTCAAAGTGTTATGTTATTTCTGGGGTTTACCAGTGATCACCTTTTCGGATCTTTTCTTTTTGTCTGTGGGGTTTTCTTTCTACCTCCCTCCCTTTTTCTCTCTTCTCTTTTTTGTACGAACTTGTGCCTATATAGGGCTCATTATTTCTTTTAGTTTTTGCCCCAGCATTACCACTTGCACAATCTATTGACTTCTAAGAGGCATCATATCAATCATCATTTTTTTTGTTTTTTTTTTTTTTTTTTTTTTTGGGGTATTGCATTATTTCCCTCCTCTTTTGATGTACGAGGAGGCTTTCTTTCTCTCCGTGCTCCCTTTTCGTCACTTTTTCCTCCGAATTTGCTTTCATCCATTATAGGGGGTGATCACCAGTATGGGTTTTCCGAAGGAATATGATTTGGCTTAAAAAGGGGTTTTTCAAAGGGGATTTTTTTAACTGTATGGTAGCAGAATAGATGGCCCCTTTTCCTTCCAAAAAAGATTGCTTAGTCTATAAAGTTCAGTCTAAGATTTTTTTGGCGTCATCCTTTGAAACAAACAGGTGTTAGTTTAATTGTTCTGTTACTCACACTTACGCTAGTGTGGGGGGTGTTTCCTGGTTGGGGTGTTTGAATAAAAATCACTTGTGGCTCGAGTGAGCTGTTCAAAGGAATTACTTTGTTATTTAAGGAATTTGAAATGAGGGCTTATTTTCCTTTCGAGGGACTAACTGCCGAATGCTTTTCCATGACATCCTTCGAGTGCCGCCCCTTTTTGTGATTCACTCCCTCTCCTTCCTTTCTTTAGCGTTTCCTCTCTTTAGATCAGGAACGATCCCTATAGATAAGGGTGCGCGTACTATCCCCCTTTTCAAGTCAAGGTATGACAATAAGAAGGAAAACTTCTAAGAAAGGGAAAATGCCAAAGATGATAAATGCAGACATCAAATTTTTTTTCTTTCATTTCGAAGGTTTTGTGTACATGATGAGTTCTTGATTAACAAAAGGTAAGAGTAGAGTTGTCAAAACAAAGTTAACAGGAAAGTAAAAGGCAAAGTTGATAGAAGGACATCCCTTTGATATTCACTTCCTCATATGGGCTTTGGGACCACGCTTGCCTCCTCTATGCTCCAACCGCCAACTTTTTCACTTGGTTGTGCTGGGCGAATTGATGCATCGGCCGCGGAGTGGTTGGGATTGGGGATCATAGTGCAGTTACGGATCCCTCCTTTTCCTTCTTCTTCTCCAATGGGGTCATTGAGGTTGTGCATCCCATCTTGGGATCCTTGATGGCTTTCCTTTCGTTGGACGGTTTTCTCTTGCTCAGCTTCTTGAGGCTTTGCAGCCAAGCTTTCCTCCATTGCTTGGGATGACTTTTCTTCTTTTTCTGCTTTCGCTTTGTCAATTTCAGCAAACAGGCTGTCCAAATCACCTCATTGAACTCGAACAGTGGGTTCGACAATTTTGGCTCATAGATGCCCCAGCCCATATCCTCATAATCAAAGAGTTCCTCCTTCAAGCGAGCCTCAGCTTTAGCATATCTAGGGTGTAGGAATTATTCTCCCCAGCCATCCACAAGTGCAGTATCATTGGGAATGTTTGCAACGGGTTCATCCACGAGCTAGTCAAAAGGGTCTTGCTCTCCAGTTGTATTGTAAAGATAGATAGGGCATGGTGGTAGTTCTTCTTCCCAATCACTTTCAGTGTCTGACTCGCCCTCGAAGTACTCTGCAGTTATGATGCCATCTGGGTCCGCCTCCTCTTTGGTGATGATGTTAACAACATGGTCTGGTAAAGGATTTGCCATGACATTGGGAATGGGGGTCGGCTTTGTTTCTTGGGTGTTGATGACCTTGTTGTCAATGAGGTCTTGGATCTTATGCTTCAAAGAGAAACAAGATTTTATGTCATATCCCTGCCCCCCAGAATGGTACTCACAGGTAAGGGCAGGGTTGAAAGTTGGCGGCAACGGGCTTGGTAATGGCCGCGGGGGAGTAGGGTTTATGTGCTTGGCCTTGAGGAGCTCATGATAGGCCTCTGTCTGGGTGCACGCCACACGTGTGAATTCTCGGTTCCATCTATTGTTTTTGTTGGGGTTGAGATATGGTCGGCCTGCAACAGGTCCAATTGTGGGTGCTTGGGTATTTGCAATGGGGATGTTGATGATGGGGGCAAGCAATGGTGGTCGAGCTTGGTATTGGGGGTAGTATGGCTGCTATTGTGTAGGTAGGATGGCAGATACCTCTCATTCTTTCTTGTCGGCACCCCGAGTAGTTGTACCTTCTTGGCCGCATTTGCGAATCCCTCACTTATCTTAGCATAGGGGTCCGTAATTCTGTCAGTTTTCAATCCATTCTTGATCATTTCCCCTTGCATTATCAGCTTAGAAAAACTCTTTCCAATGCTTAGACACAGACGTTCATAGTACAGTCCTTGGAAGGTGTTCACAAACAGCTGCACATACTCTTTTTCCAGCAATGGGGGGTTGACTTGAGCAGCCGCCTCCCTCCATCTCAGAGCGTAATTCTTGAAGCTCTCTCTCTCTCCTCAAGTCATCATCATTAGGGTACATTGGTCCATGGTTAGATCGTTGTTGTGGCGGTATTGGGATCGGAAGGCTAAGACCAATTTGTTCTAAGTTGTAATCTTCCTCAAATCTAAACGGACGAATCATTGCAGTGTTGGCCCAGTCAAACTATGTTGGAACAGTTGCATTAGGAGTTTGGGGTCATTCCCATGGCCACTTAGTGCCCCAGCGTATAGAATCAGGTGAGCCACGGGATCTTCGCTTCCATCGTACTTTTGGAAATCGGGCATCTTAAATTTGGGCGGCCTTGGGTGGTCTGGAAAGAAGCAGAGTTCATCATAGGATGTCCCACCAAAGGTGTCATGACCTTGTAGGCTGCGCAGGGACTCTTGTAAGCCTTGTATCTTAAGATCTAGAGGGTTCGAGCCTTCCTTCTTTAATGTGGTAGTTAGCAAGATGGTTTCGGGGTTGTCTTCTTCCCCTTTCTCGAGGTGTACCGCTTTGGGGAGCTCCTTGCTCTTCATTGCACCATCAGTTCGCAGGACAACCCTTGGTAGGATTGCTTCAGTTTCCTTGGGGTGGGATGTTGAGGTTAATGGATTCATGACAGGTCCCTTGAAGGCCATTAGTTGCATGAGCTTGAACATCTCGTCTATCTTCGCCTTCATTTTATTCGCTTCTTCACGTGTCACTGAATTGTTCTGTTGATTGGGAGTGTTGCCTTCACTTGACATCTGTGTTGTTCTTTGTCGGGTAAGCACTGGGGTTCGGAGTATAGGGGACACTCGTGTTCCTTTTCTTAAAGCAATGGTGACCTAAAGTGCAAGCATTCTCACCAAAAACTATTGCTAGTCTTTTAATGAGATGAGAGGGGGAGTAGAAAATAAAGAAAAACAAAACAAAACAAAAGGATTATGTGTTAGATTTTGGATTTGGAACAATTTTATAAAATGCATGTCCTAAGGATGCCCCTGCCTTTTGAGGGGGACTAAGCATGATGTTTTGGCTCATGTCTAGAGATAGGGGATTGCCCCTACATGCAATACTATACATGCGTATGTTCGTTCATCCATTCATACATTCATTTATTCATCAAGAAGAACCATTTTATTAGGATGAATTCTCTTTGGTACATAGAATTTCTCAAAAATACATAGAAATAGGGAAGGGGAACATTTTTTCTTGGGACTTCCACCTATTCTATATTTACATCATTAGATCCTATGCTACTCTTGAGTCTTCGGATTCACCTTTTGAAATGGTCCTTGGTAAGAGACCTTGATTTGAATTGACCCTTCGTCTTCTTGGCAACCCTATCTCCATAAGTAGGGGGGGATTAGGGTCCTTCCTTATGAGATGACTTTGATGCATGCCATGAATGCTTAAGGTCTCTTGGTACCCTTAGGAGTTTTAGGGTTGGCTTGATTTGAGCGAGAAGGTCATCGGACCTTTCTCTGGGGTTAATTAGATACATGAAAATGCAATGACTCAAGTTATTTTAGGAACTCTTGTCTCGACATGAATTCCAATGCATGAACAGCTATGAGGCATGTACATGGCAAATGGCAAGGACTAAATAGCATAACAGCATGGTTTAAACAGAATATATAAGGGAAAATAAAGCGGTCGTCGTTTCCTCCCTGGTTTTGAAATTGACGCGTGTGTCCTAAATTCGGCAGAGGTTTGGCTATGCATGGGGTGCTATATGAGCATGAGGTTGGGGGTTTACTAATGCTTCCTAAAAAGCTCAGTCCTCGAACCTTCAAACCTCTAGCGTCCACCCCCGGAAGGGTGAACTCTATCTTTGGTTGGTGGTTCGAGCGGGGGAACTATCAAGAGACCGTAGGCTAAGAAATTGACACAGCATCCGCCCACAGTCAATATACTGTTCCCCCTTCTAACTAGAAGGGTAGTAGCCAGGTAATATATACAAGATGCAAATGCAAGTGAGCGCAACAAGTGTGTGTGAAATTTTTGAAAATGGAGGAAAGGACCCAACAACACACATCACATCCTGTCCATTCATTCACTTACATGGCAATAAATAAGACATGAAATAAAAATGTGAACAAAGGTCCACCTACAAAAGACAAATGCAAAGAGTTAGTAACTTTTTGAAAAACTCAACGCAAGGTAAAATGGATGATTAACGTAAGAGTATAAATGTAAGCAATGGATGCAATCGATGACACTTATTTGAAAATTGTTTTGGAGAATAGAATTTGCTTTGGAAGCTTGGAAAATTTGAAGAGTGGATAAAACTAGACAAAATAACCGGAGATTCTGGGTGAGTGAAGAGTGAAGAGACATGTTAATGGCCTAACCCTCTAAGTTCTCCAACGGAGTCGCCAGCTGTCATGCCCCGGTTTTTGGGGGTCCAAGGTCCTCTCGGCTTGGAGACAAAAAGCACGGAACTCTGTCACTAGAACTCGTCCTCCTAGAAGGATAAGTGCGACTAGGTTTGAATTAAAGATTGGTTTGATTAAGGGCTTCGTAGAAAAATAGGAGTCGCCACCTAACTTGATTAAGGTTAGTTATAGCACCTAAAACTAAGTGTTAATCTGAAGATTAAACCTAGGTTTTTTTTAAAAGATTTTTGAAAACTCCCTCAAGAGAGGGTTTTTAAGAAAATAGGTTGTTTGGCAACCTTTGGAAAGATTTAAGTCCTTTTAGAAAATAACTCAATTCTAGTCATTTGAAAACAGACATTTATGGTGCGAGGGTTGGTTACGCGTAGAGAAGATATCCTAAGATCATCACCCTACCCTGCCATTTCGGTACCTACATGTCTAATCACCCTTTTGTTCACTCACTAGAATAATCAGTTACCATTGTCCACTTAATATCCACTTTTAGAGTTTTGAAAATAGGGTTTAGTCATCACTTTTCGGATGAGTGATGCATAATGCATGTTTTGGAAGAAGTTTGAAAGCATGAGAGTTTTAAAGGGTTTGAGATAGAAACATTGAATTGATAGGAACTTTTGAAAAAGGGACTGAAGTTGAAATATGAGTTATGACCGCATCATTTTAGGTTGCCTACGTATCTCATTTGGCGAGAATCAAGTCAATCGTAGTTCGGGCAAGAGCCCGATGGAAAATAGGCACATTAGGGCCTTTGGAATGTTTGAAGACGCTTTGAGGTCTTTGGCAAAGTTTGAAGTCACTTTGTGGTTGTCGGGAAAGTTGAAGACACTTTGTGGTCTTTGAAAAAATTGAAGACACTTTATGGTCTTGAAAGTTTTGACTTGAGATTTGGATGAGGGAGTGTTTTAAAAATGTTTTTGGATCAACTTAAAGGAGTTTTTTGAAAAGTTCTTTGGAATGATTCAAGAGATTTGGAAAGTGTTTTTGAGGTCTTGTTTTTCAAAACCTTGGAGGGATGACTTTGGAATGTTTTGATGAATTAGTTTTTGAAAATGGCTAAAGGTTTGAAGTCCTAATATGGACAACCTTGGAGGTTGCTCTTGTTATATCACCTTCCTTTGAGGTCCTTAACCATAAGAGGGCTAAGGACACCTTAGGTTTATGACCTTTTGAAAATATTTTTGAAAATGCCTTGAAGTTGAAGTGTAGGGGATTTGAAGGGATTATGGAGTTGGTTTTTGAGATCTGAAGAGGATAGATGGTTTTGGAAAAATGGTTAATGGGTATATTTTAAAATTGACAGATCATTTAAAAAGGGTTCATGAATTGAAACCTTGAAGCATACCAACCTATGTTGTGTTAGCCTATGGTTAGGGCTAACCTAAGGTTAAGTTGGACTAGGGTTGACTAATTAGAGTAGGGTTAACCTAAGGTTAAGATGACTTAGGGTTAACTAACTAGGGTTAAGTTAACCTAAGGTGAGTAAACTAGGGTCAAGTTAACCTAAGGTTGGATAACTAGGATCAAGTTAACCTAGGGTTAGGTAACTAGGGTCAAGTTAACCTAGGGTTGGTCAACTAGGGTCAAGTTAGCCTAGAGTTAGGTAATTAGGGTCAAGTCAACCTAGGGTTGGACAACTAGAGTCAAGCTAACCTAGGGTTAAATTGAAAGATGATGTTGAAATGTTATTTGATACACTTTTGGAAAGAGTTTTGAAAAACAAAACATGTTATGCAATGAACTTTGGTAGGCATCTTTTTGAAGATCATTTCCATGAAAATTTTGATTCTAGCCAAGAGTATGGTTTGTACGGGTGGTGCTTGGAGACCATTCCAAGGAAGGCTCCCCATTATAACCATTATCTTGACAAGAGTGCAAGGGGTCAAAAATCAATATGATAACAACTTTTTGAAGCACCATTTTTAATGCAAAGATGGAAAGAATGAATTTTTGGAGACCATCCTTGGAAAAGGATTTTGAAAACCATTTTCCAAGGAGACCATTCCATCAAAAGAGGGTTCTTAAGGCCAAACAAAAGGGAGACCACTCAAGAGAGGGCTCCATGGGGCCATTTCAACCACTAAACTTAAAAGAATGGAAACCTTAGAATTTGGAGAGCTTGAAAACAATTCTTATGCAAGCCAAAATTCCATGATGCCAAAAAGAGAGTTAGGGGTTAGTAGGGGATCTTCTAGGGCATGATTTCTAAGATCTCATCATAAACTTCGAGGAGCCAACTTTTGGAACCATTTTGAAAGAAATATAGAGCTTGGAAATGGTATGGAACTAAGAGTAATGTAAGCATTGTAGAACATGGTAATAAGTGTAAAAATGAAACCAAGCATACAAGACATGATCAAAATAGTAATATGCAAGGGGTCATGATCACATACAAGGCTTTTAGGCTACACTACATAAACAAGGGGCTCCTAGGCAATACCATCTTAAAGTAGGCTAGTGAGAGATCCCCCTACATGGTGGCTCTCACTTGCTTTCCTCTAGGCATAATCTAAGAGCCCTCTTGGCTCAAGCATGCAAGAATGGGGGGTTGAAGATGGGGATAAAAATAGAGAATAGCCTAAGTAGGCTAGGAGGGAGAAAAGAAGAGTGGGGGAAGACAAAAATGTAAAAAGGATACCGCCTTTTACCTTCGAAACACTTGTAGTCTTCAATGGATGTCTTGATTGGAGCTTGAATGAATTTAAGAAGGCTTGAAGGGCTGGAAATGAGTGTTTAATGGTGTATAAGGCTAAGGAAGTGAAGTGTATGGCCTTTAGGGTGGTGGAATCTAGCCTAAGTGTTGGAGGGGTAGAATATATGTAGGGATTCGAGGTTTTGGAGCAATTTCAACAAGGCTTCGCATCAATTTCGGAATTGAAATATGCAAGGGGGGCAGGGGTCTGGTATTTATAGGCAACTTGGAACAGGCTTGGCGCATATGCTACATGCCCCTGGCCAAATTTTGCCCTGGCGCATGTAGCACATGCGCAGTTACTGTTCCATTTTCAAAATGACACGTGGCACCTTATGTACTAGTTAAATCTCATCCGTCAATCAAAATTTGATCGATCTGATCAAAATTTGAACGCATGTAGCATACGTTCCATCACCGGAAAGGTTCGTTTAAACTTTGTCTCAATAATTGAGCCAATTGGAAATGTTTCTAAGGAATTGGTTGCACTCGAGGTGTTCTCCCGGGTATTCCGGTGAACTTTCGTGTTGTTGAGAAGCTCGAATGGTGTTCGGAAGTGTGAGATATCATCTCGGAAAATGTGCTTAAAATGGCATCTTTGTTGAGCATCTGTGATACGCTCCGTGGGGGTTTGAAAGTAGCTGTTTTCGAGTCGTATGATCGAGGATTTTGGGAAGCAATCTCTTAGATCGGACCGTACCGATGGAAAGTACTCTGAAAGTACCTTCGGGAATTCCCTAACTTATGCATTTCTCAAGTCGTTTGGCGGTACATTTCAATCAAGGAATCGAAGAAAAAGTCAACCTTGGCAGAGCGTCTACGAGATGCTCCAAGGGTTGCTGAAAGTAGCATTGTTCGAGCCATACGATGGGGGGCTTCGGGAAGCAATCTATCCGATCGAGCCGTATCGATGGAAAGATCTATGAATGAACTTTCAAGAATTCCTTTATTTACGTTTTTCTCAAGTCGTTTGACGATGCGTTATAACTAGAGAATCGGGAGGAACGAGAATTTTGGCGGAGCGTCTGTGAGACGCTTCAAGGAACTTTTATCGAGTCATGGGTGTTTAGTGTCGTAGAGTCCTACTCAAGTTAAACAAAGGTGTATAGCGAGACCTTTTGTTTCAAAATCCTAGGGCCGGTGTTGTTTCGGGGCACGTTTGGATTGCCAGTGGCAAAATGGTCATTTTGACCGGGTTTAGTTGAAAATGGTCAGGAACTGTTTGGCGTGTTGTGTTAAGTATGCCGGGTCATTCAGGGATGGTTTCGGGAGAGCCTTTCACCGTTCGATGGGGCTTATGCAGTGCTAGGACGTTCAGGGGCAAAATGGTTATTTTGACCGTAGTTAGCCGGAATGGGACCGGAATGGAACCGAATGGCGTGCGAAATACACCTAGCAGTTTAATAACATTTCGGAAGGGTGGACTTATCATTTTGAGGGATTTTAAACTTTCTCAAAACGTGCTTGGAGGCCCAAGGGGCAGGTTTGGTCATTTTTCACCGAGTCGGGCTAGTAATTGCCGGTGTTGACCTAGGTATTGGTTCCTGAGACCGCCCGGTCTTGGAAAACTACCTGTGCAGTGTTGGTCCCTAAGAATGCCTGGTCTTAGAGGGCTACCTGTAGGGTGGTGTTGGTTCTTAGGAATGCCTGGTCCTAGAAAACTACCTGCAGGGGTGGTGTTAGTCCCTGAGAACGCTTGGTCTCAGAGAACTACCGAATGACGGACATTTTACATTGGCGGGCTAACAGACGCCAGAAGTGAACTGTCTGGGATTTTGATAAGGTGTTGGTCCCCGAGATCGCCCGATCTCGGGAAGCTACCTAGATGGCGTTGGTTTCTGAGATCGCCCGGTTTAGAAAACTGCCTGGAATGATGGTGCTTATGGCTCCATCGGGCCTTTGTGGGCCCAAGAAGCGACCGATTAATTGGATTGGAGATTGAAAGGCTCATCTTGAGCTTGCATGTGTTGCGGTGTTTGAAAACTGAAACTAGTCGGGCCGGAGATTGCCGAACGGGCAAAAATAGGGTGCTTACACTCGTTAAAGTGATCCTAAAGAAGAAAAAAGAATTACTAGCAAGGAGAAGAGATCGACAATGAAGCATTTTGAAGCTCTACATGAAAGAGAAAGCTTGGCAATAAAAGAGGAAGCTTAACAATAAAGAAGAAGAGATCAACATTGACTGAATGATGTTCTGACAGCTTTGAAATCAAGAAAAGAGGATTATCAAATGAAGAATTCAATCCAAATTGAATAGAGAACAATCTTATTGTATTGAAGACTTTGATTGATCATAATACCCCAAAGAGAAGACTCCTTGAAGATCTTATAATATTACTGAAGATGAACTTGATCATTGGAAGACAGAATAAAGATTTCTGGGTGATGAGTCGACTCATGAAAATGAAGAGTCGACACATGAAGACAAAAGCAAAAACTTGAAGACAGAATGATCAATGAGTCGACCCATTGAATATAAAGAATCGACTCATGAAGACAGAAGCAAGATTTATGTGCACTGAGTCGACACATGGAAATGAAGAGTTGACTCATGAACACAAAAGCAAAATAACTTGAAGACAGAATGATCAATGAGTCAACGCATGGATATGAAAAGTCAACCCATGGAGACAATGGACAACATCTGGAAAATGCAGACCAGATGAGTCGACACATTAAGCCTAGTGTTGACCCTTGGGAAATAACGGCTAGTTTTTCTAACATTATAATGGACTGGACTTACATTAAATGAGCCCCAACAACCTCCAATAGACGAAAACAATACAGGGGTTTATATACAAGCTTCTAACTGCATTTATACAAGAAGAGATACAAGAAACCAACATCCACTGACTGATCAAACTGAAAAATCTGAACATTCCTCTTGTCTTCATTAAGTGAGCTTTTATTATTCAATCCACTCTTGATAGAGAGTTTGTAATTCGTTTGTATTTCTTTATTCACTTAAAAGTGAGAGTTTGAGAGTTCTTTTGTTGAAGAAAAACTCTTGTAAGTTTGAGTGGAGCTTGGACAAAACCATTTGGTGATTAGAAGAACTTGGGAAGAAGTTCTTGTGTACAGTGAGCTGAGCACTTAGTTAATCAACATCCATTTGTAATTGGAGATTACATAGTGGAGAAAGACTTCAAGGGGATCTTGGGGTGACGACGTAGTTCACAAATTGTGGTTGAACCATAGTAATTCTCGGTGTATTTTCTATTGCTTTGTTTTCCATTCTTCTTTTGATTACATTACATATATATAGATTTGTTCACTATTACATTGATTAGATTAATTTTAATTAATCTTAATTGCCTTTAATTTTTGAAAAACCCAATTCACCCCCATCTTGGGTTGCCTTTTGGGCCAACAGTCACCCCCTTGAATATGGGTTATGTAGTTGAAAGTGGGTTATCCCACATTGATTTCTTATGGGAAACATGTTGTGCATATATAACCCAAGTTTGGAGTAAGGTTTGGGCCCCAAGGGGCACCCCACTTTTGTGGAAGGGGGAGGACCTATGAAACCCATGGGTTGACCCAATACTCCACACACGCACGCGCGCGCCGCCGCCGCCTGCCCTTTCGGTCTGGGTCGGGTCGGGTCGGGACGAGACGTAGGTGTGAGCGTGGGCCGTCAGCTCGGTTCGACTCTTATCTTTTTTGGGCAAGGTCGGAGTTAAATTAATTAATTACTTTTATATTAATTAATTTTATTTTCTGACAATTGACCGAACAGATGAAGGACTGTTTGGCTGCTAGTACCTGTTCGAACCAGTATTTCGAACAGGCACCTGGGCTCTATAAAAAGGGCAGCACTCTAGCATTCATTTGGATCCTAATTTTGTTATATGAAACATATTCTTCTTCTTCTTCCTCCTAAAATTTTCTGAGAGAGTTCAGATCATCTTGTGAAGCACCGAGCAGTCTTTATTGAAGTGCTGCCTAAGGACTACTGAGATCGTTTCGTCTTGGGAGTCAAATGACCATCATCTCGTGATCACCAACTGTTGGGCAGGGGGGGGGGGGGGGGGGGAACACTCGACTCGGTCTATTTTTCAACTTCTAAATTTTTTGTTTTACGAACGACAATCGGGTAAGTCATTATAATTTAGTTTGTTCTTATTCTAATTATCTTCTAGTTAAAGTTGCTTCTAGTTGATAACTAGATACATTCCTATTGATAACTATTATTGATCACTAATTATACACATAGCATTTAAATAGGAATTATTTTTCCAACAGAAGTCACATATTCAGATTGCATGATTTCTGTTGAGCATTGCATCTGGTGGAAAGTGTGTTCAAACAACAACACATAGGTAGTGTGGATGAGTTTAATGAATTTCTCATATCTAATAAGCACATTTATCAACTTTCAGATCCCACACTCCTCTCAAAGGTTGTTCTAATTCATTTTAAGGTAGAATATTAGAAAACCTGTAGCAAGTGTTGATTCCAAGATTAGAGCTTCCTATGAATGAATATCGAATACTCAAGGATAGGAAGTACCATTGCATTGCTTTCAAGGATGATTCAATCATATTTCTTTATTAGAAAAATAGTAAAGGGAAAAGGGCTTTGTGTGCGGGGGGTGGAACATAGTCATATATCATGTCCAACAATTTCTATTGACAAACTAAACATACCCATATAGCATATCAAAATGAGAGCTTATTGGGTACAAAATTCAACCTCAAGCTCAGTTCTTTAACTCACCTTAGTTTAATTTATTATTTTCTTTGGTTTTCTTCTAAGGAAGCAAGCATAGCTAGTATCTATGTGCATGTTAAAGAATATAAAACTTATGAATGCTGAAGTGGCTACCAATATCTTTAACCAGCTTTTGACTAAATAACAGGAGACAAGTAAAAAAGGATGCTTTCGCCATTTAATAATTGTATATGTTTCATCTTGGAATCACAGCCAAGACAAATGTACAAAATTCAAGAAGCCATAGAACACATCAGCAGACTATAGCATAAATTAACAAACCATCTACAGAGTAATTCATATCGTTGAGCAAAACACGGCCAACAGTCCCCTAGAGAGCTTTGGCTGGCAATCCAAACCTCTTCTGCTTTCTTTAGGAATCTCTCAAGTATCAAGGATTCGACTTCAAATATCTATGTATTATGTTCCTTTTAGTATCCTTTCTTCCCCTTCTTTAATCTCCTCAATCCTTCCCACAGCACCTTAATATAAAGGCAAACAAGCTAGTCAGTTCAAAAAACATAAAATACAAGGATGTAGAACAAAATATATAATAGGTTTTTTTACTACTATGTCTTGAGGAAGAGAAGAATTGACAAGTTTTGCGAGATCTATGTTATCGTTTACACCTAACATATTTCAGAATTTAGAAGCAGTGTCGTATGATGAAGCAATATTAGTATCAAGGGTACCCCTTAATTTTCTCGTCAGACGGATAACTACTCCATTCCGTTGCTGGTAAATACTGTTAGGAAATTAGCCATTTATGCATTGTTTAGCTGAGGTAAGTAAGGCTGAAGGATTTTAGTCTATGTAATTATGCTCTAAATAAACTTCCAAGTCAAACTCTAAGATCAAAGAAACAAAGAAAAAAACAAGGAGATTGTCAAAAGTTCAAAGGCACCCAGGCATCCCGCTCTAGCCACCCCGCTCTAGCTGACTCAAGCCCCTCTAAATCAAAGCTCACTCCAGTGGCTTCTGCTCTTAAGCGGGCCTTCACCCTGCTCTAGTGGGGTCTAGTGTCTCAAAAGAATTCGGCGACTAGTGTACCCGCTCTCAGGCGGACTTCTACCCTGCTCTAGCGTGATTCACTCTCTAAGTAAGTCTTATCAAAGTCATTTGTAGACTTGCCAAAAAGTCTTTGACGTAAAAAGATAGCTTGGCAAAGTGTTAAGCTACGGAGTATGACTGTGTGCATCCAAAAAGAAAAAGCTTGAAGATCTTCTCCAATTTTCCAAGCAACTTCGAGATCTTCTCACCTACATTGTAGAGTGATGATGATTCTAGCAGGTGAGCTGTGCCTTTTTTTCTCTCTGCTAGAAGAATAGATATCTCTCTCTCTCCTTGATGGTTGATAGATAAACAAGAGAGTGTTCTTCAACTTGTAGTGATTGAGTCTTCCATATTACCTTCCAAGTGTTCGTAAAAAGTTCAGAGAAGACTCCACTTTATTTCATCCCTCACATTTCGAAGAAGCCATGATGGCTTAAAGGATTTCAAGTCATTGGAAAGATCATTGAGGATTCAATGAAGTGCCAAGCATTCATGAACAAGCTTATAGACTCAAAGATATACATATTGTAGTTTCAAGCCTAACGTTGAGGTTTCAACAAGTGTAAAGGGTTGTAAGCTTTCTTATACCATTTGTTCATATTATAGTGCTTGGTTGGAGTTAGACTAGGCCCCGTGGTTTTCTCCTGCAAGGGTTTCCACGCTAAAATCGTTTGTGTCATGTTAATTGCTTGTGATGTTATGTGTAGGTTATTGTAGATTTTCTATTGCCTGCACTTGCATAAAAATAAGTAGAAACCTATTCACCCCCCCTCTCTAGGTCCATATATGATACTTTATGTCCTTCTATAAAAACACTTGTTTTCTCAATTGGTATAAAAAAAAAAGACACTTTTAAAATCAGTTTTTCAAGACTATTTTCTTTTATGTGATCCTTATAGTGTTCTAGTAACATGGATGGTCCTAGAGAGGGTGGTTCAACCGTGAGACCTCCTTTGTTTGATGTATCAAATTTTTCTTATTAGAAAGCTAGGATGTGTGCTTTTTTGAAGTCTAATGATGAAAGAGTGTGGGTCAGTGTTTTACAATGTTGGACTTCTCCAATCAAACTTGTTGAAAATATGAAAGTTCCCAAACCTGTGCCTGAATGGGATAGAACTGAGTTGGAAGAGAGTGGATGGAATAGTAAGGCCATGAATGCTATTTTTAATAGTGTATCTCTTGAAGAATTTCGTAGAATTTCAAATGTGAGATTGCTAAAGAAGCTTGGGATATACTAGAGGTCACTCATGAGGGCATTAGCACCGTTAAAGTTTTAAAACTTCAAAGGTTGACCACAATGTTTAAAACACTCCAAATGAAAGAAAATGAAACATTTAATGCATTTTATATAAAATTAAGTGACATAGTAAATTCCAGTTTCAATCTTTGAAAAAAAATTTATGACTCCAAACTTGTTAGGAAAATCCTAAGATCTCTTTTAGAACGGCTTCAATCCAAAGTCATGGCCATTAAAAAGAGCAAGGATGTTGATGCTCTCAAAGTTAATGAGTTTGTTGGCTCTATTCAAACATATGAAGTGAATTTAAAACATAACAAAAGGACTAGTAAGAGCATAGCTCTTCAGTATGTTAAGGATGACCATGAAAACACAAGTAAGGATAAACATGAGTTTGACCATGCTAAGATGGCATTATTTGCCAAAAAGTTTAGGAAGTTCCTTAGCAAGAGGAAGAATAATGGTTCTAAGACTAATAAGAAAAATTCCAGTAAGTTGGACATTAAACATAAACCTTTCGAAATCAATGAGAAAAAAGTCTCCACGTCTCAGCAATTCAGTTCCATTCAATGTTATGAATGTCAAGGATTTGGTCACATTGCCCAAGAATGTCTAAACAAGAAAAAGAAAAAGAATAAAGTTATGACTCTCACTTGGGATGACACCATCTCAAATGAGTTTGAGAATTCCTCTTCTAAGGAAAAGACTTGCAATTTCACTGCTTTTGTATCATCAATTCATGAATCTACTAAATCATCTTCCTCATCTCAGGTTTCGAAGGAAGATGTCTTAGAAACTAACCTTAAGCAAGTAAAAGAAGATAGATCAAGTGATTCAGAAAATGAAATCACAGATATACATCAGGCCTACAAAGAGATGTATAAAAAGTGCATAAAGTTGAAGGACTTCAAATTGAAAGTTGCAGTATAGTACAAAATCGTTCAAAAAGAGAAAGATGTGTTGAAACTAGAAGTAGCAAAAATCTCCTCCAAATTGGATAAGTATCAAACTGAATGTTGTTGGATCTATACCTTGATTTTGATGATAACAAACCATTATGTTGTTTTTCTAATGAATTTACTTTATGTGTAGAAAATATTTATTAATTCTACCCACCCAGTGCTTAATAATGATTATAATAAAGGATGTGATTAGAAGATGGTTTTGGAAAGCTTGATGAATGAGTTTAAATGAATTAGATAGTTGTTTGATCAATCTTACAAGAAGTTAAAGGTACTCTAAGTGATTGACAATCATTGAAGAAAAGAATACAAGCTTTGGATGCATACCATGGTGGATTGAAAAACTTAAGGATTAATAGAGGAATCGTACAAAGAAATTATTGGATTGATTTCAATTCGAAGAGATTGAAGGTACTCTACATGTTCAACTTTATTTGAAGAATGAGCTTTAAAGACTTGGAAGTCTTAGTGGATCAACTGAAGCAGAAGCTACTGAAGTGTTTGAAGAAGCAGAGGTGCTGACACCTCTCATAGGAGTTGACACCTTCTGGACTTCTGGCCTTGAAGAACTGAACTTGAAAGCAACAAGTGCTAACACCTAGTTTAAGAGGTGCTAACACTTAACTCCAAAAAGGTCAAGAAGAGTAAGTCAAGTAGCAAGTGTTGACACCCACATCAGAGTTGCTGACACCTATGATTTCAGAGAGGTTGGGGAAGAAAACTGAAGCAACAAGTGTTGACACCCACATCAGAGGTGCTGACACTTGTGGTTCTAAAGAGGCCGGTGAAGAAAACTGAAGCAGCAAGTGTCGACACCCAATATGAGAGTCGACACTTGAACAGTGAAGAGAAGAGAATTGAAGAAGCAAGTGTCGACACCCAATAGGAGAGTCGACACCTAGACGAAATTTGGGCAGTAACGGTAATATTTTGAATATTCTGCAGCACTCAGTTCAAATTAAATGCACTCCTTCCACTCTCTAACGGCTATATATGATACAAGACTACATATACAAGGTCTCTAAAGCATTTATAAAGGAAGATACAAGATTATAAAGGCCATACATCAGATTCAAAGAGATACTCTGCACTTCACTGATATATTCTTCTTGTTCCTCATCTGTGAGGATTTTTATTAAGCTGCAACTTATACATTTACTCCTTGTGAGAGTACCCATTGTATTAAACTCCTTCATTACTCTTGGGTTGGGTTGTAGCATGTAAGTTTGAGTGTTTGTGGGCAAAAACTCTTGTAAGTTTGAGTGAATCTTGAACAAAATCACTTGAGGCTTAAGAGTTTGGTGTAGACTCTTGTAAAAAGTAAGATGTGTACTTGGAGAACTAGCAAGCTATGTAAAGAGACTTTTACATAATGGAGGATTCCCTTGAAGGAATCAAGGAAGAAAGGACGTAAGCAAAGGAAGGCTGAACCTCTACAAAATCTTAGTGTCTTCCTTGCTCTGTTTTATTTTTTGCACTACATTATTTTGCTTGCTGCATTGCATTGACTGGCTTGCATTCATATCCTGCCTTGATTTACTAATCCATTCATTCTTATATTTTGCATATTGGTTTTATGGCCTTAATTTTTGAAAAATCTAATTCACCCCCCCATTTCGGTTATTGTTTCGGGCCAATAATTGGTATCAGAGCAGATGCTCTTTGTAAGCACCTCATTTTTGCCCGCTCGGCAATCTTTAGCCCGACCGGATCTAATTTTCAAATATCACAACATATACGAGTCCAAGACGGCTCTTTTAAACTCTAATCTAATCAATTGGTCATTTTTTGGGCCCATAAGGTCTAACTGAAGCTGAAAAGACCATATTGCCCCTAGGCATTCCAGGCAGTTTTCGAGACTGGGCGGTCTCGGGAACCAAAGCCATCCAGGTAGCTCCCCGCAATCAGGTAATCTCGGGGATCAACACCTTATTAAATTTCAGAAGGTTCACGTCTGGCGCCTGCTAACCCGCTAATGTAGAATGTCTGTCATTTGATAGTTCTCCGAGACCAAGCGTTTTCGGGAATCAACACCACCCTCACAGGTAGCTTTTTGAGACCAGGCATTCTCAGAAACTAACACCACCCTACATGTAGCTTTCTAAGACCGGGCAGTTTCAGGGACCAACATCGCACATGTAGCTTTCTGAGACCGGGCGGTCTCGGGAACTAACACCTAGGTCAACACCAACGCTTGCTAGCTTGACTTGGTGAAAAATGACCAAACCTGCCCCTTGGGCCTCCAGCCACAACTTGAGAAAGTTCAAAATCCCTCCAGATGATAATTCTACCCTTCCAAAGTGTTCTTAAATAGTTAGGTGTACTCAACACGCCATTCTGTCCAATTCTAGTCCCATTCCAGTCAACGCCGATCAAAATGATCGTTTTGCCTAAGACTCCCTAGCACAGTACAAATCCCATCAGACAGCGAAAAACTCTTTCAAGATCATCCTCGAATAGTCCGGCATGCTTAACATGCCACTCCAACCCATTCTGAATTTTTTCAACCAATCCTGATCGAAATGACCATTTTACCCCTGGCGACCCGAACACGCCCCAAAACTACACTGGCCGTGGATATTGAACGACAGGTCTCATCATACACCCCTGTTTAATCCAAGGTGAGCCTCACAACTCTAAACACTCCTGACTCAACGAAAGTCCCTTTGAGTGTCGCACAGATGCTCCGTCAGGGTTGTCTTTTCTCTCGATTCCTTGGTTATACCGCACCGTCAAAGGACTTAAGAAATGCGTAAACCAAGGAATTTCTGAAAGCTCGTCCATAGGTCTTTCCATTAATATGGCTTGATTGGATAGATCCTTTCCTAAAGCCCCTTATCGTATGGCTCGAAAACTGCCACTTTCAATAACCCCTAGAGCGTTTCACAGACGCTTTGCCAAAGTTGACTTTTTCTCCAATCCCCTGATTATAATGCACCGTCAAAAGACTTGAAAAATACGTAAATTATGGAATTCTCAAAAGTATTTGCAGAGCACTTTCCATTTGAGAACTTTCCATTGGTACGGTCCGATTAGAAAGATCACTTTGTGGAGGCCTCGATCGCCTGGTCCACAAACGGCTACTTTTGAACACCCACGGAGCGTATCACAGATGCTCCGCAAAAATGTGTTTTTAGGCACACTTTTTAAGATGATATTTCAATCTTCCGAACACCTTTCAAGCTTTTTAAAAATTCAAAGTTCTTGAGAAACACTAGAAAAATATCGTGAGCGCAACCAATTTCCTTTAATCTTTCTCGGTTTGCACAATTATTGAAGCAAAGTTTAAACGAATATTCCCGGCGGCGGAGCATATGCTACATGCACCCAAATTTTGATCAAATTAATCAAACTTCGTTTAGCCCTTAAGATTTAGCCAGTACAATGTGTGCCATGTGGCATTCTGCTAGTGGAACACTATTGGCGCATGTAGCACATGCGTTAGGGCAAATCTTGCCCAGGTGCATGTACTACATGCACCAGTCCTCTCTAACTTTGCCTATAAATATAAGTCTCCCCCTTTGCATATTCCAGAATCGAAATTAATAACGAAGCTCTGCTAAAATTGCTCTAGAACCTCAAATTCCTATATACATCCCACACTTCAAGCACTTAGGCTAGATTCCATCTCCCCCTAACCCATACACTACACCTATATAGCCTTCAAAGCCATAGAAGACCTCATTCCAGCCCCTTCAAGCCTTTTCAAGGCTATTCAAGCTCAAGTCAAGGCATCTATGGAGGTTTGAAAGTGTTTGAAAGTAATAGGTTATATTCTCTTTACATCTTTGCAATCCTCACTCCTCTCTTCTCCCTCTTAGCCTACTTAGGTTATTCTCTATTTTAACCCCCATCTTCTACTCCCCTTTCTTGCATGCTTGAAATAAGGAAGCTCTTAGTTCATGCCTAAAGAAAAGATTGTGAGAGCCACCATGTAGGGAACTTCTCACAAACCTACTTTAAAATGGTACGGCCTTAAAGCATCTTGCTATATGGTGAAGCCTTTAACCTTTTATGATTTCATAACCCCTTTACATATAATTATCTTGTACATGTTTGCATGCTTGGCATTGTTTTCATGTTTCCAAAACCCTCACTATCTCTTTTCTATATCTCCATATTCAAAAAATTTCCTAAACATGGTGCTAGAGTTGGTTCCTTGAAGTCTAAGTTAAACCCTTAATTTCTACACCTTAGAAAACCCTTTTCAAAGTTCCTTGACTTTATTTTGCAACCCTACATTTCATTACTTTTCAAAGATGTACTAAAATGGCTTTCAAACCTTCTTCTTCTATGTTGATTTCCAAGAACTTTACACTCTTGAACTTTGTGGTTAAAATGGTCCCTCGGAACCCCCTCTTGAGTGGTCTCCCTATTATCTTGACCATATGAACCCTAGTTCATTAGAGTTGGTTTTATTCACTTCAAAATGGTTTTCGAAACAATTCCCTTCAAAAAGGATTCTCAAAATTGCACTCTCTTTAACTTGCATAAAAATGATTTCCTTAAATCATCATTTTCATCTTGATTTTTAGAAGTTTTGTTCTCTTGAATATTGTGGTTGGAATGGTCCCATGGAGTCCTTTTTAGAGTGATTTCCTTCAAATCAACTATATGAACCCTCATTCTTTAGAGTGATCTTCAACCTCTTAAAAGTGATTTTTCAAAACCTCATTTCCAAAACCAATTTTGAAAGAATCATTCTCTTTAATATTCAAGTCTTCAAAACTATCCATTCGATGTTAATTTTCACAAATTTTGCTCTCTTGAGTTTGTAGGTGAAATGGTTTTAAGACAACCCTTTCTTGAGTGGTTTCCAAATATCAACCATAGAATCCCAACATTCACTTGAGTGGTTTTCATAAAATGGTTTTCAAAAGCTTACTTTCAAGTTTCATGCATAAAACCACCCTTTAAAATCACCTTCCAACCCTAGGTTAACCTAACCTTAGTCAGTTAACCCTTGGTCACCTTAAATCTAGGTTAACTTAATCTTAGTTAGTTAACCCTAGGTCACTTTAACCCTTGGTTAACCTAACCTTAGTTAACCCTAGGTCACCTCAACCCTAGGTTAACCTAATCCAAGTTAGTTAACCCTAAGTTACCTTAAACCTAGGTTAACCTAACCCAAGTTAGTCAACCCTAGATTAACCCAACCTAGGTTAGTAAGCTTCAAGGTTCCAATTTAAAGACCCCTTTTCAAATAATCTTTCAAATAAAAAACCATTTTCATTACACACTTTCAAAACACCCCACTCTCTTGAGATTTCAAAAATCAATTCCAAAACTTTTTCAAACATCCCCACATTCTATACCTCCAAGGAGTTCTCCTAAACTTGTCTCAATTAAGATGGCTAGACACTTAACATTTTTCAAAAAATAATTTTTCAAATGCTTTCAAAGACTCACAATCTTAAGGTGTCCCTAACCTTTTATGGTTAAGGGATTCCAAGGGAATGTGATACATTAAACACAACCCTTAAGGTTGTCCATATTAGGGTTCCAAAACCCTAAGTATTTTCAAAAGCTCTTTTCAAGAATAATTTTCAAACATCACATTCTTGAAGCAACCCTAATCCTTCTATGGTTAGGATTGATCAAGTGTAAGTGAGATATTCAAGAAGAGTTCTATAACCCTAAAGTTTTAAAGAACCAAAGGGAAATCTCTAGCCCCTTTTTTCAAACATGTCTTTAAAACTTATTACCCTAAAGGAGTTTAGTTCTTTAATGACTAACCTCTTAAAGGTAAATGAAACATTAAAATTCCCTTTCATAAGGTGTTCAAAGACTAATTTCAAAATCATTTCAAGACAAGTTCATAAGAGCTCTTGTGACTCCAAATCCAATTTTCAAGTCCAAAATCAAATCTTTAAAACTTTCAAAACTCTTTTGAGTTATGTTAAAAAAATATTTTAAAACACTTCAAAATCCCATTTCAAGACCACTTTCAAAAACCTTCAAGTTCTATTCCAAAAATAGTCCAACATCCGATTTCAAATCAAAATTTTCAAGTCCTCTTTTCTCAAATACCACAAAGTGTCTTTCGACCTTTCCAAAGACCTTAAAGTGTCTTCAAACATTCCAAATGCCCTAATGCACCTAATTTCCATTGAGCTCTTGCCAGAACTATGAATGACCTAATTCTCGCCAAATGAGATACGTAGGCAACTTAAAATGGTGCAATCATAACCCTTACTTCAACTCAAATTCTCCTTTCAAAACCCCCCATATTTTCAAACATCTTTTTAATAACATGCTTCATGCATCATTCATCCAAATAGTGATTACCAAACCCCTTTTTAAAAACTCTAAAGTGGATATTAAGTGGATAATAGTAATCGGTTATTCTGGTGAATGAGCAAGGGTGATTAGACATGTAGGTACCGAAAGGATGGGATAGGGTGATAATCTTAGGATATCTTCCCTACACGTAACCAACCCCCGGACCATAAATTTCTGTTTTTGAAAGACCAAAATAGAATTATTTTATAATTAAAAAAAAAGGGCTTAAAATTTTTCAAAGGTTGTCAAACAACCTATTTTCTTAAAAACCCTTTCTTGAGGAAGTTTTTCAAAACCTTTTTCTAAAACCCTAAGGGAAATCTCCGAATTATACTTAGTTTTAGGTGACCTAACTCACCTTAATCAAGTTAGGTAGTGACTCCTGTTTTTTCAAAAGAGCCCTTAATCGAATCAATTTCACGTTTAAACCTAGTCGCACTTGCCCTTCTTGGAGGATGAGTTCTAATGACAGAGTACCATATTTTTTCCTGAGCCAAAAGGACTTTGTTAAAAATTGGGGTGACACACTCTTTATATAGGCTTAGCATTCTAAGAGTAGATCTATGGCAACCAATATTGGATCCTCTCTTGGATAATGTCAATCCACTAATAAACCCCCATATTTAATGGAACAAATTACAACTATTGAAAGAACCATATGAGAATTTATATTCAATCAATAGATTATGAGTTATGGAGGATTATTGTAAATGGTCCTGAGTTTCCTACTAAAACTATTGAAAGAGTAGTTATTCCTAAACTTGAGAATGAATGGGATGGAAATGATTTGAGGGTTTTACAAGCTAATGCTAAGGCCATGAATTTATTTTACTGTGCATTAGTCCCAAATGAATTTAATAGAATTTCTACATGTGAATCAGCAAAAGAGATTTGGGACAGATTGAAGGTGACTCATGAAGGTACAAACCAGGTTAAGGAATCTAAGATAAATATTCTTGTGCATAATTATGAAATGTTTAGAATGTTATTTGGAGAATCTATTAGTAAAATGTTTACAAGGTTTACTAATGTTATTAATGAATTAAAATCTGTTGGAAAGATTTATTCAAATAGTGAGCAGGTGAGAAAAATTCTTAGAACTTTGCCAAAAGTTTGGGAAGCTAAGGTGACTACTATACAAGAAGTAAAGAATCTCAACATTTTGTTGCTTAAGGAATTACTTGGATCTCTCATGACCTATGAGCAGACACAATGGCAAAATATTTAAGAAAAAGATAAGAAAAAGAAGAGGGTCATTGCTTTCAAATGCACTACTCTTGAAAATGAATCTGATAGTGATGAAGAAAATGAAGAAGAACTTGTTGTGCTCACAAAGAAATTTAAGAGATTTAAGTAAAAGAAGTGGAAAAGAGGAATGAAATCAGATGCTGAAGAATATTCCAGCAAGAATGGCTCTTCCATCATTTGCTTTGAATGCAAAAGACTTGGACACATCAAGCCTGAATGTCCTCTACTAAAGAAGAAAGGAAAGAAAGGCAAAGGAAGAAAGGCATTGACTGTAACCTGGAGTGACAATGAAGGATCAAGTTCTGAAAAAGAACTAGAGGCATTAGAAATTGCAAATTTGTGCTTAATGGCTCAAGAAGAGGAAGCTGAGGTATCATCTTCTAAAAATTCTGAATTTACTTTTGATGAACTACAAGATACATTTGATGATTTGCTTGCTAAATTTAAGAAATCTGGTATAAAGAATAGTTTTCTCAAAAAGATGATTGCTTCTCTTACAAAAGAAAATGAGGATTTGCAATCTGCAAATGATCTTTTGAAAAAGGAAAATGATGTTTTAAAAGAAAAAGTAAAAGATTTAGACAAGTCTCTTGCCAAGTGTGTTAAAGAAAAAGAAAATTGGACACCATTCTTAGAAAGCAAAAATATTCTCTTGACAAAGCTAGGATTGGGTATAAGCCTTTCAAAAACAAAAAGGTTTCCAAAAATCAGTTTAATGCTTCTTTTAGAAAAACTTAGATTAGATGTTATTATTGCCAAAAGAAAGGACACAAGACTAATCAATATTTTCTTATGAACAGATCATATGCTGCAAAAGAGACTTGAATTCCAAAAGGAACATTGAATACTAACCCCCAAGGACCCAAGATGATGTAGGTACCAAAGAACAAAACTTGAATTGTTTTTGTTGTCAGTTTGCCTACCATCCAATACAAAGAAAGACTATTGGTACTTGGATAGTGGTTGCTCAAGGCACATGATTAGTAATGAGTCTCAATTCACCAAGTTCATACCAAAGGATGAAGGAATGGTAACCTTCAGTGATAATAACAAAAGTTTGATATAGGGAACTCCAAGCTATTAAGTAATCCCATGGCCACATCAACCAAGTTGGATGGTGATGAAAAATGTACTCCTCTTGATAGTAAAATTTATAGAAGCATGATTAGTTATTTACTTAACCATATGTTATGTGAGTCTATGTGTGCTAAATTTCATGCTAATCCTAAATAATCATGCACTATGACTGTTAAGAATATTGAGCATGAGTAATCCCTTCAATTGATTAATTTTAATAATATATATATATATATATGTGTGTGTGTAATTGTTTGTATAAATGCTATGTATATGCTTATTTGCCTACTGATTCAATTTCATATCATTTGGAGACATATAAATTCATTTCATGAGTACAGGGGTCAACACATTTTATAAGAGTTAACACTTGTCGTTTTCAAAAGTAAAAAAATTGGTCTTTAGAGTTATGTGCTAACACCTGGTGTTTCATGTGTCAACACCTATAACAAGTGTCGACACCTCTACAAACATTAGATATACATTTTGCATAGATTTTAATTCATATTGTTAACTGATCTTCATCTGTTGCATTCCCAAAAACCAAGAATGATTTTTGCCTCTCATTCTACCTATTCAAATTTTGTAAATCAACTACTGTCTACTCAAACCTTTCAAAAAGAAGAAAGAGGTTAAGGAGAAAGCTTTGAAGAAGGAAACAATGAAATCTGGTACACCAGAAATGAGAAGCAGGAAGAGGAAATAAAAGGTTAAATCTTCTCAAATGTCAAAGAAATATTATTGAAAAAGAAGAGAGTGATTGGCTGAAAAATAATTTATATTTTGAAAAGATTTCTGTAAAGGTAAGTTACTTTGGCAACATACATATTGATCCATATGGCTGAAATTAAGAGATCTTGCTTACCCTATGAAAGAATCTTGATCAAGATCTTTAAGTTCTTTGGAAGAGGAGGTGAAGAAAAAAGTGATGTCAAAGACTAATAAATATAATCAGTTTACTCTGAAGAGAATGGGATATCAGTTGAATGAAGAAACAAGAATTGGATATTATTCTGAGGGGGAGGATACTCACATTAGGAGAAAGACATCTAAAGCAAAGAAAAGAGCCTCTAAAAGTTATAAAGCAAAATTCTTTCCATAATAACAACTTCTAGGATCACAAGGCTTATGATTGTGGAGAACAATGTGATGAAAATGTATAAAAAGGTTGTGGATATGAGCAACAAGGTAAAAGAAGAGATTACAAGAGCATTACTATGAACTAGACTCCAGCACAGCAAGAAGGGCCTTAAGCAGCAGCAGAAGTGGATGAGTACACTAGTGAGAAAAATGAATCTGCTGAGGATGACAATTCTTCATCTCAGTCTACATCTAAAGAAGAAGTTAACCCCTCTACTGTAAGAGTTACCCCTTCTGCTGGAACTGACTCTGGCACCCCTGCTCCTACACCTCCATCAGCCAGCACTCACAGATATGAGCTTCGACAAAGGGTTGGGGTAAAATTCTCTAACACAACAACAACCCCTCTTGACCTTTCTCCATCACCCTCTCCTAAAACATCCTGAACCACATTGCATTTGCATTTCCCACACTTGCATCTTTATTTTCTAAACAACTCATATGAAGAAAAAGAAGAAAAAGAAAGCACTTTACTCTTTGACAAGAAAAAGATTGTTTCTTATGAGGAGCCACTTATTAAACTTCAGCCTACCATTGCCACTAAAATCTCTCTAGTCTCTTCTGCCAAAACATCCCAAGAACCTTAACTTCCAAACTCTCTAAAGATCCAATTGATATAATCAAATTCCCACTCGCATGATTGTCATTAGCATTACATCTTTGCATTTAAAATTAGCTAAATACATGAATTGTGATCTTAAAGACAATTTATTTTGGTTTGCAATATTTTGTGAATATCATTTGTTTTGGATATTTTTATGGATGCTTATCTATATAAATGTTTTGATTGTTCCTTGATGAATTGATGATTTCTTGATGATGTTCGTTTGCTACCGAACAATAGTTATTTCTAAATGATAACATTTTTTGCTATTGTACCAGTCTTTAATTTCAATGTATATCTTTTTGATGAATTGACAAAAAGGGGGAGAACTATATAGAAAGGGAAAGAGCATTGATTACATGAGAAAGGGGAAGAAACCTTAGAATTGTTGAATGGTTGAACATTTATTAAAAAGAATTGAATGACATTGCTTATTGAGAAAAATTGAATGATATTGTTTATTGAGAACTGACTTTTGTTACACACTATTGACTTGTTAAGTTACTTTTGGATAAAAAGGGAGTAACTATTTCGCTATGGTACTTATATGCTTTAAGGTTTTGTCATCATAAAAAAAGAGGAGATTATTGGATCTATGCCTTGATTTTAATGATGACAAACCATTATGCTATTTTTCTAATGAATTTACTTTATGTGCAGAAAATATTTATTAATTCTATTCACACATTGCTTAATAATGATTATAATCAAGGATGTGATTAGAAGATTGTTTTGGAAAGCTTGATAAATGAGTTTGAATGAATTAGATGGTTGTTTGATTAATCTTACAAGAAGCTAAAGGTACTCTAAATTATTGACAATCATTGAAGAAAAGAAGACAAGCTTTGGATGCATACCATAGTGGATTGAATTGTTGGGGACTGCGGAATTTCTCACAACCTGGCTATAGTGTATACGCATATTATCAAAAATTCTGATCTGATTAGCATAGCCTAATCTACGTGATTAGAATCGTACCTTCGAGATCTCTCTAGTTTGATTCAGAATAACAAGAATCAGCACTAAGCACAAAGCAACCGCTCAAACTCAACCTTCGGACTTCTGTTGTATTCCTCGTACACGCCTTGCTCTATAGAGAGTGGGCTCGCCGCTGCTAGGGTTTCTCTTTCTTACAAAAACGTGTATCTCTCAATTATGTGCAGAGTGTAACCCTATCAGCTCTTAGAGCGCGTATATATAGAGGCTACAATAGGGACCATAGGATTAATATAACTAGGACTTCCTACACAAATAAGGACTCCTAATCCAACCAGGATTAATCCTTATTTACGTAAATTATAATTTATACCACTAACGAATTATAATTGCACTCCCTATTATACTAGAAATTATATTTCGAGCTCCATATTATTAAATGTTTATTTATCTCCCCACGTTAAGATTACAAATACCAGTCTATTAAATTAAATTACTGACAATTAAATTTAATAGACTTATTTAATTCCTTGAGACCTTCCACTTAACTTATTTGATATGTTGGATTCATAATCCACCTGCACGATTTGACATAATCAACACTTATAAGCTTCCTCAAGGGGGTATCATCAATCCCTATGTGAGGACGTGGATTCCATCAATAATAAATATTCACCATACACGTAATGTTATTATCCAACTCACTGAGTTTATTGACCCACAAAGAATCTCACTCTTCTGTCAATCAAAACAATAAATACTACATGCACGTGTCTATTTAATATATTAGGATTAAGAGCACAAGCACTCATAATAATCTTGAGGTATTAATTGTTTTATATAGTCAGTATAAAAAATTACCTCAACACGGTCCTGTTCAATACACACAAAGTGTACTAGTGCAAGGAGTTTGAACTATATTGTTCCCCATAGTCAAGACAGACATATTAAAATCTTGTACTACAGTCGTACTGATGGTGTGTCCATTTCCATCTAAGACTGTGAACGATAAACTTATATTCCATAAGAACCGATGATCTAATCTTCCGTGTGTAAGTCGTACTCTATACACCAAATCATCTACTATATAGAATAAGAGACACACATGCATAATCATTAAATAAATAACGCAATGCAAACATTTCTCACACAGATTCTCATTCAAATGGAATAACTAATTTATTAATAAATACTAAAGCCATTACATAAAGCATGTCTTTTAGTATAAATTTCCAACAAATAACTTGAAGATTAATAGAAAAACCTTACAAAGAAATTATTGGATTGATTTCAATTCAAAGAGATTGAAGGTACTCTACATGTTCAACTTTATTTGAAGAATGAGCTTTAAAGACTTGGAAGCCTTAGTGGATCAACTGAAGCAGAAGCTACTGAAGTCTCTGAAGAAGCAAAGGTGCTGACATCTCTCATAGGAGCTGACACTTTCTGGACTTCTACTCTTGAAGAACTGAACTTGAAAGCAATAAGTGCTGACACCTAGTTTAAGAGGTGCTAACACTTAACTCTAAAAAAGTCAGGAAGAGTAAGTCGACTCTCGTATTAGGTGTCGACACTTGCTTCTTCAGTTCTTTTCTTTTTGTCGTTCAGGTGTCGATTCTCGTATTGGGTATTGACACTTGATTCTTCATTTTTCTTACCCAAGCTCTTTGGAATCACAGGTGTCGACTCTCGTATTGGGTGTCGACACTTTCTTCTTCAGTTCTCTTTTTTTTGTCGTTCAGGTGTTGACTCCCGTATTGGGTGTTGACACTTGTTGCTTTAGTTTTCTTCCCAAACCTCTTTGGAACCTGGACGAAATTTGGGCAGTAACGGTAACATTTTTGAATGTTCTGCAGCACTCAATTCGTATTAAATGCACTCTTTCCACTCTCTAACGGCTAGATATAATACAAGACTATATATACAAGGTCTCTAAAGCATTTATAAAGGAAGATACAAGATTATAAAGGTCATTCATTAGATTCAAAGAGATATTCTGCACTTCACTGATATATTCTTCTTGTTCCTCATCTGTGAGGATTTTTATTGAGCTGCAACTTGCACATTTACTTTTTGTGAGAGTACTCATTATATTAAACTTCTTCATTACTCTTAGGTTGGGTTATAACCTGTAAGTTTGAGTGTTCTTGGGCAAAAACACTTGTAAATTTGAGTGAATCTAGGACAAAATCACTTAGGGTTTCAGAGTTTGGTATAAACACTTGTAAAAAGTGAGCTGGGCACTTGGAGAACTAGCAAGCTGTGTAAAGAGACTTTACATAGTGGAGGATCCCCTTGAAGGAATCAAGAAAGAGAGGACGTAGGCACAAGAAGGCTGAACCTCTATAAAATCTTGGTGTCTTCCTTGCTCTGTTTTATTTTCTGCACTACATTATCTTGCTTGTTGCATTGCATTGACTGGCTTGCATTGCATTTTGGTTTTATTGCCTTAATTTTTGAAAACCCCAATTCACCCCCCCCCCCCCCCCTTGGGTTATTGTTTCGGGCCAACAAATGTGAAACCATTGTTAACAAGCTGCAAGAAACTAAAAAAGAGTTGCAAGAAAGCAATGATTTCAAGAAAAAAATAGAAGAAAAAGTGAGATGTCTTGAGAAAGTGTTGATTGTGGTAAATGCAAGTTTCAAATGCCAAGTAAGAGTGACTGGAAAATTAGAGCATATAATCAGCATTCAAAAGGACGCATACAATAAAAGTGGTATTGGATATTGGAGATGCACCTTCATCATCAAATGCACCCAAGGAATCAAAACCTGTTCAGTCCCTCAATGAGCAAGGTTTGAAAAATCAACGTGCACCAAGTTATCAATCACAAAGGCGCAAGGTAAGTCGACCAAAAGTAAATGTTATGCCCTTTTAGGTAAATGCTTACCCTTTTCATGCTGCATTTGTACCCATTTTTCATCACTATGGTATTAAAAGACACATTAGACCAAATTATTTAAAAGACTTAATGTTCCAAAAATGAAAGTTCAAACTAAACATGTGTATCGGAATAAGTTTTACAACAATCGGTTTCAAGTCTTGGCTGATGATTATAATCAATCACTATCAAATATTCAGAAATCCCATCTGAATAATTAGCCAAGAGGAAAGTATTTTTTAAAAAAAAACTTTAGACAAAATCATTTTGATCAAGCCCAACATTTTCAACCTAAAGTGATTGACAAAAATGTTAAATCAAGACAACCACTTTTGTGGGTAAGAAAGCAAGACCTTAATTGTTATGTTGCACACACAGCCTTAAAAGCTCGTGATTCTAATGTGTGGTCCTTGATAGTGGTTGCTTGTCGTGCCCAGATTTTTCGCACTCGAGGAATACTCACACAAGCGGAAAAAATGTTGTACTCTCTCGTTAAAACTCACCCTCCTAAAAGAATGAGTGCGACTAGGTTTGAATTGAAAGTTTGATTTGAATAACGGGCTTTTAGAAAAAGATTCGGAGTCACCACCTAACTTGATTAAGGTGAGTTAGGTCACCTAAAAACTAAGAATAATCCGAAGACTACACTTAGTGTTTTTGGAAAAAGATTTTGAAAATATCTCCTCAAGAGAGGGTTTTTAAGAAAAAACAGGTTGTTTGGCAACCTTTGAAAAATATTTAGCCCTTTTTGAAAAATAACTCCTTTTGGTCTTTGAAATCAGTGATCCTAGGTTCGGAGGTTGGTTACGTGTAGGGAAGACGCACTAAGCCATGACCCTACCCCGCCCTTTCGGTATCTACATGTCAATCTACCCTAGATTCACCTATGAAAGTCTTCAGCTAACTATTGTCCAATCCTATCCACTTTGAAAAACAATTGTTTGAAAAGAAACTAACATGATGCATGATATGCATGTGCAAGAAAAGAGATTTAGAAATAGATTTGAAAAGAGTTTGATTTGATTTGAAAACAAAGAGATAGAAGCTTGAATTTGAAGATTGAATTTGAATTTGGAAATTGAAATTGAAGATTGAAAATAGAAATAGATCATAGAATTGGAAACTTGAAGAAAATTGTAGGATTGGAGATTGGAAAGAAACTGTAGAATTGGAAATTTGAAAAATGTTGTGACCGCACCCATGAGGGTTGCCTACGTATCCTTTTGGAGGAATCAGGTCATTCGTAGTTCGGACAAGAGTCCGATTGAAAATAGAAGAGTTGATTGGAAGAAGAAAATGATTGAGTTGGAAATTGGATTAGAAGATTGAGAGATTGAACTTTGATTGGAAGATTTGAAAAGACTTGACTTCGGAAAACTTGGTTTTAGGAAACCTAGACTTAAGAAAGACTTGAGATTTAGAAAAGATTTAACTCAAAAGGTGGACTTGGAAAAATTAAGAAAGATTGGATTTAGGAAGGATTCAAATTAGGAAAATTCTGATTTAGAAAAGTTTTGAATTAGGAAAGTTTCATTTTTGGAAAATTTCGAATTAAGAAAGTTTTGAATAAGGAAAGTTTCGAAATTAGGAAAGTTTTGAATTAAGAAAGTTTCAACTTAGGAAAGTCTTGAATTAGGAAAGGTTAAGAAAGTTTTGAAAATAAGAAAGTTTTGAGTTTAGAAAGTTTTAGATTTGGAAAGATTTAAAGTTTAGGAAAGTTTAAAATTTTGGAAAGATTCAAAGTTTAGAAAGATTTAACTTGAGAAAATTTTGAATTTAGAAAGCTTTGAATTTGGAAAGATTTGAAATTTGGAAAGTTTAAGATTTAGAAAGTTTTAGAGTTTTAGAAAATCTTGAGATTAAGAAAGGTTTGAATTTAAGAAAGATTTAAAAACTTAGGTTTGAAAAGTTAAGATTTGAAAAGAGGATAGAGTTAGGAAAGGGTTGAATTAGGAAAGATGTGGAAGCTTAATGTTTTAAGGAAAGATTTGAAAGTTTTAGGAAACTTAAGATTTAGGAAAATAGGAGATTAGGAGAGATGTTGGACTAAGAAAGATTTAGATTAGGAAGGGTTTGGATTTTGTTCCTCAAATAGAAGGTTTGATTTTGTTTCAAAAAAAAGGAGGATTGGATCTGGTTTCCTAAACGGGAAGATTGGATTTGGTTTCCTAAAGGAAATATGGGATTTGGTTTTCTAAAGGAAAGATGGAATTAACAAGGATTTGGAAAGAGAAGTTTCTAGAAACCCTAGATTTGGAAAATTTTAGTTTTGACGTAGAAAAGAGGTTTTGGAAATGTGTATAGTTTTGATGTGAAAACAAAAGATTTTGGAAACTCAAGTTTTAAGCCAAGTTTGAAAACCATATTTTTGGAAAGAAAATTACGGTTTCCTAATTGTGGGTTCTAGGGCTTGACTTGGGCACCAAGAAAAAAGGATTTTTGGAAAGTGCGTTTTTGGAAACACGTTTTTGGAAGGAAATCCTAGAGAGTAGTTTCTAGAGGGAAGATTTTGAAGAGAAAGTTTTTGGAAAGATTTTGAGAAGGAGATTATTGGAAAGAATTTTTAGAAAAGATTTTTAAGGAGCATTTTTAGAAAGTGGATTTTGGGGAGAGGATTTTGGAAAGGAGATCCTAGTGAGGAATTTTTTAGAAAGAGATTTAGGAAGAGTTTTTTCTAAAAAGGAAACCTAGGAAATGTTTTTGAAAAGTGGACTTTGAAGAGAGCATTTTGGAAATGAGTTGGAAAAAGGAAGTTTTGAAAAATAGATTTTTGGAGGGAGTTTTTGAAAACTTTGGAAAGGAGAATTTTTAGAAAGCATGTTAAAAAAGGAAGTTTTAGAAAAAGAGACTTTTGAAAAGAGAGCTTTTTGGAAAGTATAAAAACGTCTCACTTTTCTAAGGCAATTTTAACCATAAGAAGGTTAGAACCACTTTAGGAAAGTGGTTTTGAAAACAATAAGATTTGAAAATATGGACCATAAAAGTCACTTTAAATGTAACACTTTGCTAAAGCAACCCTAGCCATGGAAAGGCTAAAATCACCCTAGGATTGTGATTTTGAAAACAAGTTTTGAAAAGGAGATTTTGATGCAATTTTGAAAACAAGTTTGAAAATGAATTTGAAAACAACTTTGAAAACGATTTTTGGAAGATGCAAGATCATGATATGCACAATGCAAGTTTGGGGTCGTGAATATACAAGGTTAAGGCTTCACCACATAATCAAGGGGGGCCAGACCCACGTAGTCTCCGGTTAGCCTAAAGGAAAGCCCCCGACACGGTGACTCTCCAATAGTCTAATCCTGCACATGGACTGGGAGTCCCCTTGTTTCAAGCATGCAAAGAAAGGAGGGAAAGAGATGGGGAATTAAAATAAAGAAAACCCAAGTGGGTTAGGAGAGAGAAAAGAGAGAGGGGAAGTGCGAAAATTTAAATAGAAAGCCTACTGTATGTCTTGTTTATTTTGCGCGCCTTACTTGTCTTCGGTCTTTGTCTTGATCTTTATCTTCAATCTTCAGGAGTTGTCTTCAATCTTCAAAATTCAGATTGCAGCTCTTCAAGTCTTCAAAGGAGGGTTGGAGGCTAGTGTATTAGTGTATGGGGGTGTGTATGAGTGTATAGGAGGCTAGGGTTTAGTGTACAGTGGCTAGGGTTTAAAAAACCTAGAGAAGCTAGGGTTTTGGGAGTGTACGAACTCTGTGTATCGAAAATTAGGATTTTTGAACTAAGTTTGCGGACCTCTTTCACGTTGGAAGATGCTCTGTATTTATAGAGAGAGAAATGCACTGGCGCCTGTTGCAGTGGCGCCAAGCCAAACATTACACTAGTGCCACTAGGAGTGGCGCCAGGCCATTTTTTGGCTTGGCGCCCCTAGTAGTAGCGCCATCCATTGGGGAAATTTTTAAGGTCAACAAGCAACGTATCTTTGACTAGATTTGGGCGCCTATACTAGTTACTACCATGCAATTTTTAGCCTGGTTTCACTATAAGTGACTCCGAAAAGTTCGAGAACGATTTGAAGAGGCCGAGAATGACCCGGAAGGCCGGAAAGAGCAGGAACACTTAAAATAGTGTTTCGGAGGTTTTTGACTTGGAAAATAAGAATAGGATGTGTCGGAAGGGTTGACCGAGCCTTTAAGGGCAAAACGGTCAATCGGGCCGGAAAGCTACCGGGATGGACTTGGATTGTCCCAGAAGAAGACTCGAGATTTGGAAACATTATTCAGAATGTTCCCAAAGATTTCCGGCTTGATACCTAGAGCCGGTGTGGTCGGAAAAAGGTGACCGACCCACCAGGGGCAAAACGGTCATTTTGTACCGAGTTTGCCGGAAATTGATTCGGAATGATCCAAAAAGGTAGAGAAAGGTTGAGAGTACTATAAAAAGCATTCTCGGGAGGTTACCGGTTTGATACCCATAGCCGGTGTGGTCGGAAAAGGAGACCGGCCCACCAGGGGCAAAACGGTCATTTTGTACCGGGTTTGCCAGAGTTGACTTGGAATGATCCGAAAAGGTAGAGGAAGGTCGGGAATACTATAAGAAGTATTCTCAAAAGGTTACCAGTTTAATACCCAAAGCCGGTGTGGTTCCTAGGGCGTTCGGATGCCTAGGGACAAAATGGTCATCCTGACCGAAAAGTCTCAGAAAAGGCCCAAGGGGCAGTTTGGTCATTTTTCACCGAAGTGGGCTAGCAGGCACTGGTGTTGACCTGGGTTTTAAGTGTTTCCATCACTCTGACGGCGGTCGTCGTGACACAGGGGTTTGTTGGCAATTCCCTATATCGACCTATTTGTGAGTATTTTCGCTACTCGAACGGTTATGATGTTCGCGAGTATTTTCGCTACTCAGACCGTCTCGAGGAATAAACTGTCTCGAGAGAAGGATTGGAAAGGGGTATTATCGTCTCCAAAAAGATATGCCAGATTTGGGACCGTCTAGAGGAATAAACTGTCTCGAGAGAGGGATTGGAAAGGGGACTTACCGTCTTTGGAAAGACGTGCCTAATTTGGAACTGTCTCAAGGAATAAACTGTCTCGAGAGAGGGATTGGAAAGGAGACTTACCGTCTTCGGAAAGACGTGCCTGATTGGGACCGTCTCGAGGAATAAACTGTCTCGAGAGAGGGATTGGAAAGGGGACTTACCGTCTTCGGAAAGACGTGCCTGATTTGGGACCGTCTCGAGAGATAAACTGTCTCGAGAGAGGGATTGGAGTTGGAATTGGAGAAAGCAATGCTCCTAAGGGCATTTTGGTCATTTGGCCTCTATTTGGGTCTGACGGGCCCGCAAAGCGATGGACAGATGGGATTTAGACTTAGAAAGTTGGTTTCGATTGGAATACGCCCATAATGACTTGAACACAAGTCTGGACGGAGTGTAGACTGCCGAGCGGTCAAAAATAGGGTGCTTACATTGCTCAAGACATATGTGTGGCAACAAGTCTATGTTTACCACACTTGAAAAATGTAACGAAGGTAGTATTACTTTTAGAGATGGGAGTACTGTCAAAGTCATTGGAAAAGGTAACTTTACTACACCTAGAATACCTCAATTGAATGATGTATTGTATGTAGACAGTTTGAAAGCTAATCTCATAAGTATAAGTCAAATGTGTGACAACAAATACCAAGTTTTGTTTTCAAAATCAAAATATTCTATTCTGAATAAAAAAAAGTATTTGTATCATGTATGGGCTTCGTACCTCAGACAATTGTTATGGGATTATGACTTCAAATAACATTAAATGTCATTCTGCCAAGTCAAATGAAGTAGAACTATGGCATGAAAGGTTAGGTCACATAAATTTCAAAGACCTGTCAAAATTGATAAAATCTGAACTCGTGAGTGGGATTCCTAAATTGGGAAAACCTTTGCATGTTGTGTGTGGATCATGTCAATTGGGTAAAAAAATACTAACTTCTCACAAAAAGTCAAAACGTCTTGCTACCAAAAGTCCATTAGAACTTGTTCATATGGACCTTATGGGACTAACTTGCATTGAAAGTATCAGAGGTAAGAAGTACATTTTTGTTGCCGTGGATGACTATTCTAGATTTAACTCGGTTAATTTTATTAGAGAAAAGTCTAACACGTTTGATGTGTTTAAATCATTGTGTAACAGGTTACAGACTGAAAAGAATCGAACAATTGGATGTATTGTTCGAATAAGAACTGACCATGGCAAGGAATTTGAGAACTCTGATTATGCTAATTTTTGTGATGTACAGGGGATAAGGCATGAGTTTTTAGCTCCGAACACTCCACAACAAAATGGAGTTGTTGAAAGAAAGAACTGCGTTATTCAAGTAATGGCTCATGTAATGCTCCATAGCAAGTCTATCCCAATCAAATTTTGGGCAGAAGCTGTCAATATTGCATGCTATGTGATCAATAGAGTTACTTAAGACCTGGTTCAAGACAAACTCCATATGAGATATGGAATGGTAAAAATTCAAATGTGAAATACTTTCGAGTTTTCTGAAGTAAATGTTACATTCTAAGGGATCGTGAATAATTGGGAAAGTTTGACTTCCGGAGTGATGAAGGGATATTTCTTGGCTACTCAATTGATAGTCGTGCTTATGATATGTATAATTTTAATACCTTAATTGTCACTGAATCTGCTTATGTTGTGGTGGATGACTCAGGTTCACACAAGGTTAGAAATAATAACGATGAGCTAAACGCCCCTGCACAATCTATTGATGACCAGGTAAAAATGGAGAATGAAACAAATTTGAAACAAGTTGAGGAAGACCAACTTGTTGAATCAATACCTACTCATGCTGAAACTCCAAGGAAAAAAGAACCATCTACTAGAGTCAAGTTAAATCATCCAATCACACAAGTTATCAGTGAGGTGACTAGTAGGATTAAGACAAGGCATCATGTAAGAAATGAGGTAAATTTTACTTGCTATACATCTACTTGTGAACCAAAAAATGTTAAAGATGCTTTATGCGATGATCATTGGGTATGTGCAATGCAACAAGAATTGAAACAATTTGTTAGAAATGATGTTTGGTTTCTTATCCCTAGGCTTAAGAACACAAATGTTATTGGTACCAAACGGATTTTCAAAAATAAAATTGATGAACATGGTACCGTGTTTAGAAATAAGGCAAGACTTGTGGCACAAGGGTATTCGCAAGTTGAAAGAATTGATTTTGATGAAACATTTATTCTAGTAGCAAGACTTGAGTCAATTAGAATAATGTCATCTGTGGCTTGCTACTTACAATTCAAATTGTTTCAAATGGATGTCAAAAGTGTCTTTCTAAAGGGTGTCCTACAAGAGGAAGTTTTTGTTGAACAACCAAAAGGATTCGAAGATCCTCATTTTCCAAAATCATATTTTTAAATTGAAAAAGGCTCTTTATGATTTGAGCAAGCTCCCCATGCTTGGAATGAAAGACTCGCGTCTTTTCTGCTGCAAAATGACTTTTCATAAAGGGGAGTATATAAAACATTGTTTATCAAAACACAAGACAAACATATTTTGATTGCTCAAATTTATGACGTCAAAATGGTATAAAAATGTATTTTTACCTTGAAAAGGACCTTGTGAGACATATAGGGTTTTTGACTATCAATTGCACAAACAGAATTTTACATGAGATTGACATTCCATCAAATTCAAAGTACAATAACTTAATTACTATAATTAAAAATAAATATTCTAAAGTAAAATTTAGTGTAAAGTAAAAAATACAAAGTGTAATTTATCCATTCCATTTTAGAGCATTCCCAATCTCTTCCCTTCTTGATCAGCCGATTGGACAGTCATTATCACATATATGATATAGCTCTGTACTCTGTACCAAGGGTGGGAGCATACGACTTGATTGAGGAAGTCGAAAGCATTGTCGTGCACATGTCTGTTCCTACGAGAAATTATCCCACATCAAAATAATAACATGACGTGCTTAACCTATTAATTTATGTCAACTTAATGTGTTGGTCAATCCCATTAATTGGACATAGGAAATGTCCTTTGAAAAACTAACAATGTGGGACATGTGACACTCAATTATGAACTAAAATCATTTATCTCCTTTACGTGTCTCCTTCTCAGCCTCATTAATTTTATTGGTCCACCATTATTAATGTGACAAATATAAAGATTTATTACTAAAAAAAAATTTCTTTTCACATATTTGTATATTTATTATATTAATGATGTAGATCAATAAAATTAATAAAAATGAAAAAAAGGCACACTAAGTAAATAAAAAATCTAAATCTCTCAATTACTCCAAGGATATTCTACGTCATTGTGCTCGCATAGTGTTTTAAACCCATTAGATAATTTCTTCCATTCCTGGTCATCCTGTGAAGTTGTCCACATCGGATGGCTCCTAAAAAAAAAAGCCTACCACGTAGGACTATGGCGCAGTCTTCACATCAAACCATGTGTTCAAACTTTGTCCTTTCATGTTTTATCCAAACTCGTGTTTAAATTTCCAAAGTTGTTTTAAGAAACTTATTTCAATATATAGTCTAAATTACTGTACTTCTTAATATTGCAAAGACAAACAAGTGAGACCAAAAATATATATGATGACACGCCCTAATTTTGCTAACTGATTCAGTTATTCAAGTCTTTTGGACTTTGCATCATAGTACTCCTTGTTTACCTGACACAAACGGTTTTTCAGTTTTATCCTGCTACGAGAGTAATTTGCAACTTTATTCAGGGAGACAAGGAAAGCGGCTTTACTAAACTCATTTCTAAGGAAAGAAGTCTTAGTAAAACGTTTACATCCCATAGTTTTTCCACATAAGATAATCGTATATATAGTTTGTGTTTAAGGGAGATACGCTATGCGTATGCCTGACAACGGATTGGGCCTAATCCGGCTCTGATTCGGATTCAATCCGTTAGATCCACATACAATTATTCAGATTCAACAAAGAGATCCGGTGAGACCCGGATTCACTAGATTAGTTTATTTTGGATCTGATATGGTTAAATCTAGTAGATCCGATTATGGATCCGAAACTACTTTTAATACTTTTTTCCCCTATCTTCACATTATTAAGCCATTTGAGATGAAAACCTATTCTCTCTCTCTCTCTCCTTTCAATTTTTTTTCAGTTTTCAACATACATATATTGAGTTTCCTTGCCACCGTGGTTGAAATCGTGGTATTCCTTCAGCATGAAAACCCAACAATCCGATTGCCACCAACCACTTCCACTTTCAGTATACATATATTGTTTTTACTGCTCATACAAGAGGGTCAGTGCCTTCATCCACTATTTTAAGCAATGTTGTGGGTGTCTTAGTAGGTGACTCACTTGGGTCTCTTCTTGATCTACGAGCAATTTGGTTTTGTGGCCTTGGTTGGCTTCATTCTGTTCTAGGTTTGTGTTGATCTAATACCAAGATCAAGATTTAGTGTGATGTAGGAGTTTTTCGGGATGGATTTGAGACGTTGATTTGAAGAAAATGGACGGTTGCAGATGAGATGAGGTTTTTTGGGGGCGATTGTGACTTTGATTTCAAATTGAGACCCATCGAATTCGATCCAAGCCTCTCAACGTTGTTTGCCGACGTCGAATAAGATAGAGAAGAAGAACGAGGTCAAGAATGAAGAAATCGCAGTTGAATTGGAACTGGGTTTCATATGAACTCGAGATCGGTAAAAGGCTCAGCCGATAGAGAACTAGTTCGAGTTGTTCAGTCTAATTAGAACTGGTTTGATGAAGTCGGTGGTGGTGGCATTGAAGGAATTGAAGAGAAAATCAAGGGCAAAAATGGAAGGCAAAATTGTAAGGTGGAGGAGGAGGAGGAGGAGCAACAGTGGGAGCATCTAAATAGATTCACCGAGTACGGTGGTCGCAGCCTCGCAGCCAACGAAGATCTAAGAAAAACGGAATGCATAATCGCTACGTATGCTGACGATGTTGGTTCACAAGAACCTGAATCCACTCTTTTTGTGAGCATGGTCTTTGGTGAAATCATTCCTTTTCTCACAGTAAAAAAAAAAAAAAAAAAAAGCAGTGGATCGGGTTTGGGTTTGGGTTTGATCCGTTTGATAACAGATCGGGTCTATACTAATGAAATCCGATCCACAAGATTTAAATTTGGATCAGATCTATATCTTATCAAATCTGGGTTTGTTTGTTGGGGACTGTGAAATTTTTCACAACATGACTATAATGCATACGTATAATACCAAAAAATTTTATCTGATTAGCATAACTTGATCTACTTGATTAAAATTATACATTTGAGATCTTTCTGACTTGATCCCGAATAACAAGTAACAGTAACAAATACGAATTAACTGCTCGAACTTAACATTCGAACTTCTATTGTATCTCTCGTACACACTTTACTCCAGAGAGAATGGACTCACAGTTGCTAGGGTTTCTCTTCCTCACAAAAACATGTATTTCTCAATTATGAGCAAGTGTAACCCTAGTTACTCTTAGAGTGCATATATATAGAATCTACAACAGGGACCATAAAATTAGTATAACTAGAGCTTCCTACACAAATAAAAATTTCTAATTCAACCAGGATTAATCTCTATTTACGTAAATTATAATCTTTACCACTAATGAATTATAATTGCATTCCTTATCATATTAGAAATTATATTTCGAGCTCTATATTATTAAATGCTTATTTATCTCCCCACGTTAAGATTACAGACGCCCGTTTATTAAATTAAATTACTGACAATTAAATTTAATAAACTTATTTAATTCCTTGAAACCTTTCACTTAACTTATTTGATATGTCGGATTCATGTTAGATATAATCAAAACTTATAAATTTCTTCAATGGGGTATCATCAATCCTTATATTGGGATGTGAATTCTAGCAATAATTAATATTCACCATACACGTAATGTTATTGTCCAACTCACTGAGTTTATTGACCCACAAATCTTCTGTGAATTAAAACAATAAACACTATATGGACGTGTCTATTTATTATATTAGGATAAAGAGCATAAGCACTCATAATAATCATAAGATATTAATTGTTTCATATAATCAGTATAAAAACAATTACCTCAACACGGTCCTGTTCAATACACACAAAGTATACTAGTGTAAAGAGTTAGAATTATATCGTTCTCCATAATCAAGACATACATATTAAAACTTTATACTACAGTTCTACTAATGGTGTGTCCAGTTCCATCTAAAACTATAAACGATAAGCTTATATTCCATAAGAACTGATATCTGATCTTCCGTGTGTAAGTTATACTCTACACACCAAATCATTTACTATACAGAATAAGAGACACACATGCATAATCATTAAATAAATAATGCAATGCAACCATTGCTCACACAGATTCTCATTAAAATGGAATAACTAATTTATTAACAAATGCTAAAGTCATTACACAAAACATGTCTTTTAGTATAAATCCCTAACACTATCGGATCCGGACCATACCCGGTCCATTGACAAGCCTAGCTATGAGTAAAGCGATGTTGTCGTGTTCGTTTAATAAAAAACGGAGTACCGAATGGGCTAGGTGGGAGGCACCGGGGGATGCAAGTTACGTGTGAGAGCTGACAACACGTAAATTGGAGGCCAGAGTTGGGAAATATTCATTTTCTCACTTACTTTTAAAAAACGATGTGTATCTGGGCTTCGGGTACTGAATGAGCCAAACGGGGTCCGATTAGCATGAAACTTGGCAAAGTAGCATCGGGGGGAGGGGGAGAGTGATGTGTGAGAGCTTATGGCACGTCAATTGGAGGCAATAAAGTTACAAGAGAATCTTTATTTTCTCACTTATTCTCTAATAAACTTGGTTTTTTAGAACTTTGGGGTACGAACGGGCCAAACAGGGTCCATTTAGCATGAAACCTGATAGGGGGTAATAGGGGCACAAGAGTGACGTGTGGGAGCTACAGACACGACAATCAGAGCCTTCGTTAGGAAGTTATGATAATTTCAATTGAATTAGCTAGTGTGGAGTTTTTCTGATATAAGCGAGTTTGTAAATTTTTTTAAGAAAACGGTTTTACTAAAACTGGTTTTAGTGTATCCTTTGAAAATACCAAACCTATACACGCTTTTGTATGTGTGGGGAAAATAGAGGTAGAAAGCGGGTCTATTAAAGAAAGCGACATTACTAAGCCTGCTTTCCATGTCTCACTGAAATAAGTTGAAAATCATTTCCCCTGCCCCGGGAATAAAGATGAAAAATCACTTCTGTCAGATAAACAAGCCCTATCCACTTTTCTTCCATTGCTGAGATACAAAGAAAAATAAAATATTATTCAAACTACAATTTGTTTATGTTGTTATGATGTGTGTATGTGGATATATATATCTATATATAAGTTGTTTAATCACATTTCGTGATATGTTAAATCAAATTCGCTTATTTATTTTGCTTCAAACTTCAAGCCCGCGATTTTTATTTGAAACTAAACTGTGAGTTGCACACACTTTGCGCGTGCCTCACTCTCTAGTAATAAGTAAAATAAATATGTTTCTCTAAAATCATATATATATATATATATATATAGTCCTTACTCATCCTCTTAACAAATAAATATTTCCAAACAAAGCTTTCTAAAAAACCCAACCTTTTCCAACACCGTTTGTGAAGCTTTATTAAACCCCCTTGGACTCTCTCCAAAACTCCTCTCTAACTCCTTGAATCACCCTTAAAATTTATGAATACTCGCTCCATTGTCTAAAACTCTATTTTGACTGACAAACTTAATAATATCTCTCAATTTGCCCACTTTGTGAATTTTTGAATGCCCCTTTTAAGTACTTGGTTTGAATGAAAGGATCACAAACAATCACAAAATTTTAAGAATATTTGTACAAAACCTTTTCCTCAATACTTTGCATTTAGATTTACATAAATTATACTTTGTAATATTGTACTTTACACTTAATTTTTATACTTTTAATTTGTTACAATGTTACCCTTATATAAGTATCCATTTGTGCAATTAACGGTCAAAAGCCCTGTGAGTCTCACGTGATCCTTTTTCAAGAATAAAAATGTCATCAGACCTAACTCTCATGTGAGTTAATAAGACAATTGGAGTTATTTTGTAACATTAATTTCGTTTTATATATATAATGACTTATTTTTCAAAGACTTTGAGATACATTAGTGAGAGATGAGGGTGTTTTGACGTCAAAGTGGTATGAAAATATATTTTTGTCTTGAAAAGGATCCTGTAAAACGTATAGGGTTTTTTATCGTCAATTGTACAAATAAAATTTTATATGAGATTGATATTGTAATAAATTAAAAGTATAAAAACTTAATTGTTATAATTAAAAGTACATATACTGAAGTAAAATTCGATGTAAAGTAAAAATACAAAGTGTAATTTACCGATTCCATTTTAGAGCATTCCCAATCTCTTCCCTTCTTGATCAGTCGATTGGACAGTTACAAAGTGTAATTTACCCATTCCATGTTATTATATACTATCACATATATTTCTAAACACATTCAAATGTCCAATATTTTTTGAAGTCAAGTCATCGTCTATTTTTTTTTATTTTTTATTACAACAACTTGTAAATAAAACATGGTAATGAAATCACTATTTCTTTTTTCAAATCTAGTCATCATGAAATTTTTTATTGCTGCAAGTTGCAATAAAATAAAGTTAGTAACATTTAATAAAAGAAGATTATGATACCAGCTAACCAATTGCTCTTTTAGTCAAGTCACCTTGAATATTTTTTTTTTTTTTTTTGCAGCAACTTTGTAAATAAAATACGGTATTGATAATAATGAAACCAATTGGTATTTGGTGTCAAGTCATCATGATATATATATTTTTTTTTATTGCAGCTACTAGTAATAAAATGAGATTTTTTTGGGTAAATTCATCATGAATTTTTTTATTGGAGCAATTTGCAAAAAACAAGGTAATAATATTAACAAAACTATTTTTTTTTTTTTTTTAGTCAAGTCATCATGAATTGTTTATTGCGTCTATTTGTAATAAAATAAGGTCATCGACCTGTAATAAAAATAAAGCAATGATACTAACACAACCAGTTGGTTCTTTGAGTCAAGTGATCATCATGAATTTTTTTTTTTTTATTGCAGCAAATTATAAATAAAATATAGTAGCGATGCTAACTTCGTAAGCCTATTTATTGAACGTCAGTATGTAGCTAATGTAAGAAAGGTATTAGATTAATATCAGTAGGTAGCTAAGAGTGGAATCACAAAATCAAATTTAGCTCTTCTTTCAAGATTTTGAATATTAAACTATTTTTGGATCTTGTATTGTTAATAAAAAACAAGTAAAAATAAAAAATAAAGATAATTAAGAGAAATTTATATTTTTTTGAATTATAGAATAAGAAGAAAATAAATAGATGATTGTGAAAATCAAAAAAAAAAAAAATTCCTTTTTTTGATTGATTATCCATAACAAATGAATATGTATAAATAATTTTATATCTCTAACCAACTTCAAAATTCAAACATGGCCTGAGACTATATAGTAATCGCTTAAAACAAATCTCTTAACAAATTGCTTTGAAACTAAAGTAGTCCCCAACGGCAGTTTTGAAAGTAAGGATACAAGAAACAAATGGAACTAAAGTAATGATGTTAACTGAAACTACGAGGCCTCACAAAATCAAATTTTGCATTTAAGACTTCGACTATTAATTATGTTTGGACCTTGGATTTATACGGAAGAAAGCAAAGAGAAGAAAATGACACAAAAATAAAATAAAGTGAAAGAAACTAAAATTATTTTATTTTTTGATTAAATTAGAAAATGAGTAGAAAATTAGTTAGCATGTGTTGAAAAAACTTCCATTTTTTTTATTGGTTAACTGTAAAAATAAATATACATGTAATCGAATTTATTTTTACTTTTTTAATAAATTGAAAGATTCAAACATAACATAAAACTATGTAATCATTACTTAAATAAATCTCCTAATTAATGACTTATCGCGTCAAGTCTTCCTGAATATATATATTTTTATTGTAACAACTTATAATTATAATAAAATAAGGCAGTTATAATAACTTCTTGTTCCCATTCATTGACCAAAAACATTTTGTTAATGTACATCTATTCTTTCCAATATTATCCGAGAATTAATTGGGGCCACCTGTCAATGAGAATACAAGGCCAATAGTGTAATTTTTGTGTGTAAAAGTGCAATAGAAATTTAACCAGAACATGTGATAACAGAATTTATGCATTTAAAAGCTATAGTGTTTTGTACTCTTATTTAATTATTATTATGTATAAATATTTTTTTATAAATTTTGATATTGTAGAATATTATTCTTCAGTTATTGCAGCAATTTGAAAATAAAATAAGATATTAATACGAAGAAAGCCAAATGGCTTTTCGTTCAAGACTTCAAAATTCGAATACTGAATTTATTCTTTTTTTGGGGGGGGGGGGGTGAAGTCATAATAATTTTTTTTATTGCAGCAACTTGTAATGAAATAAGAGTATGATATAGCAGTTGAAAACAAACGCGTTTTGTTGGGGCGAATGAAACCAAATGGTTTTTTATAGGCAAGTTATCATGATATAATTTTTTTTTTCAGCTACTTGTAATAAATAAGTTCTCATTTTTGGGTAAATTCATCATGAATTTTTTTATTGGAATAACTGGTAAAAAATAAGGTAATAATATTAATGAAACCAATTGTCTATTGCGTCTGTTTGTTATAAAATCAAACATAAGGAATTTTTTTTTTTATTTTATGTTATTGCAGCAACTTGTAAATAAAATATTGTAGCGATGCTAACTTCGTAAACCTGATCATTAGTGTCAGTAGGTAGCTGATGTAAAAAAAGGTGCATGTAAGATTAATATCAGTAGGTTAAGAGGCATCCCAAAATCAAATTTGGCTTTTCTTTCAAGATTTTGACCGTTTAAGATATTTTTGGAGGATCAACAAAAATAAAAAATAAAAAATAAAAAATTATAATTTTTTTTAAATTAAAAAAAATAAATAAATAGACAAATTACTTTTAAATTAAAAAAGATATTGTACGGGATCTCATTTCTCAGTTTCTTTTCGATTGCTCAAAGTGTGACGTCTACATTTATCACAATTTATAACACGGCAGAACTCCATTCATTTACACTTATTGTTAAAAACAAATCCCTGGCCAGTGGCTTTTCGAGTCAAGTCATCGTAATTATTTATTGCAGCAACTCGTATAAAATAAGGTTATAATAGCTTTTAAAGTCCAGCCGTCATGAATTTTTCATTGCAGCAACTTGTAATAAAATAAGCTAATAGTGAAAACTTCCTGGACATGTTCATTGAATATCAGTAGGGTGCTTAAGGTAATAAATATATTAGAATATCATTTTCCGTAACTAAGAGGCATCACAAAATCAAATTTGGCCTTTTCATTTTGAGATTTGAATATTAACGTTATGTTTATATCTTACATCATGAAAAGATAAAAAAAAATAATAATAAATAAAATAAAATAAACTTTTTTTTTTTTTGTAGTTTTTAATTAAATTAGAAAATGAGTTGGCATTTGTTAAAAAATTATTTTTTATTGGTTGACCATAAAAATGAATTTATACAAATAGTTTAATTTATTTTTCAATTTTTTTCTTAACAAATTGAAAGATTTAAACATAACAAAAGAGTTTGTAATAATTACTTAAACGAATCTCCTAACCAATGACTTTTCGCGTCAAGTCATTGTGAATTTTTTATTGTAATAAAATTAGGGAGTTGATACTAATTTCTTGTTTCCATTCATTAACCAAAGAGATTTTGTTATTCAACACCTCAGACCTACTCTTTAGGTTGTAATATGAGTGTTAATTGTGTTCACCTGTCAATTTCTCTATAATTATGGTGTAAAACACTCTTTACACTATTATCCAATGCCATTATGGTTTAATTTCTGTGTTTAAAAGTGTTGCATAAAAAATCCTATGGTATTTTTTGTATTTAAAAACTATTATCGTGAAAGTATTGTGCTTATGTAAAATGGTTAACATTACTCTTCAATTATTGCTGAAAGTAAAAACTTGAGAATAAAATAAGGGATTGATACTAACGAAGCTATTGGAGTCAAGTCAACATGAATTTTTTAATGGACCAACATGTAAATAAAATGAGGCAATTATACTTACTAAACCAATTGGCTTTTTTAGTCAAGTCATCTCGAATTTTTGTTTTTATTAGGCAACTTGTAAATAAAATAAGATGATGGAACCTTCCTAAACTAATTCACTAAATATTAGTAGGTTCTAGGTAGAAAGGTATTAGAATATCAGCAGCCGCTAAGAGGATCCAAATCTGGTAAGAGGCATCACAATTTTTAAATTGGCTTTTCTGTCCATTATATATTTGAAATGGAGGTCTCTATTCTATTAATTGAGGTATTGATATGTCAGCTAATATAAAAATGAAAAGTTCAGATGAGTTAACTTAAAATTTATTTAAAAATAGGTGATTTTATAGTTATATAAAGAAATAAATTTTAATACAAAATGATATAATTTTAGTAAGAGATGTGATAATATTATATCTAATTCATTGATTATGGAATGAAGAGAAGCCAAATTCCAATTCTTTTATCTTGGTTGTGCAATTAAAAAGGAAATTGAACTAAAAAAAAAAAAAAAGATAGAAACAGAAAATAAGGACAAAGAAGCTAAATTAATTTTCTTTTCTTTTGTGGAGTTACCAAAATAAGAAGAAAATCTTTAGGTATTTATAAAATAATTTGATTATTTACTTATAACATTATTGTAAGTATGAGTCATGATGATGGATATTCTGTTTTACAATGAACAACTCTTGTCTAACTATATCATTCTAGTAAGAAATTTTGTATGAATTTTTTTATTTGTATAATATTACTTTTTCTTTAATCGACACCTTATAAAATCTTATTCTTTAGCATTGTAGTGTAATATTATTATCTCATCGCTAATTATGTCCGCCTGTCATTGAGAATATCCAATGCCAAAACGCGTAATAGCAAATTTGAAAGTCATCTGAGCGCTAATTGCTTCCACTCGTTCATAAGAATCCAATGCCATTAGAGCATAATAACAGTCTTCAAAAGTACGCCTATAAAATTTAAAGGGTAGCTCGGTGGAGACCTGAATAAGTCGTAAATTCTGATGTTCTAAATTTGTTACTTTGACAATTTTTTTGGGTTAAATCGTGAGAGATTTATTTTTCGTAAATTTTTAAGTTCTAGTAAAAATAACTAGCCTTCGACCAAATCGAAGAAGGAATTATTTGGGCTCAAACAACTCTGACCGCATAAAAAAAAAGAAAAATGCTATATGTAACCTCTTTTCTTACTCACTAGATAAAAATAAATGGGTCCTCTATAAATTTATTAATGTGAGCCTTACAACCTTGAACAATAGGAAAAAATAGACAACCATTGTCTGTAAATAGGAATAAAAGAGAAACACTTTCTGAAAATATTATTAATCAAAACTCTCTCTAGGACAAAAGTCCTTATATTATATTTAAAGGGAAAACACAAACCCTAATTTTAATTACCAAAATTAAGACAAAAATAAGAAAATTACTAAAAATAGAAAATTTTGAGTTAGGCTCAAATTTGAAAATTAGAAACATAAAGAAACTAATAAAAAAAACTTAGACTAAATTGAATTCGTATAGCCTAAGATATTGAGCAATCAAATCTTTCCTAAAATGGCGAAATCATAAATTATGAGGCCCAAATGAATGAATTCTACTCAAAATTAATATAGTTAACAGTTTACTATGAATTTTGATCTCTAGCACGTTTCCAATCAGACTAGTAAGTTTTATATAATTTGAGTTAGAAATTCTTTATTTTCATTCTGCATCATTCTCTCCTTGTTGGAAAAACACAAAGATGAACACCTTCCACAATCTGTTGAACTTTATTACGAAAATATCATAAAGTAGGTAACCATTATTTGTAGTTCTTCACCAAGAACACAAGAACAATAGGAATAAAGAGAAAAAATCTTTGTATATTATTAATCAAATCAAAAACTCCCTGGCACGAAGGTCCTTACATTGTATTTAAAGAAAAAACACAAACCCTAACCCTAATTACCAAAATCAATGAAAAATAAAGAAAATAAAAAAATTACGAAAAATAACAAAATTTGAGTTAAGCTCAAATTTGAAAACTATGAACATAAAAAAACTAACAGAAAAAAACCAAGACTAAATTGGATTCGTATAGCCAAAGATATTGAGTAATCAAATCTCTTCTAAAACGGTAAAATCGTGAATTACGAGGGCTAAACGAATGAATTTTGCTAAAAATTGACAGAGTTTATAGTTTATTATTGGTTTTGATCTCCAACACGTTTCCAATCAGACTATATAATTCTGAGCTTGAAATTTTTTATTTTCATTCTGCATCATTCTCCCCTTGTTGAAAAAATTCATTCTCAAGTTTAGATTCTCAAAGCACATTCTAAATTTTTTAACTTTTGTAACAATTTTCATCCAGTCAGTCCATCGAATCAAAATAAAATAATTCATTATTACCTTCTTAATGAACCGTGATGGAGCTAAATTGAACCCTCAAAATAGAAGGGATCTTCATAATGTTTAAAGAAATCAACCATAAACATATCCGTACTATGTTCCATCATAATAAAATTTAGGGCAAATTATATTCATCTCTCTTGAGGTTATAGACTAATACAATCCACTCCCTAAGATTCTAGAAATTACATTTTCTTCCCTTGAGGTTTGAGGTGAGTTGCATTTTTCCTTAGATGTTAAGTAGGTTCATTACCTAAATTACCCCTAATGTGCATGAAATAACATAAATAGAGTTTTGATATTAAATCTTTTAACAGAATATGTGTCATACCAACAAAAAAAATAGGTTCATTACTTAAATTGTCCCTAATGTACATGAAATAACATAAATAGGATTTTTTTTTGCTTCTGAAATTAATTAGTGTGCTAATTTCTTAAATCTTTATTTTTTTGCTTTTAAATTTCCCCACATGTATGTTGTTTTTTTTTAATAGTATATAGGATTTAAAAACTTTGGTACAATTAATTTTCTTAAGTTAAACCGTTATTTTTTTAATATAAGTTAACTAACGTTATTATTTTCGATATTACTTTTTGTATGGAATTTTTTCTCATATTGACTAAAAATTTTTTTTTTTTATAAAAATTTATAGAATCTATATAGAGCTTTAATTATAGCATATAAAATTTCAAAAAAAATATGAGACTTATAATTTATTTATTGATTAAAATAGTGTTCTGTACAGATGTGACATTTAATTTGTTCTTAGAATCTTATATTGGTAATGTATTTTTTTTTCATTAGAAGAAGGCTCAAAATCAACATACTAATTAATTTCATAAGAAAAAAAATATATATTTATGTCATTTAATGCACATTAGGGGCAATTTAGTAATGAACTTTTTTTTTTTGACTGACATCACATATATTCTGTTAAAATATTTAACATCTGGTAAAAAATACAACTCACCTCAAATCTCAAGAGAGGGAGATGTAATTTCTAGAATCTCAGAGGTTGGATTGTATTAGTCCAAAATTTCAAGGGAGGTGGATGTAATTTGCCTTAAAATTTAACTGGGTTATTGCCTCAAAATTCGTTTCCAACAAAATCATTAACAAATATATTTTTATTTTTCTTTTCAAAATAAATTAAGAATTCATTTTCAATATATTCATCATATATTGGAGGTGAATTTCAGTTTACTTGGGATCCAAAAGAACACAAATTCAAGCCCAAAAATATCTCTTGTTCAAGAACTTAGTCTACACGATCTTTAGAACTCTTCAACGCATGATCTTTTCTCAATCTTTCACTAGTGAGTAGCATCTCATCTTCTAGTGAAAAACTTAACATAATGGTATCATGACATTGTTGCACCAACCGAGCTATGTCATCACGTTCAGGCACGACATCAAGAGGTGCATATCGAGCACCGCGTCTTCCTCCCCCATGAGGCATGATACAAGAACGATAGCTAATCTTTGGTACCAATTGTTGTAGTAAGCGGTCATAAGGATAAACACCTTCCACAATCTGTTGAACCTCACCACGAAAATATTAAAAAATAAGTGGCGTGTAGTTTTTTACCAAGAACACAAGAACAATAAGAATAAACAAGAAACACTCTTTGAAAATATTATCATCAAATATCTCTCTAAGACAAAGATCCTTACATTGTATTTAAAGACAAGTTTCATTTAATTCTGAGCTTAAAATTCTTTATTTCCATTCGGCATCAAGCCACCACTTGTGAAAACTTTGTGGAATTGAATTTATTTGTTTCGCCTATAATTTGCTTATGCTTCTAAGTTGTTCGTTATAGTATCACCTATATACCTTACAAGACTTGTGTATTCTATAATAATTATGCATATATATTGATGAGATGTTATATAACACTTTAGAATTGTGACACCTGATGTTTAGAGTATTTGAAAATCTTACAATATACGGATCTTACATCAAAAAATGATACAGAGCATGTAGAATTAAATAAACAAAAATTGTAAAAATATTTAAAAAATAACTATCTCAATCGATTTCTTGTACCCTTGCTCCTAGTATCTATTAAAAAATGGAAGAAGAAAAATAAATAAAAAAAGCGTGAAAGAGAACAATTTCTTACGCTTTTCTTTCTGTTCTCTTTCCTCCCCTCCTTAAATTAGAAACCCAAAAAAAATGACAATTCCTTTTATCTTTCTTTCCTTTCCTCAGTATCAAACAGACTATGTAGTATCATCATTGCAAAACCATTTCTACGGTTGGAAACGCATCCCGTTGTTGACAAAGGCTTCAATATCTCGACAAAATGTTGAGGGGTTACCAGTTACCTTACCGGTCAAGACTTAGCCCCCGAGAGCTGAACTAGAAATGTTCTCTTTTGTGAGGGGAACAAAAATTTATATCTCTAACAATAAGAAATAAAATAATCTGTGCATGAAGGTATATTTCTTTCTATATTAAGTGCCTTTTTTATTGGAAAATTTATAATTTCATCCGGAGCAGGAAAAAAATACAAGTTATCCCCATTTCTAAAAATATATAATTATAAATCCAACTTAAGATTTAACACAACCCTAATTTTATGTAATGATTTATCTATTTTGGCATGTAATGAATTCTACTTTTTGTTGTTTAATTTCTAGTAAAATCATTCGTACAAAAATTATTCATTATTTTAATAATGGAAATAACATCAATAATATATAACAATTAAAGACACTACTAAACTAACTTAATATCTCTATCCATAACATATTTTTTTGAATCTAATATCCAAAAATTATTAAAAATAGTGTTCTAAAAAGAAACAATTTAATAATAATTGATCAGATAACAATTTGAGAGAGAATTAGGGGAGCTGCCTTAGATGATGTAAGTAGATATACCTTATCTAATTAAGATTACTATACTACTTTCAAAACATTAGGGGCCATGGCCGCCCCATAACCTCTCTCCGTCCACGCTTGTTATCAACTCATTAGGATTAATCCCAAAGTCTTGACCCAATAATTTTTCGAGGGACAGGACCGTCCGCGTAAGTATTTGCAATAAATTTTCTTTTAAAGCTGCTGCTGCTGTTGCTGCTGCAGCAACCGAAATTCCATAGAAATTAATGGAAAGCTGCAAAAGACTCTGTGCAAAAGGCAAATTGCTTCTCACCCCCTCCGGCTGACAGCACCTTCCCGCTGATAGATTTTGTCTCCCTTTTAAATGGCCTTTATACCTCTCTTTCTTCTTTAAAATAACAAGTTATTTGAACTCTTTTACTTATATTTTTTTTAATTTTATTTAATTTTTATTTAGTTTTATTTTTTAATCAATTTTATTTATTTATTTTATTTTTTTATCAAATTTTTTTATTTTTTTTTTATTTTATATAATTTTTAACATATATCAGAATCTCTCCCTTCCTTTAAATTACCTTCCTAACTCAACACTTTACTTTTTTTTATATATTTTCGTGTATCTTTTTTTTTTCAGTTTTGTTTAATTTTTATTTAGTTTTGTTTCTTTTTTTTATTAGTTTTTGTTTCTTTTTTTAATAAGTTTTATTTGTTGGTTTTTCCATTAATTTTTTTTTGTTTTATTTAATTTTTGACACATGTCAAAACCTCACATTCCTTTTAAATTATCTCTCCTCAAACCCTTGACAACTCCTGACATATATCAGAACTTCCCTCTCTCTTTAAATTACCCCCTAACCTCCCCCTCCCTTTATAGGACACGTGTTCATTTGTGGTACGAAGTAATAGGTACACCACTAAACGCGTTGGGAGCAAAATTTGGAGGCAATATTAATTAAAATTTCTATTTTATATATTTTCGTGTATTTTTTCGTGTATTATTACATGTACTCTTTATTTGAAAAAAAAAAATGTTTGTTCGTAAGCTATAAATGTGTTTACTATTAATTGTTAGTATTTTTATTAGTTTCATATATATAATTTTTATTTTGATCCATATTTTTATACTTTTTAAAATTTTTACAAATAATAACTCCTAAAATCTACAACTAAAAAATAAACAAAAAATTACAAACATATAATAAAAAAAATTATTCAAAAAGAAAAATAAAACTGATAAAAAAATAAAATTAATAAAAAATAAAAAAACTGGTTAAAAAAAAAAAAACAAAACCAATAAAAAAAAAAACAAAACTAAAAAAAAAAAAGTAAGAAAACGAACGAAAATTAAATAATATGTAAAAAGACATAAACGTAAATAAAACTAAACTTTGTACTGGGAGGGAGTGTGTCAGGGGTGCGAAAAGCACCTCTCGTGCAAAAATGGGCCATCACATTTGTCCATTATTAATTACCTTCCAACCACTTTTCAGACAAAGGAATAAAAAGTCTTTGGCCACTGGATGAGACCCACCCACTTTGTCCATTATTGATTTCTTTTCACCGCTTTCACACTGCAATTGGTATTCAACCAGAACCACCAACCCAAACAACTCCTTGATCATTTAACAGTTTAAATATTCTTAAAATTGTAAGATAGTATTAACTGGCATTTTATGTAACAAATTAATTTATCAGAGTTTGTAAAGAAATTACATATTCAATTAAAATATTAATTCGAGTGGGGTAGGATTGAGTTTCGTGACAATATATAATAACTCGTTTCATTTATACATATACATTTCTTTTTATATATACAAATTATATTAGAATATAAATATTACTTTTATTTTTATTTTTATAATTTTAACCATTGTATTATCCATGATATGTTTAAAAAAATTATTAATATAAAAAATACGAGGCAGGTGGATGAAGGGTTAAGCGGAAGAGGGGCGGGGAGGTCCACGATTCAAAGTCGCCGGATTCCCATCCCTAGTCACAACTCTGCCTTTAGACTTTTGCTTTTGAAAAAGTGTTATAAGACTTTCACTTTAATTAGAGGTTGTCTAGAAGACGATCGTCATTTACTCCACATTCGTCCATTTCTTTTCAAAATGATGAAATAACACCCTCCATTTTCCAAAACCCTAGTCTTAGCTTATAGCTTTCTTGTCTTCCATTATGTTTGAGCATTAACAAAGCACTGAAATGATGAACTAATGTTAATTTTGCGGATGAATTAAATCATTTCAACCTATTTGGTTCTCTGTATTTTCTTCGTTCCTACCATAATCAAGTGGTAATAATTTTGTTTAAAGATATTCATTACTCTGTTTGGTTTCTCGTAAAGCTGAACATGTATAAATAATTTAACTTGTCTTCATTTTATTTTTCTTTTACTTGACAAATTCTAAATTCATACATGCTATTTAATAATTACTTAAACAAATATCCTAACAGAGAGCTTCTCGGGAAGATTCATTGCATATTTCTTATTGCAACAAGTTGTAATGAAAAAATGATACTGGTGACGAGGGTTTCCCGACCAGACCGGATGTCCTTCTCGTGTCGCTTGGTCGTTGCCGGACCAGGTCTCCAGTCCATTCGCCCTCGAACTTCTCGAGCCGAAGGGAGGCCCATAATAGTCCTCTGATCGGGTTAGCGTCCGACCGTGTCTATAGGGCCCACTTTTGACACTAGCCTCCTTGGCATGCATCAGGGGCGTGGGTGTGGCGTGTACTTGCAACAATCGCTAGTCCCCTGACACCGTTCTGACACACGCCACCCTGGAGTGTGAAGATGGCCCTCTCAAGTGCTCTGACACCGTTCTAATCTTCCAATTAGAAGCCGCCACGTGGAGAGACCACCTACCACTCTCATGCAAACATACAAGGGGAAGACAAAACCCCTTGGAGAGGCACGCAATACAGAACCCCTGAATCAGAAATATTCTTTCCCCCCCCCCCCCCCCCCCCCCCAAACTCTTTGAATCTAATTTGAACACTGAAGGGCCTTTGGCTCCCATCTCACCGGTGGGTTTAGGGCAGGAAATCACCGGCCGGATAGAGGGCAGTTCATCCTGGACTTGGGGGCAAGCCATCACGAGATTGTTGCATCATCAGCTGGCGCCGTCTGTGGGAACTGACTTCTCTTATGGTATTTCATGGTCTTGACTAGGTCTAGGATTAGCACCCTCCCCGAAGAAACTCCGATGGCCGACACTAGTGCAGATAAGATAGCCGCCTTGGAAAAGACGGTGGCTGACATGATGGCCAGCATGCAACAGCTGGTCTGTCAAAACGCGGAGTTGCTTCAACGAAACCCAGCTCCTCCGGTAGAAATTCCGTCGGGCCCCAACCCGTTGGCAGAAGAGCAATAGGACCAGGAGGTCGACAAGGATCCAGCCGTTCCCTCCAACGGCGACGAAAACGGCAATAGAGGACGGGTTGAGGACCCTCTCCTCCGCCGTGACCCCACATCGAAGAAGCACAAACCAGCCACGCCGTCCCATTACGGACAGAAATGGTAAGAGACAAACCAAAGACTTCCCATGCATGGGACAAACAACTAAAGGCCATGCAAGCCCAGATGGCAGGAGTCTTGGCCGCCGTGGAAGCCAAAGCTCCCGACACCATAGATACCTTTATTGGACGAATAGCCTCGCCGTTCACGTAAAAGGTGATGGATTACCCGCTCCCCTCGAAGTTTAAAATGCCGACTTTGGATGCTTTTGATGGATCTAAAGACCCGGTAGACCATTTGGAGACGTTCAGGGCGCTCGTGCACTTGCAAGCAGTGTCGGATGAGATCATGTGCAGGGCTTTCCCCGTCACGTTGAAGGGTTCGGCACGAACATGGTTTAACAAAATCAAGCCTGCGTCGGTCTTTACTTTCAAAGAACTCAGTAAGCTCTTCGTGAGCCACTACATTGGGGCCCAGAGGCAGACGAGACCTACGGCCTACTTGTTGACTGTGAGGCAGAAGAAGGAGGAAACACTACGAGAGTACGTGGGGAGGATCAACCACGAGACTCCGGCCGTGGATGATGTGGACGATAAGGTGGCTGTCACGGCATTCATGAGCGGCCTAAGAAGTGGGAAACTCCTCTTCTCCCTATCGAAGAGACCGCCCCAGGATATGGCAGAGTTGATGCTCTGCGCTTAAAAGCACATGAATACGGAGGATGCCATGAGTGCGAGGCGAGATAATGATGAAGGGGGTAGCTCACAATCAGAGAAGAAGAGGTCGAGCGACACCTCGAATGAAGAAAGGGAGACCAAGACGAGCTGAACTAGCAATCGGGCGAGGAACAGGGGAGAAGAGAGGCGGGAGCACTACCGCGGCCTCGATCAAACGTTCACCCCTCTCACGACAAAGCTGAAGGATGTCCTGATGGAGATCAGAGATGACCTGGACCTGAAATGGCCCGAGCCTTTGAAGACGCCTTCGGGTATGAGGAACAGGAGGCGATACTGCCGGTTCTACCGTGATCATGGCCACGACACAGAGGACTGTATCGACCTGAAATAGCAGATTGAGGATCTGATCAAACGGGGGAGGCTTAGCCGCTATGTGGCTGGTTGAGACTGAACACGGGCGGAACGACGCAACCCAGCAAGGACAGAAGTAACCACCCAACCCATTGGAGAGATAAGGGTTATTGCAGGAGGATTCGTTGGAGGAGGGGAGTCCTCTTCTACGAGGAAGAAACACATTCAGGACATCCGAACTGAAGCAGAAGTAATGTTGGTAAGGGCGGCCAGTAAAAAGACGAAGACCAAAGGCCCCGTAATCACGTTCACTGAAGAAGAGGCCGTCGAGCTACACCAACCACACGATGACCCCCTGATCATCTCAGCGGTGATCTCCAACTTCAAAACTTGAAGAAACTTGGTCGATAGCGGGAGCTCAGCAGACATCCTGTTCCGGGGGGCCTTCGAGTAAATACAGATTGGCCAAGAAAAGTTGAAACCGGTCAGCTGTCCCCTGGTCGGCTCCACCGGAGACCAGGTGGTTCCCCTCGGATCCATCGCCCTACCAGTCACCCTTGGAGAGGAACCGTACCGGACAACGAAAATGGTGCACTTTCTGGTTGTGGATTGTCCATCCGCATACAACGCCATAATCGACCGAATTGCCTTGAATTAGTTTAAGGCGATCGCTTCCACTTACCATCTTCGAATCAAATTCCTAACTGACACGGGGGTCAAGTGCGCATGGAGCAACCAAAAGGAAGCACGGGAGTGCTACATGGCCTCCCTCAAAGGAGAACCCAGTAGGGAGACCTTGGTCATTGAGGAGCTCGAGCCGAGAGATGAGGAGGAAGTCAGAAGGGGAGAGCCAGTAGAAGAACTGGAAGATGTCCTGGTCGGGGCTTCGGAATCGAACAGAACAGTGAAGATCGGGGCTGTCGCACCTGAGGAGTTGAAGCAACAGCTACGGGAGTTCTTGAGAAAAAACGTCAACGCATTCACCTGGTCTCACGAAGACATGCCCGATATTGACACACGAGTAGCAGCTTACTACTTGAACGTTGACCCTGAGGCCAGGCCGATCAAGCAGAAGCGAAGGAACTTTACGCCGGACAGGAATGATGCAGTTACTGAAGAAACGGAGAAGCTGGTGCAGGCAAAGTTCATCCAGGAAGTGCATTACCCCACTTGGCTCTCCAACGTTGTCATGGTGAAGAAGTCCAATAGGAAGTGGCGGATGTGCGTTGACTTCACCGACCTGAACAAAACATGCCCCAAAGACAGTTTCCCGCTACCAACCATCGATCTCCTCGTCAACTCTACTACGGGGTATGAAATGCTAACCTTTATAGAGGCTTTTTCAGGATATAACCAGATCCGGATGGCAAAGCGCGACCAGGAGCATACGGCCTTCATCACAGATCGAGGGCTCTATTGTTACAACGTCATGCCGTTCGGATTAAAGAATGCAGGGGCAACATACCAACGGCTGGTCAACCTCATGTTCAAATCGCAGATTGGGCGTAACGTGGAGGTTTACATGGACAACATGTTGGTGAAAAGTAAGGAGGCCATTAACCACCTGCAGGATCTAGAAGAGACATTCCAAACGCTCCGCAAGTACCGGATGAAGCTCAATCCCGACGAGTGTGCCTTTGGCGTCGCCTCGGGGAAGTTCCTGGGTTTTATGGTTTCACAAAGGAGGATTGAGGCGAACCCAGAGAAAATCCAGGCCATCATTAACTTGCAAGCGCCCCGGACGACGAAGGATGTTCAACGCCTGGCGGAACTTGTTGCAGCCCTGAACATATTCATTTTCCGATCCACCAAGAAGTGTCTTCCGTTCTTCAAAATCCTGCGTAAGGCGTTCGAGTGGAACGAGGAGTGTGAAGTGGCATTTGGTCAACTCAAACAATACCTGGGCTCAGTCCTGCTGCTCAGTCGAACCGTCCCGGGGGAGGAATTGTTTCTCTATTTGGCAGTGTCGGCAATAGCAGTGAGCTCAGCTCTTATCCGAGAAGAAGGGGGCGTCCAAAAGCCAGTGTACTACACCAGTCAGGCCTTGCGTGGAGCAGAAGAACGATACCCGATGATGGAACTCATGGCCCTCAGACTGGTGACTGCCGCTCGGCACCTAAGGCCCTATTTTCAAGCCCACATGATTGTGGTACTCACTAACTAGCCCTTGAAGAATGTCCTACACAAACCAGAGACGTCAGGATGCTTGGTGAAATGGTCCATTGAACTTAGTCAGTTCGACATCCACTACTGACTCTGACTGGAGATCAAAGGGCAGGCTGCTGTAGATTTCATAGCAGAATTCACTAACCCGCCCCCTGCCACCCTTGAAGTCAACCCGCTTGATGGCCACTGGGTCTTGAACATCGATGGTTCTTCCACTCACGATTTTGGGGGTGCCAACGTGGTCCTCGTCACCCCGGATGGCTACAAGATGCAATACGCTCTTCGCTTCACGTTCCTTGCCACCAACAATGTTGCCGAATACGAAGCACTCATTGCCAGTCTCAGAATGGCTTGGAGAATGGGGGCTAAACAGATAGTGGTGCAAAGCAACTCTCAGTTAGTGGTGGGACAAGTCCCAGGAGAGTATGAAGCTAGAGAAGACAACATGAAGTAGTATTGCCAAGTGGCGAAGAGTTTGGCTAGAAAATTCGCTAATGTACTACTGGAGCGGGTACCGAGATTGCAGAACGATGAGTCAGACCAGCTAGCCAGAATTGCCTTGTCAAATGAGCCCGACCCGGACATCCCTATCGGGATTCTTGATTCACCGAGCATTCAGAGCCCGGAAGTCGACCAGATCGAGCCTGAGTCCTCATGGATGAGCCAGATCAGGAATTACTTGGAGAACGGAACCCTGCTTGAAGATCGAAATGAAGTGAGGCAGATTCAATATCGTTCAAGCAGATACCTCATACAGGGCGGAGCACTTTACAAAAGGGGGCATACTATGCTGCTGCTTTGTTGCGCCAGTGAGGAAGAGGCAGATTACATAATGCGGGAGGTCCACGAAGGGGTGTGTGGGAACCACTCTGGTGGCCGGTCTCTTGCCAAGAAGATACTACGAACGGCCTACTACTGGCCCACAATAAAGAAAGATGCCTAGGAATTCATCAAGAAGCGTGACAAGTGCCAACGGTTCGCCAATAGCCCAAGATTACCCTCGCAGGAGCTAACCCCGATCCAGACCCCTTGGCCGTTCGCGCAGTGGGGGATCGATATCGTGGGACCATTGCCGCTCGGCAAAGGACAGACGAAGTTTGCTGTGGTGGCGATCAACTACTTCACGAAGTGGGCAGAGGCAGAGGCCCTACCGACAATTACTGAGGAGAAGATGAAGAAGTTTTTGTGGCAGAATATTGTATGCAGGTTCGGAATCCCCAAGGTCGTCATCACGGACAACGGGAAGCAGTTCGAGGGCAGACAATTCAACAAGTTGTGCGCTGACCTAGGGATAAGCCACCATGCTTCGTCCCCCAAGCACCCTCAGGCGAACGGCCAAGTTGAAGTTACCAATAGGTTCCTTTTGAAGATCCTAAAAACGAAGTTAGAGAAGGCCAAAGACTTGTGGGCGAAGGAGCTTCTTAATATCCTCTGGGCCTACAACACGACGGAGAGAGTGTTCACGGGGCAGACGCCGTTATCACTTACCTTCGGCACGGAAGCCGTCATCCCAGTAGAGATCGGTCTCCCTAGCCCCAGAACGGTGTAGTTCGACCCCGTAACCAACGGCGAGGCCATGAATGTGGACTTGGATCTATTGGAGGAAAGGAGGCTACAGACAGCTATGAGAGTGGCGTCCTACCAGCAGAAGATACACCAGTACCACAACTCTAGAGTTCGACCAAAAGACTTCACGACCGGGGACCTTGTTTTGAAGAGAGTCAACCAGTCCACCAAGGATCCCAGAGAGGGCAAGCTTGGACCCAATTGGGAAGGACCCTACCAAGTGATCAGCAGCACTAGGAAGGGCACGTACAGGCTGAAGAACTCAGAGGGCAAGGAGCTCCCACACCCGTGGCATGCAGAGCATCTAAGGAAATACTACTCTTAAGGGACTCCTACTTGTAACTCTCCATAACATTAATAAAAGCGACTATTCATCAATTGTCTACATGAATCGACCTTGAATTTATCTACTTGCATGGAATCGACATAGATTCTGCTCGGTCAAGTGCCGAGTAGAGCCAGAGGGCCTTAAGTGGCAATGGCATAGAATCTGCTCGGTCACGTACCGAGTAGAGCCAGAGGGCTTTAAGTGGCAATGGCATAGAATATGCCCGGTCACATGCCGAGCAGAGCCAGAGGGCCTTAAGTGGCAATGGCATAGAAGCTGCTCGGTCAAGTGCCGAGCAGAGCCAGAGGGCCTTGAGTGGCAATGACAGAAACTGAACCTTCTCGGCAGAGCGCCGAGTAGAGCCAGACTGCCTGTTCAGATATTTTTGTCGATCAGACTCGTGTTAGCACTCACAAGCACTCTACAAGTCGCTCCAGTCAATCGCTCAGAAAATATAGCAGACGCAAAATATATTAAGACAATTCATTTTCATTAACATAAGGAGGGGTACAAAGGCGAAGCGCCTATTTTCAAAAAAAAAAAAAAAAAGAGACAGTTACAAAAGAGAAGACTATTCAAGTCCGAGCCGGCTCCTTAGTCACCCCTCCATTCCTCCCAATGCCCTGTTAAACCCCTTCAGTAGAAGTCTCAGTGCCCTTCTGCTGGACCCCCTCAGCAGCAGGCTCTGAACCGGTTTGAAGCTCAATGCCCATCTCAATAATAGGAGCAGGGGCTTCGGTCACAGCCACCTCACCACTCGGAGCATCTTCAAAAGGCTTAAGAATAGAAAAGTCCAGGCCGGGGAACTTCCTTGAAGCCTGACCTTTGGCGTGATCAAAACCTTGAAGAAAGGTCGGCTCCAACAGAGCCTGAAAGTCGTCCCCCTCCTTGAACTCCTCCACCGCTCTACTCTTAGCCTTCGCGAACTGCTCGTCAAAAACTGCTGCCTTCTTCTCCAACTCGTGCCGTTTGGCTTGTTCGGCCGAGAGATCTAGTATGAGCTTGCTAGCGGTGGCGTCAAGTTTTTTGCATTCATCCTAGGCCTTCTGTAGGTCCGCCACTGCCGAGTCCCTCTCAATGCGAACAACGGCGATCTCGTCCTTTACGACACAGGCGGCCGTGATCTCTTGCTTCATCCCGTTCAGCTCGGTTAAAAGGGCCGCGCATGTACTCTTCTCGTGGTTGAATGCCTTCTCTAAGCCTGCCAGACGATGGCCTATTTTGATGTTTCTGGCAACAGACTGGCAAAGGCGATGTATCAGAACAAACCAAAGGTACAAGAAAAAGAAGACCAAGTAGCGAGCACATACCCTGAGAAGATCATGGTTCATGTCCTTCACTATGCGGTTGTTATTGTACTTGTTGACCCTTTAAAGGTCAGCGTCCTTCACAGCAACCGCCGCCCTCGCCCATGCTTCCTCTGGACTCTCGAAAACGTTCCTGGAAGAGGGGGTGGCTTCGGCCCTGGCTTGTTGCTCGACTGTGGAGATCGTGCTTCGCCTCCTCTCGGTCTGTCGTGTAGGTGGCTGAACGCGAGGCGGTTCGGTCGTCCTCAGCTCGGGCACTCTAACCGGGGCCGTATCCTTCCTGGTCAGCTCTGCCTCAGTGTTCTTCGACCGCTTTGGCTTGGGCTCGAACCCACCAGCCTTCCACTTTCTCAGGAAAGCGACGTTGAAGCTCATCTCGCCGACAATCTAATCTTGTGCAGGAGTAACTGTTTGAGAGACAGTAGTAGGGGCCGAACTGTCAACAATGACTGTGCCAACTGCAAGCAGAACAGATGTTAGTTGGGCGGCATTGGGAAGCTCTACAAACAACTAAACACTCACTCCTCTCACGTTCAACAGCTAGGGCCTCTCTGGTAGGCTCAGGACCTAGCAAGTAGTTCGACAAACTTTTGGCAGTGACCAAGTCTTTGTGACTATGGACATCATGTTGCTGGACCTTCCTTATGGCTGCCCTCACCTCCTTAGATATTCTGGGCTTGCCCTGACCTGACTCCCAAGGCAACCTAGGTCAGGACACCGACACTTGAAAACAAAAAGGAAAGGAAACCGAATTCGGAAGAGAAAGAACGTACCCTTCTTACTCGGATAACCCCATTGCCTGGGGACCCGAGCAGAGAAGTTGGTCTCCCAGGGTTGGAATTCCCATCCATCTCCACTGACAAAAAAGAACCCGTCCTTCCAGTTCTTGACCGAAAAAGGTAGCTGGTCGATCAGGTTGTACTCCTTCGACCTGCCCGAGAAGTACCACCAGCCGGTGCCCCTCTCTACCGGCCTATAGCAAAATAGGAATTCCTCTGGCGTGATGTCCTTTTTGTGGACGATCTGCCAAAGGACAGAGCAGCCGAGTAGGATTCTCCACCCATTCGGCTGTATACCCCGGAGATAGACGAAGCCACTGTAAAATCCTCCTAACCGGCTAGGGGAAGGGCATCCTAAGGCCACCAGCCAACGCACCCTCATACATCGTGATCTCGCCCTCCCTGGCCGAGCAAGCCCAATCGTCCTTCCTCAGGATCCTAAGCTTCAAACCCCGTGGGATCTGGTAGGCAGCCCACAGGCCCCCCACCTTCTCCTTGGTGAGAATAGAGGACACCCCGACGGCCTCGTACCCGGGATCATCCTCTTCTAACTCTCCTTACTCTCCTCCCTCTATGGCACCGGAGTCAGCGGCCTCTACTAGACCCGACTCAAGAACCTGTATAGACTCCCCAGAACCGCTAACGGAGGCCTCGTCTCCGGCCTCACGCCTAACCACCTCATATCTGTTTGAGTCCGTTTTCTCAGAATCCGAACTCACGTGCTCTGGATTTGCCATAGTGCCTAACCGTTTTTCATTTTCGATCCTAAGCAGTACGGGTTTGAATAATAGGGCTACTTCCTCAAATATCGACTTCACAAACTCCGGCCTATCAACAAACCCTAGGAGGTTGGGGATTTTTGCTCTCTTTTCGTAAACCCAGACACAGCGAGTCGCCAACCAGTACATATAACCAGGAAGCGAGGCTTACCACGATTTGAAGCTCCAGCGACGAACAACGCGAAGAACGACGCCCTTTCGACTGGCCGGAGGCGACGGAGATGACACTGAGGACGATGAAGTAAGTGTTCTCTCTTTCTCTGCGTATTTGGTAAAAAGCACTAAGGGAAAATGGGGGCAACTGCTTCCCCAAACTCCCCCCACATCTTTGAAATCAACGGCCCAGATGGCTTGCGATGACGGGACGCCAACGGTTGAGATACGGCGCGTCTTTTCTTCTACTGACAACCGTTCCTTGGCCGCCATGTGGGGGCACGTGAAGCAATGTGACAGCTCCCATCATTATTGCGCCATCCCGCCATAAATGCGCTCCATGTTTCATGGTCGAGCTGTCCCATGGAATTCCTTTGACCCCGAGCAGATGGCCAGAAGAATTGGGGGCATCTGGTGACGAGGGTTTCTCGACCAAACCGGATGTCCTTCCCGTGCCGCCTGGTCGTTGCCCGACCAGGTCTCCAGTCCATTCGCCCTCGAACTTCTTGAGCCGAAGGGACGCCCGTAACGGTCCTCTAATCGGGTTGGCGTCCAACCGTGTCTATAGGGCCCACTTCTGACACTGGCCTCCCTGGCATGCATCAAGGGCATGGGTGTGACGTGTACTTGCAACAATCGCCACGCCCCTGACATCGTTCTGACACACGCCACCCTGGAGTGTGAAGATGGCCCTCTCAAGTGCTTTGACACCGTTCTAATCTTCCAACTAGAAGCCGCCACGTGGAGAGACCACCTACCACTCTCATGCAAACATACAAGGGGAAGACAAAACTCCTTGGAGAGGTACGCAATACAGAACCCCTGAATCTGAGATATTCTTTCCCCCTCCTAAACTCTTTGAATCTAATTTGAATACTGGAGGGCCTTTGACTCCCATCTCACCGGTAGATTTAGTGCAGGAGATCACCGACTAGATAGAGGGCAATTCATCCCAGACCTAGGGGTAAGCCACACGACATTGCTGCATCATCATATACTAACTCCGTGTACAGGTTCATTCACCAAAGAGATTTTGTTTTTCACCACCTCACAATCTTTTACTCACAAAATATAATCTGAGCACTAATCTATCGATGAGGTATCGAATGCCAATAGGCCTAATAGTAGTCTTTAAAAGTAACAGGTTGTCCCCTTAGTTTTTCTCAAGAAAGAAAGAATATGCTGCTTTTATAAAAAGAAAAAATTTCCCTACCATGGGGTGGGGTCCACTATCTAAGGAACCTCACAAGTCACAACAGCCTTGCGTGATGCAGTTTACATATTCGTTGCCCACCAAAGCTGCAGAGATTCAACCTGTAGTCTTGTTCTCAGATCTGTATTGCTTCTATCCTACTGATCCTTCTTTCACCAAATGGAAGTCGCTGGTCTCATTGTCGCTCCACTTGTTAAAGTTGCGATTGAGAAGTTCCTGGTCCCTAAGTTAACAAAATTAGTGCGTCGAGAGGGGCTCGACACTGCCATCCAGAAATTGAAAGAGACTTTTGAGGATCTACAGGCTGTGCTGGCTGATGCGGAGGCCAAGCAGACATCGGACAAGAATGTGAAAAAGTGGCTAGAAGATCTCCACTATTTGGCTTACGATGCAGACGACGTTCTGGACGAGTTTGCCACTGAAGCTCTGCGAAGGAAGCTGATGATGGCGGAGCAGCCTGATGATGATCAGAGCAGCAGCAGCAGCAGCACAAGTAAGGTACGAAGATTCCTCGTCCCTACTTGTTCTACTGTTTTTACTCCAAGTAAGTTTGCATTCAACTCGGCAATTAGGTCCAAAGTAAAGGAGATCAATAATCAGTTACAAGAACTTGCTACAAGAAGAACTAAACTTGGCTTAGTGGAAAAGGTTGTTGGGGAAATGTCTGCAAATGTACAGAAGAGAACACAAACTACATGTTTAATGAAGGAGCCTCGCGTCTATGGTAGAGATGAAGAAACAGAGCAGATTATTGAATTGCTACTTGGGGGGAGAGAACCTACTGGAAAAAAAGTTGATGTGATACCCATCGTGGGCATGGGTGGGATTGGCAAGACTACGCTGGCTCAGCGCGTTTACAATGACGACAGAGTGAAAAATCATTTCAAGCTAAACGCATGGGTTTGTGTATCTGATGACTTTGACGTTATGAGAATAACAAATGCCATTTTCGAGTCATTCACTCACAAGACATGCAGTCTGGGGGAGTTAAATGATGTTCAAGTTGAACTTAACAAAGTGCTAGATGGGAATAAGTTTTTGCTTGTCCTAGATGATGTGTGGTATCATAAATCTAACAAGTGGGATTCGCTACGGCCCCCATTTGGGGTTGGAGCACATGGAAGTAAAATCATCGTGACGACACGAGACGATGAGGTTGCAAAACGGATGGCAACTGTCGAACATCACAAGTTGAAAACCTTGTCAGATGATGAATGTTGGTCAATCTTTGCTCAATATGCGTTTGAGAATACAGATTTGAGTGAACTTCAAGAATTGGAATTGATTGGCAGGCAAATTATTACTAAGTATGGAGGCTTGCCTTTGGCAACGAGGGCCCTCGGTGGCTTATTACGGTATACACAAGAAGAGGACGAATGGAAAGAGATACTGCACAACAATATATTGAATTTGCCACACAAGGGCAATGACATTCTCCCGGCGTTGAAATTGAGCTACCATCATCTCCTTTCTCATTTGAAGAGGTGCTTTGCTTATTGCGCAATTATCCCAAAGGACTACAAATTTCAGGAGGAGGAGTTAGTCCTGCTATGGATGGCGGAAGGTTTAATTAGTGTTTTAGAAGGCAGAAAGCAAATGAAAGACCTGGGCAGCTTGTATTTTCAAGAATTGGTGTCAAGATCACTTTTTCAAACATCATGTGGTAATGGATCGCAATTCATCATGCATGATCTCGTCAATGATTTGGCTCAAGTTGTTGCAGGAGACGTGTTTTAGATTGGAGAATAATTTAGAGGATAGTACACAGAACAAGATTTCCAAAAGGGCTCGACATTCATTTTACATTGCTAGCGATTGTGATGGGGTCAAAAAATTTAGGGCTTTCAATGATGCCAGGCGCTTACACACCTTCTTACAATTTTGGCCACCAAGGTTGTATCGTTCCGACTTAACAGGTTACTTGTTTCATGATTTGTTGCCAAATTTAAAATGCTTACGTGAGCTGCGTTTATGTGGTTACCTAATAAATGAACTACCCGATTCTATTGGAGATCTAAAACATTTATGGTACCTTAACGTTTCCAAAACTGATATTCAAAGGTTACCTGACTCAGTAGTGAGACTCTACAATTTACAGGTCCTCTTGTTGGAATTCTGTAATAAACTAGAGAAGTTGCCTTCATGCATGGGGAGCCTGGAGAGCCTCCGTCATCTCAATATGACTGATGCAAAATGTATATCATCAGGGGAGATGCCTCTTCAAATAAGTAAATTAACAAATCTGCAATCATTGTCAAATTTCATGGTGGGGGAAGATAGCGGTCACAAAATAGGAGAGTTGGGACAATTATCACACATTCGGGGGCACTATCCATATCAAGGTTGGAGAAAGTTAAAGATACTCAAGAAGCAAGGGAGCCTAATTTAAAGTCTAAACAGAGACTAAGAGAATTAACACTAGAATGGGAAGTTGAGAGGAATGACGAAGTTGAAAGGGATGTGCTTGAAAATCTAACTCCATACAAATTGTTGGAACGAATCACCATCAGGGGCTATGAGAGTACAACTTTTCCAGCTTGGGTGCGAGATGCTTCATTCTCTAAAATGGTGTCGCTGAGGTTGGAAGACTGTACATTCTGCACGGTATTACCGCAACTTGGACAACTGCCCTCGCTTCAAGTCCTTTACATTAAAGGAATGAAGGCAGTAAAGCACGTGGGTTTTGAGTTCTTTGGCAAGGGTTGTGCCAAGCCTTTTCCATTACTGAAGAGTCTATGCTTTGAGAATATGCAAGAATGGAATGACTGGTTGGCTTCTGGAGTTGACATGGGAGTCCAACCATTCACCCTCCTCAGTGTGCTTTCTATCCAAAATTGTCCCAAACTTGTTGGAAGTTTACCCATCAATCTTCCTTGTCTAATATCTCTTAAGATAAAGAATTGCTCGCAGTTGCTGGTTGACATTTCAAGCCTTGTTCACCCATCACTCACCTCCTTGTCCATGGACGGCGTTCCGTTTCCAAGCCTTCCAGCAAACCTTGAGATGAGGAATGCCCTTGAACTCGACTCCATTTGTGATGCAAGTGTGGCGTTGGCAGATCCTGTGTGTAGGCATCTGAATTCAGTAATTTCCTTGAACATCAGCAACTTTGAAAAAGTCACGTTCCTACCAAAATGTTTTACTCAAGGGTTGATGGGACTTGAAGAATTGAAGATTTGTGGGGGCAAAGAACTCGTGCCATTGTGGCAAAATGAGGAAAGTCTACGGCACTGTCTCCCTGCCCTCAGGGATTTGAACATCTGGAAATGCCCCCAACTCATTTCCTTATTGGAACAAGAGGACGAAGATGAAAAAGGAAGAGGAGGAGGGAAACAGAAGCAGCAGCAGCATAAGGAGGCGCTGCCTTGCATGATGAGGTGGCTGAAGCATTTAAGAATTGAAGATTGTATAATGCTGAAGAAGCTGCCGCGAGGTCTACACACCTTTACTTCTCTTGTAAGGCTGACAATCGATGGTTGTCCAAGTCTCGTCTCTTTTCCCAAGACAGGTTTGCCATCTATGCTGCGAGACCTTAGTGTCACGCATTGCAGAGCTCTGCAGTCCCTTGGAGAGTTGATGACAAGTTTGCCATATATGCTGCGAAAACTTAGTGTTGAGAATTGCGATGCTCTGCAGTCCCTTGGAGAGTTGATGATGCTGAATAATCTCGAACGGTTGGAGGTTTCTTGTTGTGCGTCGCTCGCATATTTATCATCCAGTGGTGGGCTACCGTCCACACTGAAACACCTGGCTATTGAGTGGTGTTATAATCTGGTGTCACTACTAGTAGAGGAGGAGGGGATGAAAATTAGTTGTCCATCTCTTGAAACTCTGCGTATTTGGCTATGTGAGAATCTGAAGTCCCTGCCGGAAGGATGGTCCCACCTCACAACCAATCTGAGAGAATTGGATATCAGAGGATGTGAAAAACTAGAGGCCCTGCCACTTGGTGCGCACAACGACGAGAGCAACAACAACCACCTCCACCAACTCGCTTCTTCTTTACAAAAGCTGCGTTTATGGGATTGCAGTGAAGGAATCGTGTCCTATTTTCTCGAGGAAGGGAATAGTTTCCACCTCACCGGCCTCACTTCCCTTACCATTGAGATTGAGACCGAGGTCAGTCAGACTCAGAAAAAGCAGCTTCCATCTCCGTCAGATTGGGGTTTGCACAGATTGTATTCCCTAAGAGAACTCTACCTTTTGGGGCTGCCGATGGATGCTTTTGTGTCCTTTTCCGAAGATGGGAAGTTGCTGCTGCCTACCTCTCTGATCTATCTAAGCATCTCTTGCTTTCCGAATCTGGAAAGACTGTCCTCTTCTTCAAAAGAGTTTCAAAGCCTCGCCTTTCTTGAAACTCTTGACATCTACAATTGCCCAAGGTTCACGTCCTTTCCAGAGTGTCACGGGTTGCCACCTGTGGCACGTCGAGGGCCGCGAGGGACCTTGGCGTGGGGCATGTCTGAGCATGATTGGCCGGTGGCATGGCAATCTCGTAATTTGTATTTTCCATATTTATTGGATGTATGGATTATGACTCCTCGAGGGGGTACGATGTTTCTTCCTATCAGTTTGGAGATGGCTCAGAATGCTATTATAAGGGGGGGCATGGTGTTGACTCTACCACCCCCTGGTACTACCGAAAGGGACAGCATTCAAGTGAGTCCCCCAAGGGAGTGAGCGAGACTTGGGGGCCGGCTGTGGCACGTGGCTACAGTCCTCATGCTAGTCAAGGGGCTACATGGGCGGCATTGTGCCCGGTGGGGCAAATGTTGGGCATTAGCGTCGAGGATGGGGTTGTGGCATTCGCACCCGCTACGCCATAATTATAAAGTGGTGGGGCTTATGTCCATGACGGATTGGACCTCGGTGTGCACACTTGCATGCCGTGTGTCTCGTGTGCACTTGCGCATTGGGTTCACGCTCGTGCACACGGCCGCTTGGTTTGGCTAGCATTGGTGTCGCGGGGCACTATGCTGTGGGCTTAACAGTCGCTATTCGGTGGTGCCTTTCCTTGCGGGCAACCTTGACGCGGGGCGCTAAGAGCTTCAAGGATGGAGGCGTCGTGCCTAACAGGTGATGCTTGGCTGACGCGCGCATGTCTAGTTGCACATAGCCATCTGGCTTGTGTTCCGAGAGGGACTGGCGCTAAGCACATTGCTTGCCGTGTGCGCGCGCATTTGAGTATGGCGTTGCTCGCCTATAGCTTAGGTTGCCTCATGGCTTGAGCATCAGAGGTCCGTGCTTAAAGAGTTATGCGGGGCATTACGGATGGATCCTGGACAAGCGCATAATCTTATGCCTTGGTGTTTGAGTTTGGCGGGACTATTGCTTGGAGCATAGTCGCCTCACGGGTGTATTCCGCTGCGTATGATCATGACGGGTCGCATTAGTGTCACCGTGTGGTGCCCGGCCTGCCAGCCCGTGACACAAAGGAAGGGCTGCCTCCCTCGCTGTTGCATCTGGAAATCAAGGACTGTCCAAAGCTTGCGTCCTTTCCGAAACGAGGCTTGCCTCCCTCGCTTTTGCATCTGGAAATCGAGGATTGTCCAAATCTTGCGTCCTTTCCGAAACGAGGCTTGCCTCCCTCGATTTTGGACCTGTGGATCATACGATGTCCTAAACTGATAAAGCGGTGTAAAAAGGGGACAGGCCAACATAACATAGCTTACATTCCTTGGATACTGATGATATAAGCATCCAACTGCAAGGGAAGGTACATACAAACAAACGAACACAAAATCTATCACACCCCAATTTTTCTTGTTTATTTTCTCAGTACCAACAGCCACAGGGTTATTCCATTTTAATGTACAGTGATTAAACCCACAGGCCACACACACCACTGTTTTCCATTCAATCTTTTTTCTTGTCTTTTATTGTTTCCAAAATATATATATATATATATTCCTTTCAAATATTACCTTCTCTTTTTTCTGTTAATTATAGACATCTATTGAATGGATGAAAATTTCATTCTCATTTGTTATTTTATCTGTATTACTCTTAGGTACCAATAGAAGTTTCGCCATCTTCTTTATTACCATCAGTAGCAATCTTCACACCTTACTGGAAGCTAATAACAATTTCACCGTACGTGAATGGAGCTTTTCATTTTCATACTTTGGTAATGGTACTTCTTACTTCCATCTTTTAATTGGTTCTAATGCTAGTTGATAATCAATACAACGATCTCTAAAGGAGTGCATTTTCTGTATCATTTCCAATTTTGCAGTTTCATTTCATTGGTCAATATAATCTATATGATCTCCATCTCATAGTTAATCTCTAGCGTAAGACATCTCAAATTTTTCGGCAACTATTAAGTCAAGAAGGTGGTATTGATGATGGTTTGGATTCAAGTTTCTGTGTCGAGTTCATTTCTCTATTTTTGCTCTTCCAGAGCTCAATTTAAGCATCATCAACTGCCATTCTTCTAAAATGTTCTACCTATATGGCTATATGTGTGTGTATATTTTCTGTGTTGCTTCTCTAATGAGCAAATTTCACACATATACATTAATCCATCTGATCTTAACAGCCTGTTTGGGAACTTGGGAGAGGGAAGGGAAGAGAAAATAATTAAAACTTTTTTATTTCCCTGTTTGATTGTACCTAGGAGGGAAAGGGAAAGGAAAAATGGGTTCCCGGGGGGGGTGAGTGGTGGGGTGGGGAAGGGAATAATTAAACTGTTTCATTTAACATGCATTGTATCTTGTTTGGAACTAACAATGCATTCACAATTTTTGAACCTTATAAATCCTTCATGACTTTAACTCTCTTAACCAAGTCAAGTTCTTCCATTGTTGGTACGGTTGCAATTTTTAGTTGTTGAGTAAATGGTCCTGGTCACAGAAGCATATCGAGTAGGTCACAGAAGCATATCGAGTAGGTTTGGTGTGTCCTTTAGTAAATTTGAAAAATCACTGAATGACGAGCTGATACCTAAATTTGAGTTCCAGATTTTAGGGGCATGCCCTGATTGAATAGCTAGCAGATTGAAGAAGCTTGTTATCTCTTAAGGACAGTGATGCTTCTCTCTCAAACCATATCAGTTATTGTCTTCACAATTGGCTTCGTAAAGTTGGTAATGGAATAGGAATGACAATCACCAAAGTTTTGGAGCTCATCCATACATCTAAACTTTAACAAGCTTTTGACTTTTCAGCCACTACAAGTAATCTGTTTTGCTTGCCTGTGAGTCATGACCAGTAAACATTCATGGCCTTTCATGTGCTGACAATCAAAATCTACTTTGTAGGTTCTGAATCTTCTGATGCTTCACTTTTACTTTAGGTACATATTAGTCCCTCTACTTCATCATGGCACCAACTCATTCACATTTAAATTTTTCTTCAGGTGCTTCATTCACAACCCAAGCCAGACAGCGTCTTTGACTATATTATGCTTGGCTTTTCTCTTGTTATTTCATTCCTCTTCTGCTTCAATTCCAAATTGCTCGGCAGACATCATTTCCATTTTCTGCTTGGTAGTAACATATTGTTTCTCTCCTACTCAGAATCTCTATCTGGAGTCAATTAATGGAGACTTGGTGGGCCTTCTAAGACTTTTTAACAGCATTACATCTTGCAACATGGCAGCACTCACAAACTCCATTGGTAAGATTTTCAACTTGGTCATTTAGATCTCTTCATTTGGATGAGTCTTGCAAAGTTACATATGCCCGCCCTTGTAGATGCACACCAGCAACACCTAGATTTTGATGCCTTATGCAGGAATATGTACATGTTCTTTTTGGATACTTGAACAGAGCATACTATTACATGATCACAAAATTTAAATTCTTATAAGTGAATTACAAGCAAAATAGCAAAACCTTCTATCTATAGGTTTATAAGCTCTATATTTGTTGTTGAAGAGCATTAGCTATACTGAAACCATAGGTTTATGGAAGCTGAAAACATATTATGTTTTATGAATCTACCCAGTCATCCTCCATAGTAAACGTAAGAGAAGTTAGAATATCTGCTAATTTTGCTCTATCCATCTGATTTCAAAACTGGAAGTAGACTTTGTCATATATTTCCTGGTTCCAATCAACCATATTCATGTGTTGGCAAGCAATTTCTTGAGTCCCTCCCCAACTATTTTTTGAAAATACATAATGTCCAGTTGTTATCAGCAATGCATAAATGCTGCCAGAGCATTCAGCGGTCGACCAAGGAATTTTTCACCAGGTTCTTTACCTTATAGCATGCATAACAACATGTAAAGAATCCTACAAAACACTTATGTTGTTGTAAAGCCTCTCAATTTAAATGAAAACCACTAAGAAATTGAAAGGTAGAGAAGTCATAAGAAATTTTGATTGCTTCTCGGATCTTATAAGTTCAAATTTTGTGAATTACTTTAATTGGTCTATAGTGAGATGTTTAAAGGCCTATTGAATTACTTGAGTTTTATTTCGTTTACCCAATATAATTGAGGAATCTAAGATGTCGTCCCTATCATTTTTTTGGTTTTCACTTTTGGGAGGGCATAAATAATTTAACTTAGCTGTGGGATTTGAAAGGAAAACAAAGAGTCATGGACAACATTAAGCAAGAATTGTTAAAAATTTGAAAATAATTAAGTTACAGATTGAATCTTTGAAAGGGTCATTGGGCTAGAATAGAATACATCAAAGTATCATAGTATGGGGTATAGAGGGGTTGTCCAAGAGAAATTTCTGTTTTTTTTTTTTTTTTTTAACTTTCAGTGCCCAAAACAATTATTTATGGAATTGTACCCCCTCCAAGTCTTCCATTGATAGCATCTGAGTGGGTATTTTTCTTTTTTGAATAGCATCATGTTCTGTTCTTTTTTCAGTTTACCAAATTTGATGGCAACCATTATGGAGTATGAGTTTTGATATTAAAGTTTCAATGGTCAGAGATTTGCGCCTCTACAAGATCTGTTGAGTAGGAAGGTTGTACCAGGTCTGGGGGAATGCGTTGAACTTCTTTCTAAGGCCATTCAATTCATTAATGATTCACAAGCAAAGAACTTCAGGAGGAGAAAGGCTTGCCAGTTCTTCCAAAATTGTGTTCTTGTAACTTATATTTTTTGTCTTGCAGAGTATATTGCCTACTAAAATGTACATAGAAATCCTCTCAATTTGAGAAGAATTATCATAGCCATGTACGTCTGCACCTTTCGATGACTAAAAGTGAACTTTTTCCAAATGTCCACTATGTTGGTTGCAACTGTTGTGTGGTAAGGGACTGAAACCCCAATTTTGAGTGGGGTAAAGTGCCCTACACATCATATTTATTTCTTATGTTGTTGGAGCAGTTGATTGCACCTGCAAAACAGTACTCCAAAAGCTAATCGTTCGGGTTATTTTCAATGAGGAGAAGCATTCCTGACCTAACTTGAGCAGGGCTGTTTCTGTTTCTGTTTCTATTCTTTTTCCTTTTCAGGTCAATTATAACACAAACTTTTGTATTGAATGTTTTAAGATAAGCTGAAAAGAGGCCATGTAGATTGACGGCAGAACAGGAATTCCACTTGGGGCCTACTTCAGACCTCGTGTGATCAGGTTTGGGTTTGACTTCGACCTTGTGTGATCAAGGGGAAAAAAAGAAGGTTCGGTTTTAATTTGTGTTTCATTCTGTGTTAGTTTCCTATGAATTGTGTTCTTCGGAGTGAAAGTGTAGTTTGATAATCCTTAAATCTATTGGCATGGACCGGTGCTCCATAAATCTATTTTTTGGGTCAGGTCAACGTCTTCTAGTTTCCTAATTGGAAGCTTTAGTCCTGCTAGATTTAGGAGAGGCGAGCCTGTAACATTTTAAGGCATAGTCCTACCATAAAGCCAATTGTGGGAAGCAAGCCTTTCCAGGATAGAATTGCTTAAGCACTAAACGGGGAACATTCCATGCTTTTGGTATTCAAATTCTGTTGCATTTTCTCTCCATGATTGATAAGCGCTTGAAATGCCTTAAATTGGTGTTTAAGATAGGAAAGCAGCATTTCTTCTTCTAAACCCTTGAACCTAGCTAGATGCCACATAAAAATAACTCAAATCTTGCAAATGAATGCAGCAAATATCTTACAACTCGAAGGCCCAGCTACATGCATGTTTTGTAGCCTTTACGAGAGGGACCATGCATCAGGAGGAAGTAATCGCTGCGTATGCCATCCCGGCGACGAGGGTAGAAGCTTTCGGCAGATCACACAGACGAAGGCCTTGGCTCTGCTCTGTGGTATAAAGTTTGCACTTTGAGATTGTTGTGTCTGAGTTCGAAACTGAATCTTACAGCTCAGGGATTAATTGTTCGGGCAAAGGAAGAAAGGATTTTTCATTTAGTGGCCACATTGTGGAGGAGATCAAGCTACTGTTCAAAGGCTCAAAACCTATACTCAGTGCTGTCATATGAGAAGAGAAGCGAAGTGTTTTTGGCTCATGCTTTAGTATCCGAGGTTCACCACATGGATGGAAGAAGATCTGCCAGCTAAGTTTTCTGTCCTAAAGCATGAAAGCCTTCTTCCTGTAGATTGTGCAGTCTTCTTCATGATTAACTCAGCCTCGTCACTATTTATTAGCCCTCCGATAGAGTTGCAGATTGTGTAACCAGACGGTTTAAGTTTTTTGTTTTACTTGGCAATTTATGGCGTGCTTAATGGCACACTTACAGAAAGCACTTGGAGCTGTAGCTTAATTTGATTTTCTTAACACCGACATGTGTGAGACGCGCCTAACACAATGTTGTACACTACATTTTACTTATTTCATTTTTTATTATTTTTTTTTAAATCGAACACTCTACGTACACTATTTGGACACACGTGTCCTATAATAGGCTAGGCGGGAGCTCAACTATATATTTTTAAAACTAAAAAATGCAGTTCATTTTGTAAATAAGAAAATTTAACAATAAGAAAATAAAGAAAAGCAAGTAGATCTTTGTCAAACTAAGTAGATCATGAGAGAGAAGTTCTAGTTTGTTGGACCAGATAAAAAAAAAAAAAAGTAAAAGAAGAAGAAGAAGAAGAACATGTATGCTACTAATATCGGTAGTTAATGTGTTTTGTGTGTTCTTTATAAATTTCATATTAGATGATGGTGAATGGTTGATAAAGTATAATAATGTTTTAATGTTTTGGATAGATTATGACTCTATATTTTTATGTATTAATGTAACAACTTTTTTTGTTGTAGATGTGCATATTTAGTTTATTATTTTTGAAGAAATATAATTGACTAATTGTGAATGATTTTTTATCAATTAAACAATGAAATATGTTAGTTTTTAATTTTAATTGATATTATCTTGTATATTTTTTACTTTTTCTCTTGTAAAATATTTGTATAAGAGGACATATAAAAAAATATAAAAATATATTCTTTTGATGTGTATCTACAATGCCGTGTCCTGTATTTTTTAAAAATCATCCTATCAACATGCTAACAAGTGTCATGTCCAATACTCATATTCATGTCCATGCTTCTTAGGCTAATCAAATCAACACAATTTTCTAATTTATCCACTTAGTTCGATAGTCCATTAAACCACTCACCGATCAATTTCTGGTTTGAGTCAGCTTTCATTAATGGATCAATGCAGGTCTGATCTTCTCCCTTGAAATTTTGCAGTCCTCTCTATTAAGGCAGTCCTGACCGACACCTAACTGTGATTTGTGTCATGTTGGTATCTCTATTGAACTCAGTGTTCCCAGAAATATATTAATAATAAAGGCACCTTTTAGCAAACTACGCATAAGAAATAAATTTCATATGTATCATAATTTGTGTTTTTTTTTACTTTTTTAATATTGCGGTCAGGTGTTCGGGTCGTGCATCTTAATTGATTCCTTTTTCTAATGCAATCAAAGTCCGGTCATCCACACTAAAATTACAGTAAATAAATCTCTCACAACATGACTCCAAGAGTTAAACATGAGTTGGCCAAGAAAATACACTCACTTAACTAATAAGACAACCCTGGGGTTATATATATCATAAATTCATAATTTGTCCAAATCTTTTGTCAGACAAAATTACTAATCCCGGTCTCATTGTTTTGTTCTCTTTCCATTTTGGAATGTCTCACAGTGGTGGTCAATTTTAAAAAGTCAAAATTTACAGACTTTTTCAATACGATCGTGTTTAGATTAATGTGATTATAAGTAATAGGGTGAAACAGAGGGATAAATTCCGGAATCCGATGCACTGTTTCAATGTGAATGCAATACATGCTCATCTCCTTTAAAATTCGATTTTCAAAAGATGAACCAAAAGATTGTGATGAGGTGGTATGGAAATTCATTTGAGAGCATCCCCACAAAACAAAAGAAAAGAAAATAACAAAAATACATTTGAGAGCATATAGTACTATTACTATAGTTTGCATGCTGTTAATGCTATCAGCATCAAATCTTAAATCTCGAAACTTGGGCTCAATTTGACTTGTGTTATAAAACTAAAAATATATAAAGTAGATAAAATAACTCAATACAAAATATAGTGAATAGTTCTTCAGGAACTGTTAAATATTTATCATATGAGTTCTTCTGGAACAAGTAAGGCTAGATCTTTTAGATCACCAAAAACTTTATTGATACTATAGACCAAAAGAAATATAACATAAGTTTGAAAATTTATATTTTTTTTTCTTCTATTTTCTCTTTATTCTCTCTCTCTCTCTCTCTCTCTCTCTCTCTCTCTCTTGATTGTTCTTACAATATATTGGCCATTGCTATATATACGCAGTGGAGGCAGCTATGCGTGGAGGCGGCTTATCCACGTGAGTCATGACCTCACAACACTCTTCCTTGGATGACCGCAATACATATTAGGATATGCTAAAACTGCATCATTAAAACCTTGCTAGGAAAACCCAATGAGAAAAAATCTTAGCGAAGGAAAAAAAGTACAGTGATATTGTGTAACATAACGTAGTATAAGTGCGTTAACACTGCCTCGTTAAAACCTTGCCAAGAAAAACCCTGTGGAAAAAACCATTAGCAAAGGAAAACGAGTACAGTACGCGACTCCCCCTCATTCATACTTCTGGTATGAATTTGATAGTTTCTCAAACTCTGTTGGTAGTGTTTTAGTAAATACGTTCATCAAATCATTACTTGAACATGTCTACTGGACATTGATATTGCCGCTCTTCTGGAGCTTTATGCATATAAAAGAATTTTAATCGAATATGCTTCGTTCTGTCACCTTTTGATGTAGCCTCCTGTAATCTTTACAATCATTATCTTCATATAATATCATCGAAGATAATCCGCAGTTTTCTTGAATATGTTGAATCATGGATTGTAGCCAAATGCACTTTCGGCTTACGTCATAAATTGCAATTCTCTCAGAAGAATGTGAAGAAGTTGCAGTTAATATCTTGTTCACCGATCGCTAAGATAGAGTAATGTTATCATAAGTAAACATATATCCAATTTGAGACCGAGCTTTATATGAATCAGAAAAATAGCCAACATATGTAATTCATATTGTAGCTCCTTTGGATAGAGTAAGCTTGTATCAATTGTCCATTGTAGGTAACGCAATATATGCTCAATTTCTTTCCAATGTCGTTGAGTTGGTGCAAAACTATATCTTGCCAATAAGTCAACACAGAATGCTATATCAAGTCTTATACCTTTTGCAAGATACATCAAAGCACCTATTACACTAAGATATGGTACTTCAGGACCAAGAAGTTCATCACCATCTTCTCGAGAACGGAAATGAACTATCTTACTGTACATCAAGTGAGCAAAACATCCATTGGAGAATTTCATGGATAAGCTTGTTCAATATAACATTTTTCTGTATATGTCGACTAATGAATAAAAATACTCAATCTGCAAGACAAGACAATAATTTGTTCTCCCAAGGTATTTACTTTTAAAGTTATTCTTTAGTAGCATTTGTAATCTCTTTAAGAGTACCAATAATATCAACATATATTGCAATTATAATAAATCCAGATTCCAATAAAAATGCATGGATAATTGTATTATTCACATATCATTCTTTTAATAGATATTTATGGGGATAATTATACCATCTGTGTCCAGATTGGTTTAATCCATACATATATCTTTGAAGTTGGATAGAATATAACCTTCGAGGATTCTGTTTTAATCAGTTTTAAATTCTTCAAGAATTTTCATATGTATATCATTACCTAATCCACTATAGGAATAGGCTGTTATACATTCATTAAATGCATATCCAATCCTTCTGAGACTGACAAACTAATTAATAATATAAATGTAATTGTATTCTTATAGGATAGAATTTCTAATTATAGTCAATATTAAGGCTCTGCGAGAAACCTTCTGGTACGAGTCATACTTTATATTGCACTATTCTATTTTCTCATTGCGCAAATACCTATTTGTATCAAACCGGTTTTCTATCTTCAAATGAGTGGACTACTAGTTCGAATACTTTACAGCTTATGGTGTTTAGACTACAGGTCCAACATCTGCTGGTGCTTGGACTACAGGTCCAATATTTTCATCTTTTGGTGTTTGAACTACAAGTTCATATTATGCTAATGAGTTTAATTCTAACTCAGTAATTTCTTTTCATTTTGATCGATCATATTATCGACATTTGTCGACTATCTGTGGTTTAGTCTCTGCATTACTTTTGGTAATTGCATTTAAATAGAAATATGTTGTTGACAACAATATTATTTCTATTCCATCATTCTCCTGTATTCACATTATTATTTATTGAGATCTCATTATTTTCAGGTACCATTCCTCTGCAAGGGATATCTCTTCAGGAGTTTTCTCTTTTGGGAATTCTTTTGCAGGAGTTTTTTTAGAAAGTTTAGATAATGAAGATTCCTCTTCTTGAGGTTTATTTTCTTCTTTAGGAATTATAGAAATAATTTCCTTTCTCTTCAAAAGTTCATGCTTCAGGAAGTTGAGAAATTATGGTTTCTTCAGGAACACCAATTTGCTCATTTTGTTGTGTTTTTCTCTTTCTGAGAGTTTGACTTTTGCATCGATATGTCTTCCACGCTTCAAGCGTTTTGAAATTATGTGCTATTATATGAACATATGATCCTACAGGGACATTAACATATTGTCCTACAGGGACATTAATATGTGTTATAGCATTAATAGCTGGTATTGCTATAATTTGATTATTGTTTTTGTGTCGGCAAATGCTTCAGGCAATTGATTTGCAATCATATATAAGTACATAATTCTTTTGTGAATTTCAGATTCACATCGACTTGTCCAAGGAACAAAATGAGACAGTTTCACAATATTAGCATTACTCTAACATCATTAATCTCACAGCATCACGTTTACGTCTTACCTCCTCCTAATGATGGAAAAACTGACTCCACATAAGGACTATCCACAAAATATGATATGTAATATTAAATAAAGATGTAACCATTGTATAAGATGCATAAATGAAAGACATATTAGTATTACAGAATAACCAAATAATTGTTTGGCAAAAAACATCTTCTGGTTCTTTAACGGATGTCCATAAAAATTGTTAATTATTGGACATATTATTGTTGATCCCGGGTGACTAAAATATAAAATTCATTTGGGATCAAATCACTTCTGATGTATTACTTCAGATGATGTCACTGCAGGTACTTCATAAATGCTTCTGTTGTATCACTTCAGGTGATTTCACAGTACAAAAATTTTTTGAGTCGAAAAACTTTTGATTTATCACTGTAGGTGATCCCAATATAATATAACCCAAAAGAAAAACAATAAATTTCTCTAGTATATGCTTCTAGCATGAAAAGAGAAGTGTAAAAAAAGATATTTTTCATTACCTTCATTGCTATATTCTTTTTCATCATATGCTCCTAGTATAACAAAAATAAAGTAAAAACATATATAAAAGTTGAACAACTTTCTTGTACTGCTAGTAGAATAGAATGCATCATCAATATAAAATGTTATTCCTCTTGACCACATTATGTTAGCTCTTATAAAGCATAACTTTGCTAGAGCTTAGCTCGTCTGAGGCCTTCAATCAATTTGTAATGCTTGATATTATTTTAACATTAACTTCAGCTAATATTAAGTTTACACCATATCAAATAATTGTGTGCATTCTAATAATGTCTGCTAGACATATATCTTTTACTTTCAATTGGTATGATCCATGCCTTCAAATGCAACATTGATAAAATGTTTCATTGTCAAAATTATTCTATTTAATTATCATACTGTAGGTACGTAACCAATAAAACACCTTTATACTTCTTGAAAGGTTAAGCTCACATTATTCCACTTCTAGTGGCATTTAAAACCTTCAGGGTATCTCCATCACATCTGTGACAATATCCATAGCCATTAAATAAAAGTACATTCATTTCAGGAAATGATATAAAATTGGTCACATGTATCAACTAATTATAGCACTCAATTGAGTGAGCTACACTATGCTAGATCCATACCATTCACTTATCACTTCAGGGATTGATACATATTATAGATTTGTATTTTCAGAAAGATCTAATGAAAACATAGGAAGAAATGGAGAACAAAATCAAAATAATGTGTAACTTATAAATAGTACCATAAATAGTAATGTAAAGAGTATGCATGAATAGTAATGTAACTATTTACATTTATCTTCTATTATATTTACACGATATGCCATTGAAATATAATTTCTAAATTAACCCTCTTCATATTGCTACTTCTGGAGCACGTTCTAGACATAAAATATAAATATATTTTTCTATCATATCTTCATCAGGAAGATTTCTTTCACATCATTTTCATTGTGGATGTATTTGAATAATAAAAATTGTACTCATTCTTTTATTTAGAAACACTGTTATAACTTCAGGAATACTAAATCATTATCTTGCAACTTCAGGTGCATTCAACCATAATCTTACAATTTCAAGTACATTTATTAATTATCTTACAACTCCAGGTGCATTAAATCATAATAAACTTTTCAATGATGACACAATGATAAACTAATATAGGCATTGATCATAGTAAGCATAATTAAACAATAACAGCAACATAAATGAAAGTAGTAGCAGGCGGCAAGCCGACCTTATAAAGTAACAATAATGAAATAAACTGCGTGCAAGCCTTAATGAATATTCCATAGGAGCGCTTCATTTCTTTCATTGTATTTTTAAAATCATTACTTATGGAATGATCTAAATATAAAATATTTAAAGCAACACACACAATAAAATCTGACAATCATCAGTTAATGATCATGTAAAAACCTCTACCGAACACAGTAATATTAGGTGAGTATTATGATAAATGACAGCTAGCAGAACGGTAAAAAGTATTACCGTACTATTGATTAAAGATTAGTTATTATATAATTACTATGCAATTACTATTTAAAAATAGTAAAATAAGTGTTTATCAACAGTAGTTATCAATAATAACTTATGCATAGTAAAAATACTATTCATGCATAGTAATAATTACTATGCGCTTCAGCGATATATCGATATATATATCATATTACTATTTTTGTCTTCATTATAACTTTCAATCTAGACATCAAAATATAGTCAAGTCACATGTCTATGGAAAGGTATCGAAATATGGATTCCAGATCTATAAATATCATAGGCAAAAAATGCAAAATATGGGAGAAATGAAGCAACAAAGTTTCGAAATAAATACTATTCATCTCAATAGTTAAACTATTGTTCATACGAATTGAGTGAACAATAAATAATTCAAAATGAAGATAAATTGCACATCAAATGAAGTAAGAACACGAAACACTTAAAGCCTCGTACTGATAACGTGTTATAAAACTAAAAACATATAAAATAGATAAAATAACTCAACACAAAATATAGTGAATAGTTTTTCAGGAACTGTTAAATATTTATCATATGAGTTCTTCTGGAACAAGTAGGGTTAGATCTTCTGAATCACCCAAAACTTTATTGATACTATAGAACAAAAAAAAATACAACATGAGTTTTAAAAACTTACCTATATTTTTCTTTCTTCTATTTTTTCTCTATTCTTCCTTTCTCTCTCTCTCTCTTTCTTTCTCTCTCTTTCTTTCTTCCTTTCTTAGTTGTTCTGACAATATATTGGCCACTACTATATATACACAGTGAACACGGCTATGCGTGGAGGCGGCTCATCCACGTTAGTCATGAACTCACAACAACTTGATTAAAGCTTTCATAATCAAAACCTTATGTATAAAACCTTTTCTTCTATCTTAAAGAATGATTTTAAAATGTATGGGATGAAAATAAAAATTGCGAGAAATATTTAGTAATGACAACAACAATGCTTTGCCGGTTGTCCCACTGTATAGTAACATTAAGCACTAAAGAATGCACATTGCTACATGAAAAATGACAAACAGGTTGCGGTGACTTCAATCGTATAATGTACACTCATGTAGATCAATCAACACCACAAAATTTTAATAAGCACATTTATCAACTACCAGATCCCACACTCCTCTCAAAGGTTGTTCTAATTCATGTTTAGGTAAAATATTAGAAAGCCAGTAGTGAGTATTGATTCCAAGATTAGAGCTTCCTATGAATGAATATGGAATCCTCAAGGATAGGCAGTACCATTGCATTGCTTTCAAGGAGGATTCAATCATATTTCTTTATTAGTAAAATAGTAAAGGGAAAAGGAGACAAAGTAACAGTGGCTACCAATATCTTTCTCCAGCTTTTGACTAAATAACAGGAGACAAGTAACAATGAATGCTTTTGCCATCCAATAATTGGATCTGTTTCATCATGAAATCACAGCCAGAAGCCATAGAACACATCACCAGACCATAGCAAAAATTAACAGACCATCTGAAGAGTAACTCATACCGTTGAGCAAAACACGACCAACAGTCCCGCAGTGAGCTCTGGCTGGCAATTCCAAATCTATTCTGCTTTGTCTAGGAATATCTCGAGTATCAAGGATTGGACTTCAAATATCTATATATTCTGTTTCTGCCAGTATGCTTTCTCCCCCTTCTTTAATCTACTCAATCCTTCCCGCAGCACCTTAATGTAACGGCAACCAAGCTAGTCAGTTGAAAACCACAAAATACAAGGATGTACAACAAAATATACAACAGGTTTTTCGACTACTGTGTCTCGAGGAAGAGAAGAATTGACAAGTTTCGCAAGATCTATGTCATCTTTCTACACCAAACATATTTCAGAATTTAGCAGTATCATATGATGAAGCAATATTTGTTTCAAGGGTGGCACTAGGTTTAATCCCCATATCGAACAGAGATGCCCCATCAACAGATGTCTTCTAAATCCCTGAACTGAAGGATAATAAGGGATTACCCTGCTTTTTTTTCCAACCAGCATCTTTCCTCCCCTTCGTTTAGCTTCATTGTTTCACCTATGCTCCATATGAGATGAAATTTACAGTGACTCGACCCCAAAAAATCATTACTTTTGCCTTCGCATACTGCTGTTCCAGGAGATCTCTACTTTCTTTTCACAAATGCAACTTATGAATTTGTTCCATCTTACCAACAAAAACTACCATACATGCAATAGAAGTGGAGGTCATTTTGGATGCTGTATCAGGGCACAGAAATTCAGGAGATAGGCGGCACAGAAATTCAGGAGATAGGCCATCAAAGGGCTAAGAATTCAAAGGCCAGATGGTGAAAGTACCTAGCATAACAACAGATGCTGATGCACTATTCTTGTTTTCCTTTTAATCAGAAATCCAAAAACAAAAAAGTTCATAGTTTATACAAAGGATTAACTCCCTAATGCAATTCAAAGCTTTCTTTGCATTACAACCATTATATTTTGACAGGTCCATGTATACTACAAGAAGAAGCTCAGGAGGAAGGGAAAATATGTGTTCATGATGTCGTTGGTGAGGTTGACATCTAGGTTATCACAAGAAAGCAGACGAGATATTGATTTGATCGATCATGTTTCTAGTTATTTCATTGGTCAATTGGTGAGAGATTCCTGGCCCTTGGAACACAATGAATCAGGACAGTCATTCGATCCGCAAAGTTTTTCCTAAACAAGATGCTCAGAGTTGGAATTAATAGGAAGCTTTTGAAAAGGAAGGGCACTATACTTAAGTGCAGAATGCAAGAAGCCAATGCTGAGCACAATTAATTAATAGGTTCTTCAGGTTTATGGTTGACAATATTAAGATTTTGGTGATGTAATAAGGGTGAAATCAGCTGAGGTTCAAGTCTTGTTATAGGAAGGAATGAAGCAAAGAAGCTTGCTGGAATTTATAAGCAGGAGTATTGGAAAAAAGATAAAGGTAAATCTAAGTTGAATGGCTAAAATGGGGAAAATAAAGATGAAGGAAGGAAGGAAAAGCCTAGGCTCTAATTAAGGCCTCCTAAGAATCTGCTCATAAGAAGTATAAAAATCCGCAAGTGGTTCTTATTAATCAAACTTCTCCGATTGTGTAAGACTTGCCTCCGTAGAGGCATAGCTAACACAAAGTAAAAACTCTCTAATTTAGATACTGTTTGTAAAATAAAGGATTCCCAGACTAAGACTTAATGTGCACCAAACAAGTATTTGATGGGACCCAACACCATCAAGCATTGGCCTGCACACAACACAAAGATAAACTTGCTGAAATAACCCCTAATCTGAAAAAACAAAATATTCCGGATTACAGGAAATAATTTTTCCCAAATCAAAAGGTTGCCTCCCAGGTGGTTAAATCAAAACCTAGGAAAATAGTTCCAGCCATGCTGCACCACTGGTGGGACCCATTCATCAATCAGAAGGATCCACATTGATTGAGAAAATCCCCAGCAAAATAGACGATTTTAATATAACCAGTACCAATCCAGAAATTGAAAATGAACATGTTGACCCATCATACCAGCAAGACGAGTGAAGCTAAAATTCCAAATCAACATTATTATGATAACAACACTTTATTTTCTCATATCCAATAATGGTGGGTTCACATCTAAGAAGCATGGACACTTCGAAGAAGGTTTGTCGGATACCTTGTCAGACATGACATTCGTTGGACACTCTCTCCAACAAATGTCGAATACGAGTCTAAACATCTCCTATTATTTTATTTTTTTTAAGAATCATACACTTGGGGGACGGGACACACTTGTCCATCATGTGGACACCCGTGTCCATCAATTACACATATAAAACACGTTGCAGATTTAAAGAAAATAACTTGGGAGCAACTGTAAATTAAAAGCAATGTAATTTTTTGTCTAATATGATGTTTAAACTATAGAATACATGGGTTTTATTTTTTAATTATTGTTATTCTACATTTTTTTCATTATCTTTGAGAACAATATATCTATATGTGACGTATAAAAAACACATGAGATATATAAGATTGTCATGTCCTCGTTGTGTCGTGTTGTATGTTTTTTGAAAATTGTTATGTCAGCATGTCTGTGTCCATGTTTCGTAGGCTCATACGTGACTGTTGAAGTGTGAAAACTACTTTAAATGCTCTCACTGGTTCATTGAAAAAGGAGGTGGAACCTTGGAGATAACTACTCCATTTTATACACCAAATAGAGCCTTTTACCTAGTAATTCCACAATTACTAGGATTACTGGCTCAACTGTTTCATCAGATTCACTAAACAGGCTAAACCTTCTCATATGTCTTGAAAGCAAAAGTAATGTTGTTATGTCTGATATTTTTCTCATGACTAAGCTCTCTAATCATGTCCAAATGCAACAGAAGATGATCCCTAACTCCTCCACCCTTCGACATAGGCAACACCAATTAGTTAGCATCTTGCTCCTATTTTCGCAACTAGCATTGATGAGAATTTCAGTCCAAGCCAGGCCTCGAAATAAAGAAAGCAACCTTCATAGAAACCCCCCACATTCCAAACACTCTTCCAAGAAAAAGGAGTTGTTGCACCACCACCATGAACATGATAAAATGTGGTAAAATATCCCTTTTTCCACCTTCCAAGTCATCCTATTCACCCGTTCCCAACCACCTCCACCTTGTATTCATTTTTTTTTCTCCTTCTGATAAGTAAAAGGAAAAGGTAAGAGATTTTATAAAAAGGCACCAAGGGGATGCCAGTCGTATACAATAAGATAAGTGAAACAGAAGACCTTCCTCAAAACACTGCAAAGTCCAAAAATTGGTTCAAAGACCATTCTATCCCACCCAAGAGTCTCTTTCTTTTTTGATGGGTATAAAATTTTATTTTTTATTTAAAAATAAATATGTCCACCCATGAAGAATACTACGATTGCACTCTCACCAAATAATACACATCAAAGCCAAAGATACCCAACCCTGAATAAAATATCAATGACTCTTCCACCATTTTCAATTCTCAATCTTGAGTTGCCATATAATATAAGGCTCCTAAGCAACCACTATAAAGACCCTCAAATAATCTGCAACCACAACAGTTTTGTCAACTACAATAGAAGTACGGAAAGACCTCTGATGAAGGGATCTCTCCTGCCACGCGTCATGCCATAACCTGACCACCACTTCTTCAATCAAATATCTGACAAATCTGAAGAAATCTTGCCATCCTTTTTTTATTCCCTTCCGCAATTTGACCCTATAAGAGCATCTAATCCTGCATAATTCATGAGTCACATGGGTCCCACAGATGGACCAATGGGTTCTCTACCTTCTTTGTCATATAATTGAGAACTTTTTGTCTAATGAGATTAGTTGTAAACCAAATAACCAAATAAGCAAACTGTTTCTTTGTAAAATTTTCAAACTTCTTCCAAATAATCAAGCAAATATTACAAAGACAATATAATAACTCGATAAAATTTTCTAGAGATCTTTGCACTATTAATGGTCACTCCAATTTCTTCTAAGTGAAATTCCTACAAGCCTTCATGAGATTTCTGTAGTTTATCTGCTCTTTCTTCTTGTAACATTTTTCCTTCATTTTCCGTTGCAACAGTATTATGCACACTTAGTAAACACAACAATAGGTAACATATGCAACAACCACACCAGCCCTTCGGTTATCTTAATTGCGTTCCTATAACACGAAACCTTCCCCATCCCTAACATACCCTTGGAGATGTAGTCCACAACACTAGCTATCCAAAAGTTCCTGCAAACTTTTCCTCTGGCTCGAGTATGGCTTGCCTTCATCAACTAATGCAATGCCGTTTTTCCTTAACTAAACCTTAATCTTCTCAACAAAAAAAACCCCCAAAAAATAAAAGAGTGCTTTCCCCTGATGAAGAATGCTTCACGTGAATAATTTGCCTACCTAATGAAGCCATGCTTTCCCCTTAAAAAAGTAAAATCCAAGCATTCTATCACAATGAGACACAAAGAAGCAGTAATAATGCTCTAATATTTTGTAGTTCCCATGGTTGTATCACTAATCCTAATTTAAAGTCATTAAAAGGTATCAGCCTCTCAGAAAATACAGAAATACAGCAGTTCAGTCAAATGTTAATGAGAAACAAAAATACCATTCCTACCTATCTGCCAACTCTTAGCCAAAGTTCGAACAAGCAAGATCCAGTAGTGTCCAGCTTTTTAACGTAAGACATAAATGACAATAATGATAAGTAAATCGCTAAAGTTTCATGTTTATATAAGGACATAAAGGAAAATAACATATGTAGATGACATGATTTCATTTTCAGCTCCTCACAAAGCTCAGAGAAAGAAAACAGGAAGCAATCCAATTATCTGAACAATCAACCGTGCTCTAAAAGGAAAGATGAACCAAATTAAAGTGAGACTATGATCATCCAACCATGAAGATTATAAAATATTCAGTGCCACAAGCATGGACCACTAGACACCATTCTTACCCAATTAAACAAAATAAATTAATATTTGTAGTATAAGATAAAAGCTACAAACCGATTAAATTTATCCAAGCCTCATTTATTTTAGTTCCCTTATTTTCCATACCTCTTAACACTGTTTTCTTCTTCATTTATTTTGAATGAAATGCAGCATTAAACCATTCCCATTATCATGTGAATATAGATATCCCAACCATCCCAAAACACAAGCATATCTTTTTTTTAGATATTCCCATTCTATTTACCCAGCTCCAAACCAATTTTAAACGGGAACTAACAAACTCACCAAAGATCGTAATACTAACAAACTAACCGTGCTATGGACATACTACATATGTGTTTTCCACTGTTGAGTTCCTCAATGAGTACCCACTATGAGGAAAAGGCATTTAGAAATAGAAACAAAAAGTACATGAAATAGAACATTGAAAATAAAATATCATTAAGATATCTAGTCTTACAATAGTGATTTTCAGTAAGGTTACGGAAAAATACTAGAAAATAACATGGAATGTTTACCCAAATCAAACCAAGCTTCAGTTTCCTATCTTCCTTTCTATTTCGTCAGATCCCCCAGAATTGTAAAATAAGGTTATCAGATTTACCCACAAACCAACAGAGTAAGTTTCCGGTCCTTCCAGATGAAAGTTCTCGTCTCTTGACTAGAAAGTTACAGTTACAGCACCAACCCAACTATGACATGCGAACACATGTTGCACACACCAATACATCTGTTTGCCACATATTATTAGCTACCTAGTTTAGAAACAACTCAATCAACAAAATTTAATCTTTTCGGGAAGCCGTACATACAATTCATTATTCAAATAGAAACCAAAATGGAAATGAAGAAATAAACTCAGATGATTCCAAATGGCTTCTATCATCCATATATAACAATCTTCACAATCCTAAAACATACACCCAAAATAAACCTATATCAGCAGACAGAACTGATAATGAAATCCAAAGAATAATACCTCAGCTATGCTCTTTGGCATTGGCTTCCCTTCTTCCTTTTAACTTCTCAATTTTCTTATGCACTTCTATAGCCAAGTAAGCTTTGCTAAGGCGTTCTCAACATCAGCTACTGTGCAGTTACAATGCTTTGGTGCTTCTTGCTTTTGACTGCTCTGGAGATGCTATTATCAATAAATAAGAAAACCCATGCCAAATGGTGAACCAATGGAAACAACTTTCAACACATAAAGAGTCTTGCACTTCAAATTTATAGACTTTGTTAAAATTTGATTGTTTATTTAGCAGCCTAGATTTGTCTCGTTTTTACACGGTGACAGATTTATAAACTTGTTTGACATTCATTTTCGCATAATTTAAAATTCAGGAGTTAGCCACGAAAATATGAAGAAAGAATAAAGGAAAAGTAACAAGGAAAATTGGACATGTGAAGAAATGTGTTATGCATCACTATTTTACAATTGCATGGCATTCTAGTAACTTAAAATTGATTAGTCAGTAAGAAACTACATGAACACTTCAAACTAAAGCCAAGATCAATATGGTGAAAGGGAATAGCAATACAGGTTAATCTAAAGAAGGATTTGTTGTCAATTCATAGTTATCCAGAAAAATTCCACAAGCGCATGCCATATTCGGGTAATAACAAATACATTTAATACCAGAGAAGTATCTCTGATAAATTGGGGTTTTTATGTATGAAAATAAAGAAAGACATAAATCAGATAGTTCTTGTTGTGTGTTTATGCTGTAATTTCCACAATATGTAATTCTGGGCCATATCCTCTGTATCTCAAAATATGAAAACGAACTTTTATGACTGTAGTCACCATTTATGGGTAATGCTACACATTTTCTTAAAATAGTGTCCACGTTAATAAATGCATGTGAATCCCACTAGTTTGTGTCTAATTGGTAAGAAATCCAGTTGAGTTATATATGTATTTATGTATATACACCATTGTAAACAATAAAGAAGGCACTAAAGAGGTGGAAAAAAAACAAACAAACAACAACCAAAAGAATTTGTCATTTCTGCAGCGAGAGGTTTGACAAATGATCCAAATGGTCATGCATTTACCCATGAACTAGCAAAACTTCAGTTGGATAAAAACCTCTGATGTATGGGATAATGGCCTCCTGCTTCTCAAAAGCATCGGCAAAGGTGGCTTCGCCCAACTATATACTACTTGAATGCCCCTAACTTTCTCGCATTCTTCAATTCATCCGCCCAATCCTAAGTTCCAAATATTAGTAACATGTCTCCACAACCACTTCCTCAAGAAAACTTGATTAAATATCCTCATTATTTGAATCACCCTCTCTGAGAGGAAGCAATCTAAATACTACTGAACCAAAGGATATTTGACCTCCTCCCCTAATTTGCTTCTCCACTCAAACAAAAGAGGGAAAAACTAGTTTAATTAAGGGTTATGACTTGATGTCACTGCAGTTGGTGAACATTGAATTGAGAAGTTGCTGCCTTACTGCTATGTTTCAGATACTGAGACTGCTTTGATTTTTCCCCTGATTCTCTATTCTTCCTTTTTCTTATTCATTGAATATTTCTTTTGTTATTTATATTCTACTAATTTCTTTAGAATAAAAATTCTTTGTTATAAAACCATACAAAATAAACCCCAGTTCTCTCTCAAAACCCTGTTTTAACAATTCCCAATCCTTTTTTATCACTAATTTACCAATTCCTAACCATTTCTTATCTGTTTGACAGGAACACTGGACTGAGATTTTAGCAAAATAATGAAATTTTGAAAGTCCTGCATCCAGATAAGCATTATTCAAGATCAATTAAAAGGAATATATCATGAGAGTTACTTATCACAACAATAAGGATACCATGAGATATGCTTATCAAAAAAATAAGGATATCATATGAGTTAGGCAGACAAATCGCCAGTCCGACAGCATGTAAGGCCTCTACAATTCGAATGCTCTACAGGCCTTCATTACCTTACAAATTAGAATTACTGTTCAAGGGCAGGGTGCTAAAAAGAATGCAAGATTGAAAGAAGAACATGAGTAAACCAGCACCTGCTTTTGCATTCTAATAGAACATAACAAAGAAACCTCAAAATACATCCAATGACAATCATTAATGGATTCCTCATGGGCACAACCATAAGCTGTTTTAGTAGATATAGCCCTACCAACAAATAAATAATTAAAAAAAATTGGAACTCTTATACCATCAATATCTGGCTCCTATTAATGGCACCATCAAAGTCTGCAATAAAATTTCCATTAGATGCACATGTCAACAACATAACTACATATTTCTTGATCGGGACTTATTTACAATGTAACAGGAATGTTATTGCTACCATGCAAAAATGTATTCTAGGTGGGGTTTACACTACTTGTGTCTGGAGGAGATGCATTCTGTATCATTCCGCAAAGGAAGAACGATAGTACCATTTACCATAAACCTACTATGTTTGACACAGTTTAGCTTGTGATGCACTTAAGTGTGTCACTTTACTGATTTTACTAAAATAATCAAATCTTTAGTTCAGTTACCTCAATATTTGGAAAACATATCATCATTCACGACTATATATTCAGGCTGAAGCTGCTTCCTCACAGTAAAAACACTCCCCAAACAAGCATATATTGCACATTCAACATGGCTCCTTTTACTCATATATCTTGATTTATTTGCTTCCCAGAAGCATCAGTTATCTTTCAACATGAAAAGAAGGAAAAGAAAAGAGGCCAAAATAATTCACACGTAAATGCAACTTGAAAAGACCAGCCACATCAAAAACTTTAGAGTCTCTGGTAGCAGCTATACCTGAAAATGAAACAAACAGATCACATTGCCAAACCAAACAGATCCATCCATTGGAAAGAACACAGGTACTGACACAGCTTACAATAGACAAAACCATATCAAACCCATCAAATTTAAAAGCAGCATTTGTCGATATTTTGGTCTACATCACAAGTCCATGTAACAATCTCTATATATCAAAGTTTTGCAACAACAAATTCCATGATGCCACTGGCAGTTCTAATTTAGATTACAATTACTTAGCATGACATTACAAGAATCAAGAAGATACTAGTCTCGAAAACGACCTCATTATCCTTGGGATAAATATCCATATAATAATCAGCAGGTCATCCTCTCTCTTCCACTAACAAATATCAACATGACTTGAAGCTTAACCTTCCAAAAATTCCGTCCAATGAATTAGAGGTGACATAAGAAGCACAGTTTTTCAGTTTGCTCTTCATCACTCCCATCTGTATTAGAAATAATCAAACTCCACAAAAAAGATGGTTTTGTAGATCCTAAACCTTAGATCTCCGAAACTCAAACCAAATCTCATAGTGATTGAAGAGTAAACTATCATGAGTGTGCTTCCCAACATATTCTAGCCCTAGTTTGCTCAGTCTCTTTGTACACTCATCTCCACCCAAGCGTGAACAGAATTTTATATTGTGTGACACGAAGATTCGACCTTCATAAGGTCTCAGTTTGTCCACTAATCTTTCCAATCCAACCCAAACAAGCTTATCAGGCATGTGAAGAAAAACAGCACTAGCATAGATCAAATCAAACATTCCAGATCCGAACTTACTGAAATCCATATCTTCACCCTTCATAATCTGAGGGCGCTTATGCAATAAACCTTGAGACGGAAGCTCATACCTAAATGCAGCCATTAAAGAAAGTTCATCTCTCTCTAGACAATGGAAGTTTCCCGGATTCAGGTACCGTATGAAATGCAAGCCTACACGAAGTGTTCCACAGCCAATCTCGAGAACACGAGCATCTTGTGCGAGGTGGACAGACCCAGCAAGGAATTCAAACACGTCTCGCCCTCCAGCCCAGGGCTCCCCATAGTTGCTATGATGCTCTTCCACAAGCAACTCACCGGGACAAGGTAGAGCAGTGTGGTTGTTTAATTCCGATCCTTCATAATGCGATATGCCCTTGAATCTGAAAATTTGGAAAAAGCTTATTCACATTTCTGAATCAAGTGCTAGACGAATGTACGACTTTAATTCAAAAAGTGGGAAAGACAGAGAGTGCTGATTTCCAAATTATGAGCATAGTTAACGCAATTACAAGACCATTATTTGAAGAAGACACAGATACTGAAGTTCACAACTTTAAAGCAGAATTGTCAATTTAGTCTGTATAACAGGTCCTGAGTGCAGATTCTAGAATTACAAGTTGTATGTGATTTAAACCTGAAAAGGGGACACAACAGCCATATCCTCAAATGTGTATATGGAAAAGCACTGATTTCCAAAAGATACAGCCATTGAAGTTCACAATCGTGAAATTAGAATGCTCAATGCAACATGTTTGTGCGTTGATGTATACATGTTCAAGGACTAAGGTTCCAGAAGTATTAGTCGCCAAATACACAGGAACTGGAATTCAAAAACTTGAATCTGTATGAACTTGAATCTGTATAGACTATAACATCTCTAGCCAGAAAGCACTAATTGCTGATTTTCTGAATTTTTGTATAACTGAATCAGATTTTTGATAATGAACGGGGTTGAAATTTCTAATTATAATGTCTTACAATAGACACAGTTCCAACCCAACTAGTGGACAAACACAACAAATGGGGCAGAGAGAGGGTACTGACTGAATGAGATCTTGTAACTGCTGAGAGCGAGTGCGAGGGTTAATGCCCTTGCGGAGCACATTCTCCTGCATATGCAACCCATTCGCCTCGATCTGCTCCTTCAGCCATCTTATATCCTCCGCCGTCGGCTTGGGGGGCGTGATGGTAGTGATGGCGGTGGTTGGAGGCGGGCAAGAACAACTAGTAGAAGAAGAGAGAGAGGACAAGACGAAGAAGAGGAAGATCGCCGCCGCTGCCGCCGATATCACCAGAACCGGCACCGTCAGCACCACGCCCTTCGCCGACGACGATGAAGCCATGCGAGAACTACCCCAGTGCTCCGCCGTCTGTTGAATTTTAATGTTACAAGGCAGTGATAAATTATTCTTTCTGATAGCAGACTGTCGGTACAAAACCGATTCGAACCTCACCTCATTGAACCCTTAAACCAGTTTTTCTATTTTTGAAAAAGAGAACACAATTTTGAAAAATGATATTGCATTAATCAATGGTATTGCTTTCCAAAATATTTGGGTAAATTACACTCAGCTTCCCTGAAGTATCTGACAATGATAACTAGTTACCTCATAATTTTGAAAATAACAGCGACCTCCCTTCTGGTTTAATTGTCTGCTGCAATTTCCTCCAACCGTTAGCCAACGTGAAGGTCAATCATGATTTTTGTTGACATCATTTTATTATTTCTCAAAATACCAATTTTACCCTTTAATAAAGGTGATGATAAGAATTTGACTGAATAATATAATATGATGAGTTAACTCATCTTTAAAATGACCAAGTTAACTCGACTTACCCTACTTTCCCATGTTAAAGACCATCAATGTGGAAATTTCCATAACCACCTCACTTTTATCACTCCACCTCACCACCAACTCCTCCTCCAGCCACCTCCCTCATAACTATTACCTCCTCCTCCTCCTCCTCCTCCCTTTTCCTCTTTCTTCTTTAAATTTTCTGTCATAAGCAACCTGTAACACATCTGTAATTAATAAACATCTCCCACTAATTTTCTTCTTTATAAACCAATCTGGGTCACCTGGGCAATCTCCCTAGCAAGACACTGTTGTAGCCATTTTTGTCAGTTACAAAGGATAAACCCACCTTCAAGACAACCATCAAAACATGACTGTTATTGCCCTCTCTCTAAAATATATTCTCTCTACATTTGTATCACAACACATTAACTTATGCTCATCACCGACATTAATGAAAGCATATATATACACAAAGCTAACACACATATAAGTATATACTGTATATACATACATATATGAAAATCGTTTAATTCCTAACTCAATGCAAATAGATGATCTATAACTATATAGGAAATAAATGCATTTAGAAATTAATTATGAACCTTTAATCTCCATTTACTCACAATCCTTTAATTCCCCCATCTTTCACGTTAATCAGCCACCACTGCCACACTTTGTAAACCCTTCCTTGCCACACCCAACCATCCCAGTTAACATCGCCACACCCCACAACATAAAGCATTCACCAACCTGTAACATTGCCTACACCACAACCACCCAATGACACAACCCACAACCTAGATTTTCGTTTCATTTCACTACAACTCAGAGCAATCCCATTAAAACAGAAAGGGTACAAAATTAGAGAGAAAGAGAAAGAGAAATAGTTCTCACCACTGAACACGACCCTATTGATATCACCTCCACAATAGAGAAGCCCAAAATTTCCAACAACGGTTTTGAGGTGAACAGAGAAAGAAAGAGAGTGGCGAAGAAGGATGTCGACGAAACCATTACTAATGAAATCTAAACAAGAGGCAGTGAGAGTGAGATAAGAGACGGAGAGGTTGTAAGGTGGGGTCGAGGATCATAATAGACGACACAAGGGAGAGGGGAGAAGGAATAACCAAGAGGCGGTGAGAGTGAGATAAGAGACGGAGAGGAAGGTGTGGTGGCTGGTGCAGGAGACAATGATGGCATCAAGGGGGTTGATGTCGGTGGTCCGATCAATTGGCCTTCTTGCTTAATGCACAAAGAGATGGAGCAAAGGGGATGAGGCTAGTGGTGGTGAGCAAGCGGTGGTTGACGGCCTTGAATGTCTTTCTTTTCAAATCAATGGGTTAGATTGGGTGTGGTGGGACTTACTTTACTCTAGATCAAAGGTGGTGTGGCAAAGATTGATTGGAACTATCTTAAAATGTATGAGGGACATTGTGGTCTTTTTGTTTTCTTTGACTTTTGGTAAAAAAATAGCCTGAGTCAACCAAGGGTAAAATGGTAAATTGTTATTTTCTGTTAACGCTGTCTGGGGGACAAGACTGACAAGGGAGGTCAGTATAATTTTAGATACCACAAAAGTACTCTGTCATTATCAAATACCTCAAGGGAAGTTAGTATAATTTATCCAAAAACTTTTAATGCTCTTTGAAGTGTTTGGGAAAAAGGAAGGTGGATTAAAAATGCATTTAGTGGTGTGCTCTTTGGCATTACATTACAAGATTTCTTGAAACTATTTATTTCTTAAAGGGTAATTACACTGATTAAATTTATTGAAAAGTAAGATAGGTCATTTCACGCTTTGAAAATTACACTTGACGACACGAACTGAAGCTATTAAATTACGTTTTTACCTTTGCTTCTTTAAAATTTATTGTAATACTAAAATCAATTTTTTTGGGTAAAAAAATCAATACCACGCCAAAGTCCAAACCCACCCATAATGCCAGCCAAAAAAATCGCCACCACTACTGTCTTGCTCCCACAGCCCAACCCTCTCTCTCTCTCTCTCTCTCCAAAAGCACAGTCATTGCCAAGCCCCCACCCACAATGCAACTGAAAAACCATAACCACCATTGCCTTCCACCACCTACAATCCACTGCCACTGATACTATGACAAACCCCCCCAAAATAGGGGCGGAGCCAAGAATTTGTTTCAGACCAAAATTTTTTTTTTGCTATAAGGTATCCAAATTTTCAATCGATTACTCCCCAAGCTCATGCAAAGCCCACATGAATCATGTAAACTTCATGCTATACAATAATTATATTTTAAATATTCTTTGCACATATTTTTAAGTTGAACCAATAAAAAATTTTACATAAAAAATAAAACCAAATTCTATTTAGTCTCAAGAAAATATGATTTTATTTATTGTTTTGGTTTTCTGTTTTGTGTATTTAAGAGGAGTCTACTTATTGGATGGGTGCAAATTCAAAAGTCCACAAATCATTGATTTTTTTAAGTCTTGGATGGTGCTCAGTAAAAACTCACAATCTTTTGAATTTAATGAGTTATGAATTTAGATGTACGAGAAAAAATGAATAAGTCTTATAATCCACTATACAAAAATTTTAATATTATATTAGGTTAGGACTTTAGTTTTAAACTATGGGGATCCAAGTGCAATAGATTCTTTTTCTAGAATTGTATATAGATTCTACATAAAGAAATATTGTACAAAAACTGGGGGTGCCAATACAAAAATCGAAGTGTCAACATGTTAAAATTTTGTCAAAACACTATGTATATATTACATATGGTGGTATTTTACAAAAGGTGAGGGTGCCAATACAAAAATTAGAGTGTCAATACATCAAAATTTTACTAAAATACTATGTATATCTGCTATATATAGATAGGTATTGCACAAAATGTGAGGGTGCCATTGCACCCAACCCACAAGGGTAGCTCCGCCCCTGCCCAAAACCAAATCAATGTTTAGTTGAGAGTTTCTGATGATATGTGGGTCAATGTTGGAGGGTTATGTGCAAAGTAAAGAAACAAGAGAGAGAGAGAGAGAGAGAGAGAGAGAGAGAGAGAGAGAGAGCATTGAAAAATTACTGATGTTATGAAGATAAATTAGAAAGAGAAAGTGGTGGTGGTGGGCGGTGGTTTTGGAATTCAATAGATGGTGCTTGGGGGTGGTGGAGATGATAATGGTCGGCAATGAGTCAATGACATAGGTGGTTTGGTTCGGCAATAGAAGTGGAGGACATAGTTGGATGAGCAATTCGGACATTACATTATATCTGTTATGCATAGAATAAAATAATCCTATCATAAGAGTGGGACAAGTAATTTGAGAATTAACTATTGGAGGCCACATTACAAAATTGCTCTTCTTCACATTTTTAATTCAAAATTTTCTGATTTCTTTATCTTATCGTGTGAAGCAAACATACCCTAAATATTTATAATTTAGATGATGGTGTTTACACAAATTTTTATATTTGCAAAAATAAGTAGACAGAAAAATATAGTAACAATTCAATTTATTGATTTAAAAGAAGGGAGGTACAATTTCTGGGATGTTTTGAATAAAAGAATTGATCATCTAATTATTCTCTTTAATGATATTAACTGTTCCCGAATCATATGTAATATTAATTCGAGTGCTTGACAGCTTGTTCTCGAATCATATGTAAAGATCTTCTATATTCTTTAATTTGATAGTGTCGTGCCCCGATTTTTAACCAAGCCCTATTGGCTCAGGAAAAAGTACGGTACTCTCTCGTTAGAACTCATCCTTCTAGAAAGACGAGTGCAACTAGGCTTGAATTGAAAATGAATTTGAATGAGGACTTTTAAAAAAAGTTTGGAGTCGCCACCTAACATAGTTAAAGATGTGTTAGGTTACCTAAAACTAAGTATAATCTAAATACTAAACTTAGGTTTTTTGAAATCATTTTGAAAAAGAGATTTTTAGCAACCTTTTAAACTGTTTTAAAGCCCTTTTGAAAACATGGTTCCGGGTTGGTCTTTGAAACTAGAAATCTATGGCCTAAGGGTTGGTTACGTGTAAGGAAGACATCTTAAGATCATTACCCTACCCCACCCTTTCGGTACCTACATATCTAATCATCCTTAATTCACTCAATTGAATAACCGGTTACTATTATCCACTTAATATCCATTTTAGAATTTTGAAAAATGGATTTGGTCATTACTTTTTAAATGAATGATGCAAGATGTATGTTTTGAAAAAGATGTTTGAAAATATGAAAGTTTTGAAGGGATTTGAGATAGAAATCTTGAATTGATAGAAACTTTTGCAAACAGAACTTGGGTTGAAATAGAGATTATGACCGCACCATTTTAGGTTACTTACGTATCTCATTTGGTGAGCATCAGGTCATTCATAATTTGGGCAAGAGCCCGATAAAAAAGAGGCACATTGGGGCCTTTGAAATGGTTAAAAGACACATTGAGGTCTTTAGAAAAAAAGAACTTGAGAATTTAGAAAAATGCTTTTAAAATAGGAATTGAGATGTTTGAAGTGTTTTTGAAATCGGGTTCGAAGATAATTTTAAACGTTTTTTATATTAACTTAAGGGAGTTTTGAAATGTTTTTGAAACAACTCAAGAGAGTTTTGGAAGTACTTTAAAACAACTCAACGGAGTTTTGGAAAAGTTTTAAAATAACTCAAGCTAGTTTTGGAAATGTTTTGAAGTAACTCAAGGGAGTTTTTAAAAAATGTTTTGAAGTCTTGTTTTGAAAACTTTGGAGGTAGAGTTTGGATTGGAAATGCTATTACGAACTTGTCTTGGAAAAGTTTTTGAAAGTAGTTTTTGAATACTTTATGAAAGGTATATTTAATGTTTCATCACCTTTAAGAGGTTAGTCATTGAAGAACTAAACCCCTTTAGGGCTATGAGTTTCAAAAACGTGTTTGGAAAATGAGTTAGAAACTTCCCGTTAGTTTTTAAAACTTTAGGGTCATAAAACCCTTCTTGAATATTTCACTTATACTTGAACAATTCTAACCATGGAAGGATTAAGGTTACTTCAAGAGTGTGATGTTCAAAAAAAGTTTTTGAAAAACATTTAGGATTCCACACCCTATATGGACCTTAGGAGGTCACATTTGATGTGTCACTTATTCTAAAGAAACCTTAACCACGAGAGGGTTAAGATCACCTTAGAGTTGCGAGTCGTGAAATCACTTTTGAAAATAGCTCGTGAAAATGGTAAGTGTCTAGCCACTTTTGTCAAGACATGTTTAAAAGAACTTCTTAGAAGCATTTTTAAAGAAAGAGTATGGGAATTTGAAAAGATTTTGGAGTTGATTTTTGAAATCTCAAAAGAGTAGGATGTTTTTGAAAGTATGCTATGACTATGGTTTTGCATTAAAAGATCACTTGAAAATGGGTCTTTGAATTGAAATCTTGAAGCTTACTAACCTTGGTTGGGATGATTTAAGGTTAACTAACTATGGTTAAGTTAACCTAGGGTTAAAGGGACCTAAGGTTAATTAACTTGGGTTAGGTTAACCTAGGGTTAAGGTGACCTAAGATAACTAAATTGGGTTAGGTTAACCTAAGGTTGGAAAATTAGGGTCAAGTTAACCTAAGGTTGGAAGGTGGTTTTGAACTAGGGTTTGAGCCTAGTGGTTTTAAAAAGTGATTTTTTGCATGAAACTTGAAAGGGTATTTTGAAAACCATTTTATGAAACCATTCAAGTGAGTGTTGGGTTCATATAGTTAGTATTTGAAAACCACTCAAGCGAGGGTTACCTTGGAACCATTTCAACTACTAACTCAAAAGAGTAAGACTTGTGAAAATTAATATTGAAATGATAGTTTTGAAGACTTCTTTGATTGAAAGCAAAAGAGAATGAACCTGTGAAAATTATTTTTGGAAAACCACTTTTAAGATGTAGAAAATCACTCTAAAGATTAAGGGTTCATATGGTTGGTTTGAGGGAAATCATTCTAAAGAGGACTCCATAGGACCATTCCAACCACAATATTTAAGAGAGCAAAACTTCTAAAAATTAAGATGAATATGGTAGTTTTGGAAAATCATATTTATGCAAATTAAAGAGGATGAACTTTTGATAACCCTTATTGAAAAGGTTTGGTTTGAAAACTACTTCTGGGGTATAGGAAACCACTCTACTGAGCTAGAGTTCTTAGGGTCAATAATGAAGAGACCACTTAAGAGAGGGTTCCATGAGGACCATTTTAACCACAAAACTCAAGAGAGCAAAACTTTAAAAATCAAAGTGAAATGCAAGGTTTGAAAACCATTTTAATGTAATTTGAAGGTAGTAAATGCAATGATACAAAATGAGGTCAAGGGATTGAAGGAGGGTTTTCTAGGATGTAAAAATTGAAAGTTTGACCTAGCTTCAAGGAACCAACTCTTAGAATCATTTTTTAGGAAAACACTTGAATATAGAATTTGAGAATGATATAGAAATAGAGATAGTGAAGGTTTCTTTTAAAAAAAATGATGATGAACATGAAAATAGAGCCCAGCATGCAAAACATGAACATGGTAACCATATGCAAAAGAGGGATCATGAAATTATACAAGGCTCGGCCACACCAAATTACAAGGTGCTCCAAGGCCATACCATTTTAAAATAAGCTTGTGAGAGATCCCCCTACACGGTGGCCCTCACAAAGCTTTTCCTCTATGCATGAACTAGGATCTCACTTATTTCAAGCATGCATGAAAAGGGGGTAGAAGATGCGGGTTTAAAATAAAGAATAGCCTAAGTAAGCTAGGAGGGAGAAGAGTGGAGTGGGAATGGCAAAATGTAAAAGAGAATACCACCTTTGTCATCACCACTTTCAAGCTTCTATGGTGTCGCGTCCCGATTTTTTGCACTAAAAAAAAGACAAGTGAGAAAAACACAGTACTCTCTCGTTAGAACTCATCCTCTTAAAAGAATGAGTGCAACTAGGTTTGAATTTAAAATTGATTTGAAGAAAGGGCTTTTGGAAAAAAATTTGGAGTCGCCACCTAACTTGATTAAGGTGAGTTAGGTCACCTAAAACTAAGCACAACTCAAAGGTTACACTTAGGGTTTTTGAAAAAGTTTTGAAAACTTCCTTAAGAGAGGGCTTTTTAGAAAATAGGTTGTTTGGCAATCTTTGAAAATATTTAAGCCCTTTTCGAAAATAACTCCGTTTTTAGTTTTTGAAAACAGTGATCTAGGTTCGGAGGTTGGTTACGTGTAGGGAACACGCACTAAGCCATCACCTTACCTCGCCCTTGCGGTACCTACATGTCTATTCACCCTAGGTTCACTCATTAGAAATCTTTGATTAATATATGTCCAAAACTATCCACTTTAAAAAAGAGCTTTTAGAAAGAAGTTTGACATGATGCATGATATGCAAGTGCAAGAATTTGATTTGATTTGGAAATTAGATTTGAAAGAAAGACTTGATTTGATTTTTGAAATCGATTTGAAAAGATAGATTTGATTTTGAAAGAAAGTTTTAGAAATTTGAAATAGAGATTTGAAAATAGATTTCATATTTAGAAACTTGAAATAGATCATGGAATTGGAAGTTTAAAAAAGGTTGTGACCGCACCCATAAGGATTGTCTACGTATCCTTTTTTGGGAATCAGGTCAGTCGTAGTTCGAACAAGAGTCCAATAGAAAATTTGATTTGAAAAGAGTTTGATTTGGAACCTGGATTTGAAGATTGAAAATTGAACTTTGATTTGAAATTGAATTGGAAGATTTGAAAAGAATGGACTTTGATTTAAAATAGAACTTGAGGATTTGAAATAGACCTTAGAATTGACTTTGAACTTGATTTGGAAGCATAGAGTTTTGAAAACATCTTGACTTGAATTGACGTTTGAAAAACAATCTTGGTTTAGAAAAGAATTTTTGGAGAAGAGTTGGAAGCTTCCTAACTTTAGGATTAGAGTCGAACTAGGGTCTAGACATCCAAGGATTTAAGGTAACCTAAGTTTGAAGCATGTAATTGAATTGAATTTGATTTAAACTTAAGAAGTTTGACTTTGGAAATCTTGGTTTTAGGAAACCTAGACTTAGGAAGATAGGATTTAGGAATGACTTGAGATTAAGAAAGATTTGGCTGGAAAGTTTGATTTAGAAAACATGTAGAGTTGGAGTCTTGGAAAAATTGAATTTAGAAAATCTTGAAATTAGGAAAGTTTCAAAATAGGAAAGTTTTGTTTTAGGAAAGTTTCATTTTAGGAAAGTTTCGAATTAAGGAAGTTTAAAATAGGAAAGGTTTTGAAATTGGAAAATTTTGAATTTAGAAAGTTTCAACTTAAGAAAGTTTCGTATTTGGAAAGTTTTCTTATTAGGAAAGATTTGATCAAGTTTGAGAAAAATTTAGAATTTGTAAAGTTTTAGAATTAGGAAAAATTTGGGTTTAGAAAGATTAAGAAGCTTAAAGTTTAAGGAAAGATTTGAAAGTTTAAGTTTTGGAAACTTAAGATTTAGGAAAGTATGAGATTAGAAAGGATTGGAATTAAGAAAGATTTGGATTAGGAGGATTGGGATTAGGAAAGGTTGAAATTAGGAAAAGGTTTGGATCAGGAAATATTTGATTTCTATTTCCTAAAATAAAATATTAGATTTTATTTTCAAAAAGAGATGATTTAGAAAGAAGGAATTTTGGAAAACTTAGGTTTAGAAAGCTATAGTTTTGGTATAAGAAAAGTGATTTTGGAAATCTAAGATTTGACTTAGAAAATAGAGATTTTGAAAATCTATGTTTTGGGGCAAGATTGAAAATCATGTTTTAGGAGAGAAAATTAGGGTTTCCTAACCATGGCTCTAGGGTTTGACTTGAACTCCAAGAAAAATAGATTTTGGAAAATAGATTTTTTTGGAAAGAGATTTTTGGAAAATAAATTTGAAGAGAGTTTTGGAAAGGAAATTTGTAAAGAGATTTTGGAAAGGGTTTAGAAAACAATGTTGGAGAGAGGATTTGAATGTGAACTTTTGCAAGTCTCTAAAAGTATCCCACTTTCCTAAAACGATTCTAACCATGGAGGGATTAGAACAATTCTAGGATTATAGTTTTGAAAACAATAAAGATTTGAAAATATGAACCATGAAAGTCACTTTAAATGTAACACTTTCCTAAAGCAACCTAACCATGGAAAGGTTAAAATCACCTTAGAATTGTGATTTTGAAAATACGTTTAGAAAAAGAAGATTTAATGCAAGTTTTGAAAACGATTTTCGATACAAGTTTTGGAGAGATGCATAATCATGATATGCACAATGCAAGTTGGGGTAGTGAACATACAAGGTTAAAGGCTTCACTGTATAATCAAGGAGGTCGAACCCACGTGGTCTTCGGTTAAACTAAGAGAAAGCCCTCAACGCTGTGACTTTCAATAGTTTAATCCTACACATGAACCAGGGAGTCTCTTGTTTCAAGCATGCAAAGGGGGGGGGCGGGTAGAAAATGGGGATTAAAATAAAAGAAAACCCAAGTGGGTTAGGAGAGAGAAGAGAAAGGGGGGAATTGTGTAAACATAAATAGGAAGCCTATCTTATGTCTTCTTTATTTTGCTTGTGTTATTTGCTTTGTTTTATTTCGGTCCTCAAGAGCTTGCTTTGGTCTTGGAGAGCTTCCAAGTTGCAACACTTTAAGCCTTCAATGGAGGCTTCGGAGGTTCGTATATGAGTGTTTAAGAGTGTATATGAGCTAGGGTTAAGTGTATAGGGGCTAGGGTTTGGAGAACCTAAAGAGAGCTAGGGTTTGGAGGGGCTTCGAGCTCTGTATATCGAATAATAGAGTTTTTGGACTGTGTTTGTGAACTCTTTTCACGCTGGAGGAGGTTCTGTATTTATAGACAGAAAAGTGAACTGGCACTAGGCAAAAAATCCCACTAGCGCCACTAGGAGTAGCGCCAAGCTATTTTTTAGCTTGGCACCACTAGTAGTGGTGCCAACTATTTAGGAAATATTTAAGGTTGGCAATCAATGTATCTTCAGAAGATTTGGGCACCTGTATTAGTGACTACCATGCAATTTTTAGCCTGCCTTTAATAGGAGTGACTCCGAAAAGTCCGGAATGATTTAAAGGGCTGGGAATGGCCCTCCGGGCTGAAAATGGATAAGAACCCTTAGAATAGTGTCTCAGGGGTAGTAGACTTGAAAAATAATGTCAGGATGTGTTGGAAGAGTTGACTGGGCCATTAGGGACAAAACGGTCAATCAGGCCGGAAAGCTACCGAGATGGACTTGGAATGTCCCGGAAGAAGGCTTGAGGCTTGGAAACATTAGCCAGAATGTTCTAGGAGGTTGCCGATTTGATACCCAGAGCTGGCGTGATTGGAAAAGGCGACCGGCCCAATAGGGGCAAAATGGTTATTTTGTATCAGGCTTGCCGGAATTGATTCGGAATGATTCGAAAATGCATCAGAAGGCCGGGGATACTATCAGAAGTATCCCCAAGAGGTTACCGGTTTGATACTTAGAGCCGGTGTGGTTCCTCAGGTGCTCGGCTATCTAGGGGCAAAATGGTCATTTTGACTAGAGAGTCTCGGAATTAGTCCGAAACTGACTGGAAGGCACCCAATCATGCCGGATTGTCTTTAGGAAAATCTTGAAAGGGTGGACTTACCACTTTAAGGACTTAGGTACTTTCTCAAAAAAGCGAGCCGAAAAGCCCTAAAGGCAGTTTGGCCATTTTTCACCGAAGTGGGCTAGCAGGCATTGGTGTTGACCTAGGTTTTGAGTGTTTTTGTCACTCTGACGGCCTGTGATGAGTGGGTTTCCAAAGGTATCTCATCCTTTGGTAAATGTGTCATAGCCAAGAGGCGAGTTCGGTCCCGTGACATAGGGGGTTTGTTGGCAATTCCTAATATTGACCTGTTTACAAGTGTTTCCGCCACTCTGACGGTTACGATATTTACGAGTATTTCGGCCACTCTTACGGTTCGCGTTTATTCCAGAAACTGCCTGATCTCGGGAAATTGATAGGTAGACTTATCATCTAAGGAATCAACTTTCTCGAAAGACGTGTCGAATAATGGACATTCTTCATCGATGGGCTAGCAGGTGCCAAAGGTGGACCGTTCTACCATCTCAGGGACTTGGGGTCTCGTCCCGGTCGATGGTTTTGAAGGGACTTACGGTTCCAAAAATTTTTCTCAAAAAACGTGCTAAATTGGATGGTCTTACTGTCCAAGGGATCAACTTTCTTGAAAGACGTGCCAAACTTGATTTGAACTGGAACTGGACTGGAATTGGATTTTAATCTTGGAATTGAGATTGAAACGAGTACTTACCGTCTTCGAGAAGACGTGCCCACTAGAATTGGACCGGACAATGCCCCAAGGGTATTTTGGTCATTTCGCCTCTACTTGGGCCCAATGGGCCTGCGAAACGATTGATTGACTGGATTATGTTTGGAAAGCTGGTTTGAACTGAAATATGTCTATATTAACTTAAACTCAAGTTTGGATGGACTGAAGGCTGTTGAGCGGGCAAAAATAAAGTGCTTACACATGGATGACTTGTCTTGAACTTGAATGGCCTTAGAAAGGCTTGAAGGGGCTAAAATGGCTCTTCTATGGCATTAGAAACTTTGTAGATGGAGTGTATAGGCTAGAGAGAGGTTGAATCTAACTTAGGTGCTTGGAAGGTGAAGTGCATACAGAATTTCGGAGTTCTAAGGCTATTTCTGCATAGCTTCGCTACTGCTTTCGATTCTAGAATACACATGGCGGAGGCTACTATTTATAGGAAAACTGTTTGGGCCCTGACGCTTGTAGCACATGTGCCTAGCCAAAATTTGGCCAAGCACATGTACTACATGCGCCTATACTAGGCCACTAAATGAGTGACACAAGGCACTCCTTGTACTATACCAATTTGGGCTACAAGTCAAATTTTGTCCAATCTGATCATTTTTTTTTTTGGCGCATGTAGCATACGCTCTACCTTGGGAACTTTTGTGTTGACTTTGTCTCGATAATTGTGCAAATCAGGAAAGGTTTAGGAAAATTGGTTACGTTCACGATATTCTCCAAGTGTTTCTCAAGGACCAGGAGCTCTTGAGGAGCTTCAAAGGTTTTCAGAAGAATAAGATATCACATCAGGAAGCGTGTACGAAAACACACTTTCTCGGAACGTTTGTGATACGCTCCGTGGATGTTCAAAAGTAGCGGTCTTTGGGCCATGTGATTAGGGCTTTCGAGGGATGATCTTTTTGATTGGATCATACCGATGAAAAGTGCTCCGGAAATACTTTCGAAAATTCCCTAATTTACGCATTTCTCAAGTCGCTTGACTGTGCATTTTAATCAAGGAATCAGAAGAAAAGACAACCCTAGTGGAGCATCTGCGAGACACTCCAGGGGTTTCTGAAAGTGGCAACTTTCGGGCTATGCGATCGAGTGCTTCAAGAATCAATCTATTCAATCAAGCTGTATCGATAGAAAGAACTATGGACAGGATTTCGGGAATTCCCTGATTTATGCATTTCTCAAGTTGTTTGACGGTACGTTATAATTTGGGAATCGAGAGAAAAGACAACCCTATCGGAGCATCTGCGAGATGTTCCAGGGGACTTTCATTAACTTGGAAGTGTTAAGAGTCACGAGCCTCACCTTGGATTGAGCATGTGCATATAATAGGATCTGTCAGTTTAGTACCCAAAGTCGGTGTGGTTTTGGGGCGTGCTCGGGCCACCAGGAGTAAAATGGTCATTTTGACCGGAATTAGTCAGAAATGGTCAGGATGGATTCAAATGACATATTAAACTTGCCGGACTGTTTGGGGATGGTCCCGGAAGGTGTATTTACTGTCTGGAGGGATTTGTGCCATGTTGGCTTGCCGAGAGGCAAAATAGTCATTTTGACCGGAGTTGACTGGAATAGGACTAGAATTGCTCAGGATAGCATATTGAGTACGCTTAATTTCTAAGAACATTTTGGAAGGGTAGACTTACAGTCTTGAAGGATTTTGAACTTTCTCAAAGACGTTCCTGGAGGCCCAAAGGGCAGGTTTGGTCATTAGATCTCTGTTGGGCCCAGTGGGCCTGAGAAGCGGTTGACTGATTGAAACGTTGATTTGGGCTTGAATGTGCCTATGTAGTTTTGAAAGCGATCTAGTCAGACCAGAGATTGTCAAGCGGGTAAAAATAGGGTACTTACAGGTAGAAGAAGCTGAATTTGTGTTCAGTTGAGTTGAGGGCTTGACGGCTTATTCCCAAATCAATATGAATAGACTTTTCAATTTAGTAGAAGAAAATAATAAAGTTGTAAGGCTTTGTAACGAACTCTTCAATTTGAATCTCTGAGCTACAAGTGTGATAGAAATTGATGAGTCTTCGTCACAAACAATTGTCTTGAGATCAAGCTTAGACGAGAAGTTCTTCGGGGTTTTAGAGGCTTCAATCCGATGAAACTTTTCTACCTTGCTTCAATTTTTAATGAAGAATTGTTATTTTGAATTCTCTTTAAGAACGTTGACTCGAAAGTTTTAAGCTTTATCCTAAATCAAACGGTGGGTTCTTCTCCAATTTGTGCGAATAAAGATAATTGAACGAGAAAGTTCTTTAGGGCTCTTGATGCTTGATCTGCAGGGTTTTCTCTTGCTTGTTGTAGAGAAAAATCTTATGTTGTGTCTTTCTCTTTGAAGGGTCATCCATATTTATAGTTGAGGGTTGAGACTTGAGAGAATCCTGAATATCTTTAATTATCTCATAATAATTATCTCTCTTTAATTTAAAAGATATGACAATCAATAAAGATATTTATGAACACGTGTCTAATTTTAAGAAAATATTTGTCTTCTTCCTTCGAGTCCCATGTAACAAGTGGTATAATTTAATTAGCTTAAAGCTTGTTACTTAAAAACTACATTATTTTAACATGTGGCGACATGTGATTTTTCCTTCTTTGTAAGCTTTGATAGTGGTCCACAAGACACATGACACTATTTGATTTGTCAAGATTTAAAGTTCTATAAAACACGTGACAATTTTTTATTGGCCAAAATTTACGTGTCTACAAATACCCTCTCAAGACTTGTTCACGTGTATGCTGCAGCAGTGTTAAAAGTGAGCGGTTATCGAAATTTTGATCAAATTTTTTGTCAGGGAAATCTCTTGTGCGTTTGTTATTGACTATTTCTTTTGAAATTTGATGTAAATCGTCCTTGAGTTGAAATTGTGCAGCTCAAAATTCAATGAGGAATTGATTTGTTGAAATTTCTGGAACTCCAATTTAATAAGGAATTCACTTGTTGAAATTTACAACTCCAAATTTCATAAGAAATTGTTGAAGATAAATTTGATCTCCTTATAACCAATCACAATTCCAAATTTGATAAGGTTCCAAATTTAATGAGGAATTGAGATATAACTTTGAGCAGGAATTAAACTCACAATTATAGAAAGATTTATTTTTTCCTTCCATAAAAGGAACTCTATGTCCTAGGTCTTGGAACAATTGCTTCGGAACCCAAATTTTTTTTAAAGTCGCCTGTCATGGGAGTTCCTGCAAGAAGTTTTGTTCTTCTCTTGAAGCTACGATTCAATCCGTACTGAATAATACTTTCTTCTGGAGAAATTATTCAGGTACGGAATTCTGTTTTTCTTGCAGCAGCCAGGTAAGTGCTTCATCTTCCTTCTTCTTTATTCTTCTTGTTAGTTCTTGTGCTTTCTGTCACACCACAACTAGACACTGTATAAAGGAAGAACCCAGAACCTTCATTGAGAAGCCATCACACGGGTAGAAGGTCTTCACAATAAAAATTTGTTTATTGCTTTGTCTCTCCTAGTATGGGCCCATGTTAGACATGTTTGGATATACTCCACTGATCATGTATCTTCTGTCCTTGTACTTCTATAACGTTGAAGAAAAGAGCTCTGCCAACCGAGAAATTATTCAGTGCTCCTATTGGTTTTTTTTTTTTTGGCAAGAGTGATTGGGTTCAGGCTGCCCTCATCAACAAATAGTGTGATGTAATCAGGAGTAACACACATAGGATTTGCCACTTTATGCTTCATGCACTGATCACTAAGTATCTTTGGCTCTCTTTATTGTTTGATGTTCACCCTTGCACACCGTGTCACATCACTTGTATATCTAATTGGTTTAGAAGCAAATTCACACAATTTATTTGGAGGATATATCATCTGGCCCACTTTATCTTTTCTTCTACCCCCCATTTTTTTTTACAATGTAATCCCCGACCTTCAACAAAACCAGGATTTCCGGTCCCCTTTTTTTTATGCAAAGCTGCACAGTTCTCTTTTCTTCTTGAAAGAAATACGCGTGGCTGAAGCGGAACAAAATTATTAGCATGTAATTTTCATCCACGAGCACATATATACAGTGACGAATTCAAAAAAAATTTTTCATGAAGGCAAAAAAATACTTTTGAATAATTATTTTATTAATAAGTCAAAAAATAAAAGAATAATATAATATTCAAAATTTTACACATGAGTAATAAATGTTTCTTAGACAAAATAATGTTCGCATTAATATGAAAAACTACAATAATTTCCTTCATCGTTTCATATTTTGAAACATTTGCAAAATAACTTTATTGTCTACTGTGTTGAATATCTCTCTTTCAATGTATGTCACTAAATAATCATTCATCCACTCATTTGCCATGCGATTACGGAGCAAAGTCTTAATAATATTCATAGTAGAAAAAACTCTCTCAACAGATACAGTTGCAACCGGTAAGATTAGTATCAACTGCACAAGCAAATAGACCAATAGATAGACAATTTTCTTCTTCATTTCAACTAATTTTTTAGTAAGGCCACTCATCCCTATCACTTCATAAAATTGATCATTAAAGCTTATATCTAAAAAGTAGGTCTCAAGTTGATTATCAAGCATCATAAGCTGCATTGGGTAAAAATCAAAAAGATAAAACTGGACAAACCAAAACAACTTCTCTTATCAAAGGAAGAGAATGTAGAGCTTGGATCAAAAGATGTCATACACAATAACAACTCTGTACGCACCTCATTAAAGAGGTTATTCAACTCTTGAAGTTGCATATCTACCACCGCATAAAACAGTTCAACACGATAATGGTGAAGATGTGTGAATTCTTAAGCATTTGTCGTGATCTTCCTCGAACTCCAAAATATTGTCAACTAGGGTCTTATTGTACAAAACAAGCTCCAAAAACAAGAATGGAAATGCACTCAAACTGATATCATCACATTTTCCTCAAAGAAACAAAAACCCAAATTTAGTTAGTGAGAAAGCGCGAGTATAAAACAAAAATCAGCATTCTTAACCTTAAATTTCTAATTTTTTGTCACTGACTTAGACTTAAAACAACAATTAAACTTAGTTTAGATGAGTTTTTCAGCAGATTTATCATATTTATCTTTTGAATCTTTTCTTTACTATCAAGAGTTGATTCTTGAACTCCATTTCAAGTGGGTAACAGGTCAATACATATATACATATATATATATATATATATATTTGTTATAATTTTTGGGATTTACAAACTTTGTGGTGTTTGGTGGTCAAAAATTGCACAACATCTTCCAAGAAGAACAAACAATGAAATCAAGAACTATTGGAGAACCAGGGTGCAAAAACAAAATCAGAATCTAATTATCAGATTTATCAGATTAAATTTCAGCAGATTCTAATTATCAAATTTCAGTAGATTTATCAGAAAAATTCCAGCAAATTTATCAGATTTATCTCAATGACATTAATTCAGCAAAAACAAAATCAGAATCTAATTTGCAGTTTTAATTAAAGAAAAATTATTTGGTGTTCAATATGATATGATTCAATACCTATTAAATCTCGAATCTCAAATATGTCACTATGAGTACAATGTTATAAAAATGAGAGAGAGCGAGAGAGAAAGAGAGAGAGGCAGCCTGTTGATTAGCTAAATCTTTACCCGAAGGGCCTCAACCTTTTTTCATTTGAAGATTCAATTCCTCTCAGCCTTTTCTGTATTATATGTTATTTCTTATCCTTCCTTTACCAAAAGACGCCCATAGGCACTCCATGCCCCCACCCACCCTTTTTGATGATCCAAGTTCAATCAGAAACAGCCCTTCCCCAAAAGTGCTTTGCCATAGAGCTAAGGAATCAAACTCTTACTGCCTGGCCTAGACGATCAGTTGAATAATTAACATGATAATACCATAGCCCCTGCCTTCTAAACAAACTTTGTCACTCTACTTGAATAAAAGTTTAAATCTTATAACCCTTTCTATCAATTGTCAAGGGGGACCCAAATTCAAAGCCTTAGCCTCATAACTCAACAAAAGAGGAGAAAAGTACATGAACACGAATCTATTAGTTTTACAAGATTTCACCAGTTTATGCACATACCAGCCGCAGATGCCCACCACCTCTGAGTTGTCGAAACCCTAAAGATTAGAGAGAGAGAAAGAGAGAGAGAGAGAGAGAGAGAGAGAGATGCCTTCGAGTGAATCGACAGAGACCAGAAAATGATATTATTTGGGTCAGGTCGAGTCGGGTATTGCGTTGGGGGTAAACCCATTTATAATAGAATTGGGTAATTGGGACGGGTCAAAAATATATATTTTTTTAAATCTCAGTGGTAGCGACTGTGGCCGCTCGGCCCTTAATAGCTCCGCCACTGCATATATACCCACGGTTTGGTTGTCGTTTAACATGGCCAGTAGTGCTAACATAAGTGAGATTGATTTAGTCATTCCATGACACTGAATTTTGTTCATTCCCAATGAATTTATCTTTACGTTCTCTCTCTTTCTCATTACTTGAGGCTTTAGTAGGAGTTTTCTTTTCTTTTTTCTTTTTTTTTTTAAGTTTCTAAGAAAATGCTAATTTCGCTTTTATTCTTTCTTTGTCTTTTTCCATAATCACTTGAGCCAAATGCATCCATGGTAATTGGAAAACCAATAGAGAGGCTGTCAATAATTGAAAATTGGATGTCATGCTGCTTAACTTTTCACAAGCAACTCTTCGAAGAGCAGTTCAAAGTGTTAGAATGCAAAGGCTTTGGTGATGACAGAGTGGCAAGGAGATCTGATTGGACACTATCATTCTGGAAACAGTCATGTCCTTTGTTCGTTGTACCATCCCAGTTGATGGTGGTGCTTGTATAATGAGGAAAAGAATATAGGTTCTTGGGTTGGTTGTCTCCAAACTTCACATGATTATCAGTCATCGGAGCTGCTCTAATTTGATGAAGTGCCGCCACTTCATGTTTTGTTGATGGATCTGCTGCCAATCATTGTAATTGATGGAGCGCCGCCGCTTCACAATTTGACAGACTACTTGGTAATGGTTCCACTGCTAAAGCCATTAAATTTGATGAAGAGCCGCCCTTTCACAATATGATGGATTATTTGTTGATGGACTCACCGCCGGAACCGTTAAAGTTGATGAACGGCCACCCCTTTGTAATTTGACCGATTACTTGCTAATGAATCCGCCGCCGGAGTCATTCAAGTTGATGGAGCACTATCACTTCACAATCCATCTATCTGATGTTGTGATTCATTATTTAGGTTTTATCTTTGACGAGTCTATCCCCATGCATTCTCTTGTAACCTTAAAGATGCGGCTCGTACTAGTAAGGAAGTGACTGGGTTGATTAAGAGTTTCTTTCCAGTATTCATTATGTAACAATTGTTCCTCCTCTACTCCCTGGAAAGTAAAAAAGAAAAGAGTAAGGTTCAGCCATATTGATTTTGAAGATTTCTATGTAATGCATGTCTTAAGGGTGCCCCTGCCTTGAGAGGGGTCTAGGTATGAAGCTTAAGCTCACATGCGAAGATATGGGTTTACCCCTGTATGCAATACCATACCTGTGCTTGTAATTATTCATACATCCCCACATCCATTCATTCACCAGAAGTATAAATGATAATTTTATTGAAATGAGTTCCTCTTGTACATGAAATCAACAGTACATTAAAATGGGAGGGGAAACACTTTTCTTAGGACTTTCAGCTATCTACTCTTACATTTGAAATTCTAAACTACTCTTGAGTTTTCAGATTCACCTTCTCTGATGGAGGTTGGTGAGAGACCTTGCCTCCGGGTTGCCCTTAGTCTCCTTGGCATCCTTATCTCCATGAGCGGAGAGGGATTAGAGCCCCTCTTTATAAGATGACTTCGATGCATGTTATGAATCTTTTAGGGTCACTTGGTACCCTTAGGAACTTAGGTAAAGCTTTGAATAAGCCAGATTGGTTTTGGGGGCCACTCTCTAAGGGTTGATCATATGCATAAGATGCGATGACTTGAGTTACTTTGAAACTCTTGTCTTGAAATAGACAATGGATGCATGAACAGTGTAACAGCGATGAATGCATGAATAATATAATGTTTGCAAAGCAATGAGAAGTACATGAGCAGTATAACAACAGGAATTAAGCAGTTAAACTGGAAATAAAGTAAGAAAGACTAAAGCGGTTGCCCTTTCCTCCTTGGTTTTGAAATTGACGCGTGTGTCTTAAATCCGGCAGAGGTTCGGCTATACATGGGGTGCTACATGAGCATGAGGTTGGAAATTACTAATGCTTCCTAAAAAGCTCGGTTCGTGAACCTTCAAACCTCCGGTGTCCACCTCCGAAAAGGTGAACCCCATCTTTGGTTAATGGTTGTAGCAAGGAAACTTTCAAGAGGCCGTAGATCAAGAAACTGACACATCATCCACCCACAACTAATATATTGTTTCCCCTTCTAACTAGAAGGGTACTAACCATGTAATAATGCAGAGATGCAAATACAAGTGGACACACCATGTGTGTGTGGAGTTTTCAAAAAATAGAGGAAAGGGCCCAACAACTCCTATCCATCCTGCTCATTCATGGTAGTTAATATAAGACAAAAAAAGTAGAAGGTGAGTACCTACAAAACAAATGCATAGAGTTAGTATTTTTATGAGAAACCCAATGCAAGATAGAGATGAATAATAGATGTAAGAGTATAAGATGACATGCATGGATGCAAATGATGACATCATTTGAAAACGTTTTGAAAAAATTTGACAAGGTGGACAAAATTGGACAAGGAAACTGGAGATTCTGGGTGAGTGATAGGTGAAGAGACATGACAATGACCTAACCCTCTAAGTGTCCCCAGTGAAGCCGCCAGCTGTTACGCCTCGGTTTTTGGCCCTAAGTTTGGGTTTTAACTTGAAACAAAAACCCGATACTCCGTCTGTTAGAACTCACTCTTCTCAAAGGACAAATGCGATGGGGTTTAAACTTGAAATTGATTTGATTAAGGGCTTTTAGAAAAAAGTTTGGAGTCGCCGCCTAACTTTGATAAAGGTGTGTTAAGTCACCTAAAAGTAAGTAAAACTCGAAGACAAAACTTAGGATTTTTGAAAATTTTCCTCAAGAGAGAGTTTTCAGGAAAATGGGTTGGTTGGCAACCTTTGGAGAATATTTAAGCCCTTTTAGAAAAATGATTTCGTTTTGGTCTTTGAAAATAATGATTCTAGGTTCGGAGGTTGATTACATGTAGGGAAAATAACCGAAGACTATCACCCTACCCCACCCTGGTGGTACCTACATGTCTAATCACCTTAGGTTTCACTCACTTAAATCTCTAGTTCCTAATTGTCTATTTGTGTCCACATTGAAAAGATTTTGAAAAGGGGTTTGCCATCAATGTTGGAGAGAATGATGCATGATGCAATTTGAAAGAGAGTTTGGGAGGAAGTTCAGATTGGATTTTAAAAACCCCTTATGAACTTGTCTCAAAAAGGTTTTCAAAAATTATTTTATATGTACGTTATAGAAGGTATGTTGATATTTCTTTGCCTTTAAGAGGTTAGTTATGCAAGAACTAAACTCCTTCAAAACCAAGAGTTTTAGAAAGCATTTTTAAAAGAGGGGCTAGAAACTTTTCTTGTTTGAATATCTCACTTGATCTTGGACAATCTTAACCATAAAAGGCCTAAGGTCGTATCAAGAATGTGATGTTTGAAAATAGTTTTTGAAAAAAGAGGTTTTGTGAAACATTTAGGGTTTGAAACCCTAACGAGCACCTTATAGGTTTCATTTGAAGTATCACTTTCCCTAGGAAACCCTAACCAAGAAAAGATTAGGATCGCCTTAAGGTTGTGAGTTTTTAAAGTCATTTTAAAAAGTAGTTTTTGAAAAATAGTAAGTGTCTGGCCACTTTGAATTGAGACAAGTTTGAAAGAGTTTTTTAAAACATTTTTTGGGTTTGAGTTGGGGTTTGAAAAAGGGGTTCAGAGTTGCAATCTTGAGGCCACCTAACCTCGGCAGGGCAAACAAGGGTTAAAGTAATCTAGGGTTAGTTCGACTCAGGGTTAGGCCTTCTAAGGCTTGAAGTGACTTGGGATGCAAGTAACCTAGGGTTTAAGAAGGATGTCTTGAAGTAGAAAAGATTTTATTTGATGCAATATGAAAAGGTATGATTTTTAGTTGAAAAAGGAAAATTTCACTTTTGAAAAGTTTTATTTTAGGAAAGTTTTGAAAAAAGAAAGTTTTCTTTTAGGAAAGTTTGATTGGGGTTTAAAAAGGAAAGATCTAATTTTGTTTTCAAAAATAGAGGATTGGATTTTGTTTCCAAAAATAGTATATTGAATTTTGTTTCCAGAAATAGAGGATTGGATTTTGTTTCCAAAAAGAGAAGATTGGATTTGGTTACCAAAAATAGAAGATTGGATTTGTTTCCAAAATGAAAAGATTTCATTTGATTTCCAAAATAGAAAGATTTGATTTGATTTCCAAAAATAAAAGATTTGAATTGAAATCTTATGATTTTATGAGTGAATCTTCCATGACTTTGGTTTGAAAATCTATAATTTTATGTGACACTTTTAAAAAATAACTCAATGGAGTTATGCTCTTTCTGAAAACATGATGCAACAAAGACTTATAAAACCATTTGATTCAATGAATGCAAGGATGCAAGAATGAAGGTTAGAAGACAAAGCTAGGATTTCCTAGGGCATGAACTTCTAGGGCTTCAAGAAAACAACTCTTGGACCAATTTTGGAAAAAAGCCTTTGAACATGATATTCAAAGAGGTTTTAAAAGAAATAGCAAAATAAAGTTTTGAAAGAGGTGTTTTAGGGCTTAAAACCCTAATGTGGCATTTGCAGGCCTCTTTGAATATGTCACCTTCCTATAGCGATTTTAACCATGAAAATGCTAGAATTACTTTAAGGTTGTGAGTTTGAAAAACAAGCTAGGGCTTCAAACCTTAATATGGACCTTGGTGGCCCCTTTAAATATATCACTTTTCTAGAGAAACCTAAATCATGAGGAGGTTAGAATCACCCTAGGGATGTGAGTTTGAAGATAAGAACAATGCATGAACATGACAAATATAATACATAGGGGTTAAGAACATATAAGGTTGAAGGTTTCACCACATTGCAAGGGGCCTTAAGACCATACTGTGATTGGTTAAGCTAAAGGAAAACCCTCAACACAGTAATATCCCCAAAGCTTCCCCTAGGCATAGACCTAAGGTTCTCTTGTTTCAAGCATGCAAAAAAAGAGAGTTGAAGATGGGGATTGAAATAGAAAAATAGTCCAAGTGGACTAAGAATGAGAAGAGATAGGGGGGATTGCAAAAAAGTAAATAGAATCCTACATTGTCTTCTTGTTAGCTTGAATGCTTTAATGGAGGACTTTCTTAGACCTTGCAATAGCTTTTAAGAGCTTCTAAGGGCTGGACTTGATCTTCAATGGAGAGAGGAAGCTAGGTGTCACGCCCCATAACCCCGCCTATACGGATTTATGGTACATGACCGCCCAGTAGTAAGGCTACCTAAGGCCGCATTACATAGATTGGTTGATCACCTGTGCATAATCATTTAGAATGAAGCATAATTGCGGAAAATAGAACTTTTGATAACTTGAAAACATAATCCGTGTCATACATGGTAGACCTGTGCCTAATCCCAAACATAACATACATAAGGACCAAATCAAGGTCCACCAAACTTATAGCAATATATCATTACAAAACATTAGGTCCAGCCCTTAAATATTATACAAAACATAGGCCCATAGGCCGTAGCTCAAAATCCACATATGGCCTTGCTCTAGGCCCTCCCAGATTGGCTACCTGAAAACCATTTGAGAAAACGTAAGCTAATGCTTAGTGAATAATAATGATGCATGAGTGAGGAAATATCATGGACTAACAATTATATCCAACGTACATGGATAGATAATCATTTATGCATAAGGAAATGAGTTTTTGAATGTTTAAAGCGTAAGCTTGGAACTCATAGGTAACGTAAGCATCATTTGAAAGGCTTCAACATTTCAAAACATAGTATCATAAGAAGAGATGCAACATAACATTATTCTTGATATAGCATTTCGTAACTTATTGTAAAACATGTGAACATATCATGGTTTTCGGTTCAAAACATAAGTGTGCTACAACTCGACATATGAGCTAGGCTCCATAGTAACCATATAGGTCACGCTAAGGCTCTGTAGGCCAGGGACGTCTCTCAACATAGGTATTTTATTTCCCGTCCCTTATCGTAGGACTATCGGGTTAGATTAAGGTCTTGCCACTAGAAGACCCAAGTTGGCACCATACATTGGAACTTAGCGTCTCTTTCATTTGAACATTATAGTCCATGGTTCTTGTTCATAACATAAATATAACTTGCATGCAATTGAAATATGACATTTGTAATTGAACGTAGCATTTATGTATTGAAATGTATGGAAAACATTCATGATGTAGAAATAAGCTTAAAACATTTAGAAAATACTAGATTTTTACTCATGGCATATCGTTACTCATCTCTCTCCGATTGAATGGATGATAAACAAGATGTTCCTACACAAAATGCACGTAGAAGCATAGAAACATCAATACAAGGTTCCAAGGCAAAGCAATAACACATAAATCAAGACTAAGCACATAAACCCCTCGACCCCAACTCAAAAACACTTCATTCTCACAACGGAAGAGCAAGGCTAAATTCTAGGACAAAGCGTCGACGTAAAAAAGAACATAAAGTTGAGGTTTGAACATTAAAGCCGGAATGTCGACTCCTTCATCGAGTCCCAACCATTTCTCAATGATGAGTTCACACCCAAGGCTAGTTCCACTTGAAAATAGACTCAAAGGCCTTTAACTTGATAGGTCATGGGCCAAAAATACATTTTGGGTGAAGAAGTTATGCCTCACGGAAGGTGGACTAAAATTTTCAAAAACAATGTTGTTGGCACGAATTTTGGGTCAACTTTAAACTTCCATAACTCTCAATCTATAATGAATTAGAGAACAAACTTTATATGGGTAAAAACGTCTATAAGTCTACTTTCTAATTCTTCAAACGTGTATTAATCTGAGTTTTCTAGAGAAAGTTATGCCTGTTTTACTAAACAGTGCCAAAACTGGCGGACCATTCGAACACCCAGAAAGGCTATTCGAATGCCAGGCCAAATGAAAAACTCTACTCTCGGGCCGTTGGAACGGTCCTATCGGGCGTTCGAACGCCCCCACCTGTGGAGCAACGATTTTCAACCCAAAACCCCTCCAAACACAACCAAACCTTTCCAACACTCTTGGGACTCAAAGATTAGCCCACAAGGATGGTAATAACTCAAAATGGGAGAGAAAGAACAATTAAATCAAAGGAATCTAAAGAAGAAATCAAAACCCTAACATTTCACATATTTGGGAATTCTTCAAACCACCATTCCTAATCTTCAACAATGAGCTTCAAGCTCTCAAAATAATGCAAATGGGACATAAGGGATCCCTCAAACTCAATGACAACACTTCAAGATGCATATATACAAATACCCAACAAAATCACATAAGATAGATACATATACATATATAATTGTAAAGATAGAAATGGAACCTTACCTTCTTTAAGCTTGGTGAAGTCTTCAATGGCTTCAATCTCTTCCTTCAAGCCTTTCTTCCCTCAATCTCCGCTTCCTTCTTCCCTTTCTTTCGTTCTCCCTCTCTCAATCAGTTTTGGTGAGAGTTGTGTATATGTGTGTGTGTGTGTGTTTTGTGTTTTCAGAAGACATACATGGGAAATAATCCCATGCATCTCACACCTCTAACACAAGTTATAACACAAGTTCTCATTGGTCAATTTTGATCCAAAAGAAGAAATAATTAACATTAAATATTGCATAAACTAGAAATTCTCATTAAAATAATTAAATAGAGGTTTAGAATATCACACTAGGGTTTCAGTGTTTAGGACTAAAGGGGGCTAGAGCTTTTGAGAGAACTAGAATTTTGAGAAATTTTGGGGCTGTAGAGAGTTTGGCAAAGCTTTTTGTATTTTTTTGGACCTGGAATACATTGAGGGGTGCATTGTATTTATAGGAAAATTTTGAGGAGGTAGCACCACTAGAAGTGGCGCCAGGACAATTTTTGGCTAGGCACCACCTTAGTATGGCAATGATTTTGAAGATTTGATTCGGCTTAGGCTGCAAGGCAAAGATGTAGGTGCCACTCCTAGTGTCTCTAAGCCATTTTTTGGTTTGACACTACTGTAAGTGGCTCGGGTTTGATCTGGAAAGCTGCCAGGCAACCAGGCTCAGCTGAAAAAGAGATAAAGGCACTCGGGAGTACCCCGAGGTTTGCCGGTTTGCTACCTAAAGCTGGAATGGTTAAAAAAGATGACCGGTCCACCAGGGAAAAAAATGGTCATTTGAACCAAAAAGTACTGGAATGGGTCAAGATGGCACTTGAAGATTGGGGATACTCGTGAGAGTGCCCGGGGGGTTTACCGGTTCGATACCCAGAACCAGTGTGGTTAAAAAAGATAACCGGCCTATTATGAACAAAACGGTCTTCAAACAGTCATTCAAATCGGGAGAATGTCCTTGGGGATTACTAGTTTGATACCAAGAGTCGGAGTAATTGAAAAGGATGACCGGTCTACTGGGGCAAAACGGTCATTTGAACCGGGAGACCTTGAAACAGGTCTAGAATTTACTAGAATGAGATTTAGAGATCGGGGATACATGTGGGAGTGCCCCGAAGACTTACTCGTTTGATACCCAAAGCCGGTGTAGTTGACGAAGGCGATCGGGTACCCGAGGGTGAAATGGTTATTTCGATCGAAATTACCGGAACGAGTTCGAAGTTAGTTTGAGTGGCATTTTGAGTGTGCCGGGCTGTCTGGGGACAGCCATGGAAGGGGTGGACTTATCGCTCTGAGGACTTAGGTACTTTCTCAAAGAGCATGCTAGATTGAATTGGACTGGATGATGCCTCAGTGGCATTTTGGTTATTTGGCTTCAAGTGAGGCTAATAGGCCTAGGAAGTGGCTGGTTAACTAAACTAAAGTTTGGAAGGTCAGTTTAAGTTTGAATGTGTTGTGATATTTGAAAACGAGTTCGGTCGGGCTGAAGATTGTCGAACGAGCAAAAATGGAGTGTGTACAGATGCCCCTCTTTTTCTGTCTTTACTTGTTAAAGATAGAAAACGATAGACTAAAGGTCCCATGTCGGCTGTGAGGTGATCAGAGGGATCAGAGTTAATGAATTTTGAAAGCTGGAGCTTGAATTTTGAAGTTTGGAGTTTTAGGAGCATTTAAAACTGAATTTGGCGGGAAAAAGGGGCAAGGGGTCCAGAACTTGTCCTTGGCGCCAGGCATAAAATTGCCTTGGCCCCTCTGCTGGTGGCTCCAGGCACTTCTGGGCTATTAAAACTCCAGCAACCACGAACTTGGGCACTCCTTGTTGACTTCATGCCTTAATTTTGATGATAAAAAAACTTTGTTTAACGTCTAATTACCTAACTTAATGTGCAGATTATTTCATGCATTAAATAAACTATGGCTTAAAGCTTAATACCTTGAATGCATTAAAGCATTTACAAAACTTATCAAGAAGATTTGAATAGTATGTTGAAACCTTGAAGAAGATAGAAAACGCTATATGGATTGAAGAAGTTTTAGATGTAATCAAATTTGAAATGATTTCATCTTGAAGAGATTGAAGGTGCTAAAGACCAAGTGAGGTGAATATCACAAGTCTAGGAAGATCTTTTGGAAGAATTGATGAAGTCTTAACAAACCAAGTGAAGCTAAGACAATTCAAGCTTTACAAGTCTAATCTAGAAAATCATTGAAGTGCTTGAAGGATTAGAAGAAGGTTGAAGAAGTCTTGCAAAATAAAGCCTATGGAATTAGCATGAGTCGACACAAGAAGACAGTAGCTTGAACCTTAACCTATGGAATTAGGATGAGTCGATACATTTATTCCAAGAGTCGCCATTTAGCTCATCAGATGTCGACACATGAGGCTACAGGAGTCAACACATCGAGACAGATTGCACGACTTTGAAACATTCTTAAAAAAGTCAACACATGACCCTACAGGAGTCAACACATGGAGACAGAGTGTATGATTTTATTAAATCATTAAAAGAGTTGACACATGAGCTTACAAGAGTCGACACATGGAGATAGAGTGCATAACCTTGATAAATCATTAAAAGAGTCGACACATGGAGATAGATTGCATGACTTTGAAAAATCCTTGAAAGAGTCGACACATGTACATACAAGAGTCGACACATCGAGACAATGCTTTAGAGATATATGTTAAAACATAAAGGAGTCAACACTTGATTCCTCAAGAGTCAACACATGGAGGTAGATTGCTTAAAGAACAGTGTTCAAAACAGGAAAGTGTCGACACTTGTAGCAGAATGTGTTGGCCCAAAAGGCAACCCAAGAGGGGGGGTGAATTGGGTTTTTCAAATATTAAAGACAATTAAGATTAATTAAAATTAATCTAAGCAATGTAACAGTGATCAATCTATATATAATACAATATAATCAGTAGAAGTAAAGCAAACAGAGCAATAGAAAGAACACACCAATTTACCGAGGTTCAACCATAAACCGTGATCTACGTCATCATCCCAAGACCTCCTCGAAGTCTTCTTCCACTATGTAACCTCCCATTACAAATGGGCTGCTTATTGACAAAGTGCTTAGCTCACTATACACAAGAACTCCCACCTGAGTTCTTCAGCCACCAAGTGGTTTTGTCCAAGCTTCACTCAAACTTACAAGAGTTTTTCTTTCTCAAGAGAACTCTCAAACTCTCCCTTACAAGTGTATAAGAATATATAAGTAACAAGCAAACTCTCTAACAAGAGTAGATTTTTGCAATCAAAGCTCACAGGTTGAAGACAGGAAGAATATCTAGAGTTTTCACTAAATCAGTCAGTTAAATCTAGTTTTTGTCTCTCATCCACACTATAAATGCAGCTAGAAGCTTGTATATAAACCCCTGTATTGATTCCATCCGTTTAAGGTTGTTGGGCTTCATTAATGCACGTCCAGTCTGTTATAACGTTAGAAAAGCTAGCCGTTATATTCAAGGAGTCGGCTCCATGATTGTGGAGTCGACACTTTCTGCTTCTGCATTTACCAGATGTTGTTCACTTTCTCCATGAGTTTACTCTTCATAACAGTGAGTCGACTCCTTATTCATTCTGTCTTCACATTTTGCTTCTGTCTTCATGTGGCGACTCTTTATCTTCAGGAGTCCGCTCTTTGTACATTTGATCTTCAGGCCTTTTGCTTCTGTTGTCATAAGGCGACACTTCATCTTCATGAGTCCGCTCATTGATTATTTTATCTTCAAGCCTTTACGTCTGTCTCCATGAGGCGACTCTTCATTTCCATCAGTCCACTCATTGTCTACTTGGTCTTTAGGCTTTTGCTTCTGTGTTCATGAGGCAACTCTTCATTTCCATGAGTCTGCTCACTGTCCATTTGGTTTTTAAGCCTTTTACTTCTGTCTCCAATGATCCAGCTCATCTCAGCACTGGTATAAGATTTTCAAGGAGTATCTCTTTGGGGTATGATAATCAATTAAACTCTTTTAACTCATCAGAGTTAACTTCTATTCAATTTGGATTGAATCAATCATTATTCAACTCTTCTTGATTTCCAAACTGTCAGAGCTTCATTAGATTAAAGTTGATTTCTCCTTCTTCATTTGCAAAGCTTCCTCTTTCACTATTTCTTTCAATGCCGAGCTTCCTCATTTGTGTTAAGCTTCACAATGCTTCATTTCTGATTTCTTCTCTTTGCTAGCAATTCTTCTTTCTTCTTTAAAATCATTTCAATAAGACTTTTGTAAACTTTGATGAAATCTCTTCATACATATTGTCTTCATTGATTCCTTACATCTCAAAAGAATTCTTCACTTGGATTCCACGTAGAGATCAGACAATCATTGTGAATCTTCTTCTTAGGCAACTTCAATCACATAATCTGAAATTGATCTTTGCATGCTTAATGAAGTCTTCTCTTGAGCATTTTCAATCTCTTCAACAAACAAATTATCTTCAACTGATCATTGCACATTCGGATGAAGTCTTCAATCTTTCTTGAGTGCAAATCAATCTTCATTAAGTCTATGCATACTTGATAGAAGCTTCATTTGAACACCTTCAATCTCTTCGAATATAAAATATTTGTTTGAAGTAGAAGTAGGTGTCAATCCTCTGTTTGGTTCATTGCATAGCTCTTGGAATTCATTGTTTAATCTTGAACTTGTTGTACATTTACTTTGACAAGTATTAGACTTAAGATTGAACTTTAAGTCTAAATTATAAACTCTATTAATCTGCACACTAAGTAAATTCATTAGGAAAATAACACAAGGTTTAGTTATCATCAAAATCAATATGTGAATCAACCTTGAGTCAAAAATCTCCTCCTTTTTTATGATAACAAAACCTTTGCAAAATAAATTAATATATGATTAAACAAAATGAATAGAGTTCAGTAACATACTAGTAAAGAAACTCCCCCTTTGTTTTGTATATAAGCAAATGATGGTTAGAGGATAAAAATTTTCAAATACAATTTTTAAAGAGTTTTTGTCAGATAATTCAAAAACATTTTGAGGGAAATAAATCATGATGCTCCCCCTGAGAACATGCTTGACATTTGTCAGGTAATAAGCAATTCATTTTATTTTCATTCATCAATTAGATATACTCTTCATTTTGTCCAATTCATGTATCCCAATAAAGTTTTTATATACTCAATCTTGAATAAATACTTTTCCCCCATATTTATCAAAAGCTTCTTGTCAAATTTTCTCCAAGTCTAAGTTATGTGCAACTCATTTTCCAACAAACATGCATTGTTCAATTTTGCAATACAATTTTCATTTCAAAATTCTTCTCCCCCTTTTTGTCAATACATCAAAAAGAGAAATATATTGGAAAACATAGACAAGTATAATAGCAAAAAAGATTAAAACAAGATAAAAATGTATAATGAGGAAAGCAATCAATCAAACAGGTTATCAAAGCAATCACATTTGATACCAAAACAGAATTATATTTCATTGATTGAACCATTTAGATTACAAAAGAGTTATACAGTTAATGTTCACAAAAATTATGCCAAAAACAATAAAAAACAATAGTCAAAACAAAAGAGATGTTATAACAGGGCCACGAGGAAAACAGATGTGATGAGGTAAGAGGAAATATGAGGTGAGGTGAGATGATAGAGGTAAGGATAAATAGGATGAGAAAAGGAGAGGTTAGTGAGCTTCAGATTCAGTGGCCGAAGAGTCCTCTTCCCTAGCTTCTTCCCCTTCCTGTGCTTCCTCCTCTTCCTCATTAACTTCTTCTTCCTCTTCTTCTTCTTCTTCTGTAATTTTTCCTTTCTCATTTCTCAATATTTGAACTTCCTTTTTGAGTTCTCTCATATTTCTTTCGATAATCATCATCCTTGTATTTGCAATGCCTACCTTGTGATGCAATTTGTCCAGAGATTCCATAACTTGAGTCATAAAAGTACTCAAATCCCCTGTACTTTCTTGTGATTCAGAACTCAAAATTCTTCTTGTGCTTCTCTGCCTGGAGGTGCTCCCAGATGGAGCCTTTCCTTTTGAAGAACTTTCTCCTCCAGTTTTCTTTGGAGTCCATTTGTTATTCTGTAGCATGTACCCTATTCTTTTGAGTGTTCTCTGATTGTATTCATCACTAATAGCCTTGTAGATTATTTTCTTCTCATTCTTCAGATTAATACCAAAATGCTTGAAAACTTTTGTCAAGAAAATTCCATATGGCAAAGTGATTTTAGAGATGGTTGTCATGTATATATGGTCCAAAATAAACAGAGCCAAGTCAATCCTTGAATCAATTATGTATGCCCATAGGAAAAATAACTCCTTTTCTGAAACATAATCATACTTCCTAGTTTTGGGAGTGAATATGGTGCAGGTAAAGTGATGAACAAGCCATAATTCAAGAGGTAGATTAGTGGCAATGGGCTGTACATTTTCATCCATGTCTTTTCCATATAGGGCTTTCAATAGGTCTTTTCTAGAAACACTATCTCTATAAACTTCTCCACCAATTCTGATTCCAAGAATGTGTCTAATCACTTCTCTATCCAAATTGATGGTAATTCCTTTAACATAACTTTTGATAGACACTTCTCCAGATTCCCTTTCAGCATTTGAATAGAAATGAGCAACCAAATCAGAGTAAACATCATCCCTGAGTGTTGTCATATATTTTCACCCTAGGTTTTCAAATTTTGTACCAAATTCGAACTTATGAAGATCAAAGAATTTGTAATCTACCCATCTTCCATTGAACACTTTTCTAAGAGAAAAAATCAAATTGTACCTTTCTTGGGCTTTTCATTCACTGAAATATAGTTCATTCCATTCCAGGACAGCTGAGGATGACGTTTCTCTAGTCTTACTCTTCTTGTGCTTCCCTCTGTCTTTGCTAGACTCCCCTTTTGATTTTCTCTTTAACCCTTTCGAAGTAGGTTTTGCTACTAAGATTAGGGCTTTGGACATCTTTTTCGATTTAGAGGTTTTGGGAGCCATTGTAGGAGAAAGGAAGGTTAAGAGAGAATGAAAAGTGGTCGATTAGGGATTTTAAGGAATTGAAATGAAGTAATGCGATGGTTTGGTGGTGACGGTTGGTCTTTGGTGCGAACAGGAGAGCGGGAGAGAAAAAGAGTGAGAGTAAATGAGTGAGAGGGAAATTTCAAATATTTTTAAAGTGGGCTTCATCAAAGTATATAGGCTCGAAGCATGAGGCGACTCATGAACTAAATGAGCTGACACATGCTTTGTTAATGAAATAATTTGAGTCTATTGTTATAATGAGCCGATTCTATGAAATAAAGTGTCGACTCTGTCACCCAGACTGAGCATGTGAATCATAAGGATTTCATGAAATGATCTTTTTCAAGTTTTGAGATAAAGATTGTCTTAATATGATCATGTAATGCATCATGAATTCAAGAAAAGCATTTCATATGAATGATAAATACATTTAAACATTCAAAACACAAATTTCACTCAATTTAAACACAATTTAAGATATATGATCACTCATCCCTAATTCTCTTCTAATCATACAAAAATGATCTTCACTTAATAGTTTAGTAAAGATATCAGCTAATTGCATATCAATGCACAAAATGTCAAGTTTTATATCACCTTTTTGTACATGATCATGTATAAAGTGATATCTAATTTCAATGTGCTTTATGTGAGAGTGTTGAATAGAATTTTTAGTCAAATTTATAGCACTAGTATTATCACATTTAATAAGAATATGATCAAACAAGACTTCATAATCTTCTAATTGTTGTTTGATCCATAACACTTGAGCACAACAATTGCCAGTTGCTATATATTCAGCCTCAGCTTTGGAGAGAGCAATTTAATTTTATTTTTTGCTATACCAAGATACAATCATGTTGCCTAGTAGTTGGCAAGAGCCACTTGTGTTCTTCTTATCAACTCTACTCCCCGCATAGTCAACGTCAGTATAAGCATTTAAATTGAAACAAGTACCCCTTGGATACCATAATCCAAGATTTTGTGTGTGCTTAAGATAACGAAATATTCTCTTTACAGCAATCACATGAGATTCTTTAGGATTGGATTGAAAGCGAGCACATAAGTAAACACTAAACATTATGTCAGGTCTACTAGCAGTTAGATACAATAGAGAGCCTATCATGTTTCTATAAAGCTTAGTGGCTACTGAATTACCTTTCTCATCGCTGTCTAATTTTGTTATAGTACTCATTTGAGTACTTATAGGCTTTGCATCTTCCATGCCAAACTTTTTGATTAATTCCTTGATGTACTTGGCTTGGTTGATGAAGATGCCTTCCTTCGATTGCTTAATTTGTAGTCTGAGAAAATAGTTGAGCTCTCCCATCATACTCATCTCGAATTCTCCCTGCATACATTTAGCAAATTCTTTGCAAAGTGATTCATTAGTAGCACCGAATATAATATCATCTACATAGATTTGAACTACAAGCATATCACTGTTTTTTATTTTAATAAAAAAAATAGTATCTATTTTTCCTCTAGAAAAACCTTTTTCAATCAAGAACTTACTTAATCTTTCATACCAAGCCCTTGGAGCTTGCTTCAAACCATAGAAAATTTTTGTGAGTTTGAAAACTTGGTCAGGAAGTTTTGGATCTTCAAAACCAGTGGTTGTTCAACAAAAACTTCTTCAGTGATAAAACCATTTAAGAATGCACTTTTAACATCCATTTGATATAATTTAAAATCTTTAAAACAAGCAAAAGCAAGTAATAATCTAATGGCTTCTAGTCTAGCTACCGGAGCATAAGTTTCATCAAAATCAATGCCTTCCTCTTGACTATAACCTTTAGCAACAAGTCTTGCCTTGTTCCTCACAATAACTCCAGATTCATCCATTTTATTTCTAAATACCCATTTAGTTCCAATAACTGGCTGATCATTAGGTCTAGGAACAAGGTACCATATCTCATTCTTTCAAATTAGTTCAATTCTTTTTGCATTACATTTATCCAAAATTCATCATGTTCAGCATCATCAAAACCCTTAGGTTCTATTGAGATAAGAATGCAAGATGATTACATATATTTTTTATAGAGGATCGAGTTCTTACTCCTTGTGAAGGATCACCTAGGATTTGTTTCGTAGGATGGTTATGCACAAACTTCCATTCCTTAGGTAGACATTCATTGATTTCTTGTTGGCTGGTAGGAACTCTTTGTAATTCTCTTTCTTTTTGTGGTTCCTTGTTTGAGCTTGGTTGGATGTCCAGCTTTTCTATTCCAAGTTCTATCTCATCTGCATCATCACTTGCAACATTCTTTGAAGAGGGATTAAGTTTATCAAAAGTGATGTGGACAAATTCTTCAACTACTAGAGTCTTCTTATTAAAGACCTATAAGCCTTGCTATGTGTTGAATAGCCAAGAAATACACCCTCGTTGGATTTAGCATCAAACTTGTCGAGGTTATCTTTATTGTTATTCAATACAAAGCATTTACATCCAAAAGTTTTGAAGTATGAGACATTTGGTTTCTTGTCTTTCCAAAGTTTATAGGGGATTTTGTTCAAAAACTTTCTAAATAAAATTCGATTTAAAACATAACAAACTGTGTTAACAGCTTCAGCCTAAAAGTATTTTGGTAAACCATTTTCGCAATGCATAGTTCTAGCCATTTTTTCTAGAACTCTGTTTTTCCTCTCAACAACCCCATTTTATTGAGGTATTCTAGGAGTTGAGAAATTGTGATCAAAATCATTTTCATCACAAAACATTTCAAAAGGTTTACAATCGAATTCCCCTCCATGATCAATCCTAATAGAAGTGATTGAAATTCCTTTTTCATTTTAGACTTTTCCACAAAATTTTGTGAAGAAAACAATTGTCTCATCCTTATGAGCTAAGAAGAATGTCCATATAAATCTAGAATAGTCATCAACAATAACAAGTGCATATTATTTACCACCAAGACTTAAAGTCCTTGTTGGTCCAAATAAGTCCATATGCAATAGTTGAAGTGGCCTAGAGATAGTGAGCATATTTAAGGATTTGAAAGAAATTCGAGTTTGCTTACCTAATTGACAAGCATCACAAACTCTATCTTTGTCAAATTTTATTTTTGGAAGACCTTTGACCAAATCGTTTTTGGAAACTTTTGAAAGTATGCTCATACTAATGTAACCAAGTCTTCTATGCCACAACCAACTTTCATCATTATTCCAAGCAGCAAGGCATTCCATTTTGCATGAAGATAAATCATTAAGATTGAAAACATAAATATTTCATTGTCTATGTCCAGTGAGAATTGTCTTGTTATCATTAATGTCAATTACTTCGCATTTAGAAGATTCAAATACAACCTTGCATCCTTTGTCACAAAGTTGACTAATGCTCAAAAGATTGTGTTTGAGTCCTTTAACAAGTAACACATTTTCTATAGATGTGGAAGAATTCTTACCGATACTACCTATACCAATAATCTTCCATTTGCTATTGTCACCAAATGTCAAGACCTCCATCCTTTGGTGAGAGAGAAGTGAATTGTGCTTCATCTCCCGTCATGTGCCTTGAGCATCCACTATCTAAGTACCAATGGTCTTTCTTAGATTTTGCTTGAAGCATACCTGTGAAAGGATTTATCTGACCTTAGGTACCCAAATCATCTTGGGTCCTTGGGGGTTAGTCCTCAATGGTCCTCTAGGGACCCATGCATTTTTAGGAACATATGATTTTTGTAAAGCATAGCATTTACTAGCAATATGTCCTATTTTATGACAGTAAAAGCATGAGACATGTGATTTTCTAGCTAAAGTACTAAATCTACCTTTTGAAAATTTCTTCCTCATAAATGGATCAAAACCAAGACTAGCTTTGTCAAGAGAACAATTTTGTTTTCCTAAAATTGCATCCAGTTTTTCTTTTCCATTTACAATTTATGAAGACTTGTTTCCAAGCTTTTGACCTTTTCAAGCAAAAATTGATTTTCTTTTGAAAAGCCTTTTGAAAAGAATTTTTCTTAATCTTATCCTTAAAGAAACAGACTTCATTTTTCAAAACTTCATTTTCCTTTTGTAAATTTTCATTTTCATTTGTAAGAGTAAAAACCATCTTTTTGAGAAGTCCATTTTTAATTTCTATTTTTCTAAATTCACAAAGTAAGTCATCAAAAGCATCTTGTAATTCATTAAAAGTGAATTGAGAAGAATCAGATACCTCACTATCATCTTCATGAGCCATGAGACATAGATTAGCCACTTCTTGTGGTTCAGTTTCTTCTTCGGAGCTTGATTCTTCATCATCACTCCGTGTCATGGCTGTCATGGCCTTCTTTCCTTGATATTTCTTTCCTCTCTTTCTAAGCAGAGGACACTCTGCCTTCATATAGCCAGGCTTCTTGCATTCGTAGCATGTTATATTAGATTCCTTGCTAGATTCTCCCTTGGCTTCATGCTTCTTTCCACCTCTCCATTTATTCTTTATGAATCTCCTAAATTTCTGAGTGATGAGAGCAATTTCATCTTCATTCTCTTTACTTGCTGATTCATCATCTTGACAGGTGGATTGGAATGCAACTACCCTTTTGTTCTTTTCTTCATCCTCTTGGGCATGTTGTTTTTGTGTGAGCTCATGTGTCATTAGAAAGCCCAAGAGTTTTTCCAGTGGCAGGGTGTTGAGGTCCTTGGCTTCTTGGATTGTTGTGACCTTAGCCTCCCAAGCCTTTGGCAAAGACCGTAGAATCTTCCTTACCTGCTCACTGTTAGGATACACATTTCCAAGAGATTTTAAACCATTAATAATATCAGTGAACCTAGTGAACATTTCGGTGATGGATTCATTAGATTTCATTTTGAACAATTCATAGTTATGTACTAATATATTGATTTTAGATTCTTTAACTTAATTGGTAACTTCATGTGTGACTTCTAATCTATCACATATTTCTTTTGCTTATTCACAAGTAGAAATACGATTAAATTCATTAGGATTAAGTGCACAATATAGAGTATTCATAGCTTTAGCATTAGATTATAGTATTTTCAGATCATCTTCATCCCATTCTGATTCAGGTTTAGGGACATCTATTCGTTATACTCTGGTAGTAGGAGTTTTGAAACCATTTACAATAAGTCTCCATAATTCATAATCAACCGATTAGATATAGATTCTCATTCTATTTTTTCAATAATTGTAATTTGTGCCATTGAACATAGGTGGTCTATTTGTGGATTGACCCTCATCAAGAGAGCTTCCAAAATTGGTTGTCATGGATCTATTCCTAGGATGTTAAGCCTTAAAAATAGGATTACTAGCTCTGATACCAATTGTTGGCCCAACAGGCAACCCAAAAGGGAGGGTGAATTGGGTTTTTTAAAGATTAAAAACAATTAAGATTAATTAAAATTAATTTAAGCAATGTAACAGTGATCAATCTATATATAATACCATATAATCAGTAGAAGTAAAGCAAACAGAGCAATAGAAAGAACACACCAATTTACCAAGGTTCAACCATAAACCATGGTCTACGTCCTCACCCCAAGACCTCCTTGAAGTCTTCTTCCACTATGTAACCTTCAATTACAAATGGGCTGCTCATTAATAAAGTGCTCAGCTCACTATACACAAGAACTCCCACCTGAGTTCTTCAGCCACCAAGTGGTTTTGTCTAAGCTCCATTCAAACTTACAAGAGTTTTTCTTTCTCAAGAGAACTCTCAAACTCTCCCTTACAAGTGTATAAGAATATACAAGTAACAAGCAAACTCTCTAACAAGAGTAGATTTTTACAATCAAAGCTCACAGGTTGAAGACATGAAGAATATCTAGAGTTTTCACTGAATCAGTTAGTTAAATCTAGTTTTTGTCTCTCATCCACACTATAAATGCAGCTGGAAGCTTGTATATAAACCCTTGTATTGATTCCATCCGTTTGAGATTGTTGGACTTCATTAATGCACGTCCAGTCCGTTATAACGTTAGAAAAACTAGCCGCTATATTCAAGGAGTCGACTCCATGATTGTGGAGTCGACACTTTCTGCTTCTGCATTTACCAGATGTTGTTCACTGTCTCCATGAGTCCGCTCTTTATAATAGTGAGTCGGCTCCTTGTTCATTCTATCTTCACATTTTGCTTCTGTCTTCATGTGGCGACTCTTTATCTTCAGGAGTCTGCTCTTTGTACATTTGATGTTCAGGCCTTTTGCTTCTGTTGCCATGAGGCGACACTTCATCTTCATGAGTCCACTCATTGATTATTTTATCTTCAAGCCTTTGCGTCTGTCTCCATGAGATGACTCTTCATTTTCATGAGTCCACTCATTGTCTACTTCGTCTCCAGGCTTTTGCTTCTGTGTTCATGAGGCAACTCTTCATTTCCATGAGTCCGCTTATTATCCATTTGATTTTTAAGCCTTTTGCTTCTGTCTCCAATGATCCAGCTCATCTCGGCACTGGTATAAGATCTTCAACGAGTATCTCTTTGGGGTATGATAATCAATCTAATTCTTTTAACTCATCAAAATTAACTTCTATTCAATTTAGATTGAATCAATCATTATTCAACTCTTCTTGATTTCCAAACTGTCAGAGCTTTATTAGATTAAAGTTGATTTCTCCTTCTTCATTTGCAAAGCTTCCTCTTTCACTATTTCTTTCAATGCCGAGCTTCCTCAATTATGTTGAGCTTCACAATGCTTCATTTCTGATTTCTTCTCTTTGCTAGCAATTCTTCTTCTTCTTTAAAATCATTTCAATAAGACTTTTGTAAACTTTGATGAAATCTCTTCATATATATTGTCTTCATTTATTCTTTACATCTTAGAAGAATTCTTCACTTGGATTCCACGTAGAGATTAGACAATCATTGTGAATCTTCTTCTCAGGCAACTTCAATCACATAATCTAAAATTGATCTTTGCATGCTTGATGAAGTATTCTCTTAAGCATTTTCAATCTCTTCAACAAATAAATTATTTTCAACTGATCATTGCACATTCGAATGAAGTCTTCAATCTTTCTTGAGTGCAAATCAATTTTCATTGAGTCTATGCATACTTGATAGAAGTTTCATTTGAACACCTTCAATCTCTTCGAATATAAAATATTTGTTTGAAGTAGAAATAGGTGTCAATCCTCTGTTTGGTTCATTGTATAGCTCTTGGAATTCATTACTTGATCTTGAACTTGTTGTACATTTACTTTGACAAGTATTAGACTTAAGATTGAACTTTAAGTCTAAATTATAAACTCTATTAATCTGCACACTAAGTAAATTCATTAGTAAAATAATATAAGGTTTAGTTATCATCAAAATTAATATGGGAATCAACCTTGAGTTAACAGAAGGGTCGACCCATGCCACTGTAACGATAATATTTTTAAATGTTCTACAGCTATGATCTTGCATTTAATGCAACCCCAACTACCTCCAACGGCTAGAATCGAAGCTAAGGCATATATACAATACCCCCACAACATATATACCAAGAGAGGACATACAAACAAAGGCAGAATTGAATTTGAAGGCATAAACCCTAGCTACTACAGTTGTTTTACTGAGATATTGGGGATTTTACTGATCTTACTCTTATTCTATCTACTCTTTAAGAGAGATACTTTGTGTAAACCTCATTTGCTCTATTTGGTTGGGTTTGTAAACCTGTGAGTTTAAGTGTTCTTATTAAAAAAAACTTATAAGTTTGAGTGAAACTTAGACAAAATCACTTGAGGAGATTTGAGAGCTTGAGAAGAGCTCTTATGAGAAGTGAGCTAGGCACTAGGTCAACTACTCCTACTTTGTAATTCTTCATTGCATAGTGGAAGAGCTTTCAAGGGGGTCTTGAGGTCGAGAATATAGATCACGAGTTGTGGCTGAACCTTGGTAAATCATTGTGTTCAATTTGTGTTCTGTTTTTCATTTCTTATTTGAGATTGCCTGAACACATTGCACACACACTTTGATTCTGCTACTAGATTAATTAATCAGATTGTTTAATTAGTTTTTAGTTAAAATTACTTGTGATTATTTTTTAAACCCAATTCACCCCCTCTTGGGTTGCACTCTTCGGCCAACACTCCTTACACGGGTTTGGGTGATTTTCGAGATTTCTCTCTAAAATTTTTCAAGGGATTTTGCTTGGGCATCATTGGGAGAGACTTTTGAGACACCAGAGATTTGCCAGAAAAGTTCACCGTTGCTGGAAAAGAAGATTTGGCCTGAGAACTCCAAAAAGTGAGTTTTTTTCTTTTGTGTTAATTTTTTCACGTAGACATCCGATTGATGCGTATGAATAGTTGAAATTAATGTTTTGAACTATTTTAAACATGTTTATGGGATCGCTTTTCCATTTTGATGATCGTTTGAGTGTGTTTTGATGAATGTGCATATTTATGTAAAAGGTGTTCTTGCAAAAATTGGGAATTTGCTCCTACAGCTTTGGATATTATATTTTCTTGCCAAATTTTTGCACTGTGTGTTTTAGAAAAATATTTTAAGCAACCATGGGAAACTTTCTGATTTTCTGAAAACTTGTGAATTTTTTTATTTTTTAAAAATTAGAAAAATATGTGAAAATTAGGAAAAATTAAGAAATTGGTCGGTTTGTGGTTAGAAAAATTGTGAGATATTTTTGAAAAATTATATGGCTCCTTTTGAGTGTTTTGGAATTTTTAAAAAAAATTAGGAAGTTGGAAAAGCCCTTGAAAATTTGAAAAATAGGAAAATATTATGCGTTATTTGTGTTTGCTAGGAGTTTATAAATCGTGAAGGATAGGATAACGCTTGGTGGGTGTGTGTGAGGTCATGGATTTTTTTGCAATTTTCCTTCGGAGCTCGGGAAAACCGTTGGAAGGATCCATGGAACATTCGAGAGTTACAGGGTGATGAGTGAAGGGATATTTGGAATCGATGCCCCCTTGTGGGGCTTTAAAGTTTTTGAAATGGGGCTTTTGAATGATAAAGCCCGGAAAACCCAGAGTTTAATTAGAGTTTGAACTTTTTGAAAAAAAAAACCTTAGAAAATCAAAGAGTTGAAACTTTTTTGAAGGATAAAAGTTTAGGAAATCTTGAATTGAAACTTTTTTAAGGATAAAAGTTTAGAAAACCTGGATTTGAAACTTTTTGAAGGATAAAACTTCAGAAAACTTGAATTTGAAACATTTTTAAGGATAAAAGTTTAGAAACCTTGAATGTGAAATTTTTTGAAGGATAAAAGTTTAGAAAACCTGGAGTAGAAACTTTTTGAAGGATAAAAGTTTAAAAAACCTTGAATGTGAAACTTTTTGACGGATAAAAGTTTAGAAAACCGAAATGTGAAACTTTTTAAAGGATAAAAGTTTTAAAAACCTTGAATTAGATTTTGAATGAACTTTTTGAAGAAAAAAGTCTTAAAACCGATTGATTTGATTTGAATAAAATTTTTAGAGGAAAAAGTTGAAAAACCTTGACTCGGATTTTAAATGAACTTTTTGAAGGAAAAAGTCTTAAAACCGATTGATTTGATAGGAATAAACTTTTTGAAGGGAAAAGTTGGAAAACCTTGACTTGGATTTTGAATGAACTTTTTGAAGGAAAAAATTGGAAAACCTAGAATTGGATTTAAAATATTTTGGAGTTCTTTTTGAAAATGATTTAGGAATGGAAGGGGCAGGACAGGAAGCTAGTTTTGGACTTTCTTGTCCTCTATTTTTCTTTCTTTTTTTATCTTCTTTTTCTTATTTCTTGATTTCATTTTTCTTTTGCTCATTTTTCTTCTATGCATTTTTTTTTCTCTTTTCCTTTTTTTTTTTTTTTTTTTTTTGTATTTTTGTATATGCTGCTTATTAATACTCTTCTTCTTTTTTTTTTCTATTCTGATTCTAGGATGGCCAATGCTGGAGACGACGAGATATTGGCATGTCTGAGGGCTTGGTATGACTAGTACTCCCCTAGTCAGTAGGAGATCTTTTGCAAAGTTTTAGGTCATATTGTCTCACTTCATACGGTATGGCTGATCCCAGGGCTCATCAAGGTGGCTACCCCTTTCTGGTAACCAGATTTGAGCCTTTTCAGTTTTGGGGAGTGTGAGATGACCCCTACACCTCAGGAGTATGGTTGTCTTCTTGGTTTGGAGGATGTTTCTTCTGGTATTGTCGAACCTCTCTTCCCTGGCAAATTCATTACTACCGTTTCAGCTCAGTCGGGCCTTCGTCGGGCAGTTCTCACTTCTGGTTCTCTTCCATTTTTTCCTTATATTCCGTCGAACTTCCTGCTTGCCTGATATGAGTCTGCTAATGGCGATGAGGCTTACCGAGTCGACTGGCACGCTCACCTGAACTGGCTAATCTTCAAGATGAATGCTTTGACCTTACTTCTTCTCAGCACCCTAGTATTCTTATGAGATGATGGACTAATTGACAGTCGCTTGTGTGCCCTTCTCACTCTAATTCGCGGTGGGCATTCCTACACTCCTATGGTTGTGAGAGAGGGGGGAATGGGCATATGTCAGCTTCATTCATCTCTGTCAGGGTACTGATCTTTGATTCAGAGGCTGCACTACTCTTTTTCAGCTATGGGTAGTTAGCCATTTATTTCGAGACCCTTTGGTTTGGCACATCTGGTTTCTTAAGGTGGATCATATACTCCATTTGGTAGAGGCCCAGCGAGCTGCTATGGATAACAAGGAATTTTTAGGTACCTTTGAGGAGTGGGCTACGTATTTTCTGGGCAGAAGGTTTGATACAGTTATGTGGTACATTAGTTTGTGCAAGCGGGACTGTCTAAGAGTATGTACGTCCGAGATGGTGTTTGTACCGTTAGCAGGCCTATGAGGTATTACCCCTTTCTTCAGGGTTCGAGTTCTTCGTTAGTTAGGCAGGGATCAGGACATTCCCTTTTTAGCATCATGGCAGAGTTTAACCAAACTTTTGGTGTGATGATTCCAAAGGAGTCTGTAGAGAGGGTCATGGCCACGTGGGTTTCCTTGGCTCGACGTAGACGTCAATAAACACTTTGCCCCAAAGCCGACTTAGACTGGAGATTATTATTATTGGTTATGCCGGTATGTGTCTAGCTAATAGAGCTGGTATGTGAATTTCTTAGTAGTTATGATTATTCGAGGGTGTAATTAGAGGAGGCACACTTGGAGGTTAATACGGGAGTTGCATGTTCAGTTGAGGACTAAGGATGCAGAGGTTGCTTTTCTAGAGGTGCAACTGGCGGCGGCTTTGTGAGGCAAGCTGCCTTTGAGTGTTGCCTGCGGTCGAAAGAGGTTTCGTGGTGCTCCATACATTTTCGCTTCTTCGGATGGTGGCTCCCTTAAGGCTGCATTTTTGGTGGAGGTAGTGGAGTTTTGTACCTAAGAGAAGGATGAGCTCCTTGTCAGATGTCAGGGCCATAAGCCGGATAAGTCCTTCCACATGGTTGTGGGAGCTTCCTCTAGCGTCCTTCCTTCCATTGAATTAGCGGGACCATCTGGCATTGATGCAGGTACTTTCCTCCCTATTGTTGATGAGCCTATGGATCCCACTTCTGCAGCCTCGATTAATTCTTCCTCAGATGATGATTAGGATCGCTACATTTTTGCTCCCTATTCCTGATTCTTTTTGGGTCCCTGATCCCTACATTCAGAGAGGTGTTTTTAGTACTTTATTATTTTTTATCAATTTTCCTTACACGCAAGTCGACGGCTTTTTGTGATGATGTATGGTGCCATTTCCTACATAATTAGTATGGACAAAGCATTTATATGAGAAATAGTTTTAATGGAATATACTCCTTTTACAAACAATGATGCACTTTTGCCTGTATATCCTTTGAAAGGATCCTCATTTTCCTTCAACACTCACTTAGCTGGTCGTAAGAATGTCTTGCTTGCATCCTTGTGACTTTTTAATTGTTTCTGCCTACCGAGATCCTTGGGACAACTTTGTGTGAGTGCATGAAACCACCCCCCCCCCCAACCCCTTTTATTTTTTGCTTGTTTTGTCATTGGCGCCCAGGTGGGTTTTCACCAGTCCCAACTCTATCATTTTTTCACCGAGGCGCCTTTGCAGGTTTTCACCGAGGTTAACAATTTTTTGTATTGCCACACCCCTACTTTTTTACCTACGGCGCCCTTTCGGGTTTTCATCGTATTCTTGAGAATGCACCCCTTTTTTTTTTTTCAAATTTCCATTTTCTATCAAAAAGCCTTAAATATATACTCGTGACATCTCTTGGCTTTCCTTGGCATGATCTTATTTCGATAAGCTCATTTGGACTAGACAATTTTAATCTTGATTTGAGAGGACTTTTACTGGGATTTGTAATGTGGGCTAGCAGTTTCGAGGCTTTTTGAAAGAGAGAATAAAGGCTCAAGCTTATCATTCTATTTGAGTTTTTCTATGATCACCTTTGACAATTCAGTACTTATATTCCTTTTGCGTTTTTTGTTTTTTTGTTTTATCATCATAAGCCCGTACTGCCCCTTTTATTTTTTATTTTTTTTAAGGCGGGCAATTTTTTTGCATCGCATTACCTCTTTTTTCACCTTTTCTATTCACTTATTGTCTTATTCTAACCCATTATGGGTGGTGATCACTTAGCTTGGGGTTTCCTTGGAAGAAACGTAACTGGCTCAAGGAGGTTTGACAAGGGTTGCTTTTGATTGTATAGTAAATGAAATAAAAGTCTCTCTTTATTTCAACTTTTAAATTGCTTAGCCCATAAAGCTCTTTGAAATAAGACCACGCTTTGGTGATTAGAAGAGATTGAGAGGAATGAATTCATTGCTTCCAAATAGAAAACAGGAATCCAACCTTTAGAGTTTAGTAGGCTAGGGAATTCACGGCCATCCATTTCTTCCAGAATGAGAGCTCCTCCAGACAGGATCCTTTTGACTAGGAATGACCCTTCATAGTTTGGGGTGAACTTGCCATGTGCTTCCCCTTGGCTTAGAAAGATTTTTTTCAATACTAGATCTTTGGGTTGGAAGGACCGTGGTCGCACTTTCCTGTGGAAGAACCGGGTCATCTACCTTTTGTAATATTAGGCGTGGTAAATTGCAGCCAACCGTTTTTCATCCAAAAGAAAATTTTGGGCATACCGATCTTTGACCCACTCAGCTTCATCTAGTTTTGTCTCAATCAGCACTTTTAGAGATGGAATTTTAACTTCAATGGGGAGAACGGCGTCGGTCCCATAGACTAGCTCTTAAGGAGTGGCCCCAATGAGGACTCTCACCATTGTTCGGTAAGCCATCAGTGCAAAAGGGAGCTTTTCATACCAATCTCTGTAGTTATCGACCATCTTCCGGAGTATTCTCTTGATGTTCTTATTAGCAGCTTCCACTGCCCCATTCATCTACGGCCAATAGCTTACAAAATTTAAGTGGGCGATGCTGAACTTTGCACAGAGGTTGGTCATTAGCTCATTGTTCAAGTTGGTTGCATTATCTGTGATGAGAGACTCTGGAATTCTGTACCGGCAAATGATGATGAACTTGGCAACTACTTTCTTGGTGATATGGGTGTAGGAGGCTACTTTCACCCATTTAGTAAAGTAGTTGATGGCAACCAAGATGAATCGATAGTCGTTGGATGCCTTAGGAGTGATGGGGACAATCATGTCTATACCTCACATAGAGAAGGGCCATGGCGCCATCATGGGATGAAGATCTACAAGCGGGGCATTGATCATCTCTCCATGTATTTGACATTTGTGATATTAAAGGATGTATCTGATGTAATCAGATTCCATGGTTGTCCAATAGTACCATGTTCAGAGGATCTTTTTGGAAAGGGTGTGACCGTGTAGGGAAGATGACCGAAGGTTATCACCCTACCCCACCCTTGCAGTACCTACATGTCTAATTACCTTAAGTTTCACTCACTTGAATCTCTGGTTCCTAATTGTCCATTTGTGTCCTCCTTAAAATGATTTTGAAAAGGGGTTTGTCATCACTGATGGAGAGAATGATGCATGATACAATTTGAAAGAGAGTTTGGAAAGTTGAGATTGGATTTTAAAAAGCCCTTGTGAACTTGTCTCAAAAAGGTTTTCGAAAATTGTTTTGTATGTACCTTACAAAAGGTATGTTGATGTTTCTTTGTCTTTGAAAGGTTAGTTATGCAAAAACTAAACTCATTTAAGACCATGAGTTTTAGAAAGCATTTTTAAAAAAAGGACTATAAACTTCCGTTGTTTGAATATCTCACTTGATCTTAGACAATCTTAACCATAGAAGACCTAAGGTCGTATCAAGAATGTGATGTTTAAAAATAATTTTTAGAAAAAGAGATTTTGTGAAACATTTAGGGTTTAAAACCCTAATGAGAACCTTATATGTTTTATTTGATGTATCACTTTCCTTAGGAAATTCTAACCAAGAAAAAGTTAGGATTGCTTTGGGTTGTGAGTTTTTGAAGTCATTTAAAATGTGGTTTTTGAAAAATTAAGTGTCTAGCCACTTTGAATTGAGACAAGTTTGAAAGAGATTTTTAAAATATTTTTGGGTTTGAGTTGGGGTTTGAAAAAGGGGCCTAGAGTTGCAATCTCAAGGCCACCTAACCTCGGCTGAGCAAACTAAGGTTAAAGTAACCTAGGGTTAGTTCGACTCAGGCTTAGGCCTTCTAAGGTTTGAAGTGACTTGGGATGCAAGTAACCTAGGGTTTAGGAAGGATGTCTTGAAGTAGGAAAGATTTGATTTGATGTAATATAGAAAGGTATAATTTTTAGTTAAAAAAGGAAATTTTCACTTTTGGAAAGTTTTGAAAAAGGAAAGTTTCATTTTAGGAAAGTTTTATTTTAGGAAAGTTTCGAAAAAGGAAAATTTCGAAAAAGAAAGGTTTTGTTTTAGGAAAGTTTTGAAAAAGGAAAGTTTCATTTTAGGAAAGTTTTGATTGTGCTTGAAAAAGAAAAGATCTAATTTGGTTTCCAAAAATAGAGGATTGGATTTTGTTTCCAAAAATAGAAAATTGAATTTTGTTTCCAAAAATAGAAGATTGGATTTAGTTTGCAAAAATAGAAGATTGGATTTGTTTCCAAAATAGAAAGATTTGATTTGGTTTTCAAAAATAGAAGATTTGAATTGAAGCTGAAAAAGGAAAGATTTTATTTGAAAATCTTATGATTTTATGTGTGAATCTACCATGATTTTGGTTTGAAAACTTATGATGTTATGTGACACTTTTGAAAGACAACTCAAGAGAGTTATGCACTCTTTGAAAACATGATGCAACAAAGACTTGGAAAACCATTTGATGCAGTGAATGCAAGGATGTAAAAATGAATGTTAGGAGACAAAGTTAGGGTTTCCTAGGGCATGAACTTCTACGGCTTCAAGAAGACAATTCTTGGACCAATTTTGGAAAAAAGCCTTTGGACATGGAATTCAAAGAGGTTTTAAAAGAAATAGCAAAATAAAGTTTTGAAAGAGGTGTTTTAGGGGTTAAAACCCTAACGTGACCTTTGAAGGCCTCTTCGAATATATCACTTTTCTAGGAAAACCATAACCATAAGAAGGTTATAATCACTCTAGGGTTGTGAGTTTGAAGATAAGAATAATGCATGAACATGACAAATATAATGCATAGGGGTCATGAATATATAAAGTTGAAGGTTTCACCACATTGCAAAGGGCCTTAAGACCCCCGACACGGTGATCTCCCCAAAGCTTCCCCTAGGTATGAACCTAAGGTCTTCTTGTTTCAAGCATGCAAGAAGAGGGGGGCTAAAGATAGGGATTGAAATAGAAGAATAATCCAAATGGACTGAGAGGGAGAAGAGAGAGAGAGAGAGGGATTGTAGAAAAGTAAATAAAACCCTACCTTGTATTCTTGCTAGCTTGAATGCTTCAATAGAGGAGTTGCTTGGAACTTGCAATGGCTTTCAAGAGCTTCCAAGGACTGGACTTGATCTTCAATGGGGAGAGGAAGCTAGGGTTTCAATGTTTAGGGCTAGAGGGGGCTAGAGCTTTTGAGTGAACTAAGGTTTTGAGGAATTTCGGGGACTACAGAGAGTTTGACAGAGCTTTGTTGCAATTTTTCAAATCTAAAATACGCTGGGAGTGCATTGTATTTATAAGCAACTTTTAGGCAAATTTTGAGGAGGTGGTGCCACTAGAGCTATTTTTTTACTAACAGTGGCACCAAGCCAATTATTGGCCAGGCGTCACTAGGAGTGGTGCCACTTTGGTATGACAATAATTCTGAAGATTTGATTCGACTTAGGCTGCAAGACAAAGATCTGGGCGCCACTCCTAATGGCTCTAAGCCATTTTTTTGGCCTAGCTCCACTATGAGTGACTCCGATTTGATCTGAAAAGTTGCCGAGCTGCTGGTCCCAATTGAAAAAGGCATAAAGGCACCGGGGAGTGCCCCGAGGGTTTTTGGTTTGCTACTTAGAGTCAAAATGGTTGAAAAAGATAACCGGTCCATTAAAGGCAAAATGATCATTTGAACTGAAATGGTCCCAAAATGGACTAGGATGGCACTTGGAGATTGGGGATACTCGTGGGAGTGCCCCAAGGGTTTACAAGTTTGATACTCAGAGCCGGTGTAATTGAAAAAGATAACCGGCCCACCAGGGGCAAAACAGTCATTTGAATCGCGAGACCTCAGAACAGGCCTGAGAATTCACTAGAAGGGGTTTGAAGGTCAGGGACACTCAGGGGAACGTCTCTAGGGATTACCGGTTTGATACCCAAAGTCATAGTGATTGAAAAAGACGAGCGGCCCACTAAAGGCAAAACGGTCATTTGAACCGGGAGACCTCAGAACAGGCCCGAAATTGGCTTGAATGAGATTTGGAGATCGGGGATACTCGTGGGGGTGCCCCAAGGACTTACTGATTTGATGCCCAGAGCCAGTACAGTTGATGAGGGCGATCGGGCACTCGAGGTAAAATGGTCATTTTAACCGGGAATTACTAGAACGAGTCCGGAGTTGGTTTGAATGGCATTTTGAGTATGCCAGGCTATTTGGGAACAATCCTAAATGGGGTGAACTTATCGCTCTTAGAACTTAAGTACTTTTTCGAAGAGCGTGCCAGATTAAATTGGACTAGATGATGCCTCAGGGGTATTTTGGTCATTTGGCTTCAAGTGGGCCAAATGGGTCGGAAAACAGCCAATTGACTAGACTGGAGTTTGGAAGATCAGTTTGAGTTTGAATGTGTTATAGTATTTGAAAGCAAGTCCGATCGGACCAAAAATTACCGAGCGAGCAAAATTGGTGTGTTTATAGTAATCAGTAGAAATACATATAGGATTTGCCCCTTTATGCTTCATGCACTAATCACTTGTATCTTTAGCTCTCTTTATTGTTTGATGTTCACCCTTGCACACCATGTCACATCACTTGTATATGTAATTGGTTTAGAAGAAAGTTCACACAATTTATTTCGAGGATATATCATCCGGCCTTCTGCCCTTTTTTATTTTTAATGTAATCCCCAACCTTCAAGAAAACCAGGATTTTCGGTCCCCTTTTTTTCCTTCAAAGCTACACAGTTCTATTTTCTTCTACAAAGAAATACACGTGGCTGATGCGGAACTAAATTATTAGCATGCAATTTTCATCCACGAGCACATATACCCACAGTTGGGTTGTAGTTTAACATGGCCAGTAGTGCTAACAGAAGTGAGATTGATTTAGTCATTCCAAAAACTGAATTTTGATCGTTCCTAATGGATTTGTGTTTACTTTCTCTCTCATTCTCATTACTTGAGGCTTTGGTAGAGGCTTTCTTTTCTTTTCTTTTTTTTTTTGTTTGAAGCTTCTAAGAAAACCAACAAAGAGGCTGTCATCAATTGAAAATTGGATGTCTTGCTGCCTTAATTTTTCACAAGCAACTCTTCAAAGAGCAGTTCAAACTGTTAGAATGCAAAGGTTTGATGATGACAGAATGGCAAGGAGATCTAATTGGACACTATCATTCTGCAAACAGTCCTATCCTTTGTTCCTTGTGCCGTCCCAGTTGATGGTGGTGCTTGTATAATGAGGAAAAGAATATAGGTTCTTGGGTTGGTTATCTCCAAATTTCACATGATTATATGTCATCGGAGCCTTTCTAATTTGATGAAATGCTGCCACTTCATGTTCTATCGATGGATCTGCTGCCAGAGTAGTTGGTAATGGTTCCGCTGCTGAAGCCATTAAATTCGATGAAGGGCCGCCCCTCGACAATATGATGGATTATTTGTTGATGGACTCGCTGCCAGAGCAATCAAAGTTGATGAAGGGCCACCCCTTGCAATTTGACCGATTACTTGCTAATGAATTCGCCGCTGGAGTCATTCGAGTTAGTAGAGCACCTTCACTTCACAATCCATCTATCTGGTGCTGTAATTCATTCTTTAGGTTTTGTCTTTGACGAGTCTATCCCCATGCATTCTGTCTTTGATCGTTAATGGTGCCGCTATCATGGGTTGATTTTTTTCTTTTATTTGGTCAACTGAACTCCGAATAGGTTTCCAAGCAGCCTACAAACTCAATTGGGATCAAGTCAAACGTAGTTTAATTTGATGTCATTCACAGTTTAAACTCATATGGATTAGGAGTAACGTACAGCTTAGGCTCGTGTGTTAAAGGAGCTTTTGCTAAATCTTTAATCTTCAATTTTTTGAGAAGACAACAAACAGTTTAAGCTTGTATCAAGGAGCTCTTGTTGAATTTTTAAAATTTTAGAAGATGTTAGACAGTGTGGGCTCATATCAAGGAACTATTGCTAAATCGTTAATCTTCAATATTTGAGAAGATGACAGACAGTTTAAACTCCTATCAAGGAGCTCTTGCTGTTGAATCTTTAAAAATTTTGAAGATGTTAGACAATTTAGGTTCGTATCAAGCAGTTCTTGGATTTGTTGATTTGGAGGAATTTTGGAAACTAAAAGCTCGAACATAAACATAGTTAGACATGATGGGACTTCATATTCGTCTTCATTATTGTTTGAATTTTATTCCACCAATTCGCTTGAAGTAGAATTATTGTCGTCCTCCTCGCTTTGAGGTTCTTGTACAGAGATATTTTCTTGATCGCAAGATGATATGCTAAGTTGCATGTCATGAGCTCCCGTTGCCAATTCTTCAAAGGTTTTTGGCTTTATTGCTTGTAAAATGTATCAAATGCCCCAATTCATTCCTTGTGTGCGCATTTCAATGGCAGAGGTTTTAAACAGGCGGTCTTTGCAATTTAGACTCAAGCTTCTCCATTTATTGATATAGTCAATGGAGAACTTATCCTTTTATTGGTGAGTATTGTTGAGTTCAAGCTGACAATGCATTGTGTGCTGTAGAAGTAATTAAGAAACTCTTCCTCCACTTGCTCCCAATTATCTGTGGAATTTGGCTTCAGTTCTGTATACCAGTCGAAAGCATATCCCTTTAAGAAATGGACAAATTGTTTGATCAACAAATCACCATCTGTTCCAGCACTACTACTGGTCTCCACAAAGTGTGCTCCACAAAGTGTGCAATATGCTACTTAGGGTCGCCCTTGCTATCAAACTGTTGAATTTTGGAGGTTGATAATTCTCTGGCATCTTCAACAATTCTATCCTCAGCTTGTATGGCTTCATGTAGGATTGAAAAGTTTGAGAGCCACTCAAATCTTTCTCAGCAATTGCCCCCATGATGAAATCTTTCAGCTGATCAACATGAATCAATCCATCGGAGGAGACTTGAATATTTTTACTTGAAACTTTTAAATTTGAGGAGGTTTCAAAAATTTCTTGTGGAGTGTCTTGTTTAGCCGATTCAAGCATAGATTTTGATAAACTAGTTGTGCCGCACTTTAATTTTTCTACTTGCTCAAATTTGTGCAAAAGCTTTTCAAGTTCAATCCCTTGTTCTTGATCACACTTCACAAGCGTCTCTATATCTTTGGTTAATGCTACAAGTTGTTCTTTAATAGAAGATAGTTGCACCATAGAGGCAGCGTCTTCTTTTGCCCCAGCATACTTAGAGAGAGGCCAAACTTTGACTTGGAAAGAGATGAGATGAGATGAGAGGCAGAGTTTGTCCCACTGGGCGCACTAAAATTTGTTTATAGAAATTTTTATGTCTGCAAAAATAAGTAGACAGAAAAATATAGTAACAATTCAATTTAATGATTTAAAAGAAAGTAGGTACAATATTTGGGACATTCTAAATAAAAGAATTGATCATCTGATTCTTCTCTTTAATGATATTGACTCGAGAGCTTGAAAACTTGTTTTCGAATCGTATGTAATATTAATTCAACTGCTGGACAGCTTGTTGTCAAATCGTATGTCAAGATCTTCTATATTCTTCAATTTGATAGAAGAAGCTGAATTGTGTTGGGTTGAGTTGAGGGCTTGACGGCTTGTTTGGACTCTTTGTTTTTTTCTTGATAAATTCAAGTTTCCAACACAACATTACTAAACTTTATGTGAATTGTCTATAATATAATTATGTTGCCTCAATTGGGTTGACACTCCTTAGTTAGCCAGAATACATGGGCTCCTAAAAGGAGGTCAGGGGTTCGACTCTTGCCAATAGCAAGAGTTCTTTTATGGCCTTTGACTTGGTAATTACCTAATTTGTATATCACGAGAGGATTACACAGACCCCGGAATTAGTTGAGATACACACAAGCTGACCCAAACCTGATTAGCCAAAAAATAAAAATTGGGTTGACACTCCTCTTCATCAACTTTTCTTTCTTTCTGCTTATTTTTTATCTGAAGTGTAGAAGAACAAACTTTAGAGAAGCAAGAAAACATGAAAAACAGAAGTTTTGTTTCCCAATTCAAAATTGGTGCACTTGAAATGGATGGCAAAGATTCAACAAGCTGCCCACCTGCATGTGAAGAGTTGATGCTATTATAAGAACGATAACACGATAGGATAAGAAAAAACAAAGATGAAAAAATATTATCAATTTTCAAAGAAAAGAGTTTAACAAAGAAGTATAGATCATCAACCTGGGACACATGGAATCATGGTGATTGATCCTCTCTATAACATAATACCTTTCAATTTGCAAGTACATTAGATCATGAAATAGAAAAGTTAAATTAATAATTAGACTAGATCTTTCTCAAAGGCATTTTTAAGTAATAGAACAATGAAGGATCATTCCAAACTCTTTATTCACTGACCTCCATTTGTAAAACAATCATCATAAAGACCAACAGTGCAGCAGCATTGAAATAATAATAATGTTTTCTACAAGTAGCCAATGTCCAATGGAATTCATAGAGAATACGAAAGAAAAAAAATTAGAAAGTTTAAGCTTCATAATGTTTCAAAACAAGGTCTTATCAAATACTGCAGACCCCATTTGGATTACAGGAATCATGGAAAATGTAGAAATCTACAAGTTTTTTCAAATCCACACAAACTTAAGAAGAAACCGAGTCAGTTGCAAGGATCCTGTAAACAAACAATGGACAGATCCCAACAAGCCTTATCAAACCACACCCTTTAAAAAATACATGATGGCACAACATTTACTCCATTGAACTTCTGGATCAGAAACAAAAAAGAAGTCGCATTTTACAAGAAGCAGAAAAAGATCAATTAGCAGTATCATTTACCCTTAAGATCAGATCAGATCAGACATTCTTCTTCTGTGACGAGAGAGTGTAACTTTCAAGTTTGGATCCGAAGAACTGACCGTCTTGGCCCGTGGCATGGTGGATGGCTTGGAATCCGAGACATTGCATTTCGTACTCTCACTGAGGGGAGTATTTGTCTCTCCATGTCGGGATTTCTTGTTTGAATTCCGTAAAAGTGCTTTGAAATGAGGATCTAAATAACTGAGAGACTGAGAACCTGAAATCTGGATTGAACTTCTAGTCCCTGATCTCAACATCCTCACCCGCACATCAATTTCTCTTTCAGCAGCAGTCTTCCTCTGGCGACTGGCCATGGTGGAACTCATGAACCGAGGCAGAGAATTGCTAACTTTTCTCTTAATTAATTTCTCAGATGTTCTAGGGGTTGCCGGTACTTCAATGAACTCTTCTTTGGGACTTCTGGGAGTCTTGCCCTCATCTTCAACAAGCTGATACACAGCTGAGAATAGCTTTTTGTTTTCACTTAACAAGAACTCAGCCTTTTGTATTTGACTCCCAACGTTTTGATATTCTTCCTCAGCGTCCCTCATCTCTTCCTCAAGCTGAGCAATCCTCTTTTCCCTTTGCTTCTTCATGTCCTGAAAAAATGCACACAGATCAATAACAGTTGACGATTTTGACACATCAGCATCTATCAGTTATGAAGATATGAGTACCTCTGGGAGTTCTCTGGTGGATTCTACAGCTCTTGCTCTCTGTGCAAACATCAGTGAGCACGTTGTCTCCCCAACATCATCTTCACATGGGCTTACATGCACTAGCATCAATACCTTTGATCCATCAACTAAAGTAAAGCAGTTGGAAAAAGAGATGTAAGATATTTCATGATTCAGACAATTGCTAGGGAAACAAATGAACTCCAGGTCTTACACATGCCAGAAAATGAGCTGATTCAAAATTCTAAGGAAAACAAATGAGCTCTAACGCTTCGTTTGGAACCCGAATTTTTTGTGAAAAAAGCAAAAGAAAAGAAAAAGTTAACAAAAATACTCTTCATATTTTCCTTTGCCCACCGAAAATCCGGGTTAGCCCAAGTTTTCAATTTTTAAGTAAATTGAAGAAGAAATGTTCAAATTTCCCTATTAGCATCAATAGTCCACAACACACTATAGAAGTAAAGAAAACAGAATGAAAAAGAAAGACAGAAATGGAATACTCTACCAAGGGAATCTTTGAGAATTTGAGTTAGCTTGCTATTTCTGCATCCAAAGATGAAAGTTTAATCAGAAGAAGAAAATTGACTACAGACCTTGCAAACAAAAAACAAAAAACAAAAAAAAGGGAAAATTGACAATAGTGAAATATATACACCATATTTCGTTTCAACGCACAGACATTTGCCGTGCTTAGTGGGTAGGGGCTGATTATCTCTTATCCAAGGAAGAAATAACAATGATAACAGAAGCTAAAAATCAAATCCAACTGGAAACTCACCTATATGGAACATGGCTGCGTTTTCGTCTGAGGGCTGCAATAACATCACCTAGAGCTGAAAGAGAGAGGTTTATGGCTCTTCCCTCATCAAGTGTTTGGCCAGTAGCTCCTGTTTTTAACAATCGCTCACTTCCTCCAAGATCAACCATCCACAATTTGCTTACTTCTGCCTTTCCTCCTGAAGCATCCCCACGCCGGAAAATGTTGATCCTCGTTAAGCTACATATATAGAACTAAACAGCTAATGTAAGCCCAATCAATCCAATCTAAAAAGTGAATTTCTAAATCAAATAAGTACCCACCAATGTGATCTGCTAGATGCCTCGTTGACATTAGTCCATGAAGTAGATCTGATCCGCCTACCCTTGGTGTACCACCAACTTGCTTTTGAAAAATTGGAGATTTCCACTTCTGTTAGACCTTCGATTTCTACAAATCCCTTGAGATCTGTTTGAATGTTGAGATTGCTGTAGTAGAGTTAGCCAAATTATAGTAAGCATTCTAACTAATGGCCATATTTCATAACAATCATCTCTCTATGAGGGCACGTGCGTATGTATGAGGCAGATTACTTACCATCTTGACACGGCTCCATATGCTCTACTGGATGGTTTTGGAGCTAGTAAATCTCTTAGATTACCCAAGTAAACTTCCAACATGCTAATGGAAAAAGCATATGAAGCAGAGCTATCCAAAGAAGCTTGGCGAAACAGATCTTCAATAGCTCGAAGAACAATCCCGGGGGAATCGTTAGTCCCATCCTGTATAATAATCCCCACCAACCAAAAATAACAATCAATGGTAGGTTTTGAAGAACATGAGTAATAATAGAATTTAAACATCGACACTGACCATTGTGAATGTCTTGCCAGTGCCAGTTTGTCCATAAGCTAATATACATACATTGTGCCCATCTAGTGCAGATCTGAGGATTGGCTCAACCTCCACAAAAACATCTTCTACAGAAAATCAAAGCAGCATAGAATCTGTTACTATAATTGGGGAAAAAAGGGGGAACATAAAATAATAAAGAAAAGGATAATAAGCATGTTAAAAAACAAATGAAAGCTTGATGCAAACCTTGGGTTGCTTCTTGATGGAACACTTCATCAAAAACAAATTCTTTCCTACTTCCAGCAGATCCAACCACAATCTTGTCTGATCCAATCACAATGGATTGGTGAATTCTCCTCTTAGTTGATAACAACGGCCGAATCCGACAAAATACTCTAATGCAGCCTACAAATTGAAATCGATTTTTCATAAACAGACTTCAAATGAACGCTTGATCGAATCAACTACGATGCATTTACCTTTGGTGTCTAATATCTTATTCAATGCTTCTCTTCGCTTCTCATCCAAAGACCTCTGCTTCAGCCTCAACCCCATAATTTCTCCTACAAAAACAAATCAACAAAATGCATTCGACACATTCAAATCATGAATAACTAACAGCAAAACATATTACGAACAAATATCCAGATAAATTTACCTTCTAGATTCGATATTGTCCTCTCGAGCTCATCTTTTTCGTGCTCAGGAACCACATTCACATCGGTGGAAATGGCAGGAACTGGGGGATACTCGGCCATTTCCGGGGGTAGCTCATTAGGGGAATCTGGGTTTGAGCCCAAAGGGGATGAAGGCAGATTCTTTCTCCCTTTTTCCAAAGGCAACGAGATCTGTTGTTCTTCTTCCTCAGTAGAAATGAACATCTCTCAGCCTATGACTGAAAAACTGAATTTGAAGAAATTTCTAGATTGATACACCCAAAAAAAATACTCTTTCCCCAAACTTTTGTGGAAAAAATTAAATTCAAACCAAATCTATTCTACCCAAAGGGACCCAAAAGATTTCAAGCCCTAAATCAAAATTCAGAACAAGGGCAGAGCTTCGATTGTTTATATTATCAGGAAACCAACAAGAACTGAATGCCATCTGCACTATAACACATGTTCTTTGTCAGCAGCAATGAGTACTAGTTGGCATGAGAATACTAGTTGGCATGAGAATACACAGACCCGGAAGTTTAAATTGCAATACAGACTCACAAAAACAGTCTTTCTTCAAATATATAACAAAATAATTACAAAGGAGTAAAACTGAAGCCAAATCCCCTCAATACAATAAACAAACATAAAGTAAGAAACCCATCAAGAAATTCAAGATTTCATGTCAGAAAACAACAAGAAACGAGTCGAAATTTTCAAATCCCTATAAGTTTTAAAGACCCTAGACCCAGAAATACCACACTCATGAGCTACTTCCAAAGACTTTATAGACACGCATGTATATATATATAAATGCATTCATGTAATAAAACCACAACACTGCAGACTTCAGAAACCCTTGAAGATGTGGAAGCACGAAATCAATTTTTTTCCTCAATGATTGATCACTCCAACCAAGACCCTGAATAAGAGGTGACAAGCTAAAGTTTGGGACAGTTAGAGAACAGTCCTAAACTGACCAATAGAAAAATAGTTTAAAAAAAAACAAACGGAATCTTTGGGTGCTTTGCTTGTAGATCTACAATGAACCGTCCAACCAAAAAAAGTGTTTTTCAGGCAGGAGCGTGAGGAGCGGAGGGGTAAAAGTGGAATTTTGAATTTAAAAGTTGGCCTTTTTTATCCAATAATTTATTTTTAGTAAATGGGCTTTTTTTTTTGGGAGAATTGAGATCCCTCACAATGAAAAAGATTGTTCGGCTATATTTTGACACACGTCGTTTAGGTTTGACGTAGTTTTATAAAAGGTAAATTTTCAATAGAGCGGTCAGGCGAATAACTCTAGTTTTGGATTTCGTCAATTATGAGGAAGGGCTTAATTTAGCCATTGGAAAGTTTTCAGTTTACTTTAACCGCATTTTTGAGGTCATTATTTAAAATAGTCAGCCAAAATATATTTAAAAATTTTATTTTTAATTTTAATTAATTATTTTTTAAAAAATACTCTAATCATACTTTCTATTTTAACTAGCCATCTCATGACGTATTTCTTTTTTAACATTTAACCTAATAAAAGAAAAAATAAAAGAAGAGATAAAGTGAGAGAAATTTGTGAATTAAAATTTAGATGGTTACTTTTGACTCTCTATATTTAAAAAGCCAAAATGAGACTCTCTAAAATAGAAAGCCAGTTAGAGGGTCACTTTTTAAGTTTGGCTCTCTAAAATAGCAAAAAAAACTACTTTAAATAATCTTTTGAAAATGTTCCAATAGTGACTGTTGCTAAAAAAACCGGGCACATTCCTAGCAGTTGATTTTTTTTTATAAAGGCAGTTTAGGGAAAAAATGTTATCAAAGCACAATGGACTTCAACTAAATTAAATATGCATTAATCAATTGTATTACGCAATTGTGGACTATTTGCTTTGACTTGTTGTCCTAAAAATAACACTTACCTAGAGGACTCTGAGTTTAATTCCTTCTCGTATTTTCTGTCATCAGTTATCATTTATGTAATGCATAATATTTATCTAATTCGTATGAGCGGCGACTTTATACAAGTTCAAAAAAGTAATCACTCAAAGAGACATCCTAACATACCAAAAAAAAAAAAAACAACTACGTGAAAGTTTTATATATTTGTTCAAGATGGACTTAGTTGATGTAGACAAATTATCAATAAAAGTGTAGTTTTCTACCGTAAGGAATTTCATGTAAAGAAATATATTGAATGAGAGTCTTTTAATTGAAAATTAAAAAAATTAAACTTTTAATTATAAAAATATTATCTCTATATTATTCTAATAAAATTTTACGAAATTTTGAAAAGGATAACACTTATTTCGTCAATTGCATGGCAAAGCCTGGGGTTTCACACAATTAAAACTCTTGTAAAGTGCGCCCATCGTCACAGTTTGTGGCGCGTTCAAGTGTTTGTTATCAAGATGGCGTGTTCTCGTTAGTCAAGTTACCACGTCACCTACCTCCATGCAATATTTTTGCCCGGAGTTGTCCAGATGGCATGCTTTAATTAGTCAGGATTACCAAATTACCATATTAGTTACAATAATGCTAAGCTTTCTTCTCCCAATCATTTCTCCGATCACTCATCTCGCAGATAAATCAATTCTTACTTCCTCTCTTTATCTAACAGCATGTGCTAACTTAACAAAATAATTAAATGACTGATCGATAAATATGTATATAACATTACTCTATTAATTAATGTACAGTGGAGTCTCAAGCCCTCAATAATTTCTCAAATAGGGCAAAACTACACTCGGAGTAAAAAGTATAATATTATCTTCTATTTTTACTGTCTAGGCTTTCTTTGAAAAACTTCGGCTGTAAGCAATTACGGTGTGGGTCCTCTAAAGAAGGTACAGAGACCATACGATCTGCTAACTGCAGTGGGACCCATATATAATTATAACGTGGCAGTATGAGCATGGTCATGTTCCTATTTTTGTAGGGATGATTACAAAAATACCTCATGATTTAATATCACTAAATATTTTTAAACTCTCTCAAACTATTTATTTGTATTAATTAAATTTTTTTTGTTAGTAATATGTAAACCATATATTAAAAAAGAAGATGAAAAATTATGATGTCATTTATACATATTTATAAAAGTATTGTTTTATACTTAAATTGACTTTCTCTTTGTGTAATAATTATTTAAAGACTGAAATATCACTTGAATTATTCATATATTGACATGTCATTTCAAGGGTATTTCACTCATTAAATAATTATTACAATAAAAATTTTTAATTTATTTATAAAGTCATACTTTTATGAATATCTGATAACTTTTCATTTATAGTTATCATTTATTTTTCTAATAGATTACTCACCAAAAGTATTGAGTGATACAACTTAGCAATTCAAGAAGCAAATGTGTCATGTTTAAAAATTTTAAAAGTCATAGTTTAAGGAATATATTTATAATTACACCTATTGAAAAACTGAATGAAGATGGGAGGAGAGATCACTTGCCGTTAAAGGTAAACTTTTAATAATGGCAGGTCACGGTCTTTTTTACTATTTTTTTTCCAATTTTTTCCTTCGTCAGTTTGCTTTGATTTTAGTGGATTTATGAGACCAATAAATTCTTTGATTATACTTCCCAGGAAAAATTTTTTTTTGACCGGTACTATTCTAGTGGGCCTAATTTATAGTATGTGATATGAGTTAGATTATTCTAGTATGAAATGAGATAAAATAATTGATCTCACGCGTTTCATCAGATCTAAGTCTTTTAACGTATTGGTCAAGCAACTTTTGGTATCAGAGCAGTCTCCATGTCCTAAGCTTGAGTCACGGAAAAGGGCCACCTAGAGAGGGTTGTTCCTATTAAAAAAAAAATGACTTAAGTATAAAAGATGGATAGCCGTGAACATTGACTACGGAGCGTGGTGGTATGTTACGATCTTAATGGGCCCAACTTATAATATAAGACATGAGTTGGGCTATTCTGGTATGAGACAATAATTAATCTTATACGTTCTATCATACTTGAATCTTTTGACGTATTGGTCAAGCTCTTAACATTAACAATCTTGAAAATTCATATAAAAGTAAAAATTAGGCATTCCGATAGAGAATAATAGTCAGAATTACATATATAAAGGCTTTCCAACCCGATTAGAATTACATATATAAGATGGAATATAAATTGCATATGAAAAAATGTGTTTGGAATTGATGAGAGAGAGAGAGAGAGTAGGGATAGCAAATTGACCCAAAGATAGCAGATCTCTACCCGCCCCAACCCTAATGGGAAGGATTTGGGGGTTTAATACACGGGTTAGAGGTAGGTTATACAGAAAAAACAAATCTAAAACGAGTATAGAACGAGGTGTGGGAGAAATAACAAAATTCGAGTCGATCCGATTATGTTTCAAAATGACTAGAATAACTTTATTATATTATAATAATACATAAATACTGTTAGGAAAATATTGATTATGTGCTATGTAAAAAATAAAAAATATGAGGGTTAAGTTGACCTGACCCAATTTGAACATAAGCAAAGATGGGATTGGTGCGTTTAAATCATAACGGGTACTTGACGGGGTGTGGAAAAATTTTTTTCTGTTACGACCAAGATAGAATTTAGACAAATCCGTCTCATATTTGACCAAATTGCCATCCCTTAGACTCAGAGAGCAAATGTATCACCATAGTCCCTAAATTGAATCAATTATAGTGGTCAATGCTTTCTCTAGTACTGTTTAGGTATGTCATTCATTTATTTAACAGACAATTTTGTTATTTTTATACGAATTAAGTAGTTCATTGTATCAATATTATTATCATTTTGACTAACTTCGTGAAGTTAATTTTGGCTAGTATCAACTTACAATTAATTTGAGAAATTATTTAGTCATCTTGGAGCGTCATATGTCCTTATACCTCTATTCACATGGGATTAGGTCCCTCATTTACTAGGTGAGATATTTGACCCCACATAACAAAGGAGACCTGAGTTACCTGACCATTATGTAAGTGATTGAGCAAGAATGATATGCTGTTTTAGAAACACAAAATAATTTTTCAGTTTATAGATATGAAGATTAATATTTGTTTATAATATCTGTATGCTCAATTTGAATTTTTGTGCTGTTCTTGTAAAGTAACAAAGAATGTCGCTCGTGTATTAGATTCGTACTCTCTTCTATTCCAATTTATGTGTCTTAGTTGACCATACACATAGTTTAGAAAAGTATCTTTATATAATAAATTTACAAAAACGTTATTTTTCTTATTTGAATAAATTTTTTTAGGAACTGAAACTGTATTGGAACACAAATTTAGAGAAGGAATTTTACCAAAAGAATACTGTCATATGTTTATTTTACTAATATACTATTAAATTTAAAAAAATTACCAGTAGAATATTACATTAAACTCATGTTGGACAAGCACTAAACAATTGATGTGTCTTTTAAATGTATACTTGTATTAAATAATATGTTTATGTTATGCTGAAATAATATAGTGTTACACTCGATAGATGTAATATTATATTCTAAACATCAAATTATGTAAATAAATATATATTTATAATATATAATATTTATAGCAATAAATATGAAATGATAAACTAAAACACACTGATATTGTTAAAATATTTTAGTAGCAAACTCAGAATTTGTGTTGAAGGAGGCAAGTTAAAATATTTTAAATTTTGTAAAAACTAAGGTCAAAGTTCTTGTATTCTAAGGGAGCCAGTATACTATATTTTGTTGTAAATATCTAAAAATCTGTAGGTAGCATAAGTAATTTCAAAAATTTTGAGGAGGGCAGTGGCCTCTTCAGCTCCCCTTCGGTCCACCAATACTTACTTAGAAATGATAATGTGAAATTATAAAAACATTATCACATACTTAATAAAAAAATAAAAATATATGCGGGTTAAACCGACTCCACCCAATTTAAAAAAGGGAATTAGAAGGTGTATTCCGTAACGAGAATGAGACGAATAACAGGAAAAAAATTTCTAGTAAGATCATATAAGATTTAGACTAACTCGTCTTATGCTCAACCCATTGTCATCCTTACGTGTAAATAAATTAAAACTTTCACCTTAAATGTTGTAGCTTCAATACGCGTAGCTCAATTTTTCGTTCTCTAATGTCATAACCACATATTCGACATCGTTTATATCGATACAACTACTACTTTGTAACTGTAATATCCATAACCCCATTTTAGTTAAATCAAGGAGCCTGATTGGTGTAATGCCCAGGGGCAGGTTTTGGGAGAAAATGACGCTACTCTCCCTTGCCCCAAACTCCAAATTTATTTCGTTTTCTTCTTTCCTGCCCAACCTATCCCCTTTAATGCAAACCAACCCCATCCTACCATAAGCCCGGGGTGCTGGTCCCCAATATTTTTGGTGTAACTTGCCATTCCTACTTATAGGTATCCCCACATGACTTATTCTCGGTGTACGCACTCTTTTAAGGTTGAGTGAATACCATCACTGCATTTTTATTTTTACAACAAAACACTATCATGAAAAAAGAACGTTACTAGAACACGCGATAAGACTTAAGTACTAGTCCTAGCGTAGGTGCGGTGACATCTCTTGCAGATAAGTATATAATGCGAGAGTTATATAAGAGGCTATATTCCTTAACAGATGTGTAGAGTAGTCTATCTGCATATTCATTTAGAGTGTTAAAAAAAAAAAGACAATGAAAATGTTTGAAGACAACGAAAGAAGACAAAATTTTCTTATACGTAGAAGGTTTTCAACATGGAGTGTAAAAAACTTTCTCCCTTGCAAGAGATGGGTAGAATAATGCCAAATCAATTAGTTGATGGGCAGACCATTGGTAAATTAACTCATTAGAGTAAGGAACTTCAGTGTAATCTATCAAAAAAACCCAGGTTCAGCGACCTAATTCTCTTTCTACTTGGAGCTTTTATTTCAAAGATAAACCAAATATTATTTTCACTTGTTATATGCAACTTTTATTTTATTTTTTATGCTTTTCTTGTCATGAAAATGCACTTTAAATATCATTTGGAGTAATTTGTGTATTTTCTCCATTTTCAAATGCTCTTTTCACATTTTCTATTTCAATTTTTACACTCGTAAGCGGGCCGAATGTTTAGTAGCGCATTTGTCAAGAGAAGGAGGAAGCGGCTTTTACAAGGCTCACACCTTTGGGCCTTGTTTTTCCTTAACCCTCAAAAGCCCACTTAAGGTACTAACTTATAAGTTAAAACCATGTAGCGTAAATCAAAAGCCCAAAAATAATAGGATTCGACTATATTCGAAGCTACTCGCACCTTGGGAACTTATGACCAAGTAACCTTAATCAGAAAGCGTACGAATAGTAAAATTAATAACATCTTTTATTCGAAGCTTTCGAACCCAATAGCCTACTAGAAATTCATATGGTTAATTAACCAACCCGCACAGGGCTACCTAGTCGTAACATAGTCATATGCTAGTGGGGTTATAAACTTATGTCTCACCCCAATTTTGACTCAAGGTTTTCTTTAGCAAAATGAGTTTTGATGTTGAAAAATGATCTTAAAAATTAAGGAAGGGCCTTAGTTTGAAAATAGGGTCAGTAGCTAACATCACCTCAAAAATGGGTTTTTGTTATAAAACTAAAAGAATATAAAACATATAAAATAATTCAAGACAAAGTATAGTGAATAGTTTTTCAGGAACTGTCAAATATTTATCATATTAGTTTTTCTGAAACAATTAAGGATAGATCTTCTAGACCACTCAAGACTTTATTGATAATATAGAACTAGAAAGAATACAATATGATTTTTGAGGACTTACATATACTTCACTTCCTTCTTTTTTTTTTTTGCTTCTTCCTTTATATTTTTTTTCTATTTCTTCCTTTCTATTTTCTCTCTATTCTTAATTATACCTCAAACTATCAACTGAGCATTTATTTATAATGATTCGAAGTCGAGGCGGTAAGTCAGATTCATATTCTAATCAGATTCATATTCCACAAGTCGGTTGAGGCTATGAGGTCATCCATGATGCTTGTTTGTGGATAAGGTCATTCATAGTTTCATAACACTCTTACTTGGATGACCGCAATAGATATTAAGGTATATTAAAACTACCTTATTAAAACCTTACTAGAAAAATCTAATAGGAAAAAAACCTTAGCGAAGAAAAAAAGAGTACGGTGATCTTGTGTAACATAACTTAGTATAGGTGCGTTAAAACTACCTTATTAAAACCTTGCCAAGGAAAACTCTGTGGAAAAAACCATTGGCGAAGAAAAAAAAGTACAGTATGCGACTCTTCCTTATTTCAAACTTCTGGTTTGAAGTTGATAGCTTCCATTACTCAGAATAAAATATCTTTAAAATGATGTATACTCAAATGTTGCAGTTAGGAGTGCTTGAATATATTTGTTGAACATTAATATCACCACTTTTCTAGAGCTCATGTGTATAGAAGGAGTTTAGAGATATATGTTTGGTTTTGTCACCTTTAATATAACATCCCTTAATTTGTGTAATACATGCTGCATTATCTTCATATAATATCGTTGAGAGATCTTTGACAGTAGATAATTCGTAACTTTTTTGAATATATTGAATATATTAAATTATGGATCTTAACTAGATGTACTCTCGGAGATTGTTTAACCAAACCTCCATTAAAACTCAACCAAAGCACCTTTTATGCTGATATTAAAGTTAAAAATATAATACACAATGGAATTAAACTGACAATGAGCATACCTTAGATCCAGTGTAAATCCAAATGAAGTTTTATATGTTATCTCTACGGATCATTTGACGTGGTGAAGAATACTAAAAAATAAATTTTGCAAGCACTTCGAGCCTCGTGCTGATAATGTGTTATAAAACTAAAAGAATATAAAACAAATAAAATAATTAAAGACAAAGTATAGAGAATAATTATTCAGGAATTGTCAAATATTTATCATATTAGTTTTTTTAGAATAATTAAAGATAAATCTTCTGGAGCACCCAAGACTTTATTGATAATACAGAACTAAAAATAATATAATATGATCTTTGAGGACTTACATATACTTCACTTTTTTTTCTTTTCTCTCTACTTTTTCCTTTTTATTTTCTTTTTATTTATTCTTTTCTATTTTTTCTCTATTCTTGATTGTATCGCAAACTATCAACTAAGCCCCTATTTATAATGATTTGGAGTCAAGGCGGTAAGTTATATTTGTATTCCAATCGAATTTGCATTCCACAAGTTAGCTTGTGGATGAGGTCATCCGTGACGCTTGCTTGCTGATGAGGTCATCCATGACTTTATAATAGTTTTTAGGAAAGTTTCTAATTTGGTTATTATTAGAAAACATGTGATTTGATATTGAATATAGGTCATTTTAGGAAAATGACTCCATTTAAGTCAAAATGAGACATGACTAGATCTGGGATGATGATTAGGAACTGTTTAGATAATAATAAAGCTTAGTTGTTTACTTTAAAATAAGACTTAAATTTATATAATAAGATTTGGTTTGGAAAATTTAGCATTAAATAAAGTATAATAATTTTAAAGCCATGGTGGTAATCCTAAAGTAATACTAACATTTCCTATTTCAGAAATTAGTTTATAGGATTTAAAGAGTAGACTAAAAAGGAAAAAAGGTTCTTACTATTGAAATAATGCTGATACTTAGTTTTGAAATATTATTACAGTTTAAGAAATTATTAGAAAACAACATTATTTTAAGAATAGCTTGAACATACGTACAATTGAAGTTTGGAAATGTATCTTGAAAGCTTTTAGAGAAAATTTATGCTTTCATTGAGTTAAAAATTTGGTTTTGAATTTATTTGATAAAATAAGACTGAGTTTTGAAGAGTAGCATGAAAATGATATCTCGTTTTTCTGAAAAATATTTGGAATAAGATGTTAAGTATAGCTAAATATTAGCAAAATATACGGTAATGTTAAATGAAATAAGCTTTGAAAAATACAATTAAAGGTCGCAAATGTTTTGAAAATAATATTTCTCCAAATCAAGAAAAGGATTTCATGAAAATCAAAGTCTAGAGTAAGGAGAAATCAAAGGGCTTCTAACCATGCATGCAAAAGGTGTAAATTGATTTTTCAAAATGTTGTAAAAAGATTACGAAATATAGAACACAATTTTTGAATATTTTCCGCGAATATGAAATGGAGGGTGATGTCACTAATGTGCTGTTTGTGATATAAAAAACGAAATGAAAGAAAATCATATAGGTAAAGATATGAAGCTAATAAAATCCTTTTATCGAGAAATTGGAATAACAACTTAAGCATAGAAATTTAAAATTTTAAAAGGAATCCAAAAACTAAGATTAGAAAATAAAATATCAACGAGCTATAAATTCTTTTAATTTTAGTTGTCTTTTTTGTTGAATAATTAAAACGTTAAAACTATAATTTATGAGACATTATCGAGGTAAAAGTGTAAACATTCTATCTTAGTCATTTCTAAAAAGAAGAGGGGTTCTGATCATTTTGATTATTGAAGTTTCCTGGATGCATCCCAAGACATAGCTTACGTAGCGTAGGTTTGGACACATCACGATATGCGTCCAAACCCAATTTCAATGAACAGTATGCGGGAGCATATTTTGCATTATTTTTGCTCCTCTACATGCTACTTACTATACATTGGGCCTTTTAAGTTAGGCATGAAGCACATCATTTAAAAGCCTAATTTTGGAAAAAAGTCAACTTGGGCCTAGTAATTAAAAAAAACGCATCCCATGATGCGTCCAACACCTAAATTTTTATGCTGGTTTTGAGCTCTAATTTATTTTATTAAAAGCAGCTTTTAAGCTAAACACAGCCATGAAATTTCAAAGAGTACACAACAATTTTCAATTCCACATAATTTTTCTAGGAAAAGACTTTCATTTTCTTATATAAGTTTTAAGCTAAAAATGGAAGGAAAAAAAATTCAGCCTAAGTCAATTCATTAAAAGTGTTTCAAAATGGATCCACACTATTTTTTCAAGCCTAATTTGAGCCCCATTCTGTTTTTGTTTTAAAAAAATTCTGCACCAAAAAACAAAAACTGTGTTTCGTAATGTTTTTGTTTTCTTTTTTCCAAAAACAAAAAACAAAAACAGGAAAAAGCCGTTTTCAGTATGTTGTTTTTTGTTTTCCTTCAAAAAACGAGGATGAACAGTGCCGTGGAACACAGGGTTCGACTCCCAGTAGCTCAAAACACACACCATTTTTTTGGCCCAACAGAGCAAGCAATGGTAACAACCCAAGGCTCCACCCACGACCACAGCAGCACCATGCTACCGGCATGACACCACCCCGCGACCCCACATCTTCCTTCACACAGCACCACACTGCTCAGCCCCACCACAAAACCTTACTGCCACTGCCACTGCCACCCCACCACCAGCCCCAGCCCCAATCATCACCAACCAACCCCACCATCACTCCCATCTAACCAATTAGCCCCACCATCATTCTTACCCATCCCGATCAGCCACCATCGTACAACAAACCATCCGTCCGCCACCACCCCCAACCCCAACCATACGGATCAACCACCCATCCATTCACCACCACTCCCACTCTCACTGGATCAGCCACCAACGCTCACCCCTTCGACTAAGAGGAAGTAAGAAGAAGAAGAAAGAAGAGAGAGAGAGAGAGAGAGAGAGAGAGAGAGAGAGAGAACAATGCACCTTTGGACGAGCCCAGGAAAAGGTTGAGAAGAAAAAAGAAAGGAAGGGGACAGAGACAGATTTTCATTCGGGAAGCTTCTTTCCATCAGACTTGGGGTATTATATAGTATAAAATACATATATACGTATATATGTATAAAGTTGACATTTGTAATATTTTTGCATTAATAATAACGCATATTGTCCTTGGGTTACAAAAAATATTTTCTATTTTTACTTTTATGCCAAAAAAAAAAAAAAACAAAAAACAGAACACAAAAAATTAAAATAAAAACAACAAAAAATAAAAATTAATAGTATTACCAAACAAACCCCTATTTGCTGTGTTTATTTTGGATTAAAAACTACAAAGAACAATCAACTTTTACCAAATGGAAAAATGCTTCTCAAAATGCATCATAGATCTCTCCCTTGTCAACTTTTACTGCACTCATTCCTTGGATGTAATAGTCTTTAAGTAAGGGTAGTTGTTCAAGTGATGATGAAAATGTGCAATATTTCCACCCTTAGGATACCATTTTAGAGTGTGAAGTATCTCTCTCCCAAATTGGAAATGTTGTACTATCTTTGATGGCAAGCTGCTGCAACAGTATGCAAGCTCTCAGCATGTTTTGCACATCCTTTTCAACTCTAATATACTACAGACTATGAATGTTAAAACCATTCTAACAATAAGTATTTTAGCCCATGCTTAGAATTTAAATTATCGTCCCTTTCATCCTGAGCATGACTTATATTCTCCAGCCTTAATATGGATATTACGCCCCAAATGTGTCATAAGTTTCTCAACTCTCTTATTCCATGCTTTCTACCTTTACACACTATGAAACTTGACAATGTTTGTAAATTTGTGAATTTAACTATTTCAAGAGACATCTATTCTGATGATGAAAAGTGTAAACCATATCGAGATGATGTAGTTTCACCAAGCTCCCTCTATTTAGAGGCAACAAGACTTGGAAATTGTAAAGAGTTACTATTGAGGCAAGTGACCTTTTAATCTCTATTGTGGATACATTAAGGTATCACACATGTTTTAGATCTTCACTAGAATCTAGTAGTTCATATATGGCGTAACTGAGAAAACTCAACACCCTAACATTTTAATTGTGGTAAGAAATTTGACTCAATTACTTTGTCATACAACTAGAAGAAATGTAAGGTGACCAAAATTGTAAGAAGGCCTGTAAGCACCTGCCTTAATTACTTTGTTAAACAACTAGAAGAAATGCAAGGTGACCAAAATTGTGAGAAGGTCTATAAGCACCTACCATCGTAAAAAAAAAAAAAATTCAAATTTATTTTATCCTTTCAAATATGATAGTAACTTAAGATGAACATCTAGCCTTTTTGAAAGTCTAGTTTGGTCTACCACCTTTTAAATTATTCTTCAACTTAAACCATATGTGCCATGCAATAGCTTGAGCCAAATTTTTGATGAGATCAAACATTATGAATTGTAATTTATCAAAACTTGATGTTTTAGAAAAAATGATTTTGACACCAATTCGTGAAAATACTCATTGCCTAAATCTTACATTTGCTTTGTGCATTTTAGTTCTTCAATTAAACCTTATGCTATTCATAGCAGAACTAACTCCTCGAATTTGTAGTCACTTGGGATAATTGTATAGAACTTTGAGCAGCTCTTCAAATGTCAAGAAGATAGTATGATCTTTGTCTTACTTTTTATTTCTAATGAATTGTACTTTTTAATATGTATAATAAGGGTATCTCTTAAAATAACTGAGTATTTTATTTTATATTATCTACGAATGAACTCTAAGTGTATGTGTAAATTACTTATCATAAATTCAAATAAATTGGTGATGCATAATTAACACATTCAGGAAAACTCAAAATACTTAGAACCCATGATTATGTATGTGACATTTATTCTAGTTATATATATAAATTTTCTTGTTCACTGTTTATATTTTTTATCATTTGTAAAAAAATGTTGCCAAAAATTAAAATAATGATCTTAGAAGCACATGATTATTGATTTTGAACAGATAACAAATGATGTTTGAATACTAGTACATTTTTGTTTGTCTAAATCATCATGAAAGTGTGAACGTGCAACATAATGAGTTTTATAAAAAGATCTCTAGTGATTATTAGTTTAGTGATATGAAGTTTTCTATAATTTAGTGTAAAAAAAGTAAGAAAAACAGATAAGAATATTATCATATCTATAACAATTATATTCTTCTGGACCATTTTTTTAAATAAGCCAAAAGTATCATATGTAAAAATGCAAGTTCTATCTTTAAACGAAAAAGCAACTTTGTAATTGTTGTTTTAACGCTAGCTATACATTTTATAAATAACTATTAACTTTTCAATGGAATCGTGCTAGAAAAGATGATAAACAAAAATAAACACAAAAGGAGAGGGGGAGAGAGAGAGAGAGAGAGAGAGAGAGAGAGGGGGGGGGGGGGGGGGGGGGGGGAGCCTCTTCATTGTTTTTTTTTATTATTTATATTTACAGTTATTTTGTTAATAGTCTAGAGAGTTTATTATCATTCAAGACAGTTTTCAACTAAAGGCCATCTTTTCAGTGACAATTGGGATGCAAAATTAGTGTCATAATCCTAAATAATTACCCTCACACTATCTTTAGTTTCAATCTAAGCTATCAATCTTCACCCCATAAAAGTATTGGCTTGCCTCTAAGCTATACTTACACTTAACCCGAGTCTGACAATTGTTGATATAGCTTTTTGTTAAGAGTTCTACTGACTTTCCACTCAATTTCTTTCAATATTTTCATTATTATTTGCTTAGCACCCAAGTAACCATGCAAATCATCAAATTATTTGATTATCTTTCTCTTCTTGATGAACATTTAGTTCCAACATTAGGGACACCGAGGATTTATTTGGGTTAGTGGTTCTATGCGCGGTCCATTTGTGCTTTGGCTTTAAGTGGGTGCAAGAACATTAGCTTAGGATTTATCAATCGTCAAAAAAAAAAAAACAAAAAACCTTAGAGACACCATTTTAGAGAATGAAGAATCTCCCTTTCGAAAATATTGTACCATCCTTAATGGTGAGCTGTTCCAACAGTCTGCAAGCTCTCAACATGTCAAGCACATCCCTCTCAACTTCGGCTTTACAAATTATGAAAGATTTCCTATTCTAATAAAAAATCTTTTAGCCCAAACTTAGACTTTAAATTGGTTTCCCTTGCATCCTGAGCATCCATTGCATTATCTAGCCTTGATACGGATATTGCCCCCAAAATTTATGATAAGTTTCTCCACTCTCCTATTCTGGTTGCTTACCTTTACACACCATGAAATTTGGCCATGTTTGTAGATTTGTTAATTTAGATATTTAGAAAGGCATATATTTTGATGATGAAAAATGCATACCATTTTGAGATGACATAGGTTCACTAAGCTCTCTCTATCTAGAGACAACTTCTCAAGTTCATGACATAGCTTCAACCGTAAGACCTATAAATTGAATAAAGTTGCTATTGAGGCAAGTAGCCTTTTAATCTTAGTTGTCGATACATTAAGGAACCATGTATGCTTTAGATTTTTGATGGGTTCATACCCACCAAGTTTGACGAAAGGCTTCAGCAACCGTCAATCTTCGAGAAGGCTGGCCACCTACTAAAGTGGACGAAGAAAGTTTTCAGCCAACGTAGCGGTTGTCAAGATTGGTGGCTGCCAATCTTGACAATTGATGCTCCCCCTCCCCTATAAATAGAGGGTTGAGCTGAGAGAGATAAGAAAGCAAAAAGAGAGGTTTTTTTTGGGTAAGAGCTGTAGTCGAGAGAGATCTCCGAATCTCCTCCTCCTCTGTTTTTTTCTTCTCTATATATATAGTGAAATTCTTCTCCAATTGATTGGTGTGTGAGTGTGTGTTGATATCTAGCCCAACAAGTGGTGTCAGAGCAAGGTTAGAGTGACCGGAGCAATTTTTTTAGGCTAATTTTACGGCTGCCCAGAAATCAAAGTCGCTGAAATTATGTTTCGATCACACCATTGTGTTCGTCTCGTCGATACGAGTTCAACAACGCAAACCACGTTAAAAACGGAGCTAAAACGAGCCTGTACAAACCGGTCAAAGTTCTGCTTCGGCGAGTCAATGCCGTCGACGTTACCGGCGCCGAAGAAGACAAGCTGACGTGATCGCTGATGTCATCGTTGACCAAGTCAACCACCACGTCATCAGCCCAGTCAGCCGCCACATCATCGCCTAGTCAGCCGCCACATCATTGCCCAGTCAGCTGTCACGTCATCAGAATCTACCTCGTCATCAATACTTCTAAAAACTACAGTTTAGCCTCAGAAGCTTTTGAAAATTACAGATTGGCCCCAAAAATTTTCAAAAATTACAGTTTGGCCCCAGAACTTTCTGAAAAATTATAGTTTGACCCTTGAACAAACTAAAATTTTCATGTAAGCACTTCTTGAGGTTTTTCACTGTTTCGGATGCAACCGTGCACTCTATTTTGGCAAATTCTACTTCTATAGTACTGTAAAAGCCAATTGAAAAGTAGATTCATGGATGAGCCATCAACATCAACCTCAAGAGCTATGATTATGCTTACCTTTTCGAACTACGCCATTTGGCGGTCTCAAATGGAGGACTATTTGAACTGCCGGGATTCATTTGATCCCTTGGATGAAATGGGGGTGAAACCGACGGACACAACGGAAGCCGAGTGGAGAAGGAAAAACAAGAAAACTATCGGTCTGATCAGATAATGGATCGACCATAGTGTATTCCACCATGTTGCTCAAGAGACAAATGCATACACCCTCTGGACAAAGCTAGAGAATCTGTTTTAAGCAAAAACCGCTCGAAACAAAGCTCTTTTGATGAAGGGCTTTGTCAACTTGAAGTTAAGGAGCGGTACTTTAATTACTGAGCACACAAGTCAATTCCAGAACTATGTGAACCAGCTTGCAGCCATGGACCTGCCACGAGACGATGAAGAGCAAGCCCCCTTGCTTCTTAGTTCTCTACCAGACAGTTAGGAGACATTGGTGGTATCTCTTAATAATTCAGCTCCAAATGGCAAACTCACCATGGCGATAGTCAAGGATGCCTTATTCAATGAAGAAGCCAGACGGAAAGAAGCTAGTATGGAGCAATCATATGCCCTCGCTACAGAAAGCAGGGGAAGGCCTCAAGAAGATAATAGAGGTAGAGGAAGAGGCCGAGGCAGAGGCAGAAGCAGAAGCAGAAGCAGAAGCAGAGGAAGGTCATAGGATTCTGGCAGATCTAATGAAGAACATGGCAAGTTCACCTGTTATCATTGTGGCATTGAAGGTCACATGAAGAAGGACTGCCGAAAATTAAAAAGGGAGCAAGGTCAAAGCAATCACCAATACAACAAAGAAGATGGTGACACCTTAGTCACCATTAAGGGAGATGTCACAGTACTCTCCGTGGAAGAAGAGACGTGCCTCCACGTTGCCAGCTAAGATTCCGAATGGGTGGTAGACACAGCAGCCTCCTACCACGCCACTCCCCACAGTGAGTTCTTCGCAACGTACAAAGCTGGAGACTTTGGTACTGTGAGAATGGGGAACACCAGTTCATCAAAGATTGTGGGAATTGGTGATGTTCGAATCCAGACGAACAATGACTGCATGATGGTGTTGAAGGATGTCAGACACATGCCCGACCTCCGACTCAATCTTATTTTTGGGATAGCCCTTGATCAACAGGGTTATGACAACCGCTTCAGCAATGGCACTTGGAAGTTGTCAAAAGGTGCCCTGGTTGTCGCCCGGGGGCATATTTGCGGCACGCTGTACAGAACCCATATGAAGGTTTGTTCAGATAGCCTCAATGCAGTTGAAGACGAGGCGTCACCAAATCTGTGGCACAAAAGACTCGGTCACATGGAAGAGAAAGGGTTGTTCATGCTAGTAAAGAAGGCTCTCATTCCAGTAAACAAGGAGATTGCACTGAACCCCTACGAGCATTGCTTGTTTAGCAAGCAACATCTAGTCTCGTTCAGTTCCTCAATACAGAGGAGATCAGAATTATTGAGCCTAGTACACTCTAACGTTTGTGGTTTCATTGAAGAGGAGTCATTGGGCGGTAATAGGTCTTGTGTTACCTTTATAGATGATGCTTCATGGAAGGTGTGGGTGTATTTTTTGAAAACCAAGGATCAGGTACTCGAGAACTTCAAGATCTTCCACGCCATGGTAGAAGGAGAGACTAACAAGAAGTTAAAGTGCCTCCGGACAGACAATGGAGGCGAGTACACATCCAAGGAGTTCAAGGCATATTACTCAGAACACGGTATCCGCCATGAGAAGATGGTCCCACGCACCCCACAACACAATGGAGTAGCCGAAAGGATGAACCAGACCATTGTGGAAAGAACCCGGCGTATGCTCAGTATGGCTGATTTGCTAGAGCTATTCTGGGGTGAAGTTGTTCGTGTTGCCTGCTACTTGATCAACAGATCACCATCAGTGCCATTGAAATTTGAAGTTCCGAAGATGGTGTGGACTGGCAAGAAGGATGTCTCCTATTCTCATCTGAGAGTGTTTGGGTGCAAGACTTTTGCACACGTATCCAAGGAGCAGAAACAGAAGCTCGACATGAAGTCCATTCCATGCATCTTCATTGGTTACGGAGATGAAGAGTATGGATACAAGCTATGGGATCCAGCAACAAATAATGTCATCAGAAGTAGGGATGTTGTGTTCCAAGAGAACCAATTTTATGAGGAACCAACTAAGTTCAGTGGTTCCAGTTCCCATGCTCCTGAGATGACTCCAGATCCAGCACCAGTCCAGCTCACCACAAATACTGGAATGCAGGAGGTAATTCCAGAAGATGAAGAAGAAGAAGAGGGTGTTGAGCAGGGGGAGCAACAACCCCCTCCACCAGAAGAAGAAGAACTTCCACAACCAATTGGTAAGGTACCTCCTCAAATTGAAGAGCCTCAGTCAAGGAGATCTGCAAGAGGCCGCGTTTTGATTCTGTCAACCAGATATTCGGAATCAGACTACATCATACTCACTGATGAGGGGGAGCCAGAGGACTTCAAGGAAGCACAGACCCATCCAGACAAAGGCAAGTGGATGGTAGCCATGCAAGAAGAGATGAGTTCCTTGCACAAGAATCAGACCTATGTTCTGGTACGGCTTCCCAAAGGAAGAAAAGCCTTGAGAAATAAATGGGTTTTCAAGCTGAAGAAAGATGATAGTGGAAAGCTAGTCAGTCACAAGACTCGATTGGTCGTTAAAGGATTTCAATAGAAGAAAGGAATTGACTTTGACGAGATTTTCTCACTGGTAGTGAAGATGACCTTAATTCGAGTTATACTCGGATTGGTAGCCAGCCTAAACTTGGAGCTTGAATAGATGGATGTCAAGACAGGTTTTCTCTACAGAGATCTGAAGGAAGAGATCTATATGGAACAACCAGAAGGTTTTGAAGCTCTCGGGAAAGAACACTTAGTTTGCAAGTTGAAGAAAAGTCTCTACGGCCTGAAGCAAGCACCGAGACAATGGTACAAGAAGTTTGACTCATTCATGGGGGGTCATGGTTACAAGAGGACTGCTGTAGACCAGTGTGTGTACATTCAAAGATTCTCGGATGGTAGCTTTGTGACACTCCTTCTTTATGTGGATGACATGCTAATCATTGGACAAGATGCTGCCAAGATTAGCAAGCTGAAAAAGGAGTTATCTCAATCCTTTGATATAAAGGACTTAGGCCCTGCTCAACAAATTTTGGGCATGCCAATTGTTCGTGATAGGAAAGCCAAGAAGTTGTGGCTATCACAAGAAAAGTACGTTGAACAGGTGATCAAAAGGTTCAACATGAAAAATTCCAAGCCAGTCAATACTCTATTGGCTAATCACTTCAAGTTGAGCAAGAGTTCGTGTCCCTCATCGAAGACTGAGATGGAAGAAATGGCAATAGTACCCTACTATTCAGCAGTAGGCAGTTTGATGTATGCAATGGTGTGTATAAGGCCAGATATTACTTACGCTGTAGGCGTTGTGAGCAGATTTCTCTCCAACCCAGGGAAAGAACATTGGGAAGCAGTCAAATGGATTCTCAGGTACCTAAAGGGTACATCAAAGCTATGCTTGTGTTTTGGGGGAGCTGAACCAGTCTTGGAAGGATATACAGATTCAGATATGGCCGTTGATCTTGATGGTAGGAAATCTACATCAGGATTCCTCTACACCTTCGCAGGGGAAGCTGTATCATGGCAATCTAAACTGCAGAAGTGTGTGGCTTTATCTACAACGGAGGCAGAATATATCGCTACAGCGGAAGCTGGGAAGGAAATGTTGTGGGTAAAACGGTTTCTCCAAAAGCTAGGAGTCAAGCAAAAGGAATACAAGGTGCATTGTGACAGTCAGAGTGCTTTGGATTTGAGTAAAAATTCAATGTACCATTCCCGCACCAAGCATATCGACATTCGCTATCATTGGATACGCGAGGTGATGGATCAACAGTTATTGGAGCTGGAGAAGATTCACACAAAAGAGAATCTAGCAGATATGTTGACAAATGTGGTTACTCGTGAGAAGCCAGAGCTATGTAGAGACATAGCCGGCATAAACCCTAACTGAAGGACGTCTGATTGCATTCTCCTCCAATGGGTATGAAGGGGGAGAATTGATGGTTTCATACCCACCAAGTTTGATGAAAGGCTTCAGCAACCATCAATCTTCGAGAAGGCCGGCCACCTACCAAAGTTGACGAAGAAATTTTTTAGCCAACGCAGCGGTTGTCAAGATTGGTGGTTGCCAATCTTGACAATTGATGCTCCCCCTCCCCTATAAATAGAGGGTTGAGCTAAGGGAGATATGAAAGCAAAAAGAGAGGTTTTTTTTGGGTAAGAGCTGTAGTCGAGAGAAATCTCCAAATCTCCTCCTCCTCTGTTTTTTTTTTCTCTATATATATAGTGAAATTCTTCTCCAATTGATTGGTGTGTGAGTGTGTGTTGATTTCTGGTCCAACAATTTCTACTAGAGTCTGGTAGTTCATGCATTTCGCAACTACACAAACTCAGCACACGTAACCAGAAGAAATGCCTAGTAGTCAAAATTGTAAGAAGATCCATAAGCAAGTAGCATCGATTGAAAATTTCAAAATTTTTTTTTTTATCCTATCAAATCTTCTAGCAATCTAAGATGACTGTCAAGCCTTTTCCAAAATCTATTTTGGTGTACCATCCTTTAAATTATTCCTCAACCTAAATCACGTATGTCTTGCCATATCTTAAGTTTAATTATTAATGAGGTCTTACATTATGAATTGTGATTTATTACCGCTTGATATTTGGAAAAAATGATCTTGATACAAATTCATGAGAATACTCAGTGCCTAAATCTTCCATTTGCTTTGTGCTGCTTTTAATTAAACCTTCTACCATCCATAGTAGGACTAACTCCTCCTTTTCGAATTTGTAGTCTCTTGGCATAATTGTGCAATAGTCTGAGCACTTCTTCAAATGTTTAAATTGCCATAATCTGTCTTACTTTTTAGGGTGAATTACAGTTAGACCCCTTATAGTTTCACGTATCGGTTGCATGACTCTTTTGGTTTCAAAATTAGACACTTAAATCTCTTACCGTTTACTCTTACCTTTCGTGATTAGGGCATGTTTGACTTTTTACATGTAAGAATCAGAGCTCATAGAGCTCAAAATTTTTTAAAAAATAGGTAGCCTACTTTGAAAAAAGAAGAAAAGAAAAAAGATTTAAAAAAAATTAGGCCTATTTGAAAAAAAATATTTTATGTTTTTTTATAAACTTTTTTATAATTCAAACCAATGTGAAAACCTAAACTTACTATTTTATTTTACAATTTGGTCTAAATCAGTGTGAATACTAATTTTTTCTTTTTGGTCCAAACAAGTATGAACATGAATTTTTTCAAAATATTTTTTATTTGTAGTCCAAAGCATTGGGAACAAACCAATTTGACAACTTTTTGTTTTGTTATGTATATTCAGTCAAAACAAGGGTGAACAACAAATGTTTTTTAATTGGTGTAAAACAGTGTGAGGATCGATTTCTTGTTTTTTTTAATTTGTGGTCCAAACCTATATGAATCAATAAAGTTTATCAATTATTGCATAATATTTATTTGCATCTTATTTTTTCTCGCTAAAATTTTTTATTACAATTTTGTGTGTAAACATTTATAGAATAAAATTTAATTTTTAAAAAATTATTATACAACTTGTATGTTAAATGAATATAAGAGTAGCATGAAACATAAATTGTTTTTAAAATTTTTAGCCATTAGAAAAATTATTAAAGATTTTTTTAGTTGTTGGAAGGCATATTTGCCATTTCACTTGGTTAAAAAAGTCACTTGTCGAATCTGGCATATAAGCTAACGATAGGGTGTAGCTATCGATACAAAATCCACAAGGGTCTAGGTGTCCATTTTTAAAATTAAAGGAGTCTAGTTGCCTATACGTGAAACCACAAAGGGTGTAGCTCAAATTCACTCTACTTTTTATTATTAACAAAATATAGTTTCCAGTCTTCAAAATAAGAGTATCTCTTGAAAGTACAAAAATTTAAGTTTATATTGTTATTGTATCAAAATGACTATTATTTTATATTATTTATGATTCAATTTTAATTGTATTCACAAGTAACATATCATAAATTTAAATAAATTGGTTATGCTTAGATAACACATTCAACGAAACTTCTAATACTAAGAACCCATGTTTATGCATGTGACCTTATTTATAGTTATATACATAGAGATTTGTATAAGTTTTTGTTAGCTTTTTAAAATTTGTTATTATCCGTAACACTGTTTGCCAAAGTTAAAATCATGATCATATAAACACATGATTATTAGTTTGGTTGATAATAAATGATGTTTGAATGTCAATATACTTTTTATCTATATAAATCTCATGAAAGTGTGCACATGCTACATAAGGAGATATACAAAAAGATCCACGGTAATTGTTAATCTAGTGATATGAAGTCTTCTATAATTTAACCTAAAAAAAGTTTAAAAAAAAAAAAAACTGAAGGGATTAATAACATATCTATAACTATTATACTTCTTTTGACCATTTTAAAATAAGTCAAAAGTGTAGTTTGTGAAAATGCAAGTACTTTTTTAAACCAAAAAAGTAACTTTTTAATTTTATTAAAGTACATTTTATGAACAATTATTTAACTTCTCAATGCAATCATGTTAGAAAATATGATAAAACGAAACAAACACAAATGAGTGAAAGAAACCAAGAGAAAGTCTCTACATTGTTCTTTATGTTTATGGTTATTATTATTTATATTTATCGTTTTTTTTTTTACTAGTCTAAGGAGCCTCTATCATCATTCAAGATACTTTTTAACTGAAGGTCATCTTTTGAGTGGCATTTGACATGCAAAATTAGTTCCATAAACCTAAATAATTTGACATTTGTGATGCAAAATTAGTGCCATAAACCTAAATAATTACGCTCGTATTATCTTTAGTTTCAATCTATTCTACTCAATCTTCAACTCCACAAAAATATGAGTTCCCTATAAGATATACTTACATTTAGTATAAGATCAACAAATTGTTGGTTATTTTTTTTTTCCCCAACGAGTTTAATTGACTTTTCTATGATTGTTAAATAACTTTTGTTTTGTCGACAAATGACACAACCCAGAATCCATATAGTACAATAATAGGGGAAGCTATTGGCTAATCTATTGTTATGAATATCACGACCCAAGATCCATATGTTACAACAATAAGAGACTTGGGTCTCGCCTCCATCAGTCCTCCATTCTCTTTCACTCCTCCAAAAGTGGAAGTTATGGTATGTCCTCTATCACATCCTCCACACATCCAGACATCTTGCAATTCTATAAAAGAGAATCAAACTACTAAGTATACAAAGGAGAACTAAAATTTACAAACATATAGCAACATTCAATAACACATAGGGCTTAATATTACCCCTAAGCCCAATGTATATCATGAACCTATGCTTTGATACCAACTTGTCACGCTTTGAAATTTGGGGGTTATATATATAAAAATAAGTTATAATTTTCTAGACACTATCAAATATAACATAAATGTTTTCCATCTAGTTCTCAACAATTCTAACTAAAAACAAAGTCTGACAATTGCATTGCTACTAAAAGAGCATCTATCCTCCCAAAATTTCAAAATTAGACATATATCCAATATCTTACTCTAAATGCGAGTCTATATCATAAGTAATCCAAATTTGATAATGTGTATGGAAACCACAATCAACTCAATGTCAACATAGGTCTCATCATCATGATAACTCAGGAATAAAATTCCCCTCCTCACTTCAGGTAGCACTTGCAAGGCCTAGTAGGGGTGAGCTAATGCTCGTAGTCAAGATCAAGTTCGTGCAGTGTTATGTTAATATCAACATGAACATACTAAACATGAAATATGAGCATGAGAATCATAATTAGAGTACCAATCATAGTAAGTAAAAATCAACATCTTGTGTATAAGCATCAAATCTATGAATCGTATCACAATAACTCAATTATATATTCTAGAATCCATATTTTTGAATCATAGTTTATCATTTATCATATTTTTGGAGAGAACAATGGTTTTTGGAGCTTTTATCCACAATGTCATCCATCGACACGTACTCAGAAATTTTATCACGGTATGTGTAAACCAACACGTCTCTAGGGACGCGTAAACTCTTAGCCAATATAATTCTAGATTTTTCACCTGAGAGAAGAACAATTCCTGCTTGCTTAAACTTTCCCATGTTTACTTATTTTTCTCGTCAACAATACCATGGCATAAAAGAAATCAATTTCAATAATGCAATAATACAATATCTCACAAAATAGCTTTATCATGTAGTTTAAGGCATGGTAATTATAAACAAAAATAATCATATCCGATAGCCAAATAAATAGAAAAATTAAATTCAAGAATTCTTGAACGATAGTTTATATTAATATAAGCTCAGTTTATGTTGCATGTATAATAAAATGCCGCCACTTGTTTCAATTAGCTAAATGTCAATCATCAAATATATTTTTCTATATTTCAACCTGTTAGACCTTCAATTTTATTATCACAAGCAATTGACCAATATTTCATAACAATTGGGTCATGTTTGACCGTTTAACCACAATTTAACACGTACTTAATTTCATTATTTTAGGTTCAAAATGTGATCAAATGGATCTCAAAAATGGATTCAAAACGTTAAAAATTTCAAGATAAGGTGTTTTAGAAACTTGGAACCTGCTTGAAGATCCCGTACACATGAGGGTGCATTATAGTTATTGTGGAATCACGCACACTAGATTTTTTTGAGCTCTTCCATCACTTTCAGCAGAGAGACCTAGCGCTCTCTCTTTCTCTCTCTCTCTCTCTAACATTTTGTCATCTCTTATTCTCTCTCAAGCCCAAGTCTCTCTCTTTTCTCCTCACTTCCTCTTCCCCTAGCTTGCCTCTCTCTCTCTCTCTCTCTCTCTCTCTCTCTCTCTCTCTTTTCTAGCCAAAACTGGCCGTTACAACCATGGCTGCATGACCCAACATCACACCCAAAGCACAAATTTCCTTGGTTCTCCCTTCCTTCACCCAAGATCACTCATACTAGTCACCACTGCTTCTGATTGTACTCTAAAATATACAATTTGAGTCCCTAATTGTAAGTCATTATTAGCAATTATTTATATACTATTAATTATTTTAATGTAATTTTCATATTCTTTTATATTTTTGTATTTTGTGGAGATTTGAAGATAAAATAAATAAAATAAAGATATATATATCTATACGGGTGTTGTGTACATATCATATATATATTAGTATAATATATTATATTATATATAGTTAGTGGAGTAATATAATATAGATATATATGTATAATGATGGTGCAAGTGAAGACGCAAAAGAAAAAGAAGAAGAAAGAAGACAAATGGATAAGGAGGAAGAAAGAAGAAAATGTGGAGAAAGAAAAAAAGGGAGCATGTGGGTGGTGGGAGAAGCAGCCAAAAGAGGAAGAAGAAAAAAGAAGAAAAAGTAAGAAAGAAAGAAGAAAAGGAATATTGAGCAAGTGAGCCGATCGACTATAAAAGGAGAGAGGGAGTTGCAGAGAGGGAGTGATACGAGAAGGAAGCAAAGTTTTTAGGAAGCTTTTAGAAAGAGAAATTCTCCTTAGTGATTAGTTTGTCTTCATTTTTAGTCTTGTATTTTATTGTACTTTATATTATTACTAATGAAATTATTTTTCAAGTCAAGTCTTTTTAATAGTACGAGTAGTTAATTTTATTCTTAGAACCAATTGTGAAGATCATCCGATGAACTTGAGATTTTAATTGAGGTAATTGAGTTTTATTGTATATCTTTTAAATATTCCAATTCTTAGTAATTAAATTCTAGATATTTAAAAAAAATGTAGATTTTTTACTATGTTTGGTAATTTCTATGCACAAATCTTATTTTTGTATAATTATTACACAAATCGATGGTATAAATATATCGTTTTAATTTTATTATTCTAGATTTAATTAAATATTTTGAGTTATAAAACCTCCGTTGAATTTTCGGGTAAATCAAGTGATCGGATCAATTGGGTCCAAGACCATTTTATTAAGCTTTATTTATAAGTCAACAATCATCAATCTTCCCAAAACATTATTTTTCTTTAGTTACTATTTTTTGCTCCAATTGTTCAATTCTCTCAGTACTTTTCAAGGTGAAATTCAAACCGATGAGCTTAAGTTCTAACTAAAGCCATTGCAATACTAGGGTGTATAGTGTGACTTAGTGTGTATCTAATATTTTACCGTAAATGAATTTTAGCACCTAATTTTGCATGTTCTGTTAACCGTTCCCTGTGGATTGACTCCAGTATTACTAGATTTTTATATAGTACTTCATCGCACCTGCACTTGGATATTTTAATAGATTGTCATATTCTGAGTGTAGTCAAGTATTTTGGTGCCGTTGCCGGAGAATGGTTTTTAAAAAAAAAATCATGCAAAAAAATATAAAAAATTGAAAAATTAAAAATTAAATTAAAAATAAAAATATTATTATTATTATTATTATTATTATTCTTGTGGTTAACCTTTTTGGTTGGCATGCTTGCCTATTGCTGGACAAAGCCAATCTAGTTGGTTACCATATTTTCTATTTTTATTTTTCATCTAGCCCATCTAACTCATCTAACTTATTAATTATTTAATATTTTCTTTTATTTAGTGGATAACCAACGCTGGTTACCATTCTAACATTTTATTTTCTACACTTTATTTTAGCTCTTTTTCTTTTTCTTTGTGGTTTATCTTTTGAATTGATTCACCATCTTTTTAGGTTGGCGTTACTCGATATGGTGACCATATAGCTTTATATATATATATATATATATTATTGTGGATAACCTTATTTCGAGCTGATTCACCGCCTATTTAGGTTAGCACCGCTCACTAAAGTTATCATAACATTGTTACTAACCTGTTTAATATTATTTTCGTTTGTTGTCTTTGTGTGTAGGTATTTTAGTATATTGTTTTAATTTATTATTATTATTATTATTCTTAATATCTTATCATTAGCCGACTCCAAAAGTGCATAGGTCCAGTTGTTACTCTGCCCATATCCCATAAGGTAGGTGACCTTCCATTTTCTTAGCTCTAAGAGCCATTAATACTGTTTCTCTTCTCATTCCCGTTTTGTCGGCGGCCCACTTGGGTTTTTAGCATGGCATTCTGACTTGTAAGGTCCGTGTTTATGTTTGGGAATTGATTCATTAGGGATGTGCATGGACAATTGGTGAGAGTTGACTCTTTTAGTGATTTTTCCTCCATCTTCAATACTCTTTTCCCATTTAAGACTCTTGTTTCGAACATTCAGTTATTTAACCGAGGTCCTAGTTCTATCCCAATAGCGAAAGAATTTGATTCTCAACCACCTGTGAATCCCAACCTGTCAAATTCAAATAATGTATATGAAGGTGGGAGTGTTCATCCCTATAGGTCTCTCAGGGATTATCTGAATCCCGCTAAACAAGCGCCTATCTCTTGCATTGTTCTTTCCACGCATCATGCAGCGATGACTTTAGAATTGGGAATGGTCCAGCTGATAAATCTATTTTATGGTTTGGATTCTGAAAATTCATATTAGTACATAAAAGATTTCAAGGATGTATGCTCTGTGTTATTCGATAATTCTTACCTAAGGGAAGTTGTACTTTTGAAACTCTTCTCGTTTTTTCTCAAAGACAAGGCCAAGACATGGTTCAATTCATGGAGGCCTAGGTCCATTCATTCTTAGCAAGATCTTCAGACAGAATTCTTAAAAAATTCTTCCTTGAGCATAAAACTGAGACAATTCGTTGCCAAATCACTCAATTTGCCCTTGTGTCTAGTGAATCGTTTTTTCAATTTTGGGAGAGATTCAAAGATTTGTTGAGTGCTTTTTTATATCATGGTTTCACTAATTGGCATATCATAAATACTTTTTATTCATCATTGACCCCATAACTGAAGCAATTCGTTGAGTTTATATGCGTAAGGACTTTGTGTGACAAAAACCCATATGAAGCGTATAATTTTTTTGATTACTTAGCAAATTTGGCTAGAGATTGGGCCACAATTGGGACTCAAAATCCTGAGTCTAAGCCTAGGGTGACATTTCAAACTTAATCAAGTGGATGATCTAAATGCTAGAGTTGTTGCACTTACCCGAAAGATAAAAGTCATTGAGACAAATAAGGTCAATGTTGTGACTAGTGAGTCTCCCAGGGAAGAGGGTTGTTTAATGTATGGTACAATAAAACATGAAACTGCTACATGTCCAATGATACCAAGTTTCAAGGAGGTTTTCATGGTTTAGAGAGACCGGGACCTTCTATTTTGTCGGCTTCGAGTTAGGTCCCACTCCCTTGGATTGGGCGATCATCATAGGGCTTTCCATTGTTGGTCGACGGATCACTCTACACTCAGTCAGTAGAGACAAGGCATGCATTCTGCTGGACTTGCCTCCTCTTGAGCGTTCGGCCTTCCCAATCTCTTGGCTCAGTCAGGATGACCATACCTTTACTGCTGAGCCATCGCCTGCCAAGCGGGACATTATGAGACGGCGACTTGTTTTGTACATCATCTTCAGCTGCTTCTGCAACAACAACAAGTCGCTTGTGCCTCTTCGTTTGGTGAGCATAGTAGTTGATCTTGGGGCTTTATCGGAGCTGGATTGAGGATCCTTCTACTTTGGTTGCTTCCTTCGATCGATGCGGGTTCGGACTTCTTCCAGTTGGGGCAGCATGACTAGTTTCTGGCCCTTTCTTATCTGGTGGAGCTTTGAGTACCTGCCTGTCCGTCGCCCTACAGTTGTCGAGGATGACCTTTATCTATGTGCTTTGAGGTGGGCTCGTGACCAGGTGGCCCAACTGTAAGCACCCCATTTTTGCCCGCTCGATGATCTCAGGCCCGACCAGGTTCGGTTTCCAACATCACAACATATGCAAGCTTAAGATGAGCCTTTAAAACACCGATCCAGTCAACTGGTCGCTTCTCAGGCCCATAAGGACCCACTGGAGCTGTAAGCACCATTATTCCAGGCAGTTTTCAGGACCGGGCGGTCCCTGAAACCAACGCTATCCAGGTAGCTTCCCGGGATTGGGCGATCTTAGGGACCAACACCTCATCAAAAATTCCAGATGGTTCACTTCTGGCGCCTGCTAGCCCTCCAATGTAGAATGTCCGTCATTCGGTAGTTCTCCGGGCCAGGCACTCCCAGAGACCAACACCACCCTTCTAGGTAGCTTCTAGGATCAGACGTTCTCAGGAACCAGCACCACCCTTACAGGTAGTTCTCTAAGACCGGGCGTTCTTGGAGACCAACACCGCACAGGTAGTTTTTCGAGACCGGGCGGTCTCAGAAACCAACACCTAGCTCAACACCGGTGCTTGCTAGCCCGACTCGGTGAAAAATGACCAAATCTGCCCCTTGGGCCTCTAGGCACGTTTTGGGAAAGTTTAAAATCCCTCAAAACGATAAGTCCATCCTTCCAAAGTATTGTTAAACCATCAGGCGTCCCCCGCAGGCCATTCGGTCCAAATTCGATCCTATTCTAGCCTACTCCGGTAAAAATGACCATTTTACCCCTGAACGCCTCAGCACGGTACAAACCCTGTTGAACGGTAAAAGACACTCTCAAAATCATCTCTGAACATCCCTATACACTTAACACAACATGCCAAACCATTCTTGACTATTTTCAGCTAACTCCGGTCAAAATGACCATTTTGCCCCTGAAAGCCCAAAAATGCCCCGAAACAGCACCAGCCTTGGGGTGTCGAGCGAAGGGTTTCACCACATGCCCTTATTTAACCCAAGGAACACCCTACGACCCTAAGCTCACACGACGCGATAAAAGTTCCCTGGAGCGTCTCGTAGACGCTCCGCCTAAATTGTTTTTTCTCCCGATTCCTTGGTTATAACGCACGTCAACTGACTTGAGAAATGTATAAATCAGGGAATTCTTGAAAGCTCGTCCATAGATCTTTCTATCGATACGGCTCGATCAAATAGGTCACCTCCCAAAGCCCTCCATTGTACGGTGCGAAAACTATAACTTTCAGCAACCCCTGGAGCGTCTCGTAAACGCTTCGCCAAGGTTGACTTTTTCTCCGATTCCCTAATCACAACGCACCATCAAACGACTTGAGAAATGCGTAAATTTGGAAATTCTAGAAAGTATTTTCAGAGTACTTTCCATCGGTACAGTTCGATCGAATAGATCGCTTCTCAAAAGCCTCGATCACATGAAACGAATACAGCCACTTTCAAACACCCAAGGAGCATATCACAGACGCTCTGCAAAAGTGACCTTTTTGGCACACTTCCCAAGATGATATCACTCACCTCCAAACATAATTCAAACTTTTCAAAAACATGAAAGTTCATCGGTAGCACTAAGAGAACATCCTGAGTGCGACCGATTCCCCCGAAACCTTCCCGATTGACTCAACTATTGAGGCAAAGTTTGGAGGAACTTTCCCGGTGATGGAGCGTATGCTACATGCGCTCAAATTTTGATCAGATCAACCGACTTTCAATCAATGGTCAAGATTTAACCAGTACACAGAGTGCCATGTGTTATTCTGGCAATGGAACAGTACTTGCCATGAGCATGTAGCACATGCGCAAGGCCTGTTCCAGATTGCCTATAAATAGAGGCCTCCCCCCTTGCATATTCCAGGTCCGAAATTGATACGAAGTTCTGCTGAAATCAGTCCAGAAACTCGAATCTCTACATACATTCCTCCCCTCCAACACTTAGGCTAGATTATACCCCTCCTAAGCCTATACACTCCACATACAAGGCCTCATACACACTTATATACTCCACTCTAGCCTCTCAAGCCTTCTTGAAGTCACTCAAGCTCCAATCAAGACATCCATTGAAGACTACAAGAGAGTTGAAGGCAAAAGGTGGTATCCCTTTTACATTTGTGCTCTTTCCCACTCTTCTCTTCTCCCCCCTAGCCTATTTAGGCTATTCTCTATTTTAATCCCCATCTTCAACCCCCCTTTCTTGCATGCTTGAGCTAAGAGGGCTCTTAGATCATGCCTAGAGGAAAGCAAGTGAGAGCCACTGTGTAGGGGGACCTCTCACTAGCCTACTTTAAGATGGTATGGCCTAAGAGCCTCTTGTTTATGTGTTGTAGCCTAAAAGCCTTGTATGTAAGTCATGAACCTTTTGCATATTGCTATTTTGATCATGTCTTGTGTGCTTGACTTCATTTTATGCTTATTGTCGTGTTCCACCGTGCTTACATTGCCCTTAATTTTATGCCATTTCCAAGTTCTACATCTCTTTCAAAAATTGTTCCAAGAGTTGGCTCCTTGAAGTTTGGGATGAGACTCTAGAAATTATGCCTTAGAAAATCCCCTTCTAACCCCTTAACTCTCACTTTGGCATCATGACATTTTAACTTGTATAAGGATTGTTTTCTAGCTCTTTAAATTCTAAGGTTTTCACTCTTTCAAGATTAGTGGTTGGAATGGCCCCATGGAACCCTCTCTTGAGTGGTCTCCTTTTTGTTTAGCCATAGGAATCCTCTCTTGATGGAATGGTTCCCTTGGAAAATGATTTTCAAAATCTTTCTTCAAAGATAATTTTCAAAAATGCATTCTCTCCATCTTTGCATCAAAAAAATGATTTTCAAAAATTGCCATCATTATATTGATTTTTGAAACCCTCACTCTTGTCAAGATAAAGGTTATAATGGCCATGAAGAAACCTTCGTTAGAATGGTCTCCAATCACCAACCATATAAACCATACTCTTGGCTAGAGTCAAAATTTTCATGGAAATGATCTTCATAAAGATTGCCAACCAAAGTCCATTGCATATCATGTTTTGTTTTCAAAACTCTTTCCAAGAATGCATCAAAACAACTTTCAAGACCATTCTCCAATCTCACCTTAGGTTAACTTGACCTTAGTTGGCCAACCCTAGGTTAACTTGATCCTAGTTACCAAGCCGTAGGTTAACTTGACCCTAATTGTCTACCCCTAAGTTAACATGACCCTAATTATCCAACCCTAGGTTAACTTGACCCTAATTCACTCACTTTAGGTTAACCTAACCCTAAATCATCCTAACCTTAGGTTAACCCTACCCTAATTAGTTAACCTAGGTCACCTTAACCTTAAGTTAACCCAACCTTAGTTAGTTAACCATGGGTCATCTTAACCCTAGGTTAACCTAACCCAAGTTAGTTAACCTTAGGCCACCTCTAACCCTAGGTCAACCCAACCTAGGTTAGTATACTTCAAGGTTCCAACTCTTGAACCTTTCCTAAATGATCATTCAATTTTCAAACTATTCTCATAACCTATTTTTCCAAAACCCCCTACTCCCATGATTTCAAAAAAAACCAACTCCATAATCTCTTCAAATGTTCTTACACTCCATCTTCAAAGCATTTCCAAAACGTTTTCAAAAGGTCACAAACCTAAGGTGTCCCTAGCCCTCTCATGGTTAGGGATTCCAAGGACAAGTGATAAATCAAGAACAACCTCCAAGGTTGTCCATATTAGGATTCCAAACCCTTAGCCATTTCCAAAAGCTACTTTAAAAAATTAATTCATCAAAACAGCCCTCCAAGGTTTTCAAAATAAGACTTCAAAAACACTTTCAAGTTCTTTTGAGGCATGCCAAAGCATTTTTTCAAAACTCCCTTAAGTTGATCCAAAAACATTTTCAAGAAACACTCCACATTCAAATTTCAAGTCAAAACCTCCAAGACCACAAAGGGTCTTCAATTTTCAAAGACCTCAAAGTGTCTTAAACTCCTCCAAAGACCTCAAAGTGTCTTAAACTTTTTCAAAGACCTCAAAGTGTCTTAAACTTCTCTAAAGACCCAAAAGTATCTTCAAACCTTCCAAAGGCCCTAATGCGCCTATTTTCCATCGGGCTCTTGCCCGAACTACGAATGACCTGATTCTCACCAAATGAGATACGTAGGCAACCTAAAATGGTGTGGTCATAACTTTTATTTCAACTCCAATCCCTTTTTCAAAAATTCCAATCAATTCAAAGTTTCTATTCCAAATTCTTTCAAAACCTCCATTATTTTTAAACTTTTTCTAAAAACTTGCATCATGTATAATCCATCTGAAAAGTGATGACGAAACCTCGTTTTCAAAATTCTAAAGTGGATATTAAGTGGACAATGGTAACCTGTTATTATAGTGAGTGAACAAAAAGGTGATTAGACATGTAGGTACCGAAAGAGCGGGGTAGGGTGATGATCTTAGGATATCTTCCTTACACGTAACTAACCCCCGAACCTTAGATTTCTGTTTTCGAAAGACCAAAATTGAGTTATTTTCAAAAAAGGGTTTAAACATTTCAAAAGGTTGCCAAACAACCTATTTTCCTAAAAACCCTCTCTTGAGGGAGTTTTTAAAAACCTTTTTCAAAAACTCTAAGTTTAATATTCGGATTAACGCTTAGTTTTAGGTGCCCTAACTCACCTTTATCAAGTTAGGTGGCGACTCCTATTTTTCTAAAAAGCCCTTAGTCAAATTAATTTTCAAACATAGTCGCACTTGTCATTCTAGGAGGACGAGTTCTAGTGACAGAGTTCCGTGCTTGAGGGTCTCCGAGCCAAAAAGATCTTGGACACTCTAAAAACCGGGGTGCGACACCAGCGATCAGAGATTACTGACTTTGTGACGCTAGGGCGAACCTGGAGTTGATTGAGGCGAGAGATGTGACTTGGCGGCCCTTTAGTGGATCAGTTCATTATGAGACTGTACGGTACTTGGTCCCATTGTCCCTGTCAAGGGCTGCTTTTCTCAGCGATGATACTTGAGAGTCCTATCTAAGAGAGCAACACTGGCGACAGTTTCATGAGGAGTTCCGGTCAACAGGAGCTCTACCAGAGTATATGTTTGGGGCCTTGGTGGCGGGAGTGCCTATCCCCTATCAGGATAGGTTGCTTCCTCCAGACACGGACTATGCTGCACACTTCGGGGCTCATTCAATTGGTGCCTTCACCCGGTTTGAGGTAGCAGTTGGAGGGTACGCTGTGGGCTAGGAGGTGGTTGACTTGTGGCGTCGAGCCGGAGGATATGTGCCCCAGGCTGAGTTTACAGCTGTGAGGGATTAGAGGGATCGATACCAGATGGAGCGAGATCAGTATCAGGCAGAGGTGGCTTCCTTGACGACTCGAATAACTCAGATGGGAGGTGACGGGGTATGTCGTCTTTTCCCTAATTCTTTTTGCTCTGCTGTTGCTTAGTTCTTATTTCATGTGGCTGATTTCGATTCTATCTTCCCTGCAGGATGCTGGTGCTTCGAGTAGTTATCTGCCTCCTCCGATGCCGGGTTTCGGGGATTTTGATCTAGATGATATTGACTTTGACCTTTGATAGATGCCCCTCGTGAAGATTCTAATCTTCCCTTGGCCCTATTCCTGAGATGTATTTATGTTAGACAGTTTTATTTTGTAAGTCTTGTACAAAGATGGATATTTATGGTATTTAGATGCATGGATAGGCAAAGACATTTATGATCTTTTCAGCTAGGCATATGATCAGATGTATGTGATGGATGATAATGTTATGTATCTATTACATGAGTTAATATTGGTGACTTCTGTTTTTACATGGAGTTATGTCCTACGCGAAGCTCATGCGATTTTTTTTTCTTTATCTTTTTTTTATATTATATATGCACATATTAGAAATACAATAACTAACAGAATGACAAGGGGTGCTGTCGAACTCGATATCTTTAGAATGGTAACTCCTTTCTTTTTGGGGGTCTAGCCTCTCCTCTGGCTCAACCTTACCTTGATTGGATAATAGCACTTTGTACCTTTTTCAACCTTTTGATTGCCTCCGACTCTCTACCTTGGGGTTAGTGTATATGATTGTTGGGCTGAAACTCTCGACTCTCGGGGTTTTAGCAACAACTTTCCCGACCTTCAGCAAAGCGATAAGCAGTCAGTCCTTTCAATCTGAGGAGACTTTGTTTCAGACTGTAATGTAGGCTAGGTTACGGGATTTTCGAAACGATGGGATATGTAAGCTCAAATTCGATGTTGTTTTCAATAGGGTTTAGATCCGTACCATCCTTGACTTTTTTTAGTAGGGCTAGCATCCCTCTTTAGCTTCGGCAGTGTATCTAGTTCATTTAGATCAAGCAATCTGTTTTCAATCAGAGTGAACTTTAGTAAGATTGTAATGTAGGCCATGGTTTTGGGGTTTTGCAAGAAAGGGTAAAGACCCGAACCTATCGTTTCTACCGGGTTTCTTTGTAACTTAGGATCACCTTTGAATTTCCTTCTTACTTTTACTATATACTTTCTCAGGGTGAAAATGACTATTTTCTTTCACCCTTTTTATATATTTCTTGAGATAAACATGACTCTCTTCTCTTTTGATTTTCTTATTATGCTTTGGAAGATGACTCTGTCATGGTCTTTTTCAGGCCTTTCCTTAGAGATTTTTTTTTTTTTTTTGTGTGGCCTTTTGCCCTTTGGCAACTATTTTCCTTCACTTTGACCTTTTTATCCTTTTTCCTTTCTATGGAACGAGTAATTCTACCATCCTTTTTTCCTTTAGACTTTTTCCTTAGCAATCTGACCCAATGCTGGCGGTGATCCCTAGGTTGGGATTTTCTCGAAAAGATAAATGGCTCAACGGGTTTGGCAAGGGGTTGCTTTTGATTATATGGGAAAAGAAATGAAGGCCTCTCTTCACTTTGAACTAGATTGCTTGATCTATAGAGCCTTTAATGCTGCCTTAGCACAGTGGGGGTGGATACCATTCCTAGAGTTCTCAAATATTGTCTGCCCCAATGTAGGGAGGACAGTCTTGGATCGGGATTGACAAAGAAAATTTTCTCTTTCCACGAGGCACTAGGGGTTAAGCAAAGGGAATATAAGCATTTTTTTATTATTACTTATTTTTTTATATGTTGGAAAATGAAAGATGGCTCCCCTTCACTTTGATAATCTAGCCGTACATCGCTTAGCTTCGGAGTCTTACAAGTGTTGCCTTTGGATAGTTTCCTCACTTATCCTTATCCTCTCTCTCTCTGAAAAGCTGATCATTTGGCGAGTGGTTAACTCATGCTATCATCCCTTCAAGTCGGATCATTCTATAAGATAAACCATGCCCCTTGCGTAGAAAGTAGTTACCATTCACAAGAGAAAAGAGGATAACAGCAATGAATAAAACGATTTATTCATTTCATTAAACTAGCATATAGTTTTGTTTTAAAGAAACAAAAATGAAGATATTAATTTAAGGACAAAAATTTTAAAGGGATAGAAAGAGGGTGGGTGAAAACACCCCTCTCTTGTACGCTTTTGATGGAAGCCCATTTTAGTAAGGCTTTGGGACAATGCTCACATCTCCGACACTCCATTCGAGATTTAGGTCCTTGGCCTACGCAAGACAGGCAAAGGCTTCTGCTAGAGCTTCGGACATGTCGGCAGTGATGGTGCAGTCAGTAGCTTCAATGATCTCTTTCTTGTTCTTTGTAATAGGTCCTTCTATAAATCGGATGGCTAATTCACCGCCTTCTAACTTGAACGGCTCTGTCTGTGCTCTTAGCTTCTCTACCCCCCGGCTCATTTCTTCATAGTTGTACTTAGTCGCGGGCCAAGGGTTCTCTAGTAAGTGACGTTCCGCTGCGGCATACTTTGGATGTAGAAACTCAGCGCCCCATCCATCAACAGCCATGTTTTCAGCAAGCTCTTCTTCTGGAAGCATTGGACCCTCAACTGGCCAATCAGAAGCATCAGGCACCTCATGAGGGTTATAAAGATAGATCGGGCATAATGGGAAGTCTTCCTCCCAGTCATCTCCATCATCGGTCTCCCAATCGTCCTCATAATCTTCGGCCCCGGGCTCATTGAACTCTCCCTTGCCTTCCATTTCTACTAGTATCATGTTGACGGTGTGGTCCGACAGAGGATTAGTGGTCACATTGGGGGTCTAAATAGGTTTTACCAGCTGTAGATTAATGGTCTTGTTGTCAATCAAGTCTTGGATTTTATGCCTGAGAGCGAAGCAGCTATCGGTGTCGTGCCCTTGGCCACCCGAATGGTATTCAAATGTAAGGGCGGCATTAAAGGTTAGGGGTAGAGGGCTTGACAATGGGCGAGCAGGTATGGGCTTCAGGATATTGTTTTTCAGTAAGTTATGGGAAGCCTCAGTTTGGGTGCAGGCTAAGGTGTCGAAGGTACAAATGCGTCGAGCAGGTCTATTAAAATTGGGTCGTGCCCCAGCGGGGCCATAGTTAGAGGTTGGAACAGGCATTGTTAAGGTGGGTAAGGGTAGGATAGGGTGTAATTGTAGTGATGAACGGTATTGGGGTGGTTGGCCAGGTAAGATGGCAGACACTTCGCCTTCTTTCCTGACTGTTTCCTTTGTACTAGCCACTCTCTTGGCTATGTTGGCAGTACTTTCTCTAGTCTTGGCGTAGGGGTCCGTAATCCTCCCTGTCTTGAGGCCGTTTTCTATCATCTCCCCCTGTATGATGAGCTCAAAGAAGCTTTTTCCTACACTTGTGCAGAGCTTCTCATAGTATATACCTTGAAAAGTGTGCACAAACAACTGTATGTACTCCTTCTCTTCCAATGGGGGATTGACTTGTGCGGCAGCTTCTTTCCATCTTAAGGCATACTTCTTGAAGCTTTTCTTCTCACCCTTGCTCATAGTCATCAAGGACCATCGGTCAGAGGTGAGATCAATATTGTGACGATATTGGGCTTTAAATGCGTTGACCAGCTCGATCAAGGTTGTGATCTTCCTTAGGTCCAAACGAGCAAACCATTATGGAGCAGAGCCCGTGAGGTTGTGTTGGAATAGCTGCATAAGGAGTTTCGGATCGTTACTGTGACCACTTAGCGCTCCAGCATAGAGACAAAGATGAGTGACGGGGTTATCAGTGCCGTCATACTTCTGGAAGTCAGGCATTTTGAACCTAGCGGGTCTCAGGTGGTCAAGAAAGAAACATAACTTGTCATAGGCAATGAACTCATAAGTGTCGTGGCCATGGAGACTTCGCAGTGAATCCTCTAGCCCTTGGATTTTCAGACTGAGATGGTCTAGGGGGGCCAATTTTACGACAGGTGAAAGTAATATTGTGAGATCCTAAATTTTAATTCATCAATAATTAATTATAGTTTTGCATGGTTAGGTAGGATGTCAAATTATGTGGGTGCTTGGTGCCTTAGGCTTACATATGATATGTTGGCAAGTATAGTGGACATATACTACATCTATTAGTGGTATATGTGAACTTACAATGTGTGATGAAATTAGAAACATCTAGTATTGTTAGGACTAAGACTTGTAAAAAGTTAAAGTGGGTAAATGGTGGAGTGAGGTGTCAGGCATAAGTCTTCCATGCATAGAATTCTTCTATGTGTGGGACTCAAGTGGGATATGCAATAGCCATAGAAGAAAAGAAAAGAAAAGTGAGAGTGATAGCAAGAAAGAGAGAAAGAGACGAAAGAGAGATAGAGATAGAGAGAGAAGAAGAGAGATATAGAGAGAGAGAGAGTTGCAAAGAGAAAAACAGAGAGGGAGTAGAAGGAGCTGCTGCCAACGCAAGAATAGGCTGATTTCAAGTATGAAAATTCTTCCCTTGCTGTAGATCAGGCTATAGGTAGAAAGATCTTGAAAAATTACATGATTTAGATATAAAATTCATCTAATTTGGTTAAGAATTGAGAGAGAAACTTTTGTCCAAAGTTGGAAGAAATATGGTCTCGTCCTCTTCAGCATTGATCCTTTTGGCACCTTCCTTATTCTTCCCCGTATTGTCAAACTGAAGCACGATCCTTAGATTAGCGGGTTCGGGGTCCTTTGACGAAGTCATGGATGACGATGGGACTGCAGCAGTATCCTTCATAGCCATATTTTGAATGAGTTTGAGCATCTCATCCATCTTAGTCCTCATTTCGTTGACCTTTTCCCGAGAGACTTGAGATGATTCTTTAGGGTTAGCAGCCATCAGCGATGCTCTTTGCCGGGTGATAATGGGATCCTTAGGTAGATGTTGCCCCTTCTTGGGAGCAATATTGATTCAGTGAAGGGTGACCTCTATAAATGAAAAGGAAGAAACAAAAAGACAAAAACACAAATCGCAAGTTAGTTTCTGGTTTTTAGAGAGCTTTACGCAATGCATGTCCTAGGGTGCCCCTCTTTTAGGAGGGAAGCTAAGCATGATGTGTTGGGTCACTTTTAGAGATAGGGAATTTGCCTCTGTATGCAGATACCTTACCATCAGACGGGAACATTTCCTTCGTTCATACACTTATTCACTCACTCATTCGCGAAAAATAAATAAATACATTTAATTTCGGGTTTAATATACAAAAAAATTGAAATACACTTAACAGGGGGAGAGAGAACATGTTCCTTTAAGGGTTCCACCTATCTAATTTTACAAAGGAAACCCTAAACTACTCTTGAGTCTTCGGATTCGCCTCCGTTGGATTTGATGTTCAGGAGGTCACTGAGAGACCTTGTCAATCGATTGTCCCTTGTCTTCTTAACAATCCTATCTCCGTGAGCATAGAAGGATTGGGGCCCCTCTTATGGAATGAATTGATGTGCATGACGTGAGTCCTTAGGGTTACATGGGAACCCTTAGGGTTTAGGTAGGTTCAATGCAAGGGAGAGTGAACTAGATGTCACTCTCGATGGGTTGATCATATGCATGAGGATGCAGTGACTTGAGTTACTTGAAACTCTTGTCTTGATATGGAATATGGAATGCATGAAAATGGATGCATAAAGTATAAGGAGAGAGAATACAGTTGAAGTAAACATGCATGTATGAGCAGCTAGACAGTCATTATAACAGTAAAAATACAGTCATTATAACAACAAGAATAAGCAGGTATAAATGAAAGTAAGAGTAGTCGCCCTTTCCTCCATGGTTTTGGAAAATAGTGCGCGTGTCTTAAATCCGGCAGAAGTTCGACTATGCACGGTGTCTATATGAGCATGAGGTCGATGGTTGACTAATGCGTCCTAAAAAGGCTCGGTCCCCGGATCTTCAAACCTAGGCCCACTCCCCGAAGTGGTGCCATGATCGGTTGGTGATCCAAGCGGGGGAACCATCAAGAGGCCGTAGGAGAAGAAACTGACACAGCATCTTGCCCACAACCAATATACCGTTCCCCCTTTCTAACTAGAAAGGTTATATCAGGGTAAAATGCAAATATACAGAATGCAGGTGCACATGCAGTGTGTGTGTGATTTTTAAAAGCGGAGGAAAGAGCCCAACAACTCCCATTCATTTTGTTCATCACATTCATGCACGACAGTTAAAATTTAAACAAAAAAAGCACCTACAAAACAAAGATGCAAGAGTTAGTATATGGATGGCAAACTTAATACAAGATAATATGAATAAATGAATGTTTTTTTTTTAAAACAATTTTGAAAATTTGGTTTTGAAAATTTAAAGTGAATAGCATTGACCAAGTTAATTGAAGACTCTACATAGGTGAAGGGTAAAGAGACATGACTATGGCCTAACCCTCTAAGTGTCCCCAGTGGAGTCGCCAGCTGTCGCGCCCAGATTTTTCGCACTCGAGGAATACAAACACAAGGGGAAAAACACTGTACTCTCTCGTCAGAACTTATTCTCCTAGAAGAATGAGTACGACTATGTTTGAATTGAAAATTGGTTTGAATAAGGGCTTTCGAAAAACGTTTGAAGTCGCCACCTAACTTGATTAAGGTGAGTTAGGTCACTTAAAAACTAAGCACAATTCGGGGCTCACACTTAGGGTTTTTAAAAAAAACGATTTTGAAAATACTATCTCAAGAGAGGGTTTTTAAGAAAATAGGCTGTTTGGCAACCTTTAGAAAACATTTAAGCCCTTTTTGAAAATAAACTCCATTTTGGTCTTTGAAAACATTAATTCTAGGTTCGGAGGTTGGTTACGTGTAGGGAAGACGCACTAAGCCATCATCCTATCCCGCCCTTGTGGTACCTACATGTCTATTTACCCTGTATTTACCTATGAGAGTCTTCAACTAACAAATGTTCAATTCTATCCACTTTAGAAAAGAAATATTTAAAAAGAAATGATGCATGATATGCAAGTGCAAGAAAAGAAAATTAGAAATAGATTTGAAAAGAATATGATTTGATTTAAAAGAGATTTGAAAAGAAATTTATTTGATTTAAAAGAGATTTGAAAAGATGGAATTAAATTGGAAGGTCTTAGAAATTAGAAAGGAAATAGAAGTTTGGAAGTTTGAAATAGATTATGGAATTAGAGATTTGAAAAAGGTTGTGACTGCACCCTTGAGGGTTGCCTACGTATCGTTTTTGAGAAATCAGGTCAGTCGTAGTTCGGACAAGAGTCCGATAGAAAATAGAAGGTATGGTTAGAGGAAAGAGATTGAATTGGAATTTAGATTTGATTCAAATTTAGAATAGAAGATTGGAATTTTGAAATGGAGGAAAAGAGACCCTAGACCTAGGAAGATAGGATTTAGAAAGGATTCGAGATTAAGAAAGAGTTGACTCGAATGTTGGACTTAGAAGATCGAAGAAAGATTGGATTTAGGAAGGGTTCGAATTAGGAAAGGTCCGATTTAGGAAATCTTCAAAATTGGAAAGTGTCATTTTGGACAGTTTCGTTTTAGGAAAGTGTTGGATTACGAAAGTGTTGAAACAGGAAATATTTCGTTTAAAGAAAGTTTTGAAATTGGAAATATTTGAATTTGCAATGTTTTGAAATTGAAAAGTTTTGAAATAGGGAAGTTTTGAAATTTGGAAAGTTTAGAATTTAGAAAGTTTCAAATTTAGAAAGTTTTAGATTTGGAAAGATTTGAAGTTTAGGAAAGTTTAACATTTTAGAAAGATTCAAAGTTTGTGTTTTAGAAATTTTTGAAATTAGGAAAGGTTTTGAGTTTAAGAAGGGTTTGAAAACTTAGATTTGGAAAGTTAAGATTTGAAAAGGGATGGAATTAAGAAAGGTTTGAAACCTTAAAGTTTAAGGAAATATTTAAAAGTTCAAGTTTAGGAAACTTAAGGTTTAGGAAAGTACTAGATTAGGAAAGAGTTGAATTAGGAAAGATTCGGGTTTGGAAGGATTGAGATTCCTATTTCCTAAACCAAGGGATGGGATTTTGTTTCTAAAAAGAGATGTTTTGATTTTGTTTCCAAAAACGGAGGATTGGATCTAGTTTCTTAAAGAGGAGATTAGGTTTGGTTTCCGGAAAGGAAGATTGGATTTGACATGGATTCGAAAAGATGAAATTTTAGAAATTCTAGTTTTGGGAAGACTATAGTTTTGATGTAGAAAACAAGAGGTTTTGGAAACCTAGGTTTTGACGCCAAAGTAAGGGATTGGAAATCATGTTTTCGGGAAGGAAAATTAGGATTTCCTAAATGTGGGTTCTAGGATTTAACTTAGGCTCTAAAGAAAGAGTTTTTGGAAAGTGAGTTTTTAGAAAGAGAGATTTTTGGAAGGAAATCCTAGAGAGGAGTTTCTAGAAAGTGAATTTTGAAAAGAGAGTTTTTAGAAAGAAATCTTAGAGAGGAGTTTCTAAAAAGTAAATTTTGAGAAGTGAGAGTTTTTTAAAAAAATTTTAGAAGGGGATCGTTGGAAAGAGCTTTTTGGAAAGAGATTTAGGGAAGAGAGTTTTCTAAGAAGGGAAACTAAGGAGTGTTTTTAGGAAAGAAATTTTGAAGAGAACTTTTTTGGAACGGAGTTTGAAAAGGAGTTTTTGAAAACAATTTTTGGAGGGAGCTTTTGAAAACAATTTTGGAAAAAAGATTGGAGAGAGTTTATGGAAAGCATGTTGGAAAAGAGATTTTTAGGAGGAGATTTTTTAGAAGAGGTTTTTAGAAAGTATATAAAATACCTCACTTTCCTAAAGTGATTCTAACCATAAGAAGATTAGATCCACTTTAAAATAGTGGTTTTGAAAACAATTATGTTTTGAAAATATGGATCATATTAGCCACTTTAAATATAACACTTTCCTAAAGCAACCCTAGCGATGAAAAGGTTAGAATCACCCTAGGATTGTGATTTTGAAAACAGGTTTTGAAAAAGAAGATTTTGATGTAAGCTTTTGAAAACGAGTTTGACAACGAATTTTGGAAGAATGCAAGATCATGATATGCACAATGCAAAGAGGGTCGTGAACATACAAGGTTAAAGGCTTCACCACATAATTAAGGGGGCCGAACCGACGTGGTCTCTGGTTAGACTAAAAGAAAGCCCCTGACACGGTGACTCTCCAATAGTCTAATCCTACACATGGACCGGGAATTCTCTTGTTTCAAGCATGCAAGAAGGGGGGGGGGGAAGAAGATGAGGGATTAAAATAGAAGAAAACCTAAGTGGGTTTAGGGGGAGAAGAGAGGGGGGAAGATGCGTAAACGTAAATAAGAAGCTTACCTTGTGTCTTCTTTATTTTGCTTAGCTTTGCGCGCTTTGCTTTGCTTGTCTTGCTTCAGTCTTCACTTTAGTCTTCAAGAGTTTGTCGTCAATCTTCAAAACTTCATATTGCAGCACTTCAAGTCTTCAAAGGAGGCTTTGGAGGCTAGTGTATAAGTGTATAGAAGTGTATGTGAGTGTATAGGAGGCTAGGGTTTGTGTATAGAGGCTAGGGTTTGGAAAACTTAAGGTGACTAGGGTTTAGAGAGTCTACGAGCTTTGTATATCGAAAAATAGGGTTTTTGACTGAGTTTGCGAACCTCTTTCACACTAGAGGAGGCTCTGTATTTATAGACAGAGAAATGACCTGGCGCCTATTGTAGTGGTGCTAGCCAGTTAGGAAAGTTTTAAGGTCGGCAAACAACGTATCTTTGGAAGATTTGGGCACCTGTACTAGTGACTACCATGCAATTTTTAGACTGGCTTCACTAGGAGTGGCTCTAGAAGGTCCGGGAAGCATTTAAAGGACCGAGAATGGCCCGGAGGGCTGGAAAAGGGCAGGAATCCTTAGAATAGGGTCTCGAAGATAATGGATTTGAAAAAGGATGATAAGATGTGTTGGAAGGGTTGACCGGGTCATTAGGGGCAAAGCGGTCAACTGGATCAGAAAGCTGCCGGGACGGACTCAGAATGTCCCGGAAGAAGACTCAAGATTTAGAAACATTATTTAGAATGTTTCCAAAGGCTACCAGTTTGATATCTAGTGCCAGTGTGGCTAGAAAAAGGCGACCGATTCACTAGGGGCAAAACAGTCATTTTGCACCAGGTTCGCCAGAACTGACTTGGAATGATTCGAAAAGATAATAGAAGGTTGAGAACACTATAAGAAGCATTCTCAGGAGGTTATCAGTTTAATACCTATAGCCGGTGTGGCTAAAAAAAGGCAACCGACCCACCAGGGGCAAAACGGTTATTTTGCACCGGGTTCGCCGGAACTAACTCGGAATGATCCGAAAAGACAAAAGAAGGTTGAGAAAACTATAAGAAGCATTCTCGGGAGGTTACCGGTTTGATACCCAGAGCCGGTGTGGTCCCCGGGGCATTCGGATGCTTATGGGCAAAATGGTCATCTTGATTGGAAAGCCTCGGAATTGGCCTGAAGCTGACTAGAAGACACCTAATCATGCCGGATCGTCTCTAAGACGATCTTAGAAGGGGTGGACTTTCCATTGTAAGGACTTAGGTATTATCTCGAGAAACGTGCCAAAAATGACCTTGGGGGTAGTTTGGTCATTTTTCACCAAAGTTGACTAGCAGGCACTGGTGTTGACTTGGGTTTTGAGTGTTTTCTCCACTCTGACAGCGGTCTCGTGATACAGGAGTTTGTTGGCAATTCCCTATATCGATCTACTTGTGAGTATTTTTGCTACTCTAACCTTTGCGATGTTTACGAGTACTTCCGCTACTCTGACGGTTCGCGATCATTCTTGAGACTGTCTGATCTCAGGAAATTGCTAAAGGAACTTAGCACCTAAGAAGTTAACTTTCTCGAAAGGCGTGCCGAAACGGACATTTCTACATTGGCAGGCTAGCAGGCGTTAAAGGTGGACCGTTCTACCATCTAGGAGACTTGGGGTCTCGTCCCGGTTGACAGTTTTAAAGGGACTTACCGTTTCGAAGAAACGTTCTCCTGAAAACGTGCCGGATTAGATAGACTTATTGTCTCGAGAAATCAGCTTTCTCGATAGAGGGATTGGAATTGGAATTGGAAAAGGAATTGGAAAGGAGTTTTGCTGTCTTCAGAAAGACGTACCCGTTGGAATATGGAAAGGGGACTTACCGCCTTCGTAAAAATGTGCCTGATTTGGAATTGGAAAAGGGACCTACTGTCTTCGGAAAGACGTGCCTAATTTGGAATTGGACCAAATAATGCCCTTAAGGTCATTTCGGCCATTTTTCCTCTATTTGGGCCTGGTGGGCCCGCAAAGCGATGGATAGACTAGATTAGACTTAGAGAGTTAATTTAGATTGGAATATGTCAATATTGACTTGAGTACAAGTCTGGACGGACCGTAGACTGCCGAGTGGTCAAAAATGGGGTGCTTACAACAAGCTTGGACCTACCAAGTGTCGGGAAGATTTCCATCTCAACCCCAACCAAATCTAAATTCCAATAAACAAGTGAACATGACTGAAGTGAGGACTGATCCTCAATCCAGTCATAAACAAGTCCAATCCATCACAACCTTAAAAAGCGAGAAAATCATTAATAAAACCATTCCACCTAGAAAGGAAACTCCTAAGGTTAGTGATGAAGGGACTGGAGATGTGAAAGAACAAGAGAGAGAAAGAGATGAGAGTAGGCAAGAAAACGAACCAGTTGAGCCAGTCTTAGAGCCAATCAAAGCATCTAAAGATAAGGGCATTAATGTTATGAAATATTCCCATTTTTCTCATAAATTGACCAAACCAAAACATAAGTTTCTAAATTCTGAAATTTATGAAGTGTTTAAGTAGGTCAAGGTCAACATTCCAATCTTAGATGCCATCAAGCAAATTCCCTTCTATGCCAAGTTCTTGAAGGACTTGTGTACTGTGAAAAGGAGGTTACATGTCATGGAAATTGCCTTCGTGAATGAGAGCTAAAGTGCAATTTTACAATATAAGTCCCCACCGAAGTATAAAGACCCCGACTATCCTACTATTTCGTGTACAATAGGTGGAAACAAGATAGATTGAACCCTTCTTGATCTATGAGCAAGTGTCAATCTACTCCCTTATTCGGTTTATCAACAACTCGAATTAGGTGAGTTGCGCCCTACACCTGTCACCTTGCAACTAGTTGACATACCTATTAAGGTTCATAGGGGTAATGTGGAGGATGTTCTCATTCAGATAGATAAGTTTTACTATTCAGTGGATTTGATTATGTTAGATACACAACCGGTTGAGAGCATTAGTGCTCATTCCCAAATTCCTATTATCTTAGGATGACCATTCCTAGCCACGTCTAATGCCGTAATCCATTGTAAGAATAGGCTGTTAAAGTTGTCATTTGGGAATATGACTGTTGAGATGAATATGTTTTCAGTTGGAAAATAACTGGGAGAATATGAGGACATTAGAGAAGTAGACTGCATTGAGTCTATTATGCAAGAGTACTTTGAGAGTAAATTTTTTGAGCAAGCCACATGACCGGTTAGATTGTGACCATGTCAAGTGTAGGGACACAATTCCTGAAGGGATAGAGAAAGAACAATATATGCAAGTAGGTCACTAAACCCCATCATTTGAGCCTTTAATTTCTAGTATCGTAAAGTATGTCCTTTTTGAACAAAAAGCACCCACTCTAAAAAGAAAACCTTTGTCATCTACATTTAAGTATGCATTCCTTGGTGAAGGTGAGTCTTATCCTATTATTATATCCTCTAACATGTTTGAGGCCAAAAGAAGAGCCCTGTGCAAGTGCTAAAGAATCATAGAAAAGCCATAGGTTGGACCATTGTAGATGTCGCGCCCAAATTTTTTGCACTCGAGGGATACTCACACAAGCGGAAAAAATGTTGTACTCTCTCGTTAGAACTCACCCTCCTAGAAGAATGAGTGCGACTAGGTTTGAATTGAAAAAATTGATTTGAATAAAGGGCTTTTGAAAAAGATTCGGAGTCACCACCTAGCTTGATTAAGGTGAGTTAGGTCACCTAAAAACTAAGCATAATCCGAAGACTATACTTAGGGTTTTTGGAAAACGATTTGAAAATATCTCCTCAAGAGAGGGTTTTTAAGAAAACAGGTTGTTTGGCAACCTTTGGAAAACATTTAGCCCTTTTTGAAAAATAACTCCTTTTTGGTCTTTGAAAACAGTGATTCTAGGTTCGGAGGTTGGTTACGTGTAGGGAAGACGCACTAAGCTATCACCCTACCCCACCTTTTCGATACCTACATGTCAATCTACCCTAGATTCACCTATGAAAGTCTTCGACTAACTATTGGCCAATCCTATCTACTTTGAAAAACAATGTTTATAAATTATCATGATGCATGATATGCAAGTGCAAGAAAAGAGACTTAAAAAATAGATTTGAAAAGAGTTTGATTTGATTTGAAAGAGATTTGAAGAGATAGAATTAAAATTGGAAAATTTGAAAATTTGGAAATAGAAATTTAAAAATAGAAATTTTGAAATTGGAATTTTGAAAGTAGATTAGAATTTGAGATTTGAAAAGATTTTGGAAACCGCATCCATGAGGGTGGAATTAAAAGTTTGAAAAGTGTTGTGACTGCACCTATGAAGGTTGCCTACGTATCCCTTTGGGGGAATCAGGACAGTCGTAATTCGGACCGGAGTCCGATGAAAAGAGATTGATTTGAAGAGAAAGATTGGATTGGAAGAAAGAGATTGAATTGAAAATTGGATTTGATTTGAGATTAGAAGAGGAGATTGAAAATTGAAATTGAGAAGATTAGACTTGCTTTGGAAAGATTGATTTTGGAAAGACTTGGTTTTAAGAAACCTAAACTTAGGAAAGAGAAGAGACTTAGAAAACATTTGACCTGACTTGGAAGGTTTAGGAAATTAGGGAAGATTGGATTTAGGAAATGTTTGAATTATGAAAGGTTCGATTTAGGAAGGTTTTAGAATTAGGAAAGTTTCACTTTTGGAAAGTTTTGAATTAGGAAAGTTTGGAATTTAGGAAAGTTTGGAAATTAGAAAGTTTTGAATTTAGAAAGTTTTGAGATAGGGAAGTTTTAACTTAGGAAAGTTTGAATTTGGAAAGGTTTTGAAAAGGAAAGTTTTCGATTTAGGAAATGTTTGAATTAAGAAAGTTTTGAGTTTAGAAAAGCCTTAAATTTGGAAAGATGTTCAAGTTTTGGGAAGTTTAGAATTTAGAGAGATTTAGGTTTAGAAAGATTTAACTTGAGAAAGTTTCAAATTTAGAAAGTTTTGATTTTGGAAAGATTTGAAATTTAGAAAGTTTAAGATTTAGAAAGTCTTAGAATTTTAGAAAATCTTGAGATTAGAAAAGGTTTAAGTTTAGGAAAAGTTTGAAAACTTGAATTTGGAAAGTTAAGATTTGGGAAGGGGGTCGAATTAAGAAAGGGTTGAATTAGGAAAGATTTGAAAGTTGAGTTTTAAAACTTAGGAAAGATTTTTATGTTCAAGTTTTGGAAACTTAAGGTTTAGGAAAGTGAAAGTTTAGGAAGGATTTGAATTAAGAAAAAGTTGGATTAGGAAAGGATTGGATTTTGTGTCTAAAAGAAAAGGTTTGATTTTGTTTCCAAAAACGGAGGACAGGATTTAGTTTCCTAACCGGAAGATTAGATTTGGCAAGGATTTGGAAAGGGAGATTCTAGAAACTTTAGTTTTGAAAAATTATAGTTTCGACGTAGAAAATAAGTTTTGAAAACGTGTATCGTTTGGATGTGAAAACAAGAGATTTTGGAAACCTAGGTTTGGGGCAAAGTTTGAAAATCATGTTTTTGGGAAGAAAATTAGGGTTTCCTAATTGTGGGTTCTAGGGCTTGACTTGGGCTCTAAGGAAAGAGTTTTTGAAAAGTGTGTTTTTGGACACGAAGGTTTTGTAGAAGGGAATCCTAGGGAGAAGTTTTTAGAAAGTGAATTTGAAAATAGAGTTTTTGGAAAAAGAGAAGGAGTTTTGGAAAGGGTGTTTTTTTAGAAACGAAGATTTTAGGAAGTATGTTGAAAAAGAGATTTTTAGGAAAAGATTTTTAAAGAGAGAGTTTTCTGACAAATATGAAAACGTCTCACTTTCCTAAAGCGATTCTAGCCATAAGAGGGCTAGAACCACTTTAAGAAAGTGGTTTTGAAAACAATAAGGTTTGAAAATATAGACCAAAAAGGTCACTTTTAATGTAACACTTTCTTAAAGCAACCCTAGCCATGGAAAGGCTAGAATCACCCTAGAATTGTGGTTTTGAAAATAAGTTTTTGAAAAAGAGATTTTGATGCAATTTTGAAAACAAGTTTAAAAACGATTTGAAAAACAACTCTGAAAACGGTTTTTGGAAGATGCAAGATCATGATATGCACAATGCAGTTTTGGGGTCATGAACATACAAGGCTAAGGCTTCACCACATAACCAAGGGGGCCGGACCCACGTGGTCTCTGGTTAGATTAGAAGAAAGCCCCCGACACGGTGACTCTCCAATAGCCCAATCCTACACATGGACCGGGAATCTCCTTGTTTTAAGCATGCAAAGAAAGGGGGGGAAAGAGATGGGGGATTAAAATAGAGAAAACCCAAGTGGGTTAGGAGAGAGAAGAGAAAGGGGGGAAGTGCGGAAATTTAAATAGGGAGCCTACCGTATGTCTTGTTATTTTGCGTGCCGTGCTGTCTTCGGTCTTTGTCTTGATCTTCGTCTTCAATCCTCAAGAGTTGTCTTCAAGCTTCGGATTGCAGCTCTTCAAGTCTTCAAAGGATGGTTGAAGGCTAGTGTATGAGTGTATGGGGATGTATAGGAGTGTATATGAGACTAGGGTTTGTGTATGGTGGCTAGGGTTTGGAGAACCTAAGGAGGCTAGGGTTTAGAGAGTGCTCGAACTCTGTATATCGAAATATAGGATTTTTAGGTTGAGTTTGCGGATCCTTTTCACGTTGAATGAGGCTCTGTATTAAAGAGGTTGGACAACACTGGCGCCTGTTACAGTGGCGCCAGACCAAAGTTTACACTGGCGCCACTAGGAGTGGCGCCAGGCCATTTTTTGGCTTGGCGCCACTAGGGGAGTGGCGCCGGCCATTTAGGAAATGTTTAAGGTCGGCAAGCAAAGTATCTTTTTCTAGATTTGGGCACCTGTACTAATGACTACCATGCAATTTTTAGCCTGACTTCACTAGGAGTGGCTCCGGAAAGTCCGGGAATGATTTGAAGGAGCCGGGAATGACCTAGAAGGCCGGAAAGGAGCAAGAACACTTAAAATAGTGTCCTGGAGGTATTTGACTTGAAAAGTGAGGACAAGATGTGTCGGAAAGGTTGACCGGCCTTTAGGGGCAAAACGGGCAATTGGACCGGGAAACTGCCGGGACAGACTCGGACTGTCCCAGAAGAAGACTTAGGATTTGGAAACATTATTTAGAATGTTCCCAAAGGTTTCCGGCTTGATTCCCAGAGCCGGTGTGGTTCCTGGGGCGTTCGGATGCCTAGGGGCAAAATGGTCATCTTAACCGGAAAGTCTCGGAAAAGGTCCTAAGGGCAGTTTGGTCATTTTTCACCGAAGTGGGTTAACAGACACTGGTGTTGACCTAGGTTTTGAGTGTTTCCGCCACTTTAACGGCGGTTGTCGTGACACAGGGGTTTGTTGGCAATTCCCTATATCAACTTATTTGTGAGTATTTCTGCTACTCTAACGGTTTTGTGAGTAGTTTCGCTACTCGGACCGTCTCGAGGAATAAACTGTCTCGAAAGAGGGATTGGAAAGGGGACTTATCGTCTCCGAAAAGACGTGCCTGAGTTGGAACCGTCTCGAGGAATAAACTGTCTCGAGAGAGGGATTGGAAAGGGGTCTTACCGTCTTCGAAGAGACGTGACTGGATTGGAACCGTCTCGAGGAATAAACTGTCTTGAAAGAGGGATTGGAAAGGGGTCTTACCGTCTCTGAAGAGACGTGCCTGGATTGGAACCGTCTCGAGGAATAAACTGTCTTGAGAGAAGGATTGGAAAGGGGTCTTATCGTTTCCGAAGAGACGTGCCTGGATTGGAACCGTCTCGAGGAATAAACTGTCTCGAGAAAGGGATTGGAAAGGGGTCTTACCGTCTCCGAAGAGACGTGCCTGGATTAGAACCGTCTCGAGGAATAAACTGTCTCAAGAGAGGGATTAGAAAGGGGTCTTACTGTCTCTGAAGAGACGTGCTTGGATTGAAACCGTCTCGAGGAATAAACTGTCTCGAGAGAGGGATTGGAAAGGAAAGGAAAAGACAATGCCCCTAAGGGCATTTTGGTCATTTTGCCTCTATTTGGGCCTGACAAGCCCGCGAAGCGATAGAAAGACGGAATTTGGACCTAAAGAATTGGTTTCGATTGGAATATGCCCACAATGACTTGAAAACAAGTATGGACAGAGTGTAGACTGCCGAGCGGTCAAAAATGGGGTGCTTACAGCTGCCCCTCTTTTTCTGTCTTTGCTTGTCAAAGACAGAAAACGATAAGAGTAAGAGTCCCATGTTGACCGCGAGGTAGTCGAAGGGACGGACATTGAAAACCTTTCGACAACGGGGGTCGAAAACGGATAACGGGCCAAAAAGGCCTTCGAAAATGAGTTTTGGCGGGAAAAATGGCAAAACTGCCCAGAATTTATAACTAGCGCCACTACTAGTGGCGCCTTTGGCAAAAATTGCCTAGCGCCTCTGCCAGTGGCGCCAGGTTTGAAGTTAAAACCAGAAAATTCTGGTTCGAACGCTTACGGGATTTTGGAGAATTTTCGCAAATTTGTGAGGCAGTGCGAGGAATCCATCTTGGAAATTGAAGGAGCCTCCTTGGGGACCACTGGTGATTACCGGAAGGAGACCACGTCGCCGGCGGAAAAGTCGTCGGAAGAGAAGATTTCGTCGGAGAACTTCTAAAAGGTGAGTTTTCAAATTTTGTTGATTTTGATGTGTAGAACTTCGTTTGAATCATGTGAATAGTGGAAATTAATGTTTTGACATGTTTTGAACACTTTGGTGATGTTGTTTTTGCATTTTGATGGTTGTTTGATTGAATTTAAATGATTTTTCATGATTATGCGAGAGGGCTTTCTGCAGGAATAGATGATTTGTTCCTACAGGCATGGGTATTGGGTTTTCTGGCAATGTTTTTGTGCAATGTGCCTTAGAAAAATATATTTAACAACCTTATGAAGTTTCGTGATTTTTTGAAAACTCGGTGAATTTTTGATTTTTTGAAAAATAGAAAAATATTTAGAAAATTAGAAAAAAATTAAAAAATTCAAGAAATCGATGAAAATTTTAAAGTTTGAAATTTGGAAAAAGATTGGAATATTTTAGAAAACATTTGAGGTGATTTTGAAAAATTTAGGAAGATGTTTGAAAACCATTGATTTATTTGAAAAATAAAACTTGTATTTTGAAAATTTTGAAGAATTGAAAAGTGTGCACGGGTGCCATTGTCGTGTGATTGTGGCATTGGAAGGTGCATATTTCGTGTTTTGTGTTGATGTCATGGGTGTTGTAGGGGCCATTTTTAAACAGGACTCTGGCAAAAATTTTAGAAATTATGGAAAGAGTTGGTTAAAGTTTTAGAAATAAAATCTTTTTTGAAGGAAAAAGGCAGAGAACGCTTGAAACTTGGTTTAAAGTTGGAAAATCAAGATGTGCATGTAGGAAATTTGTTTTGATTTATCATTCGAAGTTTTTTTTATTTGTTTTGTTTGTGTTAGTTGTTTATTTTATTTTACTGTTATTTAAACTGCATGGATGGTATATTAACATCACTTACCTTGGCTTACCTTTTTAGGATGACAGATGCAGGTGATGACGGTTCTGAGAGGAGACGCCGCTCAGGGAAGGCGGCCTAGACAGATTCTGCTGGCGACTCTAGTCGATCTAGAGGTAGTTGACGATCTACCGGACGATCTTCATCCAGTCAGAGTGGGCAGGGAAGTAGACTACCTGTCGACCCTTTTCCTCCGATTCAGTAGGCTTTTGCTGAGGAGATTGATGCCGAGGAGGAGGTACCGGGCCCTGGGGATCAGGTGACCGGCTATGGGAGAGCTTCTTCCAGGCATAGGCAGACAGACGCCGACTTGGGAGATCTGCAGATACCGGATGTCCCACCACTCGGGGATCTGGCCTATCATCCTAGTGTATACTCCAGACAGCATTTTATTGAGTCAAGGTTGATCCTTGTTGACTCAAGATTAATTCCCATGTTGATTTTGATAATAACTAAACCTTGTGTTATGTTACTAATAAATCTACTTAGTGTGCAGACTAATAAGTTCATAACTTAGACTTCAAGTTAAATCTTAAGTCTAATACATATCAAGAAGAATGCACAACAAGTTCAAGGAGCAAGCAATGAATTCAAAGAGCTATGCAATGAACCAAACTGAGAAATGATGCCTATCTCTACTTCAAGAAATTATCTTACATTAGGTGAAGATTGATTTGCAAGATAGGCTGAAAATTTCATCAGTTGAGGAAATGGAATGATCAGTTAAAGATGAAGAATGGAGATATTGTAAATACCTAAAGAAGATTTCATCAGAATACACAAAGATCAGTTGAAGAAGTGCAATGCTCAGTTGAAGAAGAATTGGTTGTTGAAGAATTTGGAAAATGCTCAAAGAGATAATCTCATCTGGTATGCTAAAGACCAATTCAAGACAACGAGATTGAAGTTGCTGAGAAGATGAATCACAATGAATATCTAATCTCTACATGGAATCCAAAATGAAGAATTGCTATCAAAGAGAGGAAATCAGAAATGAAGCATTGTGAAGCTCTACAGGAAGATTGACACTCAAAAAGATGTTCTACAATGATTGAAGAAGCTTTGTAAATGAAAAAGTAAAGTTCAACTTTAATCAAATAAAGCTTTGAGATTCAAGAAGAAGACCAACATCCAATGATTGATTCCAATGATTGATTCAATCCAAATTTAAATAGAAGTTAACTCTGATGAGTTAAGAAGATTTGATTGATCATCATACCCCAAAGACATACTCTTTGAAGATCTTATACCAGTGCTTTGATAAGCTTGATCAATAGAAATCTGAAGGCTGAATTCTGGGCAATGAGGGGACTCATGAAAATAAGGAGTCGCCTCCTAATCACAGACACTAAAAGGCCTGAAGACATATTGAACAAAGAGGGGACTCATGGAATTGAGATGTCGCCTCTTGCACACAGAAGCAAATTGTCTGTAAAGACCAAATAGAAAATGAGCGGACACATTGCAATGAAGTGTCGCCTCGTGAACACAGACGCTAAGGCTGAAAGTTTAAACGATCAATGAGCGGACACATGAAGATGAAGTGTCGCCTCCTGGTAGTAGAAGCAAAAGGCTGGAAGTTTAAATGATCAATGAGTGGACACCTGAAGCAAAAGTGTCGCCTCATGACAGCAGAAGCCTAGTATGAAGAAGACAGATGAACAAGGAGTCGCCTCATCAACCTGAAGAGGGGACTCATGAACTCAGTGAACTATATCTGGTAAATGCAGAAGCAAGAAGTGTCGACACCACAAAAATGGAGCCGACTCCCTCTACTGCAACGACTACTTTTCTTAACGTTATAACAGACTGGACGTGCATTTATGATACCCAACCACCTCCAACGTATGGAATCAATGCAAGGGTATATATACTAGCCTCCAACTGCATTTATACATGAGAATCAGGAGAAAGAAACAAGAAGAGACGAAAATCTACTGAATCACTGCTATTCCTGAAACATTATTCCTGTTTTATTCCTTTGAGCTTTGATTGTAAATCTACTCTAGTTAGAGAGTTTGTTTGTGAGTTGTATACTCCTATACACTTGTAACTGAGAGTTTGAGAGTTCTCTTGTGTAAAGCAAAACTCTTGTAAAGTTTAAGTGGAGCTTGGATAAAACCACTTGGGAATTGAAGAACTCAGTGAGGAGTTCTTGTAGAGTGAGCTGAGCACTTCGTCAATCAGCAGCCCATTTTGTAATAGGTGATTACATGGTGGAAGAAGGCTTCAAGGAGGTCTTGGGGTGAGGACGTAGACCACGGTTTGTGGTTGAACCTTGGTAAATCTGTGTCTCTTCTTCATTGCTCTGTTTTCTTTGTTTTCATTGATAACTTTGCTTAGCACATAGATTAGCTATTGCTATATTGTTTAGATTAATTTTAATTAATCTTAACTTGTATTAATTCCTGAATAACCCAATTCACCCCCCTCTTGGGTTGCCTATTGGACCAACAGTATTTTGGTATAGTTATTGCACAAATAGATGGTATAAATCTATGGTTTTAATTTTATTATTCTAAATTTAATTAAATGTTTTGAGTTACAAAATCTTTGTTAGATTTTCGAGTGAATCGGGTGATCGGATCAATTGAGTCCAAAACCACTTTATTAAGCTTTATTTAATTTAAAGTCTAAGTTAACAATCATTAATATCCCAAAAACATTATTTTTCTTTGATTATCATTTTCTGCGCTAATTATCTAATTCTCATCAGTACTCTTTAAGGTGAAATTCAAATCGGTGGGCTTAGGTTCCAACTAAAGCTATTACAACACTACGGTGTTTAGCGTGATTTAGTGTGTATCTAATCTTTTACCGTGAGCGAATTTTAGCATCTAATTTTGTATGTTCTATTAACTGTTCTCTGTGGATCAACTCCGGTCTTACCGGGTTTTTATTTAGTGCTTCGCCGCATATGCACTTGGGTGTTTTAATAGATTACTATATTCTAAGTGTAGTCAATTTCTATTCAGAATCCCAACCAACTGCAATCATCTGTAATAGCTTACAAAATCAAAAACCACCAAGCAAAAATTTGTATAATACCACTCGAATTTTTCTATATGTTTATATATCTATGTGTATATATATATATATATTTTTGCACAAAAATTTTGAAACCCAATACAACAAGCACCCCAAATATTGTCATGCTCTCACATATTCAAAAGGCTTTCCTTTTCCATCAAACTCACTAGTCACTACTGTTGAGTCAATGCCTTGATTTTGATGATAACAAAACATGGTTAAATGATCTAATAATTCTACTTAGTGTGCAGATGAATTATTAATTAGATCTTGACTTGAAGCTTATCATAATAGAGGACTTATGATGAAAAGCATGATGAAGTGAGGTATTCTACAAAAGTGATATTATAAGAAGAAAAAGGATTCTCAAGTTGATGAAAATCCTAGATTGAAGATTGATAAGCATGAAAGAATAGCATATTCTACAATGGTGATTTTATAAGGGAATGAAGATGATGGATATCAAGGAAGAAGAATGAAAATGATCAAAGTCTTGATTTAAAAGATTGAAGACTTTGAGTACTTGAAGATATCTTGCAAGAATGGAAGAAAAAGATACCAACTCAAAATATGGAAGTTTTCTTAGAAGATTTGAAGATGTCTTGAAGACATGGAAGGAATCACAAGATTTGGAAAGCTTTCTTGAGTTGTTGAAGTCCATGGAGAAGCCATGTTGATTGAAGAAATGAATATTCTAAGTCATGGAAGCTCTCTTGAAGATATTGAAGAAGACTTGAATCAATGGATGAAGCTATGATAATGGAAGAGCTCTACAAGTGATGAAAATGAAGAAAACTCACCTTGAATGGATTGAAGATGTTCTTGGAGTCATCTAATCTTGAAGAAGTGTTTGCAAGCTTTAAAAAGCCTATTTAGATGATCCTTAAAGAGATTGGAAGCTTTGAAAAAGAATGAAGAAAAGTTGCAAAAATATGGGTTTTTGGAAAAAGGGTCGACTCCTCAAGTTAAAAGAGCCGACTCATTCGAACAGAGCCTTGGAATTCTGCTGGAAGCTTAAAAGAGTCGACTCCTGGCCAAAAAGAGTCGACTCATTGCAACAGAGAACAAACAATTCTGCAGACTGCTGAAAAGAGTCGACTCCTGGGACAAAAGAGTCGACTCATTTGGACAGTGACTTGAAAAATCTGCTGAAATGCAAAAAGAGTCGACTCATTGTGAAAAGAGTTGACCCCTCGACCGTAACGGCTAGTTTTCTGACAGACGGTATGGGCAAAAATGCAACCAAATCTTCTCCCATACTTCTCCAACGGCCAGAATCGATCCATACCTATATATATGAGATACATACAGCTTCAAAGAAGAAGAGAAGAGCAATAATACCATTCATATCAAGTGCTTGAAGCTGAAAATCACCTGTACCTAACTGCCACATATTTTTGCTGAGTGTTTAAAGTTATCCATTGAGTTGTATTCATTCATATACTCACTAGGAGAGTCACTCTTTGTATAATCTTCATTCATTCTCATTTGGGTGGGTTTGTAACCGTGTAAGTTTGAGTGTTCTTGGAAAAACTCTTGTAAGTTTAAGAGAAGTTTGGACAAAATCTCTTGGGTTTTGAAAGCTTGGGAAGAAGCTTTTGTAAAGAGTGAGCTGGGCACTCGTGGCACAACCAGCAGCTGTGTAAAGAGTATTACATAGTGGAATTCCTTCGAAAGGATCGAAGAAGAGAGGACGTAGGCAAGGTTGGCCGAACCTCTATAAATCTGGTGCACTTCTTTTCTGCCTCTGTTTTGTTTAATTGCTCACTATACATGTTTGCATAAATATATATATTAATATATACTCCACTTGCTTGATATATATATTTCGATTAATTGTTGTTAAAATACATAAACAATTTTTAGTTGAAATTCTTGATAAAAATTTTATAAAACCCAATTCACCCCCCCTCTTGGGTTGCCTACTTAGGCCAACAACTACCCAATTGCCGTCATACCCATGTGCACCTGGGTTTACATCCAGGGGAGACCCAACAAGGGTCCAGTGAGGGCAGCTGCCCCCACTGAATTGGCTACTTCCACTACTTCAAAAAATATTTTATGTGTATTTATTTGATCTAGTTTTGCTCTCACTGAATTTACAAACACTTATATTTGATTCGCTCTAGATTTACTAACACCTATATTTGCCATCATTGAATATCACTAAACCTATAGTAAAAAATATATGTATCCCATTAACTCTTCATTATTTGGCCAAATAAATAACACAATCCCAATTAATCCTATATTCATAGACTTTTAGTTATCTAAATGGCTAAATTCCAAAATTTCTTCTTGAAATTTTGAACTTTAGCTAGCTAAATTTGAATTTAATTTTTTTATAGAGTTTTTGTGTATAACTTTTATACATAGGCAATGCCCCTTTTTTGACAACTTTAGTGTGATTAGCTCTTTATTTATTAAAGAAAATATATTGTCAATTAAAATTTTTTTATGTATGATACTGTGTAAATTTTACCCTCACTGAACAAAAATCTTGGATCTGCCCCTATTTACATGTGTATATTAGTATATGTTTATAAGATTATGACTACTCTTTATGTATATATATGCCCAAACATGCAAATCGTGTAAAACTGGAGATGATCTAACACCCCACCTCATTGTGCCGTTGCTTGAAAATCACGCTCTAAGAAACTCCAGATGCTTCTCTCTTGCCCGTCCCTTCTCTTCTCTCTCTCTCACTTGCTTTCTCTTTAGTACCTAAAGAACTAACTCCCCTATTATAACATTATATTATGGGTAATACTACACAAAAAAAAAAAAAAAAAAAAACAAAGGCCTATACAAAACATTTATACAAAATAATGTGTCTTAATAATCATCTTTCACTTCAAAACAAATAGCTCTTATAATGGCTTCTAATTACAAAACTGCCACTACCATATCATTTTGTATGTAAATTTTATATAAATTTTTTTTATAAGAATAGCATTTTCCTTATATTATTTATAGCTTATAAAATGTTACACCCTAATTTTCAAAAAATCGATTTGCAAGGAATAAAAATTTAAACGTTGAAAAGTCAAAATCAAAATCAAGATCCACGTCAGATTTTAGTTAAATAGGTTTTGAAATTCATTTTAAAGATATTTTTTATTTTAAAAATTTTTAGAACAAACTGCATGAGTCCATTCATAAATTGGACTGAAACCATTTTAAACCTGTGCAAAATCCCAACAAAATATTTTTTCTAGTATAATGCCAGCAATCAACCAACATTTGTTTTAAAACGTCCTCCAACCATTTTTAAATATGAAAAACCATCCACCCAAAGTGTAACTAAGTCTTTAAATTATGTTAATAACGGGCGTACAATTATCCAAACATAAAATTTAATCAAAAACATAAAATTAATATTATACAATTCTATTGAAAATAAAGGATAGAGTAATTCCAAATATATAATAATGCAGGAATCAAAATAAAATATAAAGGCCTTAACTACTCGATTACTTGTGCCAATAATCAACTTGCTTGGGATTCCACCTACAACTATGGTGGAGTGAGAATACCACAATCCAGTTGGACGTTATGCAACAAAGTTAATAAGCATAAGGTGACATATGCTAGTGTACAGTAAAGAATGCATCAGAGTATATAGAATGCAATCACAAACCTAACTCTCAATCTAATCCCCAATACTATGAACGAAGCACACAAATGAACCGAACAACCAATCAATGTTAAACAAGATTTAAGCTACACATCTGATATTTTTTACATTTATAGAAATAACACAATAGAATAATAAAGTAAACAAAGTACACCCATCTAACACAATTAACATAGTATTTACATTTACATAATAAACATAACCTCACAACCTCAATCCACAACTAATCCATTCACCAACATCAACAAGGTCAAGCTAACTCTATAAAACTAAAACTAAAATGATAAATGTATAAGAAAATAAATAAAAATACCCGGACTCACCCAAATCCACCCTAATACAGTGCATGCATATAACCGGCCGTATTGAGGAGAAAATACAATTCCACCTACAATTTCGTCCGCTCTTTCTAGGATATCACCTAAGAGATGCATGTTTTTAAATAATTTTGCATAATATGGGCCGCACTCAAAGGACGCATGAATCCCGCCAAATGAGACACCAGACCTTTATTCTAATACAAATCCTAGGGCCAAGGCCTCAAGCCCAAGCCCAACCATGTCCAACTACCGATAGACTTTAAATCAAGATAAAACTTATAACATAAACGAGACATAACATAACTTCTTATAATCACCCAAGGTCTATGATCAAACTTATAATTATTTCAAAACCTAAACTAGGCATCCAACAACAAGCAAGCAAGATGAACTATGTCAAAGTAAGTAAACTCATCACTTTGAATCACCATTTTCATCCAAATAATATCACATTGTCATAATATTAGCTCTAAATATATTTTAAGCACAAAGTAATGTCTTAAGCATATTTAAATTTCATTTATATCATAAAACTCAATATGTCAACATACTTATTTTATCCAATTAATTCATTTAAATTCTTCTTTGCCTTTAACATTAATTGTAAACACATCCTAGGCATAAAAATATTCCAAATATTATATATCAAACATTACATTTAAAGTTTATAAGTTTTTCCCAATTTTTATCATGTAATAATTTCTAATTTTAACTAAACAACTTAAATAATTAGAGAATCATGAAATTAAACATCACAACAAGCCAAACATATTTTTAATTTTATTAAATCAACCAAAAATCATAAATAATAGTATTTCAAGTTTATGTCAAACCCTAGGTTTACTTCAAGTGTCCTAGGAACAAGATTTTTATTATGGATTCATGAATAACTCAAGCATATTAACCAAGTAGCAAAAACCTTAAGTGAAAACCCCCTACCTCTTTGAAGATTGAACCTAGGGTAGGAACTTCATTTCGTCGAAACTACGAATTGAAACCATGTAGCCCTTGTGGAGATGAACACAAAACTCTTAAAGAGTGGTACTAAAATTTTACTCTAAGGGAAAGATAATGGAGGATGAAGATAAGAAGAAGAAAAAGAAAAGGATAGAAACAGAGAGGGATCCAAGAGTGTGCGTGGGAGTGAGAGTGAGAGTGAGAGAGAAAGAGTAAAGTTTGATCTTTTAAACAAAGTTTTGGGTAAAGGAACCCTAAAGTTTCATAAAATCTCAAAAGGAAACCCTCACCTTTTTGAGTTTGTTAACAAGTTATTACATCCTCCCCAATTAAAAAAATAGTTTCGTCCTTGAAACTCAAAACATACCTAGTTGGTAAACAACTTAGGGTATTTCACTATATCACCTTTACCCAATCAATAATCTTACCCCAAAGAACATACTTTGTAGAGTCAACAGTCTACACCAGATGCTCCTCAAATGATACGTCCTCCTTTAACTCTAAGCTGACCAATCTAACACATGTGAAGGATCCAACTTGCACTTTCTTAACATCGAGACGTGAAAAATATCATGCACTCTCAAAAGCTGTAGTGGCAATACCAACCGATGTGCAACAACCCTGTCTCTTCTAAGAATCTGAAAAGGTTCAATGTAATGCGACGTTAACTTTCCAATTTGACTGAATCTGCTCAAACCTTTTTACATAGAAAATTTCAGAAACACTTGATCATCCGTCTCAAACTCTGAAGGCCATTTTCGCCAATCCGCGTAAATCTTTTGATGACTCTAAGCTATAAGTAATTGCTGTTGAATCACTTTGACCTTCTCAGTTGTCTCCTGAATTAAATCTGATCTTATGCCAACTATATCACTCGACTTAGTCCAACAAACTAGTGATATGTATGGTCGACCATATAAAGATTTATGAAGGATGCGTTGGTCATGTAGTGATTTCATCTTTGCTTTAGAGATTTTTGCATTCTCATAAGCATCACTCCGGATTTCATTGAATTCATTAAGTTGTAATCTCCTAAGTGAACACGGCTCATCTAAATTCTTAATGAATTGGCGGATTGCCCAATAAGCCTCGTGTTCTATTTCTACCGGAAGGTGGCATGCCTTTTCATACACAAGTCTATATGGAGAATATCCTAAGATGGTCTTATAAGCTGTTCTATATGCCCACAAAACATCTGTCAACCTCAAGGACCAATCCTTTTGATTAGGGTTAGCAATTTTCTCAAGGACTTGCTTGATTTCTCTATTTGCCATCTACTCTTGGTCTTGGTTTTAGGGATGATAAGGTGTACCAACCTTATGTACCATACCATACTTTCTTATCAAAAGAGCTACAGGTTTATTACAAAAGTGAGAGCCACCATCACTGATTATAGCTCGCAACATACTAAACCTTAAAAAGATATATTCCTTAAAGAACTTGACCACAACAGCATGGTCAATGGTACATGCCGGTATAGCTTCTACTCACTTAGACACGTAGTCTATGGCCACTAAAATTTAAAGATACCCACACGAACTAGGAAAGGGTCCTATAAAATCGATACCCCAACAGTCAAAAACCTCAAGAATGATGAAAGGTGTAAGAGGCATCATGTGCCTCCTAGAAAGATTTCCTAGAAGTTGGCATCTATCACAGGATGTACAAAAGATGTGAATGTCTCTAAACATGGTGAGCCAGTAGAAACCACTTTACGAGATCTTGGCAGTGGTTTTACATAAAGAAAAGTATCCAATGCATACCTGTGAATGACAAAACTCGATAATACTTTTCACCTTATCGTCGGGAACACACCGACGGGTTACTTGATCTGGACAATATTTAAACAGATATGGATCCTCTCAAGAAAAATACATCACATGTCTAAAGAATTTCTTCCTATCAATGCTAGACCATTGCGAGGGAATCTTATCGGTAGCTAAGTAGTTAACTACGTCGGCATACCACGGTGTTATGGACTGTGTAAGTGCATGAGCATAGAAGAATTGCTTATACAGAAAGTATTCATTGATTGGAAGGGGGTCTTGGGCATCCCCATTAGTAGGGAGCCTCAAGAGATGGTCGGCAACTACATTTTCAACCCCTTTCTTATCTCTAATCTCTATATAAAACTCTTGAAGCAAAAGAATCCACTGGATGAGTCATGGTTTTGCATCGGGCTTACTTAACAAATACCTAAATGTAGAATGATCGGTGTAAACGATAACTAAAGATCCGACTAAATATGACCTAAACTTGTCTAATGCAAAGACCATGACGAGAAGTTCTTTCTTTGTTATGGTATAGTTTAGTCGGGCTTCATTAAGGGTTTTGCTAGTATAGTATATCACATATGGCTTCTTGCTACCCTTTGCCCTAAAATAGCTCCCACCGCATAATCACTTGTATCACACATCAACTCGAAAGGTGAAGACCAATCTAGTGATCTAATAATAGGTGCAGTGGTTACAAGTCCTTTGAGCTCGTCGAAGGCTTCTTAGCATTGAGGTGTCTAAACAAATGGAACTTCTAGTGAAAGTAAATGGCAAAAAGGTCTAGAAATAGTACTAAACCCTTCAATGAATCGCTGGTAGAATCTGGCATGCCCAAAAAAAGACCGAATATCTCTGACACACTTAGGGGTAGAGAGGCATTGTATTAACTCAATCTTGGCTTGATTTACCTCTATCCCCTTGTTGAACACTATATGTCTAAGAACTATACCTTGTTTCACCACGAAGTGACATTTCTCCCAATTGAGCACTAGATTGCTCTCCTCGCACATTTCCAAAACTTTCTCAAGGTGCTCTAAACAAGCCGCAAAAGTATTCCCGTAAACCGAGAAATCATCGATGAAAACTTGAAAAATCTTCTCAACCATGTCGCTAAAGATAGACATTATACACTTTTGAAAGGTGGCTGAAGCATTGCATAAACCAAAGGGCATTCTGTTATATGCATAGCTGCCAAATGGACAAGTGAACGTAGTCTTATCTTGGTCTTCTAGTGTGATCTTAATTTGGTTATAGCTGGAATACCCATTTAAGAAACAATAATATGCTCGCCCTGCTACTCGTTCTAAGACTTGGTCCAAGAATGGAAGTGGAAAGTGATATTTTCTAGTGGCTACATTAAGTCCACGGTAGTCTATACACATTCGCCAGCCTATTTGAATTCTAGTGGGAACTAGTTCATTAAGCTTATTCTTTACTACCGTAATTCCGACTTCTTAAGGATAACTTGGGGTGGACTAACCCACTTAGAATCAGAGATGGGGTATATAATACCCACATCGAGAAGGTTCAATACTTCTCCTTGTATGACCTCTTTCATATTAGGGTTTGAGCATCTTTACATTTGATGCACCGATTTAGAATCTTCCTCGAGATATATACAATAAATACACATGAGAGGACTGATACCATGAAGGTCTGCTATAGTCCAACCTAGAGCTTTTCTATGACTCGTGAGCACTTTCAACACCGATTTTTCTTGGCCTTCAAATAGGCTAGAGGATATGACAACTGGGTAGGATTCACCCTCACCTAAAAATTCATATTTCAAAGTAGAAGGAAAGGGTTTCCTCTCTGGAGTGGGTGACTTTTTCTAAGAAAGGACCAGCTTTATGGCACTTGGGGTAAGATGTTCAAAAGCAAGGGTCCAATGACCCATATAACTTGTACACTCGAATTTTAATTGGTCATTAGGCTCACTCTAAATTAGAACCCTCTCAATTGGATCCTCTATGAACTCACGGTCCACATGCTCTTGGATAATAGACTCAATGAAGTCTACCTCCTCAATGTTATCTACCTCTCCCTTTTGCTTACCCACGGTGAATATGTTCATCTCTAAGGTTATATTACCAAATGAAAGCTTTAGTAACCCATTCCTACAATGAATAATAGCATTAGTCGTTATAAGGAAAGGTCGTTCTAGAATGACAGGAATTTGACGCTTAAAGCACTCGATGTCTATTGGTTGGGTATCTAAAATAATGAAATCAATAAGGTAATAAACATTGTCCACTTGAATGAGAACATCCTCAATGATTCCTCTAGGGACCTTAATAGAACGATCGACAAACTCTAATGTAACTCGGGTCGAGCTCAACTTTCCTAGACCTAGTTCTTTATAAATAAAATATGGAAGAAGATTCACACTAGAACCTAGGTTAAGAAGGGCTCGATCAATTCTATGGCCTCCTATGATGCACGAAATAGTAGGACAATCGGGGTCCTTATACTTCGGCATGGTTTTGCATTGAAGGATGACACTCTGGTTCTCATTCATCATTGTCGTCTCCCTTACATACAACTTTATTTTCACAGTACACAATTTCTTCAAGAACTTGGCATAGGAAAGTATTTGTTTGATGACAACTAAGATAGGAATATTGACTCAAACTTGTTTGAATATATCATAAATTTCAAAGTTCAGAGACTCTTTCTTAGGTTTAGTCATTCTATAGGGAAACGGGGCGTGTTTCAAATCTTCAATGCCCATGCCTTCAGATGCATCAACTGAGTTTTTAGACAGCTCAGAATGTTCTCATTTTCTTTTTCTTCACTCTCATGGTTTTTCTCACTCTTTTCTAATTCTTCCTCATGTCCTAACCCTATAGACTTATCTTTATTCCCTTGGTTGTTTTCTTTAGGATTAATGGTTTTATCAAGTTGTTTTCCTCTCCTAAGGGTTGTGATGGCCTGAAGATGTTTATGTGTAGTGTCAACGTAATTTGTAGGTTTAGGGTTTGGTTGGGGTTGGGTAGGAAATCGCTCTTGTGTTTGTTGAGTCATCAATGTCTTTGACTATTGTGTTGGTTTTCCCATGTGATTGTTTTAGATTTGTGACCTTAGTTGTGAATGCTCGTAGATCATTGATTAGTTGGTTGTCCTCATTATTTCTCTTATGAGAAGGTTGGTATTGTGTCGGTTGAGGTATATATGATTGTGGTACCGGTTGTATGGAATAAGGTATTGATTGCCCTTAGAAAGGTTGCAATGGTGGTTGAAAGGCTAGTGGGGGTTGTTGGAATAGTTGAGGATTTTGAGGACCCTCTTGTTTCCACTCAAAATTAGGGTGATTCTTCTAACTTGGGTTATATGTATTGGAGTAGGGATTATTCCCACTCCTCTGGTTTTAGTACCCCCCTTAAAATTGACCAACAACATTTACTTGGCCATAAAGTGCTTCCCTTACTCCCGGTATAACTAGACATGATGTAATGTCATGATCTAATGTGTCACAAACTAAGCACAATGAGGGTGTCTCAACCGATACGAAAGTGGTGGTCTTAGAAGTTTTCAAAGCCTCCAATTTGCGCATGAGTGACGTGACTCTAGCTTGTAGGTCTTCTACTTCACCTAATTAGTGTTTGACTTCGACATGTGAGGTAGTGGGTTTGTTTATGTGATTTTGAGTCCCCGTACTAGCTCAATCTCTTGCCAAGTTAGCTAGATAATTGAAGTAATTATATGCTTCTGTGGGATTTTTGTCTTGATAAGTTCTCGTGCACATGGATTCTACAAACATTTTCAATTGAGGAGTCAATGAAGAATAGAACGTGTTTATGATGTTCCATTCTGGGAAACCGTGATATGGACATGTGAATAGTAGGTTCTTGAACCTCTCCCAACATTGGAAGAAAGTTTTACCACAAACCGGTGCAAATTGAAATATGGCATGTCATAGTGCCTTAATGCGATTTTCAGAGAAGAACTTTTTCAAAAACTCCCCTTGAAGTGTATTCCATGAATGTATAGACATAGGTCGTAATGAATTAAACCATGTCTTGGTCCTGTCCTTTAAAGTGAATGGGAAAAGTTTTAAAAGTAAAATCTCCCGAGAACATGAGTTGTCTTGAAAAATAGAGTATGCATCCTTAAAGTCTTTGATGTGCGTGTATGGTTACTCAGAATCAACGCCATGAAACTAGGGCACGACTTATAACATTCCTGGTTTAAGATTTAGAGTGGTTAGATGTGCAGGAAGTAGTATGGAAGATGTAAGTATTTGCCTTAAAGGGTTTATGTAGTCCCTCATAATATAGTTTTGGGGTTCGGCTTCCCTGGCATTGTTTCCCCTTTCCTGGCCATTGTTTCGGCTATTGTGCCCATTTTGTCCATTGTTTCCACCTTCCGGGATATGTCCCAGTGGATCGTGAATCAACAAAAGAAAATTGAGATAAGTCTATTGGATTCAAACGAGTAGGTGATGGAGTTCAATAACCTAGTGGGAGGTTACGTAAAGGGTTGACTCTACAAAGACGATGGGTGTGATCTATAAAGAATAAGGACATACAAATGCAATGCACACATGAATCAAGTCAAGTCCTTCTGAGCCTCCAATCTCCATAGAAATATCAACGCCGGTGCCCACAAGAAATTTAAAAGCAACCCTACCGATCCTCCAATCTTCGCATGCAAGGCAAAACCACTAATAAACACTTAGCACGTAGCCTAACCACCTCTAATTCTGCTTCCTAATTACCATATGCCTAGACCCCTAAAAAGAAGAAAAACAAGTAAAAATCCTAAGATTTTAACACCATATAAATAAATAAAAATTATAGAACGAAGTTACTACGTGGCCTTAGCTAACGATTCCTCCGTGGTTGTAAATTGATGGTGAAGTAGTCCACCGAACTTTGCGTTGACCGAGGTTCGTGTTCTATTACGCCTTTTGTGGTCACTTGTGTGAAAGCAAGCTCCTTGGCAACGGCGCCAAAAACTTGACTCGCACTAAACGTGTGGTTGAGATGATCCCAAGTGTAGGATAGCAGATTAGTATATACTTGGAGTGTGCACAGGACCGAAAGAACTAGAACAATCCTCTTAATTGCTCACAAAAATCTGAACAAATTGCTTTTAAAAGAAATAAAATTCTAATTGTTTTGGAAAAGGTTTGATTATCTAAACTAACTAATAAGCAAAGATAAATAACTTGAATAATGTTTGATTTTAAAGTAATGAGAACAAGTCTCGGGATTAATCGTTCCAATCAATTGTGTTTCTTGAAATTCCAAATGAGATAATTTTATAACTCAAATCTTCGATTGTGTCATGAGTTTTGGATTTAGAAGAATTAGCAATAAAAACCAAGTGTTCTTCAACACTTTAACTTATAGAATAAATCGAGTTGTTAGATTCAATGACGAATACCATCGATTTGTGCAGCGAATATACTTAATATAAACTCATGCATAAACGTTACCGAATATAATCAAATATCCAAGTTATCAAAGATTTCTAGAACGAAGAAGAAAAAAATAATAAAACGAAATATTTAACTTTGAAACCCAAAATCTCACCACCGTTGTTCATCCAAGACCTTTAATTGGTCTCTATAATCAATCCCAATATGGGAAGGTTTAGCTACTCATCTCCATCTATGAAAAGCTTTGAAATAATGGAATAAACACTTAAAATATCGATTTAATGCAAAGAAACAAAAGAAATCTCGAATAGAATGCAAGGAATCTAGAAAACTTATATTGAAGTGAATCTGATTACAAATAAGCAACAAACTTATAAATCTAAGCTATTCTAGTGTAAAAATTATAAAAACCCTCTATAATGGCCACCTCCTACTACCTCCTTTGAGCATAAAATCAGTTGGTATTTATAGGGATCGTAGTCCAAACCCTAGAATCTGTCAGAAATTTGCCTTAGCGTTCGAATGGCAAAATGGGAGTTCGAATGCCTCTAAAATTTTTTTTCACCATTCGAACACCAAGAACCAACGTTCGAACGCGAGGCTAAAATTGGTTTGCATGCAATCTAGCCATTCGAACACTGGCTTTGGGCGTTCAAATGCCAAACTAATTTTTTTCTCTTCTTTTGCATCTTGCTATTTGAATGACTATTTTGGTGTTCGAATGCTGGAGGCATTTTTCACCCTTTTTGGTTTCAACTTGTTTGAGGCTCTTGAAGTCAGAATTCGACAACACTTATTAGACGCAAACATATATAACTTGAAGAGAGCTTTCCAACGGCGTATCATTCATCCCATTCCGAGCTATGAGTGAAAATTCACATATTTTTCGAGATAGGGCCCTAGCAACGTTCCTCAACAAGCCATGCCCACAGACCTGATTACTTCTTTGACTTCAAATCAACTCCCTTAGCTTTAAATACCTGAAATATGATTGAGTACTAGGTTAAATACAATATATAGCAAAGAGAGCATAATTAACCTTAATTTACAGCTAGCAAGGGTCATTTAGCGGCAATAAACTGCACTTATGTAGTCTAATCACCATCTGTCCATCTGTCTGAGGGTGAAACGTCGTACTGAAGTTCAACCGAGTTCCCAAGTTTTCCTGAAGACTCCACCAAAACCGTGGCGTGAAATTTGGATCTTGATTTGAAACAATAGACATCAAAATGTCGTGAAGTCGCACAATTTCTAGAATATACAACCTGATAAGCGTGGTCACAAAATCTGTCATCCACATCCTCAAAAAATGTGCCAATTTCATAAACCATTCAATTACAACCCAAATAGCATCCTAGCCTCTCTGTGATCTAGGAAGCCCTGTAACAAAGTCCATTATGACATATTCTCATTTCCACTTCACTACTGGTAAAAGATGGAACTCCCCTGTTAGTCTTTGTGTTTGGCCTTAACCTGCTACCAAATCAAACATAGCAATACATACTATACTGCCTCTCTTTTCATGCCCCTCCACAAGAATTGGTATCATTGATCCCGATACATCTTTGTGCCTCCTAGATGAACTGTGAATGATTAAATCCCCAAAGAAGCTAGTCTTGGCAAGCCATCAGTACATACAATCTTCCTTGAAACCATAAGCCTTAGTCCATGCATACTGCCCAATCCTCCAGCCCTTCGTCACTGTAAATGTGAGCCAAATAGAATTTACCTTTTTATCTGAATACTGAACCTCAAGAACCCGACTGAGAAGTACTAACTATGTAACCACCCTAAATTATGTAACCGGTAGTGTCTTCTTAGCAAAATGAAGGTCACACTCAATAATCTCATCAATCATCTTCCATTCTCAAACATCAAAATTGGCTAAACTATCCTGAGTCTTCCTACTTAATGCATTAGCCATAACACTCGTCTTCCCGGGATGATAATGTAACTTGAAGTCATAGTCCTCTATGTACTCTAACTATCGCCGTTGACAAATATTCAAGTCTTTTTGTGTGAAAATGTACTTCAAACTCTTGTGATCAGAAAACACCTTAAATTTCTCACCGTAGAGGTAGTGCCTCTAACTCTTGAAGGCAAAAACTGTCACTGCATACTCTAAATCATGAGTACAGTAGCTCTTCTCGAGTGTCTTCAACTTTCATGAACCATATGCCACTACCAAACCCAATTGTATCAACACACAACTAAGATCCTCCCATGGTGCATCACAATAAATTGAGTAGCTAGGGAGTCACTAACACTGATGCCTTAGTCAACTTCTGCTTCAGCTCCTGAAATACGTGCTCACACGCATCATCCCAAATGAATCTAACTTCCTTTCTAGTCAATCTCGTCATTAATGTTGCCAATTATGAAAAGTCTTGCATGAAGCATCTATAGTATCCTGCCAAACCCAAGAAGATCCAGATTTCGAACACATTCTACGATCTCAACCACACGATAACTAAGTTAATATTTGAAAGATCAATTAATACTCCCATGCCTGATACCACTTGGCCAAGGAATTTTACATCTGTTAGCTAAAACTTGCATTTTTCAAACTTAGCAAACAACTTGTGCTCCCTTAGCATTTGCAAGACAATATGCAACCAACACGCGTATATAAATTCCAGGCAAAGCCTCTTCCACGGTAACCGGGTATTCGAATCCAATGCTCTGATACCAAGTTGTCACACCCCAATTTTATAAAAGTTGATTTTTAAGGAATAAAGATTCAAACATTGAAAAATCAAAGTCAAAATCAGGATCCATGTCAGATTTTAGTCAAAATAGGTTTTGACATTTATTTTAAAGACAGTTTTTATTTTAAAAATTTCTAGAACAAAACTGCGTGGGTCCATTCATAAACTAGACTAAAACCATTTTTAAACCTGCAGAAAGTCCCAATAAAATATTTTTTCTAATATAAAGCAAGCAGTTGACCAATAGTTGTTTTAAAATGTCCTCTAAGTATTTTCAAATATGAAAAATCATATACCTAAAGTGTAAACTATGTCTCTAAATGATATTAATAAAGGGCATACAGATATTCAAAAATAAAATTCAACTGAAAAAATAAAATTAATATTATATAGTTCCATTGAAAATAAAGGATAGAGTAATCCCAAATATATAATAACGAAAATTCAAAATAAAACATAAGGGCTTTAATTGCTCGGTTACTCAGGCCAACAATCAACTTGCTGGGGATTCTACATGCAACTGTGGTGGGATGAGCATACCACGTCCAGTAGGAAGTTATGCTACAAAGTTAATAAATATGATGTGACATGTGCAAGTGTATAATTAATAATGCATCAGAGTATATAAAATGCAATCACAAACCTAACTCTCAATTTGATCTCTAATACTATGAACCAAGCACACAAATGAATCGAATAACTAAGTAATGCTAAACAAGTTCAAGTTATATATCTGTATTTTCTATATCTACAGGAATAATACAATAGAATAATGGAGTAAAAAAGGCACACCCATCTAACACAATTAACATAGTATTTACATTTACATAATAAACATACACTCACAATCTCACAATCTCACAACCTCAATCCATAAATAATCCAATCACCAACATCAACAAGGTCAAGTTGACTTCATAAGACTAAAACTAAAATGATAAATGCATAAGAAAATAAATAAAAATGTCTGGACTCACTCAAGTCCACCCTAATGCACGTGCATAAATGCAACTGACCGTACTGAGGAGAGGATATAATTCCACCTTCAAGCTCTACTGCTCTTTATGAGATATCACCCAAGGAACGCGTATTTCCAAATCTATAATATAATCTCTTATAATCACCCAAGATCTAAAATCAAATCTATAATTATTTCAAAATCTAAACTAGGTATCCAACAACACATAAACAACAAAAACTATATCAATGTAAATAAACTCCTTACTTTAAATCACCATTTTCATCCAAATATCACATTATTATAATATTAGCTCTAGATACATTTTAGGCACAAAGTAATGTCTCAAGCATGTTCAAATTTTATTTATCTCATAAAACCCAATATGTCAACTTACTTATTTTATCCAAGGAATTTATATAAATTCTTTTATACCTTTAACAATAATTCTAAATACATCCTAGGCATAAAAATATTCCAAATATTATATATCAAATATTATGTTTTAGTTTCTATGTTTTCTCCAATTTTCATCATGTAATAATTTCTAATTTTAACTAAACAACTCGAATAATTAGAGAATTACCAAATTAAACATCAGAACAAGCCAAATATATTTTTAATTTTATTAAATCAACCAAAAATACAAATAATATTTCAAGTTTATGTAAAACCATTGGTTTACCCCAAGTGTCCTAGAAACTTGATTTTCACCATGGATTCATGAATAACTCAAGCATATTAACCAAATAGCAAAAAGTATAAGTGAAAACCCCCTACCTCTTTGAAGATTGAACCTCGAAAAAGAACTTTATTTCATCAAAACCAAGAAATGGAACCATCACCGTGTAGCCTTTGTGGAGATGAACACAAAACTCTTTAAGGAGTGATACTAAAATATTTGCTTTAAGAAAAAGATAATGGAGGGTGAATGGAAGAAGAAAAAGAAAAGAAGAGAAATAGAGAGGATCCGCATGAGAGTGAAAGAGAGAGGGAGTAAAGTTTGACCTTTTAAACAAATTTTTGGATAATTACAAAAGGAACCCCAAAGTTTCATGAAAGCTCAAAAGAAAACCCCTCACCTTTTTTACTTTGTTGACCAGTTATTACACAAAAGCAAAAAAGCTAAGCAAAGTAGCTGTTTTTTTGCTTATAAGAAGAAAAAACTAGCCTAAAAATGCAAAAAAAAAAAAAAAAATGTACCAAGCGGACCCTAAATTTTAGACATCTATATGATCTATACTATCTTATAAATAATATAGTCGCTCAGTGATGTAATCTCGAACTTGGTGGGTCAGGACCTAGGTTCGAGACCCCATAGCGACACGTTGGAGTCAACTCTACCGCCTCAGCCCTCCAAGGCGCTTCTTGGTTGGAAGACCTTATATATAGCTGCTAGACTTAACCCTAATATAATAATATTTTTACAAAATTTTGTAATTGCCCTCATATGTTAGAAATTTTTTAAGTGGCTCTAATAAGTGCAACATTTGTACAGAATACCCAAACAATTGCATACTAAAGATTTGATGCGAATGCATGTAGAAAAAAAAAGTAATAAAATGCGGGTGTCACAATGAACCCAAGCCCTCACTATGTTCTTTCATCCTCAAGGCTATAAAACAGAGATTTCTGATCTTATTTTCAAAAATTTTTTCATTAGTTGTTAATTATGAGTTTTTCGTGTATCTGCTTAGCACCCAAGTACCAATGTAAATCACCAGATTATTTGATTGTCTCTCTCTTCTTAATAGGGATCCCAAAGTTCAGTATCAAAATCATGCACATGTTGTGAGCCGGTTTAAGCCCAATTTGGCCCACCCCTATGGCCAGCAACTGTGACTAGCAACTTCCCAGCTAACCTTAGCACGGGAATGCTCCAGAGTTGGGTGTTTTAATCCAAATATAGTAATTACAAGGTTCATCAAAAGCAACAAAACAGTTTTATCCACTAGTGCAGTACATATAGATACATAATCACAATATCATGAGATTGTAGTTGAATTCCAAAAATCGTCTACAAAAAAGTTACTTCGAGTTTTTCTCTCTCTATCTTTCTAAACATATAAAGGTTTGCAAATATTATGAACACAATTTTCTTTTTTCTACAAGTTGTTCAAGCTTCAACCGATTACTCTTCTAGTCTTATGCAGAGCTACCGTCTACTTGAATTATGTAAATTTCATGCATTGTATGAATGATGATGGTTAAAAAGACGAATGAGAAGGAATTCAACTTAAGATTTCATACTTAGCGTAAGAACAAATCTATTATTTGACCACCCATTATGGTTTATAATAATTTTGAATTGCAAAAATCAATTCTTCACTTTGGTGATTCCCCTTATAGTTAATTTTATTCCATTTTATGATGGATCAAAAGAGAATTTAAGAGTTAAAAATATATGAACTTACTCTTATGCAAAGATTTGGCCTAATAAAAAGCAATGGAAAAATTAGGTCTATCCAATCATGATAATGTCAACAAGAAAAAAAAGGTCTTGCGGCATAAAATAGATAGGGCCTTATGGAAAAATAACTGAAAGAGAGTCCAACAAAAAATGCAGCTACTGCATGGTGACTTAGTGAGCTTCCTATATTAGGAACAAATAACTTTCAAAACAATCGAGAGTTAAATTACTTTTTAATTAGAGTATTCAAATGAGTTGATAATATCATCCACTCAAAGAGAGGCTTTTTCACTTTCCTCTGGTTTTAGCTCCTAGATTTTGAAATCTGACGAAACATAAGCAGTCACGTTGGGAGTTTTGCTCTGCAATTGCTCGATATTGGTGCAGGTCGTTAGGAAAGAGAATGAATAATACAGTGGATCAATTCAAATAGGATAAAGATTTCTTTTAATCTGGGTTATAAGAATTCCTACTGTCATATGTACGTAACAATATGTCATTTTGTCATGTATTTATATTTATATTTTAATATTTTTTTATATATATGGTAATTTCATAAATAGTGCCAAGAATCTAGAAAGAGAAAATATGTTAGTAACACAATTTAACATGCAACATACACAAGACAATAAAAATTCTCCCAATCTAAACTGGAGTTGGAATAGCCTTTAGCAACACGAAGAGTAAGGGGATCTTAGGCATTTAATGAAGCTCTCTTGCGAAATAGGGGTGGAAATTAGTCTTTGGAGACTCTTCTCTATGTAAATAGTATCAAAAGAAAGTGCTTTCCTAGCACATCCTTTTGGCAAGCTAAAGAGGAAGGGCGACCATTCTAGTTAGGCATGGCAAAGCAATACTAGCAGACAGATACTTTAAACAACAGATGGATGTGCTGTGTTGGCACTAGGGACCAAATTAGTATATGGAAATTCAGTGAAGTGTACATATTACCCATGCAATTTGTGTCTAAGGATATGACAAAGTTTTATGGATTCTTAAATACCTCAAGCTTAAATAAGTTACACAGAGTGGTCCGCAAGACAGAGGATCATTTACTGATTTCAGAGAATGAAACATAATCCAATTGAGGAGTAAATGCAGATGGAAAGATTCGAACCCAAGACATTCTCCAACTCAAGTTTTGATACTATGTTAGAGTACCATTTATTTCAAAAGCTCAAGTTGTTAAGTAAGAACTCATTAATACATATCAAACTCTCTAACAGTATCAATCTTAATTTCCAAAGAATACTAGAGGCAATGACATTTAGGAAAGCTATAACATGCAGGTACAAACTAATAATTTATGAAAGGGATGCCTTGGAAGTTGTCCAAGCTCTATAGCTCGAGACTTGCAGGTTTATCGCCATTGAGGTCATTTGTTAAGATTTTAATGAGAAGCTATTTGTCTCATGGAGAATGAGTAGCATTGGACCTTGAATTTTTCGTCATGGGTGTTCTCGGTGAGTCGGTGCATCCATCCTGATCTAAGGTCCTATGGCCTTCTATTTTTAATTTTACCTAATAAAATATTTCTTTCCTTGAAAAAAAAAAAAAAACTAGTTCAAATAAGGGAGAGTGTTGGTCTTTATATGATGTGTTGGATCTCAATCCATAGTTAGGGCCTTTAGAGAGTGGGGTTACCCTCCTCTCCGTGCCCTTTTAGAGTGTGGGTTGTGGATTGACCCATAGTTACTAAAAAAACTCTTTTTGAAAGAGGTAATTTGTTTTTTTAAAAATTTGCTTTTAGGACCGAGATAGAACTTTTATGAAATTTTAAGAAAAACTATTAAGAAATTTTGAGACATTTTTGAAATTCTAACATAATTTAAAAAAATTTGTCAGAAAATTTTAAAAAATATTCTTAAAAAATATCGTAAAACTCTCTAAAAACTCGTTTATCAAAATTTTTAGTATTTTTCATGCTCTTAAATCTCATTATTTAACAATAGTATATAATTGTTTAATAAAAATTGTATGGATGTTGCATAGTATTAATATTTTACTTAATCATAAAAAATATTTTATATATTCTATATTGCATTTTTTGTAGAATTTTTAATAATTTTTTTATAAATATCCTATTTATTTTTATATTACCTATTATTTTTTGTTTTTCATAGTTTTTTAAGGCTATGTCTTACATTCCCGTTGCCTATATCGTTTCTCCCTTCCATTTTTTTTTTTTTTTTTGGGATAACTATGGCCTATGGGTTGGCCTTCTATCTCCTCTCCGTGCCGTGGCAAAAATGATGGATTTTTGTTATTTTTTGCTTTCTAATCTTTTTTCGTTTTTGGGATAACTATTAAGTAGTATATTTTTCTATCTTAGTGGGATACTATCCAAATCAAAGCATTAATTGTCCAATGAGCATATGCAACCTTTTTCTTCATACAATATTTCCTTCTCATTAAATACTCACATAGATGTGAACTTGAATAATTATATCTTTTGTAAAACTGAAGAAAAAATGGTAAATAAACACAAATATGCGCTTAGAAAAGAAAATATTTTAGTAAATTTCTTTAACTTTAGTATGTGATGTTGTTTTCAAATATGATCACTTTATCAATAGGGTACTTCTAATGCATAATATATTAAACACCTAAAATTAAGAGTGGTTATGCCTAAAAAAATTGTTATCCTTTTAAAATATTTGTACAGAAAATTTCATAAAAATAATATGACAATAATATTTTCATAATTAATAGGTATTATAATTAGGTGTTATATTATAAAGTAAATGACTTTCATTTTAACGCACTATTTTAGTGATGAAATTTACATAACATTACCCAAATCTCAACTATGCAAATTGTTATTAGTAGAAAAGTATAGGAAAGCATCATAATCTACTTGGTAGATTATCATAATCTGTTGAGTGGATTTATACGAGTATTGAATGTAAATTCTGGGAAAAAAAGGAAAAAATGTAAATGTAAATTTGTATACCCTGATGGTTGCTACGAGTCTCAACCCACTCTCGCCAAGTGTTCCCTAACAAGAGCGAGTAGTTTCCTTTACAATACACCTGCGAGGTCCCATTTCGATTCACAGTTATAGTTATCTGTTTATATTCGAAAAGACCAAACTACCCTCAATCAAAAGGCCAAAAACCGGGTCAAGGGACTCGCCCAACAACGCACTCAACACGACACAATCGATTTCGATTTCAGCCTCGTTGTGTGTGTGTCTCTCTGTATAGCTCTCTCTCTCTCTCTCTCTCTCTCTCTCTCTCTCTCTCTCTAACATTCTCTGGCATTTCTCTCTCTTTCTAAAAGACACTCCGTCACTCCTTCGTCAATTTGGAATTTCGGCAGTAGAGAAAGCCCAGACACGAAGCGTCGAATTCATCATCCGATTCGAAGTTAGGGTTCGGTCTCTGTGCTTCGGACCAACCAGTTCGTTGTTTTTCTTCCAAGCTCGACCTGGTTGGATCAAACTCACGTCAGAGTTAGACTGCTATGAAAAATTTCAATTTGGTTCGTGTTGGGCGTTGGGGTCGAATTTGAAGTTTGAACTCTGATCGAACTCTATTTTATCTCCTCACAGATCCATCTCATCTTCTTTCTCCGGTGAACACCTCCTCTCTCTCTCTCTCTCTCTCTCTATATATATATATATAACTTGTGTGTGTACACACCTATAGGATTGACTATGAACTTTTTTGAGATTAGAAATTTGGGTGGTTGTGCTTGGTCCAAATCCGATGCTAATATGCTCTGGTTTACATATTCAACTTTGGAATTTAGGGTTTGGAATGCAGGAAGGAATATTTGTGTTGCCTTTGAAGTGATATGTCGAGATTATTTATGAATAGGAATAAGAATTTGCTTTCAAATAACTAACCTTTTTTTGTGTAACTGGAAGCTCCGCCCCGACCTCACGATGTTTGTACAATTGAATTTCATCTTAAAATATACAGGTTTTGTATATAGAGTGGATACATATGTATTGGCAAGATTAATGCTTTAGGCAGTATAGGTTGCTAGCACCTTGAGGTTGCATTTTTCTTTTGACTGCGTTTGGGCGGATGTAGCTGGTTGAACATGTTCTTTAATTTTTGAAAAGTTTATTACTTGAACGCTTAATAACATAATAACATACTAACGGAACTTTTGGATTAATGAATAGAGCAATGGAGTGAATTAAGAAGGTTTCATGACAAAATTATTGGCGTATGGTAATTTAGATAGATTTTAGAAATATAGGTATAAAATTTGCTTTTCCTTTTGCTCATGAGTGCATTCCACTTATTAAATGGTTTACAGCTTTCAAGTATTGGCTTTCTAAAATGATGCTGGGATGTTTTACTGGAAAAAAGCTGTAAACGTGTAGCTTCAGCTGTTTCAAACTGCCAATGCTTATGTTGGGTGATGACCCTTTTTTGGGAAGATCACGTGTGAAGACACTCCTTGAACTTACGATAAAATTTGCATTCAGAATCTTTCACACTTTGCTTGCTTGAACTGCTTTGTTCATAATGGGTTTTTTGTTGTAAAGAAGTAGCTATGTATGAGTGGACATGTTATTTTACTTTTTTATGTACTTCCACTTTCTATGTTTCTGCATGAAATATTTTTGTGTCACCATACATTGAAATAGTAATTAGTAAATTTTTGTCCACTTGAAAAATTGCCATTTAAATGATTTCTATTACTATTTCTGTTTCTCCTCCGTAAATCTCTGTTTGATGTTTTTGAGTTCTGAAGTCAATTACATTTTGCAGACAATTTAGACAGGTAGGATATTTCACTAGTCTTTTTTCCTGGAGTAGGGAGTTTTGTTTAACTTTCTGTTCCTTGATTCATAGTAGTACAAGCTAGAAATTTTTTTTGATTATGTTACTAATCAATAAACGGACTTGAGCCACTAATTTTATTCATAAATAATTTTGTTGCCTTGCACTGTTTTGTGAGCCTGTACTTCTCTGTTATTGCCACATGTTATTCTAGTGAAAATCCAAAAATGCTACACAAACCAGTTTTGACAACAAGAGGCAGAGTTATGTTACTGTAGAAATTGAACCCATTGCAGCAGAGATGTGGATCAGTTCCTAAAAACTGATTAGGTGACTCCATTCTTCACACTCATTCATTTGTTGTTTGTCTATTTATTTTTGCTCTAGGGGTTTCTGCAATGCACCGTGTGGGCAGTGCAGGGAACACGGCCAATTCAGTTCGCCATCGTAAGGAGAAGAGGTTGACTTATGTGTTGAATGATGCTGATGACACAAAGGTGAGGCTCCCCCATGTTCCAATGTTGGTTCTGATTTTGATTCAGTTGTTTCAAAATGGCACTTTTCTGGCCAGTGATCAACTTGACTTTTTTTTTTTTTTTTTTTTATAAGAAAGGATGATAATAGGAGGATATTGTTCATCTTGTAGATAACAAATATGCCAATATACCTTTGTCTGCTGTGAAATTTCTCATTTATTTTTCTTGAGATGATTGGGCAGCAAATTTTGCTCGATATGGTGCAAGCTTAACGTGCTTTACATAAAATCTAACCCCCTCATATATAAATGGGTTTTTCAACTGTGCTTTATCATCATCCTTCTGTCTCTGTCTCAGTCTCACCACCCCCCCCCCCCCCCCCCCCCGCCCCCACACACTCACACCCTTTTTCTTGTGATTTTCTGTTGTAATTTCAAGAATTTGTTTACTTACTACTGGTGATACAATCATGTACACACAATACATGTTCTGAGCTGTTTTCTTTGTTTTCCAGTAGTGATGAAGCTAAACCAAATATCCATATTTTGGGGTTGCGGCTTGTATCAATTCACCTATATGCACATATTTTATGCGTAAATTATGGTTATTCCACTTTAATTGTATGAATAATTAATTGCAGTGTTTGATGTTTAATTGAAAGTTAAACTGAGGTTCCACAAGTTTTTTCAATAAGTAAGAAATTATATTAAAAAGCATCAGGGGGATGCAACCCATATACAAAATATATAAAGCAGAAGACTTCTGAGGAGGCTATGCACTGCTTACACCTCCTTCATATCCACAAATATAAAAATTGGCCTAAGTTGGGATTAACCCTATTAGAGAGCCAACTATACAGTATAGTAAAAAAAATTGCTTTTCAACCTATACAGAAACTGTTCAAACCCTCAAACGGATCTCCTATTCCTTTCCCCCCCGGTGTTAGCCTAAGCAAACAAAATGGCACAAACCGCCTATATTTTCTCCTATTCCTGTAAACTTCCCATCCTTTTTACATAGACAATACTAATTTATCACGATTTGATTCCTCTTCCCCCTTGCTAATCTCACCAAAAATCCATCCCCTCCTCTTTCCTGGGTAGACTCTTCTAGCTTCCAAGCCACCCACACTACTTCAGAACCAACCATCAAGATGGCTTGAGAAACACCTCTTCCATACTCCACCACAACCACCCCTTCCTTAGCCTCCCCTTCTTCCACAAAATCAAAGGTCTTCCAGCTCTGTTGGATGATCTTTCGTTGCTGCCCTCTCGCCATCTGCATTTTGGTTTTGAAGTCAGACAATTGTGGGACTTATAAACCCAAGGAAACAAGAAAATGGGAAAACTTGATATTGTTTTCATTATTTTTTTTTTACAACTAGTGATATACATGTGTACTGTGTGCATCCATCTTGGATGTGGGTAACTCTTCTCCTCACCCTTTCTTGTGCATTTCATTTTTATAAGACCAAGAAGAATTGTTTTCATCGTTTTTCTTTGATATCATTCGTTTTATGATTTGTTACTGTTAGGTATGCAATAGCCTTCCATGTTACTCCATTTTGAAATGTTTTGTTATTTGCAGCATTGTGCAGGCATAAATTGTTTGGCTGTATTAAAATCTTCTGCAACGGATGGGTGTGGTTACCTCTTCACTGGGAGCCGTGATGGCACATTAAAGAGATGGGCCTTGGCTGAAGATGGAGCTACATGCTCTGCTACATTTGAGTCGCATGTTGATTGGGTACTTTCCATTCTGGCACTCGGTTGCACTTTGTTATCCACTTTTCCTGTTGGCATTTGATTGAAGAATAACTTTCTCAACTACTGTGATTTGGGCCTCTCTCTCTCTCTCTCTCTCTCTCTCTCGCTCTCTCACATCTTCACTTTTTTTTCGTTAATGAAGAATAAGTAGTTCAGTGGTGACAAATTTATTTTTAATTGGAGCAATCATTTTGGTTGTGAACAAATGCATAAGCCTGTACACAACTAAACCACGCAACCTAAGCAAAGAATTTTTTGGTTGCTGGGGTCAGTGGGAGTGGATCCAGTGATGCAAGAGAGGAGGCTAACCTAGAGAGGGCAGGGCTCTGTGTGGAGGACTTTGATGACACTTTAAAGCAAAAACTAGATACTCATATCCTCCAAAAGATCAACAAAAGAGTGAATCAAAACTGAGGAGCTTCCAGTAAGACGAAAAAGATAGAGAGCTCATCATACGGTGTATTAGTTTTGCATCTCCACTTCCTTGAAAGAATGACTTTCACATTCTTCAGCACAAGCATAAAGGTGCTGCCTGCCATACTTCTCTAACACTAATAACTCTCGATCCCCCTGCAATTAGCCAAAGCCTTGGAAGCTGACATAAAAAACTGACCATGGTATAAGCCTCATGAGACATTACAATACTATGTGGGAGTCCCACTGTTACTTGGCTGTGGTTGTACAGAGTAGCTAACACAGCTTGAACGTCTTGTGGATGCCTGAGCTGCTGACACCCCTCTAAAACACTTTAATATTGGAATTGGAGTTTGATATGTAACTATTTTAACTCATACTATTTCCAACTTCTGAGTTATGTGTACATACATGAGTATTGATGAACATGGGATGCAATGAGTTGTGCAGGTCAATGATGCTGTCATTGCAGGTGGTAATACACTTGTTTCCTGTTCCTCAGACACCACGCTTAAGGTTTGTCACCATAATAAACTGTGAGTAATTTCATTATCCATCGATTAACTATGCCCCATTTATTGATTTATTTTTCCCCGTGTTGTGATGCACCAGACGTGGAATTGCTTGTCTGATGGAACTTGTACAAGGACTCTTCGTCAACACTCAGACTATGTTACTTGTCTTGCTGCAGCCCAAAATAATGTAATTTCTCTGTCAAAATTTTTGTGGACCTTATTTACTGCATGAAAGAAAGGTTCCTCGAGTCTAATCCTATTCACGTTTAGTTTTTAATTTAATAGTGCAAGTGGTGCTGGGAGCGTAATGTTATGTTTTTTATGCCATCAGTTTGTGATCCTTTTATGGTGTCATTAATTATAGAGCAATGTTGTTGCCTCTGGTGGCCTTGGTGGGGAGGTTTTCATATGGGATTTAGAAGCTGCACTTGCTCCAACCTCTAAGACAAGTGATGCAGCAGAAGATGATTGTTCGAATGGTATCAATGGTCGGGGAAATTTGCTACCCAGTACTAGCCTTCGTACTATTAGCTCAAGCAACAGCATATCCTTGCATACGACTCTATCTCATGGATATGTTCCTATTGCTGCCAAAGGCCATAAGGAGTCAGTTTATGCTTTGGGAATGAATGATAGTGGGACCCTTCTTGTTTCTGGTGGAACTGAGAAGGTATATTCTGATAGTTGGGTTTGTTTTTTCTTTCAGGTTTGTTAGGTTCCTGTAGCAGCCATGGAATGATAGAATATGATTGTTCTGACATTTTCTTGAATGTAATATTTTGGAATTCTTGTGGTTTGTTATTATTATAGGATTCATCTCCCCTTGCAATGTTTGACCTCATGTAGGTTGTGCGTGTTTGGGACCCCAGAACTGGTTCAAAGGCCATGAAGCTTAGAGGACATACAGATAATATTAGGACTCTGCTTTTGGATTCTACTGGCAGGTTGGTTTGACTGAACTGCATTTATTTGGCAATGTCATAATTGGTTTTTACTGTATATTAAGTTAATTTTGATCTTTATCCTGCTTGTCGGGGGGACAAAAAAAAAAAAGACTTAATGACTCATTGCACAAGTTCTTTTGTATTGGGCTGATGTTTGGTCAGATGTGTGGCTCTAGATTAGGTTGGATATTTAGATTCAGACAATAACAAATCTGTACAGAGGCATCCATGAATTTGCAGTGAAAAGCTAGAAACAGTCATTATCTATTACGCAGTGCTATGCCAAAATTATATCTAGTGATACAGAAAAGTATACAAACTTTTGTCAATGCATATCTACTTATGTGCGTGAAATATATTGTTTGTCCTGGGTAAACATTTAAATTAAATGCTTCTCCTAGCTTGTCCTCTACAGTTTCTTTAGTGTGCTCATCTATTTCAATTTGTTTTCTAATTCCTCTCTCTCTCTCTCTCTCTCTCTCCCCTTTCTTTTCATAGTCTCTCTCTCATGACAATGTATCTATCCATAGATGCAAGTAAGATTAGCTGTATGGGAAATTATTATTATAATTTTTTGATTAGCAAGCAATATGGGAATTATATCCGAAGTTTATTTGTGAACTTAGAAAGAAACAAATGGTGCATGTAATTGTTTTCAATACTTTTGTGTTCTTGCTGCTTCTACTATGAACACAACCTACTTGTGAAGATAGGTTGATTTGAGTGATAGCTTTAAGTGGCACACAGAGAGAGAGAGAGAGAGAGAGAGAGAGAGGGGGGGGGGGAGAGAGAGAGAGTTGTGGAGATAAGATGCAGAAGAAAGAAGATATGGAAAGAGAAGAAGAGAGTGTGTGTGGACGTGATAGGGAGGGCAAGAAAATACAAAACAGGGGTTGTTGAGGTACATGTTGAATAACCTACCATTTAAATTAAAAAATTGCATTTCTTACAATAATTTGTTGCATTATTTGGTTATAGCTAAGAAACCCTTAATGAGATAAATTAGGCATGGTGTGTAATTGTTGGTCCTTTATGCAATGCTATTGACAATTTGACTTTAGTAGACTTCATACATAGGCTCTTAGTGAGTATATGGGGGTCAATGGTGGACCTAGCAAGGGACGAGTGGGGGCAGCTGCCCCCACTGAACTTAATAACTTCCACTATTTCAAAATTTATCTATTTTTATTTGTGACCCCAGGTTGGAAATGTAATGTATCGCCCCCACTGAATTTACTAAAACGTACATTTGCCCCAACTGAATTTCACTAACCCCTTATTGTTTGGCCAAATAAACAATACAATGCCAATACTCTATTCTAATATTAAATTAAAATACTCTTACCCATTCAACATTCCATTTATCTATCTACTACTATTTTAAAAGGTAGAAAAGGGACCCAAATCCCAAAACCTCATGTCTCCACTCCTTTTATTGTACTGCATCATGATCCAAATCCCAAAACCTCTTCTTGATACTTTGAAATGGCTATCATGCATCATTTTCAAAATATGAAATGTCATAGTTGCCATTTGTAAATTCAACTTGTGAGGTTCTATGATGATTATGGAGTCAACTTTTGAATTTATAGGTGATCTTAATTTTGGTGAGGAGTATAGCTTTTTGAACAGCCTTTGTACAAAGGTGGCACCCCTCTTTTTGGTGTCTTTGATATAATTCTAACTGCTTATCAGATAAAAAAGATTGTCAATTATAAAATTTTTTTGTGTCTGATTCTATGTAAGTTTCGGCCCCCATTGAATAGAATTCTTGGATCTACCCCTGGGGGTTGCCGAATCCTTTCAAGAAATCTCCAATTGTGGAGTTGGATTTTGTGTTGCAGATGCTTGCCTTGCCCATGAAGTGAGGATTAGTGGCAGTTCCAAATAGAAGGGTTTGGGTTTTTGGCAAAGATCTAATAGAGTATATGTCTTTATGATAAGTAATCTGGTAGAGTACACAGGTGAACTTCCATGAGTTGTATCAAGCTGTGAACTTGTTGGAGTTGAGTTCTTATGAGTTGGGGAAGTTGATAGAGATCAGCCTGACAACCATGTATAGCTGGCAAAGGGAAAAAAAAAGAAAAAGAAAACCCTAGGATGGCCTAGCCAATGGGCTGACAATTATCATAATACTTGTGGTTTGATTGGGAACTTTTATTTGTAGGATTTGATTCGTAAAAAAGAGTTTTTTTCATGACTATATAGCAATTTTATAGGTTGATGGTTTATTTTATATAGTATTTTTTTGGCATCTAGGTTAGTAGGCATTCATTAATGGGTTTTGCCGAATCCTTTTCTTGTTTGAAATGATTGAAGTCTCAACTCGTTTAGAATATCTTTACGTAATAGGAGTTCCCAAATTGGACATTTCCGTTATGTTAGCTATGCTTCTATATAAGCAAGTCTTGAAATAAAATTATACAACCAATGGTTTATAAAAATGATGACGCTTCACAATGGAGAAAATTGTAAGTTATAGAGCAACATACACCACAATATTTTATAGAGTAAGGCTATGAATCACATTCAGTGGCGGATGTACCAAGGGCCTAGCGGGGGCAAGTCCACTGAAATTTTTAGATGCATTGTTCCTTCAACTCTATTTATCTGTGTATTTATTTGATCATAGGTTGCAAATACACTGGTTTGCCCACACTGAATCTCACTGTCCCCTTGTTATTTGGTCAAGTAAACAACACACTTTTCAATCCTCTCCTCAAGATTCTAAATCCCAACCCTGTATTTTAATATTAAAATAGTTAATGTCAAATTGAAATACTTTTACCCATTCAATATCTTATTTATGTTGTTAAAATAGCATACCCAAATTTGGTCATTTACACTTTTTCTTTAACTTTTTAGCAATCCTAGTTTTTGTCTTTGAAATTTTCTTGAAATTGATCTAAACTTCTAGCGTTTTAATACTTTATTTTTCATTTTTGTACAAACTACTTTATATCTTGTTCAATAGGTTTTCATATTTCTAATTTAGGTACTATCTTTTAAATGAGACAAATATTTTGAAAACACATATATGTATATGCACTTTTATGATATTGTATAACCCATACTACAATTTTTTATTTGTCACGTAGTGACAGTTTTAGTTTTTAATGTTGTTTCATCAAATGCAAAATTTGTCACTCTATTTCGCACTTGTATGACCTTGCATTGTCTATCTCCTGTAACATTGAACATTTGAATTTGTTTCATCATTTTTTTTTATTTTTGTTTGTTTTTTGGGTTATCAAAGTCGGTATAATTATTGACAAATTGTGCTGTTAATGCATTAAGTGACTACTATTTGTATTCAACTATCGAGTTGCTAATTTGCAAAAATTTGTTTATTGTAGAGTTTGACATTAGGGTCACAATTTTGATGACTTACCTTTGAATTTAGTTCTTAATACGTTAAAATTCAAGGTTTTTTTTTAACCAAAATTCAGAATTTCATTTTTAATTTCTTAACAGTTAAAGTTTATTTACAATTTGGTGTATGATTTAATGTAAGTTTTGCCCCCACTGAGCAAAATTCTTGGATCTGCCCCTGATCACAGTCTTTGTATTATAATAAGGACCCAACCTATTTACACTTTACGTTAGACGTATAGGAAATTTCCTCTATGTATTTCAAATGTAGTGATGAACTCAAATTGCATAAATCAAGAGGCTGTGTATTACAAAATGATGTGGAAATTGTAGTTTGATGAATCTCCTTTCACTCCTTAAAATTAAAGGATTAAAAAGGAGCTTTTTAAAAATTTGAGTGTTAAGAGGTTTGAAAATTGAAAAAGAGAAGAAGCCAAAACTAATTATTAGGCATTCTTAGGAATATCTCTAATTTTATTTTATGTTGGTGGGGAACCTATTCGGTGCCAAAAAAGAGTAGGCATGTCATAGTAGTTTATAGTATATAATGCAAAGCTATAATTTTTCTCATTGGATAAACTTATTAAGTTCAATACTAATTCAAAAGATGTGGCTTCCTTTATTAAACACAATTAATTTTAGATGTGGGATTGAGCTGAAAAAATTGAACCACTTGAATGAAGAGCTCCTACATCACAAATTCGTGTGAAAATTAGCGAAATCTTAATTTGGATGACTTTGTATTGAGAGGCTAAAAGAAATCAAAACTTCACGCTGCATGGAATATATTATGGAGCTAAATTCTAAAATGTGTGGATACTAAATTCTACTCATGTAATTGAGTTGTGAAGTTAAACTACTTGGACAAAGAGGTGTTGTATTAAAATCATACACAAAACTGGTATTTATCAAAAGGGGAAAAAGAACTCATGCAAATTGGTAGAATCTTAATTTGGTTTGTTTTGCTTGTACTTACAGAGGTTATATTAAAACGATATGTGAAATGGCAAATGGCATTTAGCAAAAGGGGGAAAGAAATCATACACAAATTGGTAAATTCTTAATTTGGTTTGTTCTTCTTGTATCTAGTGAGGCCCGCATGGCAATTTAAGAAAAGGAAAGTAAAATGTTTGAAATGGAGTGTGAAAGTTATGAAATTTGGGGACGTAATTTAGTCAAGAAATTGAGAGTGGGACAAAAGAGAGACCCAAGTAGGCTATTGAATATAAATATATAAGAAGAAGATATAGAGGAAGGTGAATCTTGTGTAGGATCTAAGAAGCACGGACACAAATTCGACATGATGCAGTCACGCCAATATGATAATTCTTGAAAAGATCAACACAGGACATGGTAGGGACACGACAAGGAATGAATATATATTACTGTATTCATACATGAAAATAATAAGTACTTCTTCATTTTTGACATAAAAAATATGTTCATATTATATTATATCAAAGAGGAAATAACTGTTTCATACATTCTGCATATTGGAAAAAAAAAATAGGAACAAAAAATCCTAGTACCTAATTTTAGAAAGCTCTATCTATGAACAAACTGATATTTTTAGGCTTTAGAGTTCCTAATATTAAAAGGTCTCCGGGAGGAGGGATTTTATAGGTTTTGAATAATAGGATCCCTAGTAATTTTCTTCATAATTTCAATGCATTGCATGTGTGTCTAAGTGACGGACATGTGTACGGTTCTAAAATTTGAAAAATTAAAATGAAACTTCAAATAAGAGAGTTTCGATGAGTGTTGTGTCCTATATGGACAAGGCACCATCTTAGAAATGTCCGCACTTCTTAGTGTAGGATGGTCGAATGTAGTAGTAATTCATAGAATGTTTAATTAACTAATTTGGGGACAAAAGATATGTTTTTAAGAAATTCAGAAAATTAATAAAAATCAGAGTATTTAGCATTCAGTTTCTGATTGGGTAGTGCTTATTCTATTTGTTATTGAAGCACCATCTTGACAACCAAAATCAGATTCTAATGGTCCTCTGAGCCAATTGTTTTCACTGATATCATTCTTCTTTGATGCATGCATTTGTGTGTTTTGGTTTCTTTGCTTTCCCCACACCACACCACCCTCCTGTTGCAGGGAAAAGAGAGGAGGATGGGGGGGGTGGTCTTGGTCTTGTAGTCTTCAGCAGCACAATGTCTTGCTCAAAAGTTAAATTACCTTCTGGATGCTTGAAATATGCTTTCAATTTGCGCGGTTGCATCTTTTTAGATTCAGTCAGCAATCTTCCAATTCTATTTTGATGCCTCAGCTTTATTCATAATGTTACCCAACTATATATATTATGTTTTTGGTTCCATGAGTTAGTAATAGTTTCAACCTTCATGATTGCAGGCTATGCTTATCTGGATCATCAGATTCTATGATCAGGTAGATTTAATATTCCTTCACCTTACTAGTATATAGTAATTTGGTATATTCTGACATGAAAATTTGTGTCCTATGCAAATTTCTATCTCACATTGTATCCTTAGTGTTCAGTGTTCTGCTTGGATTTAGTAATGGGCTGAACTTCAAATGCAAACAGAAGAATCAAATCATCCTTGGATTTGGATCCAATGGGATCATGTTCCATCTTATTGATTCCAGTGATTAGTCTATTTTTGGCCTTTCAACTGTGGTATAATGGCCATTAGTGGTAGGGTAGTTTTGGAAGGTAACTAGTCTTGTCAGGCCCATTGTTTTGTCTTTCCTGCTAAAACTAAGACTTCAAAATAGGAAATTAACAAATTTTGACCTAAAGAACATCCTAAACCTAATATGGTGACCCAATAACTTAATTTGACCTATAATTTAACTCATAAACCGTAACGATAGTCCGTCTCTAGCAAAGTTAACCAAAATACCATTAACTTTTAAAACATGAGGAAACGTTAGTAAAACCATACCAGTAGCAAACTCCTTATATGAAGCATAAATAACACTCAAATTGACCCAAAAACTTCATTAGATGAGGCCGAAATGTGCCCCATGCAAGATTCCCGATTCTCCCTTTCGATCATTCAATTGCTCTGTATTGTTCTCTTATGCATTCAAAAGAACTCAACCTTGAATTTTTTTTCCATAAAAGTTATATTAAAGTATCATCGGGAAAAAAAAAACAGGTTAAACTGTACTTCTGCTGGCCAAAAAGAAAAGAGATCTATACACTCAGAAGCACAAAAGGAGGCCTAAAGCTCTTTCAAGTCAAGAGAATCAATAAAATCTGCAGATTGGTCAAGTTTAGGGAACCTAACCATACAGTAGTGTTAAAAAGTAACTCTTACATCTGTACAAACGCTCCTCCATGCCCACCCCTTGAAAACTACCCATGTGTAGCTCACAATACTAAAACATAGAGCCAAAAGCCAAGCTTTTTGCCTGCATTTCCCCATCCACCCACCTTGCCAACCATGCATAATTCCAGCCAAAATCAAACCCCACATCTCTGTAGCCACTGCACAGTGAATGACAATGTCAGCGACAGATTCACTTGCAAAGATCACTCTTTAGTAATAATATGCCGCGGCCGAAGAAGTTTATCTATATTCAAGATTCTCATGGGCTGTATTCCATGTGGAAGAAAAAGAGAAAAAAGCATCAATCTTAGAGGGACCTCTAATGGTCCAAATACCTCCCAAGGGCAAGTCTCGCTCCTTTCCCCTGTCAAAGTGCCATAGAAAGACTTCACCTCAATCCTCCCTTTGTTAGATATAGCCCAACCATCTCCAATGCTCCTTAGCACATAAAACAGGTTAAAGAGACTAAACAAATGGTCCAATGCTTGGTCTTGCATATCCTTCTTAATTTCTTCTTTCAAAAAGCATCATTACCCATACCCCGAGGCCTCTTTTTTTTTGATGAGTAACTTTGAATTTTATAAACAAGAGCATCAATAGGGTGCAACCCATGCATAAAAAGGAAGATTTGACAAGATCTAGACAAGTGCTAGTCTTCAAAATTCTCAACGAACTCCAAAAAATCCTCTATAGAAAGGTTAAGCCAACAAGATTTTAACACAAATAGGGGTCTCTCCACCCCCGCAGTAGAGCACTGGTTGCTGTCACCCTATATAGGGCACATTAAGCACAATGGAGCCATCCTCCATGCTCTCCACCGCATCTTTCCAATCATACCACCCTTGCAACACAACATGAGCTCAAACACGGTCCTAGGGAAAACCTATTGGACTCCAAACACTCCCAACACAAGGAACCACATGTCCCTAACCATTTATAATGTAAGTAAATAGCAGTACAATCACCCCAATAACTACCATATTAGTTGCCACAACCTTTCTCAAAAATTTTTCCCTCTCGCATGCACATCTCCAAAGCCACTTGCCCAAAAGAGCTTATTGAAGATTTCGAACATCCTAATTCCCAAAATACTATCTCTAATCAGAGCACAAATTGTACCCCAATTCTCAAGATGATATTTGAATTCTTCTCCAATACATCCCCTCAAAAAAGTCTTTTCAAGTCTAAGAAGTACAGACACTTCTAAGAAGGTGCCGTGTACGTGTTGGACATCATGTCAGACATGATACTCGTCAAACACTCCCTCACATGTGTTGGACACTCATTCAAATGTGTCATATTATTTCATTAGTTTTATAGAATCGGACACGCTTAAGATATTTGAGGGACACGCGTGTCCGTCACATGGACACCTGTGTTCATCATGTAGACACATTTGAAATAAGTTGCAAGTTTGAAGATTAACTTGGGATGCAATTGTAAAATAAAATCAATGTGATTTTATATCTAATTTGACGTTTAAACTATGGAATACATGATTTGATATTTTATTTAGTGTTATTTTGCATTTTGCATTATCTTTGAGTAAAATATTTCTATATCTGATGATGAAAATATGTAAAATATATAATTTGTTGTCTCTCTGCCATGTAGTATCCTGCATTCTCATGTCGTGTCCTCGCGTGTTTGTGTCCGTGCTTTTTAGTTTCAAATCTTTTTGCCACAGTGGTTGGAATAACGCATAAGGATACGAAATAAGTTGGTAGGGTCGATAAGGTACTCTTGATTAAAGTAAGTCAGCCTCCCTTAAAACGCATTGCCTCTTCCATCCTGCCAACTTCTTTTGGAACTTCTCTTGTAGCCCGTCTCAAGCAGCCTTAGTGTTGAATGAACGCCCCAAAGGTAAATCAAGGTAAGTGACGGGAAGAGCACCCTCTCTACACCAAATAATATAGGCCAATCCACTAATACTATAGACATTGCCAAAAGGAATCAAGCAGGCCGACCGATAGGCGAAAGAGAATCAACTAGTTTAGTTATAATTTGAGTAGGCTTATAATAGGGAATACCCTAACCCTGGGAACTAGGGCCTGGCCATCCTTCTTTTGCGGTCGACGATTTGGCCAAGCTTAGTTTTAGACCTAAAACAGCCTCAAAACATAAAAGAACACCCCATAGATAATCCAATTTCTCCGGATCTGCCCCACAAAAAATTAGTGTCATCTGCATACTAAAGATGGGAGACTACTATCGAGGATCTAACAACCCTAATTGAAAACCTTCGAAGAATGCATAATGCCTCCATGACTCAAATGAAGAGCAAGGGTGATAAAGTGTTGCCTTGTCGACCTCGAGTTTGTAATGAAGTAGTATAAGAACCCATGACCCACAAACTTGTAACCTTTTGAGGCATGCACTCCAAAAGTTGATTCAACATAATTCTCTACTTTGGCATGCTGTTAAGGTGTCCATCTCTTATGTTTCTCTACAAATCAATATTGCAGTAGCTCGCACATCAGAAGCATCCTCAGATTGACCAATAATAGGGGAAAAAACAGCCTTGTGCTCTTATTGTGCTTGTTGAACACTCCCCAACATGTGTCCAAACATGTCATATTATTTTTTAATATTTTAAAAACTGGATAGCTTAGAACACCTGGGGGACATGTGTCTGTCGCTTGGACCTATGTATGCATCACTTAGACATATATAAAATGCAGTAAAATTTTGAAGAAATCACTTGGGATCCAATTGTAAAGTAAAAATAATGTGACTTTAAATCTATAAAATCCCTCCTCCTCGGGTTGAATGTTCTTGGTCTTGTTACACCCATTGTCCCAAGGGATGCCATATGCATAGTAAAAACACAAGTATATAAGTGGTCCTGCTCTCTTTTTTTTCTTGTTCTTGTGTTAAAACGATCAAGTTTGAATGTTATATCTCATACCTTCCCATTACAAATGCCATTTCATTAACAACTGCATTTTCTTCAAGTTTTCTGTATTCTTACTGGTAATCAGAAATCTTTTGTTTGAGAAATGCTGATATTACCCCAGGTAGGAAGCACTGGACTTTAATTTGACTTTGAAAAGGAAATTATTTTCTGCCCCATCACATTCTGGAACATTCATGTCATGAGTTTAGTACTATGTTTACCGCTACGCCTGATGGCCTCTCTCTCTCTCTCTCTCTCTCTCTCTCTTAGTGCAAAACAAACTGTTTGATCTATATTGTGGTTAAGGTGTTACATAGGTCAGGAAATCTTATTGAAGATGGATAAAGACTATATTTCTAATGTGCTGCTTATGTATCTAAATCTGCTAACAATGCATATGATTGAGTAATTTTTTTTTTCCAATTTTAGTACTCCATGTAAGTGATTATTGCTTCCTCTTATTTAATAGACTATGGGATCTTGGTCAGCAGCGTTGTGTGCATTCATATGCGGTGCATACAGATTCTGTTTGGGCACTTGCCAGCACCTCAACATTTAGTCATGTTTACAGTGGTGGGAGAGACCTTTCTGTGAGTCCAGTTCTCCAACTCTAACAAATTCAAATCGTCGGTGTTGAACATCCATTGCTATTTGCTTTTATAATCGTCTTTTTGATTCACAATTCTGGTTTATATTCCCAGTTATACTTAACAGACTTGGCTACTAGAGAGAGTATATTGCTTTGCACGAAGGAACATCCTATTTTGCGGTTGGCATTGCATGATGATGGTATATGGGTTGCAACAACAGATTCTTCTGTACATAAATGCCCAGCTGAAGGTCGTAATCCTCAAAAGGTCTTTCAAAGAGGCGGTTCATTCTTGGCTGGAAACTTGTCATTTTCAAGGGCAAGGGCTTCCTTAGAAGGATCCACCCCTGTAAGTCATGGTCTTTTCTTGTCTGTTTCATAACTTAACTGAGTCTCTTAAGTATTTGTGGGATCCCAAAGTATTTGTAAACATCCTCTAGTTTTTCAATTTTGGATTTCTAGATTGCCTTTTCATGAATGTTTGGATATTGAAGATTTAACTGTCCCCTCCCCCTCTTTCCTCCTCCTAGTGTCAATCCTATTCCACTTGTAGAAAGGGAAAATAAAATTTCTTTTTTTGGATGGTCAGTTGGTAAATTGCATTTAATATTCTATATATGGCTGCAAGGAGTTAATGGTTTTTTTATTTGGGACGCATTTTTTGTTTGTACCAATAATCAACTCCTGCATTAAGCATTCTTTTAGATCTTGTTCTGCCGCTAAAAGCTTTTTATTGCCCCCCTTATGTTTGTTCTTTCTGTTTTTTTTTGGGGGGGGTGGTGGGGGAACAGATTGGTTGAATCCATGCATAAATACATTTACAAATGGAATAGCCCAAATTGTTTTTGACATTTTACATGGTATTATCAACCTTTGAGAATTTAGGATAACTTTGTCCATTGCATGTGCAAAGCTTTTAAGCTTCTTATTACATATCCAAATTATTTAATTTCTTCTTGAACTTTCAAGATGTTGGTAATTGTAATGGTTGAGGACTGTAAAACAAATTATGAGTTTGTCTATTGTGTCAGGATACTGTGCTTGGCCATTATATACCCAGTGTTGATATACATAACTGTCTCAGTTTAATAAAGGAAATACATTCTATTGAGGATATAAATTATTAAGTTACTCCTCTCTCTAACAGTTTAAGCTCTTAGATGCACAGTTGAATTAAATGGAAGCAAAGGGTGCAAAAAGATACTACACTTGTGGAAGAGAAGTAACTGTGGTGCTCTTGGAATTTGGGGAGAAAGTCCAAAGAGGTTTGATATTAACAGGAATGCAATTTTAGACGCTACTTTTGGATCTGCTCATGTATTTACATAAAAGAATCAATTAGATTTTGAGTAATATGGGTACTTCACGTTTGACCTAATTATTTTGAGATGAAGCAGATTTGTTTGATTAGTAAGAGCATCTCTATTAAAAGAAAAGGCACTAGCGGAGTGCCACCCATGTACAAGTATCAAGAACCAAAAACCAAGGCCTAAATATTCTATACAACCAAAAGTAGTCTCATAATTCTAAAAAATCCATAAATTTGTTCAACGAAGGATCAACAGAACTCTTGAACCAATTAATGCAAAAAGACCAAAAATCGACTTGTAATTCTAAAAACAGGGGCTTCCATTTCTTCAAAAGTCCTCCTACTGCGTTCACCCCGAATAATCCACATCAAAGCCAAGGATACCAAGGACTATGTCTTTCTCCTCCTACTCACAACTCTCGCTCCCTCCAAGACAATAGAAGCATTCCTTGGGAGAACCCACTCAATGCCAAACAAACCAAAAGTAAACCCCAAATCTCGTAAGCCACCTACAATGGATGAGGATGTGACCAACAAACTCCCCATTACTCTTACACATGCAACACCAATTAACATGAATTTGCCGCCTTCTAATGAATTGTCAATGCTGAAGATCTTGCCATGAGAAGCCGGCCAAGCGAATAAAGCCTCCTTAGGAACCTTGGAGGCCTAGACTCTTCCAAGTGAAAGAACTGGCTCCCTGACCCTGCAAGGCCAAATAAAAGGATTTCATCTCAATGTATCATTAATGGTGGTTGTAATCTCATGGATAGAGATGGTGAATTAATATGGCGGTGGTAATTTTCTATTTACGTATACTGGTCAAAAATAAAAAATAAAAAATATGTTTCCATATTATCGTTATCAATGTTGAGAGTTTCAATGATTAGTTAATGTACGCTATTAATGCTCTGAAATAATGGATTTATTGAACTGTTTTATTAATGCTACAAGGTAGTTGATACAATATGGAATTCATCAAGCCATTAGTTTATGAAATTTACTGGCATTTGTGTTTGAGAATGTGTTTGCCTTTATTGGAAATTGCAGTCTTCCTTTCGAATGGATTTGAGCCTTCTTTTAAAACAAATAAGAGCTTTATTGGACAGTGTTGTTGCTGGATAAATTATTCCATTCAGGCTATGGGGAGCCATCTATTTAGTTTGGTCATGTGGATTCAAATATTTTCACTAATTATGTCCATCTTTGTGTGGCTTTCTCTTGTCTTAGCTATTAGGCTGTTGATCCCTGTTTTAGGAAATATTAAAAATTATTAAAGGAAGAAAGAAAATAATTAGCGTATTGTTGGCTATGTGATGGAAAGGAAGTACTTATTTTTAATTGAATAATAGAATTTTCTCTTTTTTTTTTTTTTTATATATAGTTGGTTCTTGGTAGAGTTTACTTTATCCATCCTTGAACTAAATTTTGGATTTGTTTTGTTGTCTCTTTTAAGTGGATTTATAGATGGTATTGGTCTTTTCTTGTGGTTCTCTCTTATAGTGTACTTGGGTGGCACCCCCTCTGGTGCCTCTTTATATATATGAATCTATTACTTCCCCCAAAAAAATTGGGCTGTTTACATAAACAGTTTGTAATTACATTATACATTACGTGTACGCCTATGTGTATGATTGTCCTTGTTGACTTATTAGAATAATCTACTTGATACCTCATGGATTATGATGTATGAGGTGAAGGGTCAAGGTTGAGAAATGAGGTTGCAGAATGAACAAGAGTGGAAGTTTATGTGCCTAGCAAGTTCCCGAAATTCTTGTCTTAACTAGGCTTACAAGTAGCAAAATCTGCTACGTATTTTCTAGTGAAATAATATTGGGGAACTTCAGTGTGGTGAAACAGAAATAGTTGAACCGCCTAGAAATTTTTTGTTGCAGTGGTTCCTGTTCTTTTCTTCTTTTGGTCATCATATTAGCTTTTGAGCAAACTCTTGTTAGTCTTGTGTAAAACCTTGGCAATCTGGAGGCTACTGTAAATGTATCTTTGTTCTTTTTCCTTTTCCTTTTTATTTTGCCCTTTCTTTTAAATGTTGGATGTTTAGTTTTGTTAAGTATTGATAGCTTTACAATGTTGTAGGTTCCTGTATATAAAGAACCATCCTTAACCATTCCTGGCACTCCGGGAATAGTGCAGCATGAAATTTTAAACAACAGAAGGCATGTCCTAACTAAGGTAGTTCTGATGTTTTGCCATTATGTTACATTCATCAAACTCTTGTTTTCTCAATACCAATTGCTTCTTTGGAGTCTGTAAGTCTTTCATGGTGAACGTGATCTGTAAACCAATGTGTGAAACTTGTATTTTATAGGATACTGCTGGATCAGTTAAGCTGTGGGAGATCACCAGGGGCATTGTGGTTGAAGACTATGGAAAGGTTGCAAATGTGTTTAATATTCCTTTATGCTTCCATATATGAATATAACCATGCGTTAATTACCTGGCTGGGTCATGTTGAAATGTAACATGGAGTATTTTTAACTAGAAATATGAGTAGTTTGTTGCTTAAAGTTTGTTTTTGTTTTCTTTTTAGGTCTCATTTGAGGAGAAGAAGGAAGAATTGTTTGAGATGGTATGGATTGCTAGCTCACCCCAGCAAATGTATCTTAATTAGACAAGAATCTCGTGGATTTTGCTTTTTAATTCACTTCACTTCTTCAGGTAAGCATTCCCGCATGGTTCACTGTGGATACGAGGCTTGGAAGCTTGTCTGTCCATTTGGATACGCCTCAATGCTTTTCTGCAGAAATGTATTCGGCCGACCTTAATATCATCGGGAAACCTGAGGATGACAAGGTATGTAGCTTTATCTTTTGGTATCTGTGTACACAATTGTATACATTTATCTATTCTATTTTAAAGTACTTTTATTTTTTCAAAAAATTTTGTTTACATTATTATTCTTGAATGACTTATAACTTGGGTAGTAGATTATAAGAGAAGTACAACGAAACGATAGTACCCGACGCAGGATGGTTCCTGGAGGAAGGAGAATTGAGGCTTCCCTATGATCAAATATGTTGGCTAGGGCTTAAAATTTTAATGCTTATGATCGAGAAGGTAAGATGAGGATTTAAGGATGATATTGGGATTGATTGGTTGAGGTCTAAGGCAGACATTGGTACAATACTGAAGAAAAGAGCTGGGACCAAAATTCTGCGCAAATGCTGAAACTGGGTCTTAGGGCCAAAAGGACGTTGGCTAAATTAGGCTTTGCTATTGAGGATAGGAGTGTTAGGTTTGGGAATAAAATGAAGGTTTTACGAAGGCTAGTTGTGGGTGTTAATTGTGAAAAGAGAGGCTGAATTTTTTTTTTTTTTTGTTGATTAATGCCAAATTTGTTTAAATAGAGATGAAGAAAGAGAAGAAGAAGAAGAAGAAGAAGAAGAAGAAGAAGAAATGAAAGAGAGGAGAAAACTTGAAATCTCCACCAGGTCCTCTAGGATTCTGATGCAGAGGAAATAATTGTAGTTCACCATTGCAAGGGTGCAAGATATCTAAATAATAGATACTAAAAAAAGTTGTTGAATTATCTTTACAAGGTTTCCTTATATAGTAGACATTGGTCTAGTAGGATCTCATAAATTCTACTAGACTAAAATTCCTTGTATTGTTTAAGACTTCATTAAGCCAGCCAACTTAAGGTCCAAGTAAACCTATTGCCAAGGATCTTAGTAAGGTGGATACCTGAGAAGCATGGACACAGATATGCGATATGGACATGATATGACACGAACACATTGACATGACAATTTTTAAAATTGTTGGACACAACAAAAATATAGATTTTGTATATATTATTAATATGTATTATGAATATTTTACTTAAAAGATAATGAAAAAATTATAAGATAACACTAATTATCATTGAAAACTTTGTATTTCATGACTTAAAACAGAAAATTAGGGAAAAATCTACATTACTTTTATTTTACAATTGGATCATAAGTTTTTTTTTTTAATTTACGTGCTTCATTAGCATTTAACCGACGGACACTCGCGTCCATTAATTTAAAAATAATAAAACACGTTTGGACGCATGTCCGACAAGTGTCGGAGGAGTGAGTACGACATGTAGTGGCAGCTCTAAAAATTTTTGTTAATGGGTCATGCAAAAACGTAAATGCTAATTCTAAAGTCATAATAAAAAAAGTTCTTAATATAGTGAGGCTATAGTTTTTGACAAAACCTATGCAAAAATATATGTACTCTTACAATTGTCAATGATGAGGTTTCATGTTTTAGAATTATACCATAATAACTCCATTATCTATACTATAATATACATTATTTGCAGTGTATGTTATCAAACGATTGTTCATTCACTAATAGCTCATTTGGTTACGGAATCGATTCTTTATGAATTCCATTGTTGAAAAAACTCTTCTAATTTTACAATCGCGACCAATAAAAATAATACTACAAGCAAATGATTTTTTATAGAATGAAGAAGTGTTCATAATTTAAGAATTCACTGAGCCTGAAAACTTATCTTATATTATAAATTTTATATTAGTGGTTGTTTTATAATTATTTTATCAAATTAAATAATCTCTCTCTTGCATACTTGAATCAAAATGTTCACCCGTTTTCTAGACTTTGAGCAACCACAAGATGCATATTTATATACAACTTGTCCTTAAGAGAAGAGGGATCAACCTAGTTGTAGTGGCGCCCCACCTATGACTGTAGTCAAAGTTTCTAAAATTCTCTTTTCCCCTATATATTTTTTGGATATTTATGATATAGTATAGGGTCTTGGCCTCCTTTAAACAAAATTGTTTTTACCTTGTCCCCCCCCCTCAACAAAAATCTTGGTCCACCACTATAGTCATGGGTTTGACTCACCCACCACTTGACTCTTGCTTTGGCCCTCCATTGTACCCAAAAAGAAAATTATCTTGTATTAGATAAAAAATATTATTTTTTATAATGCAATAAATTAGAGTTATTTAATTCACAATAGGATCATGCATGTCACTTGGAGGTTTATACAAATGGTGTTGGAAAAATAAATAATTAGTAAAAAAATTATTCTTTTATGTGTTAAATGGGGCAATTGCCCCCCATGCCCTCATGGAAAATCCACCCTTCGGAAAATCCACCCAAATCCACTTTCTCCACTTCCCCTTTCTTCTCGGCTCTAATGACTCTCTCTTCATTTAACAAACCCTCCCTACCTTCCTTTTCATGAAGCTGTTTGATGTCCTCTAGGAACCTGGCAATCTTTAACTCTACCCTCCTGAAGACCTCCTTATTCCACCTCTTTAAGTCTTTCTACTTTATCTTTTAGCCAAACAAATAATGGGGGAGTCTTCCACCCAGTATCCCTCCCACCAGCCCCTGGCCATGTCCATAAAACCCTCCTGCCTCAACGACATGTTTGCATATCTAAAAAGACCTAGACCTCTTCTCAAGCCTCCACTGTCAAATGAAATTGGAGCACGTGACACTGGCCTAGGAAGGTATGATTGGTTCAGCGGGTTGGGGGGTGGACTCCATTGTTTAGATGGAATTTACAGGATTGGGAAGTGTAGTCGATGGTGGATTTTTTGGGGATTATTCAGCAAATTCCAATCCAGAATGAGGTGCTAGCCACTCTAATATGGCAAGGATCCAAGAATGGTCAGTTCTTAGTTTTGGTTTTTTGTAAGTGTCTTATGGGGCTGGAGATTCCTTCTTTCCATGGAGGGGTATTTGGCGAACGAAGGCACCCCTAAACTGATAATCTGGGACAGCAAATGATTTTCATAATGGATTGGTGTTGCATGTGTAAGGCTGCTGGGGAAGACACTAACCATCTATTACTGCATTGTCAAGTGGCTAGGGAGGCATGGAGTGTGGTCCTTTACGTATTTGGAGTAGAATGGCTGATGCCCTGAATAGTTAGAGAGCTTTTTACATGTTGGAGGATGGGTTGCCTGTGGGGACGTGACAAAAGCTTTGGAGGTTGCTCCACTGTGCTTTGATGTGGTGCCTTTGGATGGAGTGGAACCGTCGATCTTTTGAAGGTGTGGAGTGCACAATGTATAAAAGGGATGGTGCTTCTCTCCTTATTTTTCTAGCCGGGGGAGACTTTTCCCTTGTCATTGGATTCTATTGTAGAGTTATGGGGGGATTGTATTCCCCTGTAGATATATACTTTTTACTATTTATCAAAACAATAAAAATAATGTCGTGGCGCCTTATAGATCATGCTTTTGGTGCCAAAACATTTTCCACTTGCGCATGCGAGAGAGATTTTCATCCATAAAGTGAGGAGATGACTAACATCCTATAATTCTTAGCTATAAAATGATCCTGGGGTTCAAACTATCTTTCATTGTTATCCTTATATATTACAGCCTCATTTAGCCTCAATTGAACTATGTTTGACCTTATGCAAGTAATCGATAACTATTCTACATGGACTCAAGTATGGGTGTCGGGTGCTGGTATATGTTTTAAGTATCGAATTTGTCTAATTCTCATGTCCAAGGACACAGGGACATGACATAATATCAATATTTTCTTAATATACATCTTTTATTTTTTATGTAAAATATATTGTTTACAAGTTGCCATGAAGCACTTCATGCGTAGTATGAGAGTTTTATGCATATCTACATGGTAAACTCGAATTATTAAATATTTTCATTAAGTGAGTGTCCAACAATACATGTCGGATTCATAGTCATACCATGCTCTTACCCAAGTGGTGGAGTCCAAGTGGCTTGAGTGTCCAACATGAGTACTTCATACGTTTTAGAAGACTCCATGTCACATAGATTGATATGTTAAAATGTTATTTTTACTTCTGGATTGTTGCACATCTCAAAGCTTTTTCAAATTTTTTTTTCTATGGGCTCCTGTTGTAGTCTCAGTAATCATCATGGCTTATCTAGATTTTGCTTGCTAATGATGTTTTTGTGTATTGAATCTTCTACTGTGTGTGGAATAACTTTTCTTTTCTTGTTCTCTTGGGAACTTCAGTGAGTATATCATATAAGAAGAGTCTTCTAGGGCTTGCAACTTTTTGAACTCTGCTTGGACATATATAAATTATGTCAGTGTAAGCAGTTTTTTTGGACTTATTTTATGGTACAAGAGAAGAAATAAATAACAGAAGAGTAGGAAGAGAGATGAAATAGAGAAAAGAGAAGAGTGAGAATGAGAGCACTAGTCACCTCTCTTCAATGGCTATCATATGTGATATATTTTGCAGTGCCAGCGGTTGCACTGATTGTTCTTATAATGTCTCCAAATTATCCCCCTGTAAGTTAGTCTAAAGACATCACGTGTACCCAGCTTGTTAAAAATATAATGGAAACCAACACTTGAAACATTTTAGCTAGAATGACTTGCCAACTGCTCTTCTCTTGCGCAAGCATGTGGAAAAATGTATTCTCCTAAAAAGAAAAAAAAATCAATTTTCATTTTCATGAAATCAAAAAATACCAACACAAAACTTTGATCTTGGTCATTGGTTAATGATGCATCGCCATCACCCCCCCCCCCCCCCCCCCCCCCCCCCCCCCCCCCCCCCCCCCCCCCCCCCCCCCCCCCCCCCCCCCCCCCCCCCCCCCCCCCCCCCCCCCCCCCCCCCCCCCCCCCCCCCCCCCCCCCCCCAAAAAAAAAAAAAAACCCTTCTCTCTCTCTCTCTCTCTCTTCCCCCTTTTGTTTGGTTGGATGGTTTATTGCTGATGGCTTATGATTATGAATTTGAATACTGTACCCATCTGATGACTTGGAAACTCTGTAATCTTGATTCTGTATTGTATTGACCTTATGTAACACTGCAGATTAATTTGGCACGTGAAACTCTTAAGGGGCTGTTGGCTCATTGGTTAACCAAAAGAAGGCACAGATATGGATCCCAAGCGTCAGCTAACGGAGAAGTTCCATCTGGCAAGGATATCTCTGCTAGGAGTCTTACCCTTTCAAGAGTTGAGGTAGATGGCATTGCTGAAAATGACACTGTGGTTTATCCTCCATTTGAATTTTCAACAGCTTCCGCTCCTTCCATTATTACTGAAGGCTCTCAAAGTGGTCAATGGAGAAAGAAAATTACTGACTTTCATGGAACTGAAGATGAGAAGGATTTTCCTTCTTGGTGTCTGGATTGTGTCTTGAATAATCGCCTGCCTCCCCGGGAAAATACCAAGTAATTATCTTGCGTTATTGCATTTTGTTATGTTGCTTTGTTGACCTGCAAAAAGAACTTGGCATGTGAGGAACTTGCAATTCCTGTTGGCTGCTAGGTCCTTGAAAGATGTGTTCTTCATGCCCCAGAATCTCTTGAAAGTTGCTTCTCTCGACCCTCCATTTCTCATACAGCTTTATTAAAGCGTCTCAGCTTTCGAGAATTGCAAAACCTTCCTTGAAGGCATTCTCATAGCTTTCCTTGGATCATAAAGCTATTTGTTATTTCCTGTTAGGGAAAGGTTAGAATTTCTTTAGTTAGATTTGAACCCCAAACCAAAGAAGAAAAATTTAAAAGGGAAGAGAATCACTTTGACTCTAATGAACCGTTTCACAAGAACCCATTACTTATTTACATGTTTTAGAAGTTAAAAAAACCTCATTGCTTTTCATTCCTTCTTTGTTACTGTTGCTTTGATTGTTGTTGTTGCTTTCAGTGCCATCTTTGTTTTTCCCCATTTGGTGTTTGCTTGCACAGTTCACTGGACATATTGAGCTTCTTGAGTACAGAGAGATAAAACTTCTTGATGAATTTGCTCTTAGCATACTGCTAAAAGGATTTAGTTACGATATACTTTTTGTAACACGGACCAGTTTTAGTATTTTCTTCATCTGAATTTATTGTACTCTCTGCAGATGCAGCTTTTATTTACATCCATGCGAGGGTTCACCTGTCCAGATTCTCACGCAGGGGAAACTGAGTGCGCCTCGTATACTGAGAATACATAAAGTAAGAGTTTGTTTGGTTTCGCTGGTAGTTTCATAAAATTTGAAGCCTTTTGCTTTGTCTGCATGGAAGCTGCCTGTAGAAAGAGATAGCACAGCTGGTTATTATTGGTTCAACATCAACCACCAGATTATACCGTCTTGTTTTCCCTATTGGGGCTCCCAGTTTCATATTGTTGTAAATTTAATCTCTCCTTAGGTCTAAATTTGGAATCAAGTTCTGGAATCAAGTTCTGTGCTGGTGCACACACCCACTACGTACATGGTGTCTTATTGTCGTATTATAAAGGGTTTACCTTGTTGTCTAGCTTTTAAGTTAAATTTTCCTCCTTATTTATAACAGATGCAGAGCAACCATTCAAGTGTCAATGAGCTCATCTGATTTGTTTTGCAGGTTGTTAACTATGTTGTAGAAAAAATGGTTCTCGATAAACCATTGGATAGTATGAACACTGATGGAACTTTTGCTCCTGGACTGCCCGGAGGAGATGGTTCTTTCCGGCCTGGGTTGAAGCCATGGCTAAAGATTAAGCCTTCTATAGAGATCTTGTGCAATAATCAGGCAAGTCAATATATGATACTGGATTTGAAAATGTAAACGATGAATGAGCTTTTTGCTAATATTTGAGAGGCACTTTTACTTGTTACAATCTATGAGTTCATGGTGCCTTTTTACTCTTCAAATGGACATAAAGTGAAAAATGTGCTACTCTGGTATGCACCTCCTTATGGACGTTGGTGTACAATATGAATGAGTCAAACCCTTGCATGACTTTTTCTTGGCTGGAAAATTCAATTGCAACTCATCCATCACTTGGACTAGATAACTGCTTGCGAGTGGGAAGAGAAGAACGATGTTTGTTTGGAGCACCACTGGACCATGTGCCACGTCTAGCAATAACGATGCAGTCACTCTTTTGTGTAGTTTGATGTTTCAGCTTTCTAAATGAGGACTGATACATAAGCTTCAGTGTCTTTCTTGCTGCCTTCTTGTTCTATTGTAAAATCTTCCTGTACAGTTCACATTATATGGATCATACATTGCACTGCAGAAGTTTCTTAAACCATTTTTTTGGGTCACCAAATTTAATACATGGATGAAGAGGGTTACATGAACATTAAAAACTGCTTTTCTTCATTTAACTCGAGTTCTACCCGTATTAGTCATTATTGATTATTCCTTTGCCTGAAAATTTTCACCTCTCTGAGAAGAACAACGAACAATTATTTATTCATTTTGGGTCACTCTTCTATGGTAAAGTTCTCTTGCATTTTGATTAGTTGACATTTTTTTACATCCATGTTAGTCCCATGTTTTAACTTTTTTTTTTCCTCACGTGTTCTACTTTTTTCACTATGGGGTTTCATGAACTGTTCTGGTCCATTTCTGGGTTTTTTTCATGAGTTCAAATTCTGTTACTATATGGATTTAGTGACCTCTGGTTGTTTTCCAGGTCTTATCCCCTGACATGAGTCTAGCGACAGTCCGGGCTTACATATGGAAGAAAACAGAGGACCTGGTCCTCAATTATCGAGTGCTACAGGGCAGGTGACACATGGACATCCAGGCGGTGAGTATTGGCTTACTTTCATGTATTTAGAATTTTTTTTGGTCTTTTTCGGTTTTAAGGTATTTACAATTTTATGGCCTTTACGTTTATTTTGGTAGACCATACATGTGTTCCCAACCATTCAGTATGTCTTGAGTTTCTCTTCACTGTTTTTAGAGTCACTGCTTTACAATGAAGGGTATAATTCTCCACCATTTTCTTCTGATTGTTTCAACGGAAAGCACCAATTATGAACATCCATCATGGCAGTGACACAACACGGTGAAAAACAAAAGAAAAGGGATACACGACATTTTCGTTTGTTTGAAAAATTATTTCAAACTGGTGCTTTGTTTTATTTCATTTTATTTGTTACGTCCAGCAAATATAAATGCTGTGCTCTTGACTTGAGGTTTCCATGTCATCTACTGTGGTATTATTTCATTTTTATCACTTAAGACTGCGGCTTTTGGATTCCTATACCCAAGCCAAAAATTGAAGAGATGGGATATACCTAAAAGTGTCTTGTCAAGTTCACTTGGCTGAATCAATGAGTAAAAGTTTGTCTAAAACATAAATTCCTATCTTAGCACTAGCAGTTCTTACAAGCAGTGAACTATAAATATTGTTCTGAGTAATATTCTCTCTGTTGTTTTTATTTATTTATGTTTGTAGGGTTTAACCCAGACCTATGGTAATGGAGATTTATTGCTTGTGTAGAAAACTTGGGAGTGGTTGGTTCTTCTGGGATTGCTTGTTTTGATCAGATTTATTTGTTGCTTGCTTGTAAATCTGGAATGGCAAATCAGTTGGTGGTGAGCCGTGAGTGTAGCAGCGTTCCCAAATTTGCCAAGAATCCTGGGTAGCAGTTTCCTAAGTTGAACTATTGGTATATGAATTTTGAGCTGTCTAGCCTGCGTGCAAGCTTTACAACTCATTGCTAAGTTAATAAAAGCTGAGTTTGCGCATGGCAATAGAAGGTTTTTGACTCCGAAGGTGAAGAAGAATTAAGGGGAAGTAAATGAGTCTGGAGCTTCTTCCTGAGGAGGGCTGTATTATAGGTAATATGTTGAAAGCTTGGTTAAAAAAAAATATTGTATTGTGGGGTACAGTACCTAGCAAAAATCACACTGCTATGGAGGTGATTAATTTTTCCCTGGAAATAATACAATTACCATTTGTGCCAACCTTGTTTGACAGACATTTTTTTCCCTTTTCTTATGTTCTCTTTTTTGTACATGTCTTCTGAGGTTCAAATAATTTAAAACTTTGTTGCTGCAAGGCATCAATTATAGTAGTTGTATGGGATTTGTATACTGCTCTATTAGTCAATTTGTTGTGTATGAAATTCATGATCCGTGGTATGAGTGTCAATAGCACTGGTTTGGTGATACATGGATCGGGGCTTCAGTTAAATTTTCAAGACAACCCTGCCCTGGGGAGACATTGAGAGTAAACTGGCATCAATATTCTGAGCCTGAATTTCAACATTTCCCTGGAATTGTTTTGTTTTAATCATTTTCGATTGATACGTTTTGTAGAAATCATTTGAACGTAGTTTGTTTTCAATCTTTTTCCAACCCTAGCCTCACTTGTGAATCTCTCATTGTTTGGGCTTTGGGATGATTATGATTTTGAGTTTTCCCTTTTCTTTCTAGTGAATCTTTTTGTTATTTGTTCAGTACATTCTGAGCGTGAAGGAGTTTTGTGTGCCTCTCTAAATTGTCAATGCCTACTTGTTTTAGAAGCTTGGGGCCCATTATTATAGTTTTCATTTATGCTCTCCAATTTATGTTTTTGGAAATATAAACAATATGAAGTTTAAATAAAACACAAATCATTTTCATATTTTTACAATTCAGTTTTTAGAGGTTTTAGAAAACAATTTTTGGAAATAGTTGTACCAAAATCCAAATACCTTTCTCCAAATTGATTTCATTGTTTTTGTTTATGAGAACATAACAGTTCATAAAATGATGTCGGATGAGCCTTTACGCTTGTATTTGAATTTTGGAGTTGAGGAATAGGAAAAGGGATGGGAAAAGATAAGAAAATAAAATGAAGTAAAAGAGGTTAAATTTTTTTCTTTTTTTGGTTGAGTAGGTAAATTGAGAAGAAAATAAGTAGGTATTTATTAGAACTTTTATTTTCTTTTTTTGGTTATTCATTTTGCTTTCATTTTCTATTTTCTTCACAAATACAAGATGCAAATATTGGTGTTTTATACGGTCCTAATATAAAGCTTATGTACAAAGAACTTGATTGGCGGGCAAAACCAATTTTGTATCCTGCTATGGTCAGTAGTGCCATCGGTCTTTTATAAATGGCAAAATTTTTGTTATTTTAAGTAGTATTACGATTTTTGTTATTTTTGGTAGATCTTCATCACCTACCATTACCAATGCCCTATATCATGGATTCAGGCATTTACTGGTAATATTCATCTGGATTTGATCTAGTCCTTCAGGTGGGTGACTTTGAAAGAAATACTCAATGACTCATTCTGCTATCCTGTTGTGCTGTGAAGGGCTTCTCACTGTTTTAACTCTTTTTTCCTCAATGCGTTTTTAATTCATACAGATTACAGAGAGTGCTTCGTATCTCTCTCTCTCTCTCTCTCTCTATGCCGCACAACAATGGAGATTTCTGTAATTGTTAATCTAGCTATTTAGAACATACATACATTGGCTATGACCTTAATGTGAAGGAAATTAGAAGAAAAAAAATGAAGAAGTAATTACACTTTATCTCTTGGAACGTACCTAGCAAGGAACGAGCTGCCCCTTGGCAACTTCTACTATTTTAAGATTTATTTATTAGTATTTTATTTGACCATTGGTTGCAAATGTAATATATTGCCCCCACTAAATTTTTAACACTTACATTTGTCCAAACTAAATTTCATAACCCTTGATTACTTGGCTAAATAAACAATATAATCTCAATTTGTTATTCTAATATTACAATTATGAGGTGATGTGGCAATGTTGGAGCCATCTTTTAACTTTGTAGGTTATTTTAGTTTTGGTGAGAGGTATAATTTTTTTTTTTTGTATATAGCCTTTGTAGAGAGGTGATGCCCATTTTTTTACATGTCTAATATAATTATCTGCTTTATCTGCTTATTTATCAAGCAAAAACTATTGACATTCAACATAAGTTTTGCCCCCCACTAAACAAAAATATAGGATCCACCCCTGTCCTTATGGTTTGAGTAAAAATCACATGACTTCTATGTGATTTAAAAGTAAACACATCACTCTCTTATGGTTTGGACTTAACTATAAAATAAATATAAATTGTTAGAATTAATGACAATTCAGACACAAGTATTTTCGTTATTTTATCTATCCAAAATAAAATATTAAAAAGGCAACTTTGCTCCTGTATGTCGAAATAAATGATTATCTTTTGCAGGTGTACTTTTTGTCATTTTATCAAATCCGTCATGATTTTATCTATTTTGTAAATAAGTCCAGACCAAGAGATGATTATGTGTCGGCTCAAACAATAAGGGGGTATAGAGCAATTACCCTTTGACAAATTCAGTGGCTAAAACCCCATCCAGCCAGGCTGAGCTTTTGTCTGCTGCAATTGGACATACTGGAGAAGAGGAACAACCACCACAGGAACAAAATCGGAGATTAATAATCCAGAAAACAAAGGAAAAAATAGAAGTTGCAAAATAAAATCATTCTTTAAGATAGAAAAAATGTTGTATACATAGGGTTTTAATTATCAAAGCTTTAATCCAGTCTTTGGTTTGACTCAACCTAAAGATATTTGGAGTCGAATTAAGCCCAAGTCTCGAGTTTTAAACTACGATGCCGAGAGCAATCAACGGATTACGAACTACACTAAAGGTAGTAAATGCTCTGAATTTAATTTAATTTATTTTATTGGGATGCTTTCAAATAAATTTCAATACTACGTACCTCATCACAATCTTTTGGTCCATCTTTGTAAATCTAACTTTTTAAGGAGATGAGCCATTGTGGGACATCCCAAAACGGAAAGAGAGCAAAACAATGGGACAGGAGGACTATTAATTATTATTATTATTATTCTCACAAAATGATTTGGATTATTTTTTATACAAATGAAAATTTTGTCTTATATATAGTTTGCTAAAAGGTCTTAAGGCACAGAAACCACAGATGCAAGTGATGCATTCTTTTGAAGAGGGAAAAAGAAAAAAAAAAAAAAAAATACAGCTTCTTCCCTAAATTGAAACAATCAAAGGTTTAAATTCAAGTGTACACTGTTTCTGAACTGATACCATCCATCTGACCTTTTGCAACTTATATATAACCAGCCAAGAGTATCTTGGAATATAAATAGCTGGGAAAGCAAATGTCTACAGTCATCCTCACCTAAACCCCAATAAAAATAGTTGATCATGCTCATTGAGAAACTAAAGATACATGAAGACTTATATATCATGCTCTAGAAGGACGGAAGATTTAGCTGGCAGAGATCCTCCACCGTGTCGTGATCCACGGATGCTGAAGCATGAGCCAAACACTTTGCTTCTATTCTCGTATGACAGCACTGTAGAGGCTTTGAGGCTTTGCAAAGTAGCTTGATCTCATCCACAATGTCGCTAATAACCGAAAAATCCTTTCCTTCCTTACCGCCAGAACAATTCCTGACCTGTAAGATTCAATTTTGAATTCATAGACAATAATCTCAAGGGCAAACTTTATACCATGCATAGAGCAGAGCCAAGGCAAGGCCTTAGTATGATCTGCTGAAGCTTCTACCCTATTTGCTGGGATGGCATATGAAGAGATAACTTCCCCCTGGTAGTCCCTCGTGAAAGCTATCGAACATGTAGCTGGGCCTTCATGGGGTTCTCATTCAGGTTGTAAGATATTTCCTGCATTCATCAGTAAGAAAAAAGTTATTATCATGGCATCGAGGTTGGAGGGTCTACAAGAAATGCTTCTTTCCTATGTTAAACACCAATTTAAGGCCTTTCAAGCGTTTATCCACCATTTATAGAGAGAATATGCAACAAAATTTGAATACAAAAGGAAATTAAAGCTTTTTGCAAAGCATGGAATCTTTCCATTTTAGTGTTCAAGCAAATCAATGGAAAGATATTTATTTTTCGGTTGGGGGGCCTCATCTAGGCTGGCAGAGCACGGTTTTAAGGATAAAATGGGAGTCGATAACCATGAATGATGATGTGAATAGTAACTTGACTATTTTGTGAAAGATGAAGAAGAAAAGAATAAGATCTAACAATCTCAGTTAGAATTCTCAGGCCACGCCCTAGCAAGAATTATATTACATCACAAACACAATTCCAAGTTCTCATAAATTCAACTCTGCTTGAATAAAAATATTATAGGATTGCCTCTCCTCAATCTATTAGGAAACTAGAAGACTTCGACCTCTTAAGCACATGTTAGACATGATAACAATAGATACAATGATCTCATGACATGACCCATAAGTAGATTCATGCAGCACCAGTCCATGCCAACAAATCTAGTGATTATCAAACTACACAGTTCATCGGAAACTAACTGAAATGAAACACAAATTAAACCAACCTTTTTTTCTTTTGCAATCAAAATTAAGCACAAACTTGATCACACAAGGTCTGAAGTGGGCCCCAAGTAGAATTTCTAATCTGTCCTCATTCTTCTTTGCTTGCTATACAACATAGTATGGACATGGATTCTATTCAACTTATTGTCAAACATTCATACAAAAATTTGTGCATTGTCCAGAAAAGGATTTAATAGACCTACAAAAAGAACTGCTAGAAGAGAAACAGCCCTACACAGGTCAGGTCAGGAATGCTTCTCCTCATTGAAAATAACCACGTTGATAAGCTTTTGGGCAGTAGGGTTTTTTTTTGTGGGTGAAAGTGTGAGCCAACTACATTAAAAATGAATATGATATATAGGGAATTTTCCCCTTCTCAAAATTGGGGTCTTAATTAGATTCTTACCACACAACAGTTGCATCCAACATATTGAACATTTGAGAAAAAAATAACCTTTAGTCCTTAAAAGGTGCAGAATTACATGGCTGTGTTGCATTCTTCTCAAATCAAGAGAATTTCTATGTATAATGTAAGTAGGCAAAGTACTTAGCAAGACAAAAATAAATAACAAGCACACAATTTTTGAACAACCGAGAACCTCTCCCGCTTGAAGTTCTTTGCCTGTGAATTATTAGTGAACTGGTGGTCTTAGAAAGAAGCTTAACATATTCACCCAAAGCTGGTACAACCTACTTGACAAAACTTGTAGAGGTGCAAACATCCGGACATTTAAAATTTTAGTATCAAAATTGATACTCCATAACTGTGGCCATCAAATTTGGTAAAACTGAAAAACGAAAAAGAACATGATGTATTTTCATCATCTAAACTCCAAATTCAACTTGGATGCCACTTAAAAAGAAAAAACAAATGCCCACTTGGATGCTACCAGTGGTAGACACACAGGGCATACACTTCGATAGATGATTGTTTTGGGGATTTCAAGTTTAAACAATAAATAAATAAACTGCTTTCGAACAACCTCTATACCCCATGCCATACTTAGTAGAATTCTGTTATACACCCAATGGCCCTTTAAAAGATTCAATCTGTACCCAAAAACTTTTCAAATTTTTTCTGAACCCCAATAATTCTTGCTAAATGTTGCCAATGACTCCTTCCTCTTTTCCTATCATAGTGAAGTTAAACTGTTTGTATCACCCCAAAAGTGAAAAAAGAAATTATATGGACAATAACATAGATAGCTCAGATATAATACAAAGGAAAAGAAAATAAGGCTCAAGCAATTCAATATGCCCTTAAACTTTTCACTATAGTACGATAAAAGTAATTCACAAATTTAACTCTAAAAATCAGAGAAGCAATCAAAATTTTTTTATGATACATATGCCTTTAATTTCTCAAAGTATAAATGATTGAAAAACTTTTGGTAGTTCTCACTTAAACTAAGAGGCATTAGAATAACATCAACATTTCTTAGTATATTAAGGTAACAATTGTGAGTGGGAAAGAAAAGAAGTTGAGACCTACCACAACCCATTGATAATTTCCTTGGTCGGCCATTGATAGCTACGACCACATTTCTGCATTGTTGATATTGACTGGACATTATGAATATCCGTCAAAAATTTTGGGAGGGAAAAAAAGGCTTGCCAATACATGAATATGGTTGATAAGTGTAGGTACATGTGTCCAACTCTCTTACATACCAAGACAATTAGCTGCTTCACCGCCTTCCTCTTTATACACCTGGTCCCGTGTGGCAGCCCTCCGAGGCGATGCGTGGACTAAGGTAACCTCACTCATCGAGGATAGCGCGAAAAGTGGCTCCTTCAAGTTAGGGCTTTAAAAGGGCCCCTCGAGCTTGGCACCTCCTGGCATGGCCAAGGAATTTCTCCGCCGAGCGCCCTCTCCTTTGAGCCATCTCTCCATACTTGACTTCGAGGCACTTCCCTTGACGGAATCGAGGGATTCTCTGCCCAAGGACACCTCGTTACAAGGATCAAAATTTCGTTTCAAAGGGTTGTTTCGGTGAGTTTGGAAACGAAAACATTTCGGAAACACGGTGGAAACAGAGAAAAAATGAGAAACATAAAGAAACATGTGAAAACATAATTTAATGTCCATTAATATATAATTTTAATGCTAATATGATAATAATGGAACATGTTTAAGGAGTATATATTCATTAGAACTACAAAAACAAAAATAGAATTAAGTAGTAACTAGTAAGTGATAATGTAAATGAAAACATAGACAATAAAATAAGATAGATTTATTATATATCCAATGTTTTTTTTCATATTCAAAATATTTATTTTAATTATTCCCTCTTAGCCTAACTATTTAAGTGGCATAGATTTTTATTGAAAAAAATTGAGTTTTTTTAATAAATCAAAATTTATAAATTTCAATAAAAAATTTATTTTGTGCATATATATAACAATAACAACTATAAATATTAAACACTTGTTATTAACTTATTATATGGACCAAAAAAAGAAATTATAAAAATTAATAAACAACCATTTATATTTTATTCTAATTAATGAACAACCATCTATATATAGTTGATTACAAATATTTTTTTTAACATAAAATCTATATGTTATTCTAATTAAATTAGTAATAACTAATAAACAATAATGTAATAATGTTTATATAATTTAGTATCATATAACTATTATAAACATAAAACATAAAACATAAAAACATAAATGATAAATAACTCACTAAAGGAAGAGAAGAAGAGAGTCTTTGGTCTGATTGTCGCACGGAGAGAGAGAGAGAGAGAGAGAGAGAGAGAGAGAGAGAAGGTTGCACGAAGAGGGAGAGAGAGAAAGAGAAAGAGAGAAGGGGGAAGAGATCTGGGTTGAAGTACTGCACATTGGACGGCTGAAACTGGCCCCTAAGTTTGATCTAGAGAAAAGAAGGGGGGAGAAGAAGAGAAAGAAAGAGATATAGGGAAGAGAAAGGGGAGAAGAAGATTCAAGCCAAGAAGAAGAGGAGGAAGAAGATGTACCTGGAGGTTGGAGTAGACGGCTGGACGTGGATTTGGTTTGATAGAGTAAGTCTTTCGCTTTCCCTCTGTCTTCTATCGCTTTGGTGTCAAATTCTCTGTCAAAGTGTCTAATATAACTTTTTCTCAAGATTCACAGGTTTGAAACTGTAGCAAAGATTCCATCTTCTTGTTTCGACGCACTCCATGGTTTCCATCGAAACTATATCGTTTCCTTCAAAACACACCGAAACGTAGTTGTTTCGTTCGAACCCATGGAGTTTCGGAATTTCTTACATGTTTCGCTTAGGTAGCTGGGGAAACCGAAATGTTTTGTACGTTTCGACCGAAATGAAATGCCTTTTTGATCCTTGCCTCGTCCATGACTTCGCGTTCAACACCTCCAGCCCAGCCTGCGGTCCCCTTGGCAATAAAAGTAATTCACAAATTTAACTCTAAAAATCAGAGAAGCAATCAAAATTTCTTATGACTCATATGCCTTTTAATTTCTCAAAGTATAAATGAATGAAAAACTTTTGGTAGTTCTCACTTAAACTAAGAGGCTTTAGAATAACATCAGCATTTCTTAGTATATTAAGGTAACAAATTGTGAGTGGGAAAAAAAAGAAGTTGAGACCTACCACAACCCATTGACAATTCCTTGGTCGGCCATTGAAAGCTACGATCACATTTCTGCACCGCTAATATCGACTGGACATTATGAATATCCGTAAAAAATTTTGGGAGTGAAGATATGGCTGATAAGAACTAATGAACTATATGAAAAGCTCTACTTTCAATTTCGAAATCAGATGGATAGAGTGAAATTATCAGATAACTTCTCTTATTTTTACTCTAAAGGATGACTGGATAGATACAATAAACATGAGTGTTTTCAACTTTCCTTACCTTGTGGTTTCAGTATAGCATAACTCTCTTCAATAACTCTAGAACCTATGGACCTATAGATAAAGATTTTGCTTCTAGAATTTCTAAAATCTCTTTGAACTCAAATAAAACAAGACAAGATGAACGAACCTTTTAGTACAACATCCGGTGCCCACCGCAGCGTTCCTTTTTTTTTTTTTTTTTTTTCCTGCTCAAACTACTAGAAATTGATATTTTGCTTGCAATTTTGTCCAACATCCAGTTGTAAACATTTACAAGAACTAGTGGTGTTGCACGTGGTATGTTTTTTTTTTCTAAAATTCATACCAAAAAATTTGTTGCACACTGTAAGTACAAGTGTCCAACTCTGCTCCGTACAAGGACACTTAGGTGACTCATTACTCTTCCGTACCGCCTCCTCCCACGCTTGGCTCTACTTAGCAGCCCACCGAGGCAACGTATGCACCGAGTCAGTTCACCCACCAAGGATAGCGCAAAGAGCGCCTCCTCTGAGTTAAGACATCGAGAGGCTCTCGCCTACAGGCAACCTCAGGTCACCTCCTCCGCGACATCCGCTCATGACTTCGCGCTCGGTACCTCTTGGCTCGGCCATGGAACCTCTTCGCTGAGCGCATCTCCATACTTAGCACAATTCTCCATAACCAAGCATATCTCCATAACTTAAGTTGGGAGCAGGACCTAGGAAACTCCGCGCAGGATTATCAAGAGACAAGTGGATTGGAGGCTAGAGTTAGGGGTTCGCCGAGGGGCCTTGCCCCTCCGGTCGGTCTTAGAGAGAGAGGGATTTCAAAGTAAACGACAAAACGCATTTAATGCTTGAGCCGCCTGAATCACTGACATCACTGCCACCCATAGAGTCGCAAAGTTGACATTCAGAATATCGGTCTTCGAGAAGCCCTCAGACTGAAGAGCCAATCAGCAAGGGTCTCCGCTCAGGTTTAAGGAGTCAATCACCGAACACCTCAAAAGCTGAAGAACCAATCATGGAGTACCTCCATCACCTATATAAAGGGAATCGTCATTCGCCATTAACAAGACATTCATTCCATATTGAATGATTACCACCAACCTCTCCAAACTCTCTCCAAGCTCTTTGAGACATTGCCACTCCCTTTCTTCCTAGGACCGCCTCAACTCTCTCTTCTCCACCTCCGGTGGTCCTCCGCCTAGACAGCGCCTGCCGTTAACTTCCCAGAAGGTCACCCTCTACAGGTTTGACTACTCACCTCCCACACCACTCCACATATAATACTCTACTGGGGAAGAGCGGTACTCGCTATTTATGACACCGAAGAAGAATGCGTAAGTGTCCTCACAAGTGTCGTCCTCCCAAAAGGCCCAGGACTTGACCCTCCTACTCCCCTTTCTTCCGAAGAGCGACTCGATGACTTGACTCATCCGGTCATCCCCACTGGCTTCAACCACCTTCAAGCCCTCACCAAAAGCATGGCCTCGATGCAACGAGCTCTGCAGCTCTTCTCGAGACCTTATTATCAATGCAAAGGGGGACACCTCCCCCTCCAAACCGACTAGCGGTCCCCTTGGCACCTACTGACTCAAGCAACCTCTCAGGACAACGAGAAGGATCCGAAGTTAACCCATATCTCCCCAACAGGGACCATCTGGTTCCTCCCCCGATGACAATCCTCGGTGTTATGTCACCTCAACAGGGCTCTTGCTCGTCGCCTCGACGAGACCCAACAACTTTAGTGACGCCCAAAAGCTCATTTGTTTATGATTAATCATACTCCACTATCACTATACTCCAACACTTCGGGTTCACCACTATCATTTATTCTTTTTCTTCATCATACTTCACTATCATTATACTTCAACATTTAGGGCCCACCAATATCATTTGTCTAAACATCCAAAAGGTCCCCAAATTGTGCTCTCACTTCTATGCACACTACCATCTTCATGATATATATTATACATCAGCAAGGGTTTTATGTATGTGAGGCCAACCACATCACCAAGCATCACATGTCCGAGGGAAATAAACTTCATGTCCAAGGGAAATAAACTCCAGGTCCGAGCAAACGAGGATTTTCTGCATGTGAGGCCCACCATGTCACATGTCACATGTCTTTAAAGTGCAAATATAAAGCACTACTTCAAGATGTCTTCCCGGTGGAAAATACAACAGCTTTTGAATTTTAAACAGTAACCCATACCGTGATGCCATGCGCGGCAGCATCACAATAGCGACGCCATCGCGTCAGCGTTGAGTGTCATCACTCTCAAGCAGAATGACTCACCTCGAGGCATGCTCATCTCGGTGTTGAGCACCCTCGGTTTCAAGTGGAATGACTTGCTTCACCCTTGAGCAACCTCGCCTTCAAGTGAAATGTCTCAACTCAAGGCATGCTCCTTTTAGCCTTGCGAACCCGCCCTCTCAAGTGGAATGACTAGCCTCACCCTTGAACGCCCTCGCCTTTATATGAAATGACTCACCTCACGACATGCTGTCTTAGCCTTGAGCGCCCTCGCTCTTAAGTAAAATGACTCGCCTATTATATGTGTTCGCCCCCGGGGCCTCAGCATGCTTCTCTCGCCTTGCCTCACTTTGCCTTCACCTCTCCCCTCACGAGTTCCTTGACAGGGGAAGGAGATAAGCTCCCTCAAAGAAAAAGTTAGCTCTCAATAACAATGAGTACTTTACTACCGCGGGCTAGAGGATCTATTGACCCGAGCCGTAGACCTTAAAGAAAAGCCAATGCTTCAGTTTTTACTTGGCTTGGGCATGTAATGTCCTAACCTTGAGCTATATAACATTCGAGGGGCAATTTCCAATAGCCACGGGCACGCTCAATCTTCAGCTCAGCACGCCCATCTCCATTTATAATCTCCAACTCGACTAAACGCCCGTGTGAATTTAGCCTCAAGTATTACATATCTCCATACTCAGCTCAGCACGCCCATCTCCATTTATAATCTCCAACTCGACTAAGCGCTCGTGTAAATTTAGCCTCGAGTATTACATATCTCCATATGCTCTCCTCCGGGGTTGAGGTTCTCCATATACTCCCCTTTAGGGTCGAGGATCTCCATATGCTCCCCTCCGGGGTCAAGGTTCTCCAGACGTCTTATAATTCGACTAAGCGCCTGTGTAAGGTTTAGCCTCAAGTATCATATAGCTCCATATGCTCCCCTCCGGGGTTGAGGCTTTCTCCAATCGCTCCCCTCCATCTCCAAATGCTTCCCTCTGGGGTCGAAGTGCTCCAAAGGCTTTCTCTCCTCCGGAGTCGAGGTTCTCCAAATATTTTATAACTCAGATAAGTGCCCGTATGGGTTTAGCCTCAAGTATCATATATCTCCATACGATCCCTTCCGGGGTCAAGGTTCTCCTAATGCTCCCCTCCGGGGTCGAGCTTCTCCAAATATTTTATAACTAGGCTAAGCATCTGCGTGGGTTTAGTCTCGAGTATCATATATCTCCATACGCTACCCTCCGGGGTCGAGGTTCTCCTAATCCTCCCCTTCAGGGTCGAGGTTCTCCAAATATTTTATAACTCGGCTAACCCGTGTGAGTTAGGTGCTGAAAGCATGTTTATCATTCATAAATTTGTTTTCTTTCCCTGTTATGAGAGTGTTCCTTCATGTGTGGTTACATGTCCTGGGTTTACTTTGTTTAAACCACCTTCTCTTACTGACCGTATGTGACATCTGCTGCATGCAACTTCATCACTTGAATCGGTTTTGATACCATAAAACATATTGAATCTGTTGAAAATTCTATACAGATTTACGAGCAACATCCATGTCTTGTTTTGTTGATGTGCTATACTTGTCATGTATGTTTATCTATATACATACATGTATATGAGATGCCTACACTCTTTATCTCCAAATAAATGTAGGTGAGAGTTAATATGCCTGCGTATCCTTTATGGAGATTGGCCATTCATTATGATGTGGATATGCAAAATGATAATTTATTTATCTTTCTAATAAAAGCTGCATTTTCACATGGGTCTGACCCATTTTTTTTTATAGCAGCTATGTTACGGTGCTTCTCAAGTTTTTAAATATTCGTGCCCCATGAATTATTCTTATAGAAGTTGCCCACACGTCATCATCACTGACCTATGCAATGAGAGAGATATTTTTTTCTTACTTTATTTGTATATACTGAGTAAAATACTATGCTGTTTTATTTTGATGCATATATACAAGGTTTATCCTTATTAAGGCATGATATTAAATATTATATTGTATACCACAAAGGTGTTCACATGGCCAGATATGTGACCCACTAACCGGTTATGGTGTTTGTCATATTTGATATAATATTATATTATATCTAGATAATGTGTGCATAAAGCATCACGTGGGTTGCTAATTATTTTTTGCAAGATTTTATTGCCCGGATGAAATTCTGTCCGATGAAAAATGATGGACACTTTTTATGACATGGTTAAACGATGGCCAGACAGCTTTTATCAAATTTTGGCACCCTATCAGCTTGTTGCTTGTAGCCAAAGAATCTATGTGATTTTTCGAAAAAAAAATAATAACAAAGAAACCTCTCTCCTCGGCAAAACTCTTCCTCGCAAAGGCCAGCCTTGGTCAGCTTTGGCGAAACACCCTCACAACTTGGTTATCTGCTTCAGTGATTCAACCTCAACGTAAAAGGATGCCTCGGCGAAGTGGGCACCTCGGTGAGTGGGCACCACACACACCTCGATGAAGTGGGCACCTCGGCTCCACACACACCTTGAGAGCCAAGTCATTGGAATAATATCATTTTGCAACAAAGTAATCTCGGTGGTGGTCAGGCAGCATTTGGGGGCAAAGCCATTGACATCACAATTCTTTATTGGCCAACAACTTCATGTATTTTTCTATAAAACAAATCATCAGCAAATGATCCATAACTCCACCGTCGAACACCTCGGCAAAGTGGATACCCCGGCAACAAACCCCCTAGCCGCAGCAACCACTTAGCCCCCTTGCCTCGCGGTGCTTCGGTGACTCGTGCCAAATCAACCTCGAACTCGGTGGTGAAACCATCCCTTGGTGACAACACGGGACAAAACCAGCTGCAGCAAAAAAAAAAAAAAAAAAAAACCCAATCTCAGCAGACAAAACTCAAGCAGATCTCAACTCAAAGCCTCCTCGGTGAAGCCTGGCGAAACTCACCTTCGGCAAAGCCCTCGTGTCGAACTCTACCCACAAACCCTCCACCTCGGCACAAGCCCTAAATTTCAACCAAGCAAAACTCCAAGGTACATCGAGACTCTGAATGTAGTGTGAGAAAATGAAGCAGCAGTAGCAAACAACAAAATGAAATGATGACAGAAAATAGTCTCCTTCTGTCTCCTTTTTGGGAAATTCCAAGCCTGTTCATGACGTTCCTGGAAGATCTGAATTTCGCATTGGATGCTACGTGGTAGCTGCAAATAGTGAAGCCCAGCGCTGCCTCAGTAAAATCACGGCCTCGGCAGTGCCTTCACCCAAGCTGCCCCGGTCCAGCCAGCCTGGTCAACCCCTCCCCCATGCTCCCTTCATTGCTTGCCTTGCTCAAGGCCCCTCGCCAGGCACCCAGATGGCTCGCCCACAAAAGCCTCGCCTAACGCACCAACCCCTCGCCCAGATGGCTCGCACCAACCCCCCTCCTCCATCTCTTCCCTCCCCCAGCTCCCTCCGTCACCTCCCTCACCCAACCCACTCGGCCAACACCCTCAGCCCACCCCTCGCCCAGCACCTTGGCCTAGCGCCCAACCACCCCTCGCCCAAGCCCTCCCCGCAGCCTCAGTCGAACCCCTCCTCTAAGACGTCTCCCTCTCCAGCCCCTCGTCGCAGCTCAAGTTCCCCAACAGTTTTCGAACAACTCCACACACGCAACCAGTCCCAATCCTACACAAAACCCCAGCAACCCAAGCCTTCACAGATCGTAACGTTGGTAAAAGCTTCCAACAAAGTCAACGACCTTGTCACGACACAACAACCCACCCTCGTCGCGATGCCTTGGCCAAACCTTCGTCGCGTTGCCTCGGCGTAGAAGCCCACCTCAGTGATGACGAACGGACACGTGGCCTCAGAGAACCTCTAGCAAGCCTCGGTGACGACCCCTCGCACTCCCAATCAGCCTCACTCCTCGGCGATTTCAGTAACCCACGTACGCGTGGTGGAATTCGACCGAGTAAAAAAAGTAACCCCTTGAACTTTATCTGGTTATGATATCTATCTATACGCATGTATATATTTATATATACATATCTTCCTTTGTCCCTTTACCAATGGGTCAATACTTAACTCTCAATGGGCTAAGACCACTTCCTTCCACCGAGTTAAGCCCAAATCGCCTCCTCTCCACTTACCTCGACAAAAGCCCTTGCCTTGCCAAAACGCTACCTCGGTCACATACGCGCAACCTCTTTTTGCAACCTCGGGCTCGAGCCAGCTACTTTGAAGAAATAATTACCAACTAAAACCTAGGCAAATAAAATCATCTTGGTGGGCCACCTCGGTGAAAGCAAAACAAGAGCATTTGGCGTCCCAAGCACTTCCACAACAAAAGAAGGGAATCTCAAAGCACTAGAGAACTCACAAGGCTCCCCAAAATTTTGTGAAGGGGCAAAATGATTTCAAGCTCCTATTTATACTAGCCTGACACCTGGACAAAGCCTCCCTTACATCATTGCACCCAAAAAGCATTACAAACCTTCCAATCAAAGTACAATTGCACTCTTCCCCATTCCTTTAATAAATCCCATCACTTCGGCAAACGTGAAAAAAAAAATCATCTCCAAGGACAAAGCTACTACTCCAAGTTGGCAGATTTATCTCCAATAGTGTGTACGCGCACCCTTAGTATTAGTGAGGACACATGTACAAGGGACATATTGTAGGTACAAGTGTCCAACTCCGCTCCGTACAAGGACACTTAGGTGACTCACCACTCTTCCGTATCGCCTCCTCCCACGTTTGGCTCCACATAGCAGCCCACCGAGATAATGTATGTACCAAGTCAGCTCACCCACCGAGGATAGCGCGAAAAGCGCCTCCTCTGAGCTAAGACATCGAGAGGCTCTTGCCTACAGGCAACTTCAAGTCAACTCCTCCACGACATCCGCTCATGGCTTCACGCTCGGCACCTCTTAGCTCAGTCATGGAACCTCTCCGCCGAGCGCATCTTCATACTTAGCACAATTCTCTATAACCAAGCATATCTCTATAACCTAAGTTGGGAGTAGGACCTAGGAAACTCCGCACAGGATCATCAGAAGATAAGTGGATTGGAGGTTAGAGTTGGGGGTTCGCCGAGGGGCCTTGCCCCTCCGACCGATCTTAGAGAGAGAAGGATTTCAAAGCAAATGACAAAGCGCATTTAATACCTGAGCCGCCTGAATCACTGACATCATTGCCACTCACAGAGTTGCAGAGTTGACATTCAGAATGTCGGTCTTCGAGAAGCCCTCAGACTGAGGAGCCAATCAGCAAGGGCCTCCACTCAGGTTTGAGGAGTCAATCACCGAAGACCTCGAAAGCTGAAGAACCAATCATGGAGTACCTCCGTCACCTATATAAAGGGAACCGTCATTCGCCATTAACAAGACATTCATTCCACATTGAATGATCACCACCAACCTCTCCAAACTCTCTCCAAGCTCTTTGGGATACTGCCACTCTCTCTCTTCCTAGTACCGCCTCAACTCTCTCTCCTCCACCTCCGGTGGTCCTCCGCCTAGACAGCATCTGCCGTTAACTTCCCAGAGGGTCACCCTTTACAGGTTTGACTACTCACCTTCCACACCACTTCACACACACACACCATGTAAGAAAAGATTGTATCAATTATTGTGGTCTTGATTCTTATTACATTGTCATATATGGCTCAACAGAGCTTCTCACAATTTCTTTAATTGTTCTTTTTTTCCCTCTAAACCAAATCAGATAGCTTCCAACATTTAACATGGTGCTCAATTTCTAAAACAGACAACAATTTCCTAAATGGAAGCAATTAAGCAATAACCTTATGGCCATTTGCAACAAATTAAAGATGAATCATATGATCACACGTTATGGATGTAAAAAATTCATAAAGCAAGATATACTCAACATTAGTATAGACTTTATGAAAGCATTACCAGGAATGTAGAATTTTCTTTGTAGTTATTTGCATATTCCAGTTTTAACATTTCTAAACTTCAATGAGAAAGCAAGTGATGCTAGTTGAACGAACCTGTCAGACTAAAAGTTATATCAAAGCCTTGAAAATGTGAGAAGAGGGAATGAAGATCTAGAATGCTATTGAAAGTTCACGGTGACCATATAGATAATGATGTTTGAGTCAGTGCCGATTGACATAAGTACAGGACACTACGGTTTTGTTGAGTTAGAGTGAGAGAAAGGGGTTGGAACTTGGAAGCGTTTCACTCGAGTTTAAAAAGTTGCAGGGACAGTTGAACAGCTATGTCATTTTCTTTTAAAAAAAAGTATGGGAACCACATTTGGGTGCTTCTGCCTTTTCAAATAGCAGAGATTTAAATTTTGTAATCACGTGTTGTATGCTCTGTTCAAGTATCCAAAAACAACATATTCCTCCATAGGGCATCAAACTCTAGTTGTTGCTGGTGTGGATCTATAAGGAAGAAGCAAATGCAATTTGGCAATAAACATCTAAATGGAAAGATATAATAACTAAAATAAGTTTAAAAATCTTACCAATGGGGCTCATGACTGCTGCAATATTGCAAGATGCGATGCTGTTGAAATTTAATAGAAGGACCACCAAGTCTCCATCAATTTACTTGGAATTGAAGCAGTAGTACCAGGGGAATGAAAATATCAAGACAAAAACCAAGCATAAAATTCAAAGGGACAATCTAGCCGGATTGTGAATGAAGCACTTGCAGAAAAATTAAAATGTGATGAGTTCGTGAGAATGCTGACTTAGAGGGACTAATCAGTACCTAAAGTGAAAGAAGCATGAACACCTACAAAGATTGAAATAAAGACGAAGTGAATTTAGAAATGATTAAAGACGCTGTATCGATTATCATTCGCTTGTGGACCAATCAAAAGATGAAGTAAAGACAGTATATATTAAAATACCAAAGTGCGAAAATGAAAAGTTTTGTTCACTGTAAATTGTTCTTACCTTCCAATAAAGGAGCAAAGGTTGCTACTGATGGTAATAAAGAAGAGCGCGAAACTTCTATGGGCACCTAAGTGTTATATTTTTTTGATAGGTAGCATAAACCTTTTTCATAGGGCACTCAAGTGTAATATTAAAAATAACAAAATGAGAAAGAAAACTCATCCATCCCATAGAGGTATATTAACAGTAAAGGTAAAGGAAATACTTGAAAGGAAAAATAAACAATAAACAATAAGCAATAAAAATTGGGTGTGATAGATTTTGTGTTAGTTTGTACCTTCCCTTGCAGTTGGCTGCTTGCTTATATACTGGCCAGGTCAGTCATTGTCTATCTGTATGTGAGGAAGGTAAGCTATGTTGCGCCAATATTGGCCTTTCCCCTTTTCGCACCGCTTTTTCAGTTTAGGACATCCATTGATCTTCAGATGCAAAAGTGACGGAGGCAAGCCTTGTTTGGGAAAGGACGCAAGCTCTGGACAATTCCGGACTTGCAGATGCAAAAGCGAGGAAGGCAGCCCTTCCTTTGGAAAGGACGTGAACCTTGGGCAATCAAAGATGCGGAGACTTTCAAGGGAGGCAAGGTTTTGAAACTCCTTAGAAGAAGAAGAGAGTCTTTCCAGATTTGGAAAGTTATAGATGCCCAAGCGGATCAGAGAGGTAGGCAGCAACATCCCATCTTCTGTAAAGGACGCAATAACTTCCATCGGCGGACTTGGTCCTTCAAGTTGGAGTGTTCTAAGGGAAGATAATCTGTGCAAACCCCATGCTGACGGAGATGGAAGCTTCTGACTGACCACCTGCTTAATCCCAATGGTAAGTGAATTGAGGTTGGTGAGGAAACTCACTCCCTTGAGAAAATAAGATATGATTCCTTCAGGGCAATCACGTAAATACAGCCTTTGAAAAGAAGTGAGTCGGTTGCTGCTGCTGCTGCTGTTCTCATCGTGGGCATGAAGTGGCTGAACCTCCAACTTTTCACATCTGTTGATTGTCAGATGTCTCAGACTGATTGTGGGGTGGAACCATCCTTCTGGAAGGGACTCGAGATTATTACACCTTTCTATCTTCAACCTGCTGAGATTCCTGAGATTATTATTGCTACTAGAATGTAGGGCATCTGGCAAGCATTTGAGATTACGACATTTCTGAATGTGAATAGTTTCAAGAGATGGACAATTGATCTTCATCCCCTCCTCCTCTGCTAGTAGTGACAACAGCTTTTTACAATCATAAATCTCCAGGTGTTTCAGTGTGAACGGCAGCCCACCACTGGATGATAAATATGTGAGTGATGCACATAGAGAAACCGACAACCACTCGAGGTTATTCACTGTCATCAACCCTCCAAGAGACTGCAGAGCAGTGCAATTACTAATCCAAAGTTTTCGCAGCATAGATGGCAAACCTCTCTTTGGAAAAGAGACGAGACTTGGACAATAACTTAAATCAATCACTTCAAGGGACGTGAGAGTGTGCAGACCTCGTGGCAGCTTCTCCAGCATTGGACAATCTTCAATTCTTAAATACTCAAGCCTCAATATGCAAGGCAGCACTTCAGGCTGCTGATGTTGTTCCCCTTCTTCTTCTCCTTCTACTTCTTCAAACACGGAAACGAGTTGGGGGCACTGTGAGATTTCCAAATGTTGGAGGCTAGGGTGACAGTCTTGCAGTTCCATCTCATTCTGCCACAATGTCACAAGTTTTTGGCCCTCCTTAATCTCTAACTTTTCAAGTCCCATCGACCCTCGAGTATACCATTTCAGCATGAAAGTGAGCTTTCCAAAATTCTTGATGCACAAGGAAGATACTGAAGTCAGATGCCAAGACATTGCATTTACTGTTACGCTTGAAACGCAACTAGTAACCAAGCTGAGGGAGCCAAATTCAACAGTTTTCCTCATCTGAAGGAGTGTTGGAAGGTCTGGAAGTGGAACATCTGTCATATGCAAGGAGGTGAGTGATGTGAGGACAAGGCTCGAAAAGTCAACCTGCAACTGCGGGCAATTTTTTATCTTAAGAATTTCTAGACAAGGAAGTTCATTAGGCAATCTTCCAACAAGTTTGGGACAATTTCGGATGGAAAGCACACTGAGGCAAGTGTACGGTTGAACTTCGGTGTGAACTCCAGAATTAGACCAATCATCCCATTGTGGCATATTCACAAATTGTAGTCTCTCCAGTAATGGAAAAGGCTTGGTACAACCCTGCCCAAAGAACTCACAACCCACATGCTTTATTGCACTCATTCCTTCAATGCAAAGGTCTTTAAGCAAGGGTAGTTGCCCAAGTGGGGGTAACGATGTGCAGAGTTTACAATTTTCCAATCTTATGGACACCATTCTAGAGAATGAATCATCTCCCACCCAAATTGGAAATGTCGTATTCCCATAGCCCTTGATTGTGAGTTGTTTCAACAATCTGCATGGTCTCAGCATTTCAAGCACATCCCTGTCAACTTCAACATTCCACACATGATGAGAGACTTCCCATTCTAGAGATAATTGTTCTAGTCCCTGTTTAGAATTTAAATTAGCCTCCCTTGCATCTCGAGCATCATTTATTTTTTCCAGTCTTGATATGGTTATCACCCCCCGAATGTCTGATAACTTTCCCAACTCTCCTATTCTACGACCGTTATCTTCCCCCACCATAAAATTTGACAATGTTTGCAGATTTGTTAATCTACCTATTTGAAGAGGCATCTCTCCCAATGATGGAAATTTTGCACCAGTCATATCGAGGTGACGGAGGTTCTCCAAGCTCCCCATGCTTAGAGGCAATGTCTCAAGTTCATTACAGAATTTCATCAACAAGACTTGTAAATTGTAGAGAGTCATTACCGAGTCAGGTAACCTTCTAATATGAGTTTTGGACAAGTTAAGGTACCGTAGATGTTTTAGATCTCCAATGGAATTGAGTAGTTCATATATTCTGTAACTACACAAACGCAGCTCACGTAAGCATTTCAAATTTGGCAACAAATCATGAAACAAGTACCCTGTTAAGAACCTAGTCTTAGTACTTGGCAGGCAAAATTGTACGAAGGTCCGTAAGCTTCTAGCATCATCGAAAGCTCTAAATTTTTTGATCCCATCATATTGGCTGGCAACATAAGATGAATGTCGAGTCTTTTTGGAAATTTTGTTATGCTTACAACCCTCTAAATGATTCTCAAACCTGAAACACATGTCGCCTGCAACAACTTGAGCCAGATCATTGACAAGGTCATGCATTATAAATTGTGATTTATTACCACTTGAAGTTTGGAAGAATGATCTTGACACCAATTCGAGAAAATACTCACTTCCCAAATCTTCCATTTGTTTTCTGCCTTCTAGAACAATAATTAAACCTTCTGCCATCCATAGCAGGACTAACTCCTCCTCCTCGAATTTGTAGTCCTTTGGGATAATTGCACAGTAACTAAAGCACCTCTTCAAATGGGAAGGGAGATGATGGTAGCTTAATTTTAGTGCCGGGAGAATGCCTGTTTCCTCATATGGTGAATTCCATGTATTGCTAATTAGTACCTCTTCCCATTCATACTCTGTTTTATAGTGTAACAAGCAACCGAGAGCCCTTGCTGCCAAAGGCAAGCCTCCACACTTAGCAACAATTTTTTTGCCAATGAATTCCAAATCTTGATGTTCACTAATATTTCTATTCTCAAATGCATATTGGGCAAAGATTAACCAACAATCATCATTTGATAAGTTATGCAAATAGTGATGTTTAGCCGTTTCCGTCTGTAACACAACATGTGTGTTTCGCGTTGTCACAATTATTTTACTTCCATGTGCTCCAACTCCAAATGGCAATCGTAGTAAATTCCACTCATCATGTCCATGATTCCACACATCATCTAGAACAAGCAAAAACTTTTTTCCAGCCAGCATTTCATTAAGTTTGACTTGAACTTCATTAACTCCCCCAAATTGCAAGGCTGGAGAGTGAATGACTCGAGAATTGCCTTTGTTATTCTCATAACATCAAACTCATCAGATACACAAACCCATGCTTTTAGATTGAAATGATTTTTGATTATGCCATCATTATAAACTACCTGAGCCAGTGTAGTCTTGCCAATCCCACCCATACCCACGATGGGAATCACATCAACTTTGTTGTCATTAGGTGCATCCCTAAGTAGCAATTCAATAATCCGCTTTATGTCTTCATCTCTGCCATAAACGCAAGGCTCTTTCATCAAACACGTAGTGGGTAGTCTCTGCCATACATTTGTAGACATCTTCCCAACAACCTTTTCCACTAAACCAAGTTTAGTTATTTTTGTAGCAAAATCTTGTAACTGACTATTGATCTCCTTGATCTTGTACCGGATTGTCGAATTGAATGCAATCGTACTTGGAGTAAAACCAGTGTAACAGGTAGGGGTGAAGAAACGTCGTACCTTGCTTGTGCTGCTGCTCTGATCATCAGGCTCCTCCGCCATCATCAGCTTCCTTCGCAGAGCTTCAGTGGCAAACTCGTCCAATACGTCGTCTGCATCGTAAGCCCAATGGTGGAGATCTTCTAGCCATTTTCTGACAGCCCTGTTGGATATCTGCTTGTCCTCTGCATCGGCCAGGACAAGATTTATATCCTCCAATGTCTCCTTCAACTTCTGGATGGTAGTGTCGAGACCCTCTTGACTCGCTAACTTGGTTGTCTCGGGGAGCAGGAACTTCTCAATCACAGCTTTGATTAATGGAGAGACAACGATCCCTATCGGCTCCATGTGTTCGATCTGTTGTGAAAGCAGGAATTGACAAGAAGCCCGGTAGGAACGAAGCAATACAGAGAACAAAACATTAGTTTGAACCTCTGCAAAACTTCAAGCAGCTTTGGTAGGTGTAGGTAACATTGAACACGGTTTTGGATCGTTAAAGGCTCTTTTAGCTAGTGGACCCCATGGCGGAAGAGCAAAATTTTATACACAAGCAACATATTATTTTATTTTTATTCTTAAGAAAAACTACAAGGAACATGCAGGATTGCAGACGGACTTTTGAAGGTTGCTACTCCGCGTAATTGGCACAGACGGACTTTTACGGATTTGACGATGGTTAATGCTGTACAAACATAGAATTTATACATAATTTTTATATAAAATAATAATATATTTAAATAAAAAATTTTATTTTTTAACAAAATATTTATTAAAATAATATCTAATTATAAAATTATTATTATCACATCATTTATGTATAAGATTCTATATAAATATTCATGTAAGAATAGTATTTTTTTTAGAGACAGTAAATTTATACAGAATTTTTTATACAGAATGATGTGTCTAAATGAGCAGAAATTATTCAGTAAGTCACAAAAATCACGTTAACATGATGATGTTGTGTGTCCAACCAATTAAAAATAAACACATTCCTATTTTAAGTTAATTGACCTAAGTTTTAGGTTGATGGGCCTAATTTTTAAACTAATTAAAATAACAACTTTTTTTTAACATATTTATATTTATTAACTATGCAGTTGAGTTGATAAAAAATACAAAAAATTTATGGGCACACCACATCATTATGTTGACATAGTGTCTCAGACTTACTGAATAATTTTTTCTCCACCTGACACAAGTAAATGAGTTTCACATAAATTTATTAATATAAACTCTATAACATTATATTTAAAAGTAAAAAAAAAATTAACAAATAAGATTGTGTATAACATTACCTTCTATAAATTTGCTGGTTTTACGGGTAGCATCAGTATCTTACTAGTTGTTACAAATAAAAAATGACTTGACTCAATAAGTCAATTGGTTAGTTAGTATCATTTATTTGGGCAAATGGTGATCCTATTGACTCAATAACTTGACTCAATAATGTTCAGATTTGGGCAAATGACTTGACTCAATAAGTCAATTGGTTAGTTAGTATCATTTATTTGGGCAAATGACTTGACTCAATAACTTGACTCAATAATGTTCAGATTTAATAATATTTATTTGGACAAATTACACTTGCCTCCTTTGAGGTTTATTGAAATTTAAGACAGGTCCTCTCACATCTTAAAAATTACACTGACCTCTCTAATCAGAGTTTCTCAAAAATTCTATTGACAGAGATAATAAAATTACTTTTTTTTTTTTTACCCTTGCTTGTTTAAGTTCTCTTTTAATATGAAAAATATTTTTTTCGGTCAAAACAAGTCAACCCAAGCCCCCACCGCAACAATTGCCACCGATTGCCCACATCCACCAATCACTCAACCCAAGCTCTCACCACTACAACTAGCACTGATTGCCCACATCTACCTCCACCCAAGCAAAATTACTGGGTCTTTACCATCGATCTCAAACCTTAATTTTTAAATTGCCAACCAATAACCCATATCTCTCTTCCTTATCAGGTTGACAACCTATGCATGTTTGTCCGATCACTTGCATCAGTCTCGTCTCTAATGTCTTCAATAAGTCGAAGCTAGATCAGATGGGGCTGGTTCTTTAATGGTGTGTGTGGATATACATATACATATATATTATATATATATACAGTCACAACTGGATTTTGGACTGCTTATATCTTGTGAATGAGATGGGGCTAGAATGAGATTTTTTATGTGACTTGGAGATTCTATTATTTCTCGACCGTATGGGAGTCTTTGTCACGGCTCGCACAGTTTATTTTGATTTGAAAAGGGCCATTAGTTTTAAAAAATTTTCGGAGTCGCCACCTGACAACTAAGGTGTGCCAAGACACCAAAGAAGTGTGTTTTCGCAGACATGAGTTTAGGAGTTAAAAACATGATTTTCAATGCAGAAAACATGATATACAAGTTTAGAAAGGTTCCAATCGATTTGAAAAGGCATTTGTGCCGGTTTTGAAAGGCCCTTGATGGTTTGCTTAATCAGGTCTAGGCTCAGGATTCTACTACGTGTTAGGAAGCGTATGTGTTTTAAGCATAAACACCCAACCCCACTCAAAATTAGCATCACCCCCGCTCAAGAAACATATTTTTCAGTGTCTATCGAATTCAACATCATCATCGTCATCATCGTGCTAGTATGCATGCATCATGTCAATTGTCTGGAGTTGAGAATGATTTTACTAATATGTTTATGCTAAGTGTGGGTGTGCATGTGTAGTGCAAAAATGATGGCAACATAATTGCCATGCTGCTTATTATTGCAATATAAATGCAATGTTGTTGGTTAGAAAAGGGCATATGCTCGGCTTTGAAAGACTTGTCATTCCACTGGATGAGGTTTTGAAATGCTATTTCAGTTAAGGAACAAAATGTTGATATTTATGATGAGTTTTGACCGGGCCTGAAAAGAGAATTCAGACTGCCTATGTATCCTAATTGTGTAGGAATCAAGCCAAATGTAGTTCAGACTAACTTTGAATAACATGGGTATTTGAACCCATTATGCTAGACATGGTTTCCCTCTCTTTGGGAAAATGTTGACCAAGCTTGAGAAGAGAACTCAGACTATCTATGTATCCTAGCTATGTAGAAATCAGGTCGGATGCAGTTTCGACATGATTTGGTTGCCCGGAGTTTGTGAACATAACTTTGGCTTGAACATGGTATGGTTCTACTATAAGATGGAAGAAATGTGACTAAGCCTACGGAGAGAACCCAGACTACTTACGTACCCTAACTATGTGGGGATCCAAGTAAACGTAGTTCAATAATGTTGAAATGGGAAGAGCCTGACGCCATAGAGCTTCTCGGCTTTGATAGAAGGGTTATAAGAAGATTATAACTTCAAATACATGTTTTGATGAACGATATGAACTTGGATTTTTGAAAAGGGATCTTTCCCGATTTTATGCATTTTTGGCCAATTTATACTGCTTTTGAAAAGGCTTACTTAGTCCATAGAGTAGTTTGGTATTTTTGATACGGAAGTTCTGGCTTGTGGCGACCGTATAGCATACGTACACAAACTCAAAACTGAAGTCGAGGTCATTTTTTAGAAAATGAGCTTTTTTTGAGAAAAGACATTTTCATCATTTTGGCAGTTTTAGCATTTCTAGTACAAAAGATTCGTGTAGCAGTAACTGTAGAACATACATTCTATGCTTATGACGTTGGTCTGTGTTTTTTAGAGAAAAATGATGTTTTTCCAAAAAAAGGTATTTTCATCAGTTTGGCGGGCTACGTATTTCTGATACGAAAGATCCGTATAATGGCAATTGTAGAGCATACATAAAGTGGCTCATGATGATGCTTTGGACATTTTTTTTTTGAAAAATCTATTTTTGAAATTTCAACCGGGCAGTGTGATGGCTTATAACCGGCCCCAAAGTGTAGTTTCGGGTTTGAAAATGGGTATTATGATGGCTTATGATGGGTTAAAATGCAGCTATGTATGAATTTGTTGATGTAGTATGCCGACAACAGCCTAAGTAAGGCCACCAGATACTGAGGAGTAGAACAAAAAATGCACAATTATTGTGGCTTTGGAATGTAAATTTGTGTACTTGAAGTGATTTCATCGGAGTTCCGGCTTAGTACAGACACAATTTGGTTACCGAAAATCGGGTAGAGTAAGAGCTGGGAATCAGACAGAGTGATAGTTAGATAGGGGCCTATTTGGAGCTGAGAAACAAACAAGGGTCTGACTATGCTGGAGGGATAGTAGGTGCTAGAATTCACCCCAGGTAACAGTTTGGATACCCACTAAGCCATTTCAGACATTTTAGCATCGCAATGGCTTCAGTTAGAATCTAAACCAACTGATTTGAATTACATCTCGTTGCTAATGGGATTCTGGTAGCATTCTAACCTAGCTAGAGGTTGTTTTCACTGTTCTTATTGGGTAGATTTTCGACTAGTCGGAAGCACTATCTAACGCGAGAATCGGACAGAGTTTCGACTAGTCAGAAGCATTATCTGACGTGAGAATCGAATAGAGTTCCAGCTAGTTAGGAGTAATTTATGAATCCTTGGGCCCAAAAATCGGCATTATTTCGGCTAGGCAGAAGCGCTATAGGGACTCGCTGGTCAGGCAAAGCTTCATCTAAGATCGAATAATTCCGGACCAGTCAATCAGACAGGGGTCTGGCTAGGCTAAGGCTGACTAGGCTGGATTTGGTGGTGTGAGGTCAGAGGGGTCACTTTTCTAGAGAGAGAGTGAGAAACTCTAGAGAGAGAGAGAGAGAGAGAGAGAGAGGTTTGTGAATTGGTGAGAAAAAGTGAAGGGGGGAGGGGCTTATTTATAGGCAATTTTACTATGAAAGTCCAATGCCACAAAGCCTGATTTTCTTCTTTGTGGCATTGCAATGCCACAAAACACAAATTCCTTTTTTTATGGTATTGCAATGCCACAATTTCGGACCGGTCAATCGGATAGGGGTCTGGCTAGGCTGAGGCTAACTAGGCCGGATTTGGCAGTGTGAGGTAAGAAGGGTCACTTTTCTAGAGAGAAAAAGTGAGAAACTCTAGAGAGAGAGAGGTGTGTGAATTGGTGAGAAAAAGTGAAGGGGGAAGGGGCCTATTTATAGGCAATTTTACTACGAAAGTCCAATGCCACAAAGCTTGATTTTCTTCTTTGTGGCATTGCAATGCCACAAAACACAAATTCCTTCTTTATGGTATTGCAATGCCATAAAGCATGGGTTTCTTCTTTGAGGCATTCCAATGGCTGACTTTTGGAGGGGGAGATGTGGCTCCACTAGAAACTTGCCACGTAAGCAAGGGGTGATTTCACCCTGATGACGTTAATATGACATGGGCAAAAATGGCACAATAGTGCCAAAGGCCTATGTTTTGTGCATTACTACAGACCAATGCCAAACACTTGAGAATGGTACTTCATGACACTGTAGTGTTGTAAGGCTTGCCATGTGGTGCTCTGGCTTGTATTGGTGCTCTCCAGCTTAGGGTTTATGCTCTCGATTGATGGACCGAACTTCAGAGGGTGATACCGGAGATTATCGGCCTCCAATTTATGTCATTGGAGCTCGCTAGGGCTTCAGTTTACAAGCTTCAGAAGTTTCAAACTTTCGGTTTAGGGTTTTGGAGTTTGACCGGGTTACAGTCGTCAAGACTCGAGCTAATGATGCTAGGTAATACTGATAGAGATCGAAGATGATTGATCTTCAAGATGATGTCATTGGAGCTTGACTATGATGCGGTCACGTAGACTCCGAACTAAGGTTATCGGAGATTACTGATCTATAAGATAATGTCATTGGAGCCTGATCGAGATGCGGTCTCCTAGACTCCAGCCTAAAGTTATTGAAGATGACTGATTTCTGGGATGATGTCATCAGAGTCCGATCGGATGCGGTCTTTTGGATTCCAGTTTAAGGTGATCGAAGATGATTGATCCCTGGGATGATGTCATTAGAGTCCGACCAGGACGCAGTCGTTTTTACTCCAATTTAAGGTGGTCGGAGATGACTGATCTCTGGAATGATATCATCGGACATGGTCATTTGGACTCCGGCTTAAGGTGATTGGAGATGACTGATCTCCAGAATGATGTCATCGGAGTTCGATTGGGATGCAGTCGTCTGGACTCCAGCTTAAGGTGATTAGAGATGAATGATATCCAAGATGATGTCATCAGAGTCTGACCTGGACAAGCTCGTTTGGACTTTGGTTTAAGGTGTCATTGGAGTTTGATGGGGATGCAGTCTTCGGGACTCTAATTTAAGGTGTCATTGGAGTCTAACCGGTATACGGTTGGCGGGACTCCAGTTTAAGGTATCATCGGAGTTCGACTGGGATGTGGTCTTCGAGACTGTGGTTTAAGCTGTCATTAGAATCCGTCCAAGATGCGCTCTTCTGGAGTGAGATTTAAGGTGTCATCGGAGTTCGACCTGGATGCGGTCTTCGAGACTCCAATTTAAGGTGACATCGGAGTCCGATGGGGATGTAGTCTTCGAGACTGCAGTTTAAGGTGTGACGTGGGTCAAAATTTGGGTGTCAATAGTTGTCCCTTTTTGTCTAATTTTGTTTGTCATAGTTAGACAAAGATAAAGATAGGACCTAATTTTTTTACTTCCGTGAGTTTTGAATAGGCATTTGACTTGGCCATGTTTGGCACTCAGATTTGATTTTCTTGATAATACTGTGCTTGTGTTGATGTGGCTGTGAAAGCCAATTGATTTCGTCGTATGCCGATGCATTATTGGAGATATGATTGCGATGGTCGATCGACTAGGAGGCAATATTGAATGCCTAAGTGCCTAAGAAAAGTGACCTCCTTGGTCGACTCTGATGACTGTGATAGAGATGGCTCGATTGTCGTGTTGATTTGAAGGGCTTTGTGTACCTCAAAATGTATGCCAGGGTGTGCCCGGTCTTTGGTGATTGACCCGAAGGGTGTGCTGGACTCTACCCCAGGCTGACTTTGCAAAAGCGTGCTACTAACTTTTAAAAATGGGGGCAAAGTATTGTTTTTGGAAAAATTTTGTGGGCTTGGGCACTACAGTGCTGTAAGGTCCATTTTTGTGGTTCGCGATAATGTAGTGCCATAATGCACACTTTTGTGCTTCACGACACTACAATGCCATGAAGTTGTGTGGGTTTCAAAAGGGGTGAGAGGCCTCATGGTCTTCTCACTTCTTTTTGAGTTTTTGACTTGTTTTCTCAAGCTTTGAGCGATGAGACTTATCGGGTGTTCTGTCAGGACATTTGGGTGGTATTGTGGACTTAACGATTCTGATTTCTACCGATTGGTTCTAGAGTTTTGTGCATTCGTATGTAGTTTTACTCACGGGTGAGTTTTTTTGAAACTTTTGCAATGTCTTTGATTTTAGACTATCAAAATCGAATTCTGCTCTGATTAAAACGTTCTAAATCATCACAGTATAATATGCTTGAAGTTTTGTTTCATTTGAGCTTCGTTTTACTACGTTTTGAACCAAGAGAAGTTTTAGGGACCTGAACTTAACATAAACGTTCACCTAATTGTTCAAAACAAATTGGCGAGAATTTGAGAATTCTGAATCGATAGAAATGACACATTATGGGCAATGCACTGGTATTTTTTGTTTCGAGTTTCAAGCTAGTCGACCCGGGACCCATATTTTGGACTGCGTTTTGAACGCTATCTAGGCTAATTTTTTTAAAACACTTGATTATGAACTAGGACCTCTCCTAGGCCATTTCTAAGTGTAATCTAGTCTCACTAAGCCTTGTATGTGCATTTTTCTGTGCTTTTTATGCCTTTGAAGTGCTAAATGAATGTTTTGCATTCTGTTTTATTCTTAATTTTTGTAGCAATGATGCTTGTTGGTGCCTACTTTTGTGCATGCCTAGGCCTTATTAGAATTTTTTTGAGTGCTGGTTAGGTCCCTTTAGACTGTCTTATGGATTTTAAAGCCACATAAGATGACAGACTAGAATTTGGCCTTTTATGCACAGTTTTGCGTTATTTTGACTAGAGACATGGGTTTTCAACCTGTGAGTCGGTGTAAGGCTCCGTTAAAACTGTGCTTTAAGGTTTGTGCATTTTGCCATTTTTTACCTTGTTTTTGCTTCTCTAAGTGCATCTTTCGTGCTTGTTTTTATGTATTTTAATATTAAAATGCTAGTTTAGAGACTTACTTGCTATCTTGATGCCAGGATGTCTGAGGTAGTTGAATCTGGAACTGGAAGAGCTGGTCCCGGTAAAGGGAGTGGCATTAGTGATAAAGATGATTCTCACAAGAGGCTCAAGAACTAGTCTCGGGGTAAGGCCCCTACTATGTTAGGTTCTACAAGCCAATCGGGCCATGGTGGGAGAGCTCGGCGTGGCACTGGAGTTGTGATCCGATACAATGTCCCTAAGGAGATTGAAACTAGCGGTAGTGATGATGATTAGGTGAAAGTGTGTTTCACAGTAGTGTAGAGGGAGTTAAGGGTAGCACAGCTGTTGGTACGAGCCCATTTGAGAGGTATCTCAACTGGTATTACCATGATGCAGGAACTAGTGGAGCGGACCCAAATAGCAGAGAAGTGGTCTCTGGATTTATAAAACCAAATGCCCCCACTCGACTGTTAATGAGAAAGAAGCTCGTGCTAGGATTGCTAGAGAGGATGCCCTAGACGAGGGTGCTAGAGATGTTGCGATTGGTAGAGCTGCTAGAGGTATTGTCCTTAGTGGAGTCACTGTTGTTGAGACAACCCCTGTTGGATCTAAGTCTAAAGATGTCCATGCTAGGGCAGTTGAGAATGAGGCCTATGCTAGGGCTGATGCTGCGGCTGCCCGTGCTAAGGCTTCTAGGGAAGAGGCTCGTAGTGAAGCTACTGGTTGGGAGGCTTTTGGTGAGACTCCTGAGGATACTTCAACGGTGCCGGTGTTGGAGATGCTTGTGATTGAGCTTATTGGATGGCTGTGGGGCGATTTCAGCTCCTTTTTGTATTCTGCCCCATTCCCCTATTCCCTATTTGAGAAAGAGGTAGAGAGAGAGTTTTGTATAAAAACGGTTTATCTATGACAGTTTCATTTTTTTGCACATGCTTTCTTTTTGTGGTTTTATCTTTGATGCTTATTATGGCATATTAGGAATGCACATTTTAGATTGTTATCTGTTGCATGGAATATCAATATATCATAATAGCATGAGTTAGAGTACTCCATTTTACTTAGCTTGTTTGGATATGAATGGCATTCTGAGCTTTCTGAGACATGTGCAGTTTCTTTTATAGCTTTTGCCTCTTTGTCAATGATAGGCCTCCGAGATCTTGAGAGGGCATCAGTTAGGGGTTGGTTTGATAGCATGTCCTGTGCCGAGCTGGTAGAGTTTGAGATAGTGTTTTGTAGCTTGAGAGCTTTGCTTGACATTGAGTTGACTGCCGGCATTGTTAAGGCGGTTATATACTTTGGCATCCAGAGCTGAGTCTATTCCAGTTTGGACGGTGTGAGATGACATCTATGCCTGCTGAGTATTGTGGTAAGCTGAGACTGAGTGATGAGTGCATTGAGGTGCTTGATCCAAGATTGCCATTTATGGGTCTTAGTGTTTTGAGTAGGTTTTTTAGACTGAACAGGGGTGCTCTCGAGTTGACTATTGAGGATGATTCTCTGTTGGTCAGCATTTGATTTGTCCTTAACCAGTTTGCTTTGGAAGACTGCTTTAGGGCTCGCTGCGTGGAGCTTGGAGGTGATTTAGATTAGTGGAGGGCTTACCATCCTTTGGTTCTTCACTTTCTTATGATGGGGACCTATCTATTTTCACGAGCTAATAGAATGATAGATGGTTTGTCTGGAGACTTCAAGTAGGGCACTCCATGGTACCGATGATTTTGGCTGAGACATATCGGCTATTGACCAAGTTGCGCTCTTGTTCAAGTGACCTCTTCAGTGCTTTTGGAGAGTTGCTATTTATTTGGCTTACTGGATATGTGATTTGTAGATGGCCGCCATAGTAAGTTAATTTAGGAGAGATGTTATCATACATATGGCTAGTGTTTGTCCTAGTCTGGATATCCCGTCAAGGGAAACTGCTTAGAAGGAGACTTTATCTACATTAACTCCTAAAAGAGTGGTTTGGTATCTCAGCTTTGCTGTGAAGACCACGATCTGGACTGAGGATTTTTCTTTCATTCCCCTAGTTGAGCTTGGAGGAGTTGTGTCATTCTTCGAGAGCAACGTCCTTTGGCAGTTTGGGTAGTTTCAAGTTATTTTTGAGAACAGTGATAATGTTGGTGAGTTCTGCTTTGATTTCACCGAGAGGTTGGCAGCTAGACGTATCGGGTGTGCTTTGGATCAATAGGGGCATATAGTCTATTTTGTCGTTCCCAAGGGTGTCACCAGTGTTAGTGCTTTTTGAGGGTACAAGGTTTGGCTAGATGCTTAGATAGAAAGATCATAGCTTGGGCTATCGGGGTTGGCTCCGTTGGTTGGGAGGAGTATTCTGAAGGTCGTTCAGCAGATACTGGGAATGCATATTGGACAGTTTACGGTTCATGTCGAGGAGGGTTAATGGACTAATGGAAAATTAGGCTTATGTAAAGGAACAACATTAGATAGTTTAGGCTCTTGTCTATGAGCGGTGCTGACTTACTGGCTGAATTGAAGTTAGTTGCCCTAGGTTGATTTGCAGAAGATCTGACAGTGTGCTGAAGATCAAAAAACTGAGATGCTATGATCACTGAGTTGTGTAGTGCATGAAAGCCATGCCTTATGGAGCCAGAGAGTTGCTATGATGATGACTGGCTGATTTGGGATGTGTTCTGCTTGATGGACTTCCTGTGAGTCAAACTATGCTAAAGGTTTTAGGCTTTTGTCTTGCCCCAGTTGGTTATGATCTGGATAACTAGATATTGGATTTTGTTGGGCTGCGACATTAGAATGCTGTGTTCGAAGACAACTTAGGATCCTGAGAAAACTTAGAGAGATGCCTCTTGAACTTGTACGTATCTCAGTATTTTGTTAGCCAATATCAAGATATAACAGAGTAATTTTAATAAATGACTTATGATATTCATGCCTATTGCTTTGTCTTATAGAGTTTAGAAATTTGTTACCAATGTAGATTTTTCATGAGTTGGCATCTCTTAACCCATTGTTGAGTCGTGAGAGGTTTTGCCATTTTTAATGAGATTGCTTTGTTACTACCGCTTGAATTGATGTTCGAGAGAGTTGACTCTTTTTTTTTTCCTTTTTTTTTTTCTCTCGTTTAAACCATTTTTGCCACTCATGCCCTTATAGGTTTTATGGATGCCGACTATATCATTTTTGTACGTCAGCGCCAGTTTTTAGGTTTTCACTGCATCAATAGTTTGATATCTTACCACAACCCTACTGTTTTACCCATAATGCTCCAGATGGTTTTCACTATATTTTCAAGCCATGCTATATTTATTATTTATTTATTTATTTATTTCATTGATGTCGATGAAGATGACTCTTTACTGAATGAGAATAGGAATGTTGAGTGTTCATGTCTGAAGAAAAGATTTGACACTGGAGGCTGCCAGTTGGCTGATGCAGCTATTACTTTGATTAAGGTTTGTTGATGCTGTTTTTGACAAAGGTGTATTGAACCTAAAGTTGAGTTGGGATAGAAGTTGTCTTCTCAGAGTCCATTCTACTAGATAGAGCACTTTATAATGTATTCATCTTTTTTTGAAGAGCAATGATAACAATGACCAATCTAAAAGGTCTTTCTTTAGGACCACAATGTAGGCCATGGTTTAGAGCTGTAAAAACTGAAAGCATTTTCAAGGCTTAAAGTATCTACTAGAACTCCTGTTTATCCTAGGTCATCCAATTCATATGAACATGCCTTTGAAGAACTTTTTTGAGTCTTTTAGTGACACTGAGCTCTAATAACATATTTTTTGACTTTTGATTTTTGATTTTGGTTTTTTTGATATATATATGTATATATATATTGATTTTTTGAATTATTTTTAATTCTAGTGTCCCTATGACTCTATTCCGACTTGTTTGAACTTCCTCCGTGTGAGGGGAGACCACAGGGGCTTTTTAAAAGAAATTATTTGACTCAAAGGGCTGGTAATGGTTTATTTTTATTTTTGAAAGGGGCAGAAATGATGGCCTTTCTTCCTTTCAATCATTGCCGTCATTACTTTGTTAGAGTTTTTGATGACACATAGTAGTGTTTTACCGAATCTGAGTTGATGGGTGCTGGACAGACTTTTCCGTCCATCTCTGCTAAGATCAATCCTCCTCTTGTCATACTTTATGAACCAGGAATGGACCTTCATAGTTGGGGGTGAACTTGCCTTTGGCTTCCTACTGGATTGGAAGTATCTTCTTAAGAACGAGATCTCCTTCGCTAACCTAGCGAGGCTTGACTTTCCTGTTGAAGGATTTGGCAATGCATCTTTGTTAGCATTGGGCATGGTTGATTACTGCCATTCTCTTTTCATCTAGGAGGCAAAGTTGTTCATATCGTTCTTTGATCTAGTCTACTTCAGCAAGTTAAGTTTCTATGAGAATTCACAAAGAGGGGATTTTATTTCGACTGGTAGAACTACCTCATTGTTGTAGACCAATGAGAATGGTGTTCCTACGGTTGAGACTCTGACTGCGGTTTTGTATGCCATCAAAGCAAAGGGTAGTTGCTCATGACAATCCTTGTGGTTGTCAATTGTCTTGTGAATGATTATCTTGATGTTTTTGTTTACTACTTCGACGAATCCATTCATCTATGGTTAGTAGGCTATTGAGTTATGATAGTTGATCTTGAAGGTTTGGTAAAGCTTTGCCATCATGTCATTATTGAGGTTGGTTGCATTGTCTGTGATGATAGACTCCGGGAGTCCAAATCTGCAGATGATGTTATTCTTGATGAATCAAGTGACTACTTTCTTGGTGACTTGTGCATAGGAAGCAACTTCCATCTATTTGGTAAAGTAATCAATTGTCGTGAGAATGAATTGATGGTTGTTTGAAGCTTTTAGGGTCAAAATATGCCAAGCTTGAGATGTCTTGCAAGTTTTATTTTCTAAAATTTTTTTTAGCATAAAAAAGAAAGCATTTCATGATCAAGAGCCATTTATTTCATATTAGCATGTTATTTACTTGATATTTTACAAGGTACTTTAATAGGCTAATATCAAGGGGTTCCTGCTATAGGCTTTACCAGAGCTTTCAGGGTTTGGGAACATAAGAGGTGGTCTAGTTGACCAACTTGTTATTTGATGTTGCTAGATAGATGGAACCTTGAGGAAGGTAAGCTAATGTTGGAAGATTGGCGTTTAGGACTAAGACATCCTCTTTGTCTTGGAATATTTTTTAGAGTGATTCATCTGGGATTTGAACTGATTTTTAGTCAATGATTGAGGCTAGAATGGCGGTCTGTTGATATGCAGTTTGCTGCTTAGTGGTTGGACTTTGGGTCAGCCCTTTTGTTTTAGTCTTTTTCAAAGGAGGACGATATCCTAGCCCCTATGTATGACATTTGTTGTTGAATTCTATCAGATGAGGATTCCTTTGTAGCTGTGCTCCTAGTCTTTTCCCAGATTGGTACCCTTTACTACTGAGGTAGTTTGCAACCCTTTTCTTAGTTGTCAAGTGGCTAGAGTGAGCCAAATCTTTTTAGATGGTTGACATATATTCAAAAGCTTGGAAGCTAGAGGGTTTTGCTGTGTCGATGCATGGAACTGATGGGGCTTTGTAAATGGTGAAATCCTCCTCTGTATGGATGGTGATGATTTTTTTATTAGGGATGAACTTAATTTTTTGATGTAAACTGGATGAGACTCCTTCACGAAAATGGATCCAAGAGCATATGAGCAAAAGGTTGTATGCTGATGGGATCTGGAGAACCTGAAATTTGATAGGGAATTTGGTAGGTTCGATCTTTAGTAAGAGTTCAATCTCCCTGAGGGTCTCCCTACGAGATCCATCGAATGCGCGGATGATTGTCATTGTAGTTCAGATCCTACTGAGTAAACCCCAATAGCTGAAGGGTAGAACGTGGACAAACGTTCAGTGTTAATCCATTGTCAATGAGTACCCTGGCGACAATCATGCCTCTGATCTTTATTGCAATGTATAAAGCTTTGGTATGATCAGTCCCACCTTCAGGTATTTCATTATCGAAGAATGATATGACACTTGGGGACATGATGAGCCCAACCATAATTTTAAGATCATTAGGAGTTGTCTTTTCAGGTACATGAGGTTCTTTGAGGACTCTCAAAATAGCATTCCGATGGGTCTCAGATATCAGGAGGAGACTCAATATAAATATATGGGAGGGCAATTTCCTTAGTTATTCCACCACGTCAAACTCGCTCTTTTTCAAGATTTTGAATAGCTTCCTCGTCTCTCGTTCTGTTGGATGGGCGATGAGTTTTTCTTTTTCTTTGTCTTTCCCCTTTCTCTGCTTCTCCACCTCTTCTGGGGTATAGATCCGGTTTGCTCGAGCTATCCCTAGGACTGTCCCATCAGGATTGGGCATAGGGTATAGCCAAGGGACCTCACAAGTATTTTTGACAAGAGGTTACTGCAACAGTTGTAATGTTAGTTTCTGAGGCTTTGGTAGATTTTGCGGCTAGGGCAATGTAGGATATATTAGCAGAACAGATTTTTCCTCTTGTACTGTTGGTGATGCCTTTATTGCAATGATCAATCCCTTGATTGGTAGAGTGACGATTTTGGCCTTGTTCTTCATCTGGTCTTTTGAACGAAGGAGTGTTATGATCTGTATTACTCTTGCTGAGGGGAAATGACCAGCCATGGCAATCATATTTTCAGTTTTGTCTGTTAGAGAGTCAGGCAGTAGCTAAATGTGGGATTGTATGGGCTAGACCTTATCTAGACTCATAACTAAAAATTACCATTCTAAGGTCAGAATTGAAGGGCTCACAATGGGAGATTTTAAGGTGCAATCTGGGAAGGTTCCCTAACCAGTTGGCTTAGGCATCCAAGAGCTAGTGTTGTAGGTAGGGGCACTGCTGCCGGGTGTTTTGAATGTCCAATCCAGGGGAGAAGTCAATATGGGAGTAGTCGCACTTGGCCTTTTTGAAGTAAAGCCACTCTATACTTCTTCTCTCTCATGGAAGAATTAAAAACGAACATTATCCCTTGTTCTTAAGCACCAAATCCCTTCTCGAGATTAAAGTTATTTGCCTCCATGAGGTGGCAAGAACGATGGCAATTCCAGATATGAGAGTTTGAGCAAATTAACCATTTTTCTTTCTTGCGAGCATGGTTCATTTCCTTCTCATTCTCTGAGAGGGTGTTGACATCAAGAACTAGTGCGGGGTGTGTTGCTTGATGTGTTTTAGCTATTGCCATATCCCTGGTGACATTTGTTCAGGGACAAGTTGAATAAAAGGGACTAGAGGTCAATCTTTGGTGATAGAAGATTGTGCTCCTTGTATTAGGAATGATGGCCAGTGCTCCCATCCATTCGAGTCCTTGGTGAAATTATCACCCTTGCCTTCTTGAGGAGGTGGTGATAAAGGTATGCTAATGGTAGAATTTTCTAGCCCAATGAGTAAGGTCATATCAAATTCTTTACCCCTATCAGAGGTCATCATGTTAACAAAGTTGTAGAGGGCCCATAATGGACAGGACCGAGCAATTTCGATGGTATCAGCTGACAATCAATCAGGTCATGAATATTACGTCAAAGGGTAAAACATCCCTCTATATCATGCCCCAGAGTTTGTGAATGATAGGCACACCTTTTTGTGGGGTCATATCTCTTTGGGAAAGGCGTGGTCACCCGTTTGTAGGGCCAAGGAATAATCAATCCCATGGCCGTCAGTTTTTCAAATGCTCGAGTATGCGAGCATGATAGAGTAGCGTATATTCTCTCCTGGATGATTGTTTTCTGGGAGCTTGTTTCTCTGACCACTCTTCCTCCCTTGGAATTGGCGGTGGTGAGGGCATCTCCATTTTGGACATTCTTACTAAGATATATTAAATAGTGGCTTTGAGGGCTTATATCTCTAATTCTAATGTCTTGACTTTCTCAAAATAGGGTGCATGTGATACAGGTGCAATTGGCAACCCAATTCTAAGGAGTTTGGCCTTAGATTGAGTAGTGATATGGTCTTTTCGGGATATGATCAACTGGTCTCTTTTTCTTTTTGCTGCCATGATAGAATGAAGTTATATTCAAACTAGTTTTCTCCTAGTTTTCTTTCTGTTTATCCTTTTCTCTTTCCTGAAAAAAGGACAAAATTTCAAGAATTAGGATGTTGCCTCAACAAATTAAGCAAGAATATATGCATATCCTAGAGGGTTTTCTATGCTAAAGATAGTCTAGCGTGATATAGTTTGCAAGAATGTGGATATTTTGCCCCTATTATTTGGACACATCTTACCTGAGCCTTGTATCATACATTCATGTATTGAGACAATGAGATGGCAATTTTGGTCATTCATTCATGAGGCAGAAAATTTTCTTTAATAGTCCTCATGATTTAATGTACCAAAATTACAAATATATTGGGGAAGGGGCAATATCTCCTTTGGGAAATCATGAACTTATGATAGGTCTTTTTTATTCCTTCAGTGATTTTGGGTAACATTTTGGCTGATTGCTGATTGCTGCTTTTGGGTGGCATGATTACTTGGATTTACTAACTTTGGATCTACTTTTTGGCAGTCCAAATTCTTGCAAAGAGAGGAACTAGATTCTCTCAAACATACATTCTTTATGCATGCCATGAAATATCCTTGGGGTATTGGACCTTTAGATGTCTAGGTAGGTTGTACCTATGCGAGAAGATAAGTGTATCTCATCTACTAGGGTTTCTGTTATACATGAGATGCAATAACTTGAGTCTTTTGGAACTCATGCCGAGTCATGTGTGTCGCGCCCAGATTTTTCGCACTCGAGGAATACTCACCCAAGCGGGAAAAATGCTGTACTCTCTCGTTAGAACTCACCCTCCTAGAAGAATGAGTGCGACTAGGTTTGAATTGAAAAATAGGTTTGAATAAAGGGCTTTTGAAAAAGGTTCGGAGTCGTCACCTAACTTGATTAAGGTGAGTTAGGTCACCTAAAAACTAAGCATAGTCCAAAAACTACACTTAAGGTTTTTGAAAAACGATTTTGAAAATATCTCCTCAAGAGAAGGTTTTAAAGAAAACAGGTTGTTTGGCAACCTTTGGAAAATATTTAGCCCTTTTTAGAAAAATGACTCTTTTTGGTCTTTGAAAACAGTGATCTAGGTTCGGAGGTTGGTTACGTGTAGGGAAGATGCACTAAGCTATCACCCTACCCCGCCCTTTCGGTACCTACATGTCAATCTACCCTTGATTCACCTATGAGAGTCTTTAATTAACCCATGTCCAACCCTATTCACTTTGAAAAAACAATGTTTGAAATAAATATGATGCATGATATGCAAGTGTAAAAAAAAAAGAGAGAATAAATTTGAAAAGAGATTAATTTGAAATTGATTTGATTTGATTTGAAAAGATATAATTGAAATTGGAAAGTTTGAAAATTTGGAAATAGAAATTTGAAAATAGAAATTTGAAATTGGAATTTTAGATTTGGAAAGATTTTGAAAACCGCACCCATGAGGGTGGAATTGAAAGTTTGAAAAGTATTGTGACCGCACCTATGAAGGTTGCCTACGTATCCCTTTGGGGGAATCAGGTCAATCGTAGTTCGGACCGGAGTCCAATTGAAAAGGGATTAATTTGAAGAGAGAGATTGGATTGGAAGAAAAAGATTGAATTGAAAATTGGATTTGATTTGAGATTAGAAAAGGAGATTGGAAATTGAAATTGGAAAGATTGGACTTTGATTTGAAAAGATTGATTTTGGAAAGACTTGGTTTTGGAAAGATGGAGGTTTAGGAAACCTAGACTTAGGAAAAGGTAGGAGACCTAGGAAAGACTTGAGAATTTAAGAAAGATTGGATTTAAGAAAGGTTTGAATTAGGAAAGGCCCGATTTAGGAAAGTTTCGAACTTGGAAAGTTTCATTTTTGGAAAGTTCCGAGTTGTGAATTAGGAAAGTTTTGGTTTAGGAAAGACTTAGAATTTAGAAAGTTTCAAGTTAAGAAAGTTTTGAATTTTGGAATGTTTCGAAAAAGGGAAGTTTTGAAAGTGGGAAGTTTTGAAAACAAGGAAGTTTTGAAAATAAAAAGTTTTGTTTTGAGAAAGGTTTGAAAAAGGAGAGTTTTCATTTTCGGAAAGTTTTTGAATTAGGAAAGTTTTGAAATAGGGAAGTTTAGAAAAGTGGAAAGTTTTGTTTTAGGAAATGTTTGAATTAAGAAAGTTTCAACTTAAGAAAGTCTTGAATTTAGAAAGTTTTGAATTTAGAAAAGTTTTAGATTTGAAAAGATTTTGAAGTTTTGGAAAGTTCAGAATTTGGAAAGATTTAGGTTTAGAAAGATTTAGCTTAAGAAGGTTTCAAATTTAGGAAGCTTAGAATTTTAGAAAGATTTGAAATTTAGAAAGTTTAGGATTTAGAAAGTTTTAGAGTTTTAGGAAATCTTGAAATTAGGAAAGGTTTGAGTTTAGGAAGAGTTTGAAAACTTGAATTTGGAGAGTTAAGATTTGGAAAGGGTGTTGAATTAGGAAAGATTTGAAAGTTGAATTTTAAAGTTTAGGAAAGATTTTTTTATGTTCAAGTTTTGGAAACTTAAGATTTTGGAAAGTGAAAGTTTAGGAAGGATTTGAATTAGGAAAGAGTTGGATTTTGAAATTTAAGGAAAGGTTTAAAGTTAGGTTTAGGAAACTTATGGTTTAGGAAGGAATTGAATTAGGAAAGGTTTAGATTAGGAAGGGATTGGATTTGGTTTCTAAAAGAGAAATGTTAGATTTTGTTTCCAAAAACGGAGGATGGGATCTAGTTTCCTAAACGGGGAGATTGGATTTAGTTTCTTAAAGGGAAGATTTGATTTAACAAGGATTTGGAAAGGGAGATTCTAGAAACCCTAGTTTTGAAAAATTGTGGTTTTGACGTAGAAAAGATGTTTTGAAAACATGTATAGTTTTGATGTAGAAAACAAAAGATTTTGGAAACCGAGGTTTAGGGCACAGTTTGAAAATTGTGTTTTTGGAAAGAAAATTAGGGTTTCCTAATTGTGGGCTCTAAGGCTTGACTTGGGCTCTAAGGAAAAGAGTTTTTGGAAAGATTTTTAGGGAGCGTTTTTAGAAAGTGAATTTTGAGGAAAGAAAGTTTTGGAAAGGAGTTGAAAAAGAGATTTTGAAAGGGAGTTTTTGAAATCAATTTTGAAGAGGGGAGTTTTAGGAAAGTATGTTGGAAAAGAGATTTTTTAGGAAGAGATTTTTGAAGAGATTTTTAGAAGGTGTAAAAACATCTCACTTTCCTAAAGCAATTCTAACCATAAGAAGGCTAGAACCATTTTAAGAAAGTGGTTTTGAAAACAAGTTTTTGAAAATATAAACCAAAAGGCCACTTTTAATATAACACTTTCCTAAAGCAACCCTAGCCATGGAAAAGCTAGAATCACCCTAGGATTGTGATTTTGAAAACATGTTTTTGAAAAAGAGCTTTTGATGCAATTTTGAAAACAAGTTTGAAAACGATTTTTCAAAATAACCTTTTGAAAACGAATTTTGGAAGATGCAAGATCATGATATGCACAATGCAATTTGGGGTCGTGAACATACAAGGTTAAGGCTTCACCACATAATCAAGGGGGCCGGACCCACGTGGTCTTTGGTTAGACTAGAAGAAAGCCCCCGACACGGTGACTCTCCCGTAGTCCAATCCTACACATGGACCGGGAATCCCCTTGTTTCAAGCATGCAAAGAAAGGGGGGAAAAGAGATAGGGGATTAAAATAGAGAAAACCCAAGTGGGTTGGAGAGAGAAGAGAGAGGGGGGAAGTGCAGAAAATTAAAGAGAAAGCCTACCTTGTTTCTTGTTTATTTTGCGCGCCGTGCAGTCTTCGGTCTTCGGTCTTGGGTCTTGATCTTCACCTTCAGTCTTCAAGGATTGTCTTCAAGCTTTGGATGGTTGCTGTTCAAGTCTTCAGAGAGTGGTTGAAGGCTAGTGTATGAGTGTATAGGGGTGTGTATGAGTGTATAGGAGGCTAGGGTTTGTGTATAGTGACTAGGGTTTTTGGAGGTGCTCGAGCTCTGTGTATCGAATTGTGTGATTTCTAGGTTAAGTTTGCAGACCTCTTTCACGTTGAATGAGGCTCTGTATTTATAGAGGGAAGACAAGCCTGGCGCCTGTTGCAGTGGCGCCAGCCATTTAGGAAACAATTAAGGTCGGCAAGCAACGTATCTTTGACTAGATTTGGGCGCCTGTACTAGTGACTACCATGTAAACTTTGGCCTGGCTTCACTAGGAGTGACTCCGGAAAGTCCAAGAATGATTTGAAGGAGCCGGGAGTGACTCGGAAGGCCGGAAAGGAGCAGGAACACTTAAAATAGTGTCCTGGAGGTATTTGACTTGAAAAGTGAGGGTAAGATGTGTCGGAAAGGTCGACCGGGCCTTTAGGGGTAAAACGGTCAACCGAACCGAAAAACTGCCGGGACAGACTCAGACTGTCCCAGGAAAAGACTTGGGATCTGGAAACATTATTTAGAATGTTCCCAAAGGTTGCCGGCTTGATTCCCAGAGCCGGTGTGGTCGGAAAAGGAGACCGGCCCACTAGGGGCAAAACGGTCATTTTGCATCGGGTTTGCCGGAACTGACTCGGAATGGTCCGGAAAGGTAAAGGAAGATTGAGAATACTATAAAAAGTATTCTCGGGTCGTTACCGGTTTGATACCCAGAGCCGGTGTGGTTGGAGAAGGAGACCGGCCCTCTAGGGGCAAAACGGTCATTTTGTATCGGGTTGGCCGGAACTGACTCGGAATGATCCGGAAAGAGAAGGGAAGGTTGAGAGTGCTATAAAAAGCAATCTCGGAGGGTTACCGGTTTGATACCCAGAGCCGGTGTGGTTCCCGGGGCGTTCGGATGCCTAGGGGCAAAATGGTCATCTTGACCGGAAAGTCTCGATAAAGGTCCTAAGGGCAGTTTGGTCATTTTTCACCGAAGTGAAATAACAGACACTGGTGTTGACCTGGGTTTTGAGTGTTTCCGCCACTCTAACGGTGTGAGTATTTCCGCTACTCAGACGGGGTTTGATGATTTGTGAGTATTTCCGCTACTCGGACGGGATTGAGTATTTCCGCTACTCAGACGGGATTGAGTATTTCCGCTACTCAGACGGGATTGATGATTTGGGAGTATTTCCGCTACTCTAACGGTTGAGTATTTCCGCTACTCTAACGGTTCTGTGAGTATTTCCGCTACCCTAACGGTTCTGTGAGTATTTCTGCTACTCTAATGGTTCTGTGAGTATTTCCGCTACTCCAACGGCTCTGTGAGTATTTCCGCTACTGTAACGGTTTTATGAGTAGTTTTGCTACTCGGACCGTCTCGAGGAATAAACTGTCTCGAGAGAGGGATTGGAAAGGGGTCTTATCATCTCCGAAGAGACGTGCTTGGATTGGAACCGTCTCGAGGAATAAACTGTCTCGAGAGTGGGATTGGAAAGGGGTCTTACCGTCTCCAAAGAGACGTGCCTGGGTTTTGAGTGTTTCCGCCACTCTGACGGTTTTGTGAGTGTTTCCGCCACCCTAACGGTTTTGTGAGTGTTTCCGCCACTCTGACGGTTTTGTGAGTAGTTTTGTTACTCGGACCGTCTCGAGGAATAAACTGTCTCGAGAGAGGGATTGGAATTGGAATAAGAAAGGACAATGCCCCTAAGGGCATTTTAGTCATTTTGCCTCTATTTGGGCCTGACAGGCCCGCGAAGCGATGGAAAGACGAAATTTGGACTAGAGAATTGGTTTCGATTGGAATATGTCCATAATGATTTGAAAACAAGTCTGGACGGAGTGTAGACTGCCGAGCGGTCAAAAATGGGGTGCTTACAATGTGTTTTATGGTAAATACAGATATGACACTTTGTACATGATGACAGTTTGATATTTGACAAATATGAAAATGGCCCAAGTCCCTTCCAAACCATTTTTTGAAATTCGCATTGTGTGGTGGCCTTCCTTCCAAAATGGGGCGACTCCCTTCCAAACCATTTTTTTGAAAATGGGGCAACTCCCTTCAAGGCTCTTCCTACATGTGCTATATGTAGCATGAGGGTAGCAGAGGTTACTAATGCTTTCTAAAAAAAAGCCTGATTCCCAGATCTTCAAACCTAGGCCCCCTCCCCGGGTGGTGGCCATTATAGGTTGGTGATTCTAGTATAGTGCCATTCGACGTTGAGGCTTACTAGGCATCCCTATCTGGTTATAGGGTAGAAAGGTTAAATATAAATGTTATGCTGAATGCTTTGTGCCTTGCTCGTGTGTGTGCATTTTTTTTGAAAACGAAAAGAGAGTCTGACAGCCACACCACATCCATAACGCACGCACACAACCTATATATCTATCCTATCAAATATTATGTCATACATTATTGAGAGAAAGTAAAGACAGAAAGTAAAGGCATAAAGTAAAGAAAAAAAGTAAGGACAAATATTTAAATTGTAGGTATTTAAAGTGCAAGTATTTAAACTTTCCCTCCCTGCAAAATAATAGTAAAATCAGTCATGAAATATGATAGCATGTAATGCAAACTATAATATGATGACAGTTAATCTGTGTTGACAATGATGATGCTAAAATTGGTGGACCTCTGGAAAGGGGTAGCTACAAAGCGTTTTCTATGACTCGAATCCTCTATAACTGTTAGTGTAGTTCCCCATCGGAGTCGTTAGTTATCACAATCGGATTTCGGACTGCCTAAATATCTCGTGAATGAGACAGGGCCCAGAATGAGTTTTTTTTTTTTTTTTTTTTTTTGGTGACTTGGAGATCCTATTGCCTCCATACCGTACGAGGCTCTTTGTCCTGGCTCGCTCGGTTTATTTTTGTTTGAAAAGGGTCATTAGTTTTGGAAAAGTTTCGAAGTTGCCACCTAACAATTAAGGTGTGCCAGGACACCAAAAAAGTATGTTTTCACAAATATGCAAGTTTGGAAAGGTTCCAATCGGTTAGAAAGGGCATTTATGCTGGTTTTAAAAGGCCTTTGATGATTTGACTCCATATTGTCTGGTCAATCAGGTCTAGGTTCATGGATTATATTACGTGTTGGGAAACATATGTGTTTTAAGCATAAACACCCAACTCCACCCAAAATTAGCAGCACAGCTGCTCTGAACTTGGAAATGCATTGATGCATTGAGTATAAAAGAAAGGGAGAGAAAATCTGATACTTCTAGTAGGTAACATTTCTTGAGCTAAAATTTTTTGATATTGTACTTTACTAAGTTCATTAGACAATGAGTATATTGTTCATATTTGTTAAAATTTTATCATCATCAAAAAAGGAGAGATTATTAACTCCATGTCTTAATTTTGATGATAACAAAACATTGTGTTAAGGATCTTATAACTCTACTTAGTGTGTAGATCATATTATGCCTTAATGTCATTCGGATTATGACTTGAAGTTTGATATAATGAAGACATTGAAAATCTTGTGTGTTGAAAGCTTATCAAGCATGATGAAGGTTACTGGGCTATAATGAATGATTGATAAAGGACCTCTCAATAAGAATATGTTCATAATATTATCTCGAAGAGATTGAATGTGCTCAAAGATGATGAAAGCCTATTAAAGATCTACACAAGACATGAAATCTCTCTTGAAGATTTTGAAGATGTCTTGGAAGAATGGAAGACCAGTTGAAAGTAGATCACAAGACTTGGAAGCTTTAATTGAAGATTTGAATATGTCTTGGATCAATGGAAGATTAGATGTTAATTGGAGAACTCTACAAATGATTAAAATAGAATGAATCCATCTCGAAGAGCTTGAGGGTGTTCTTGAAGATCAACATGCTTTGAAGAAGTCATTTTAAGCTTTGGAAGCCTTAGTTAGATGATTCTTGAAGAGTTAGAAGACTTTGAAGAAGATTGAAAAAGACTTGTAAAAGGTTGATGTCCCTGGGTAAAAGAGTTAACCCATAGATCCCAGGGGTTTACACATTGAGATAGTGGCATTGGACCAGAGTCTGAACAGAAAAAAGGTCAACCGCTTTACTCTGGGAGTCGATAAATTGGTCCATAATGCAAAGTCTTGAATAAGGTCCAAAAAAAGGTTGACACATTGTTTCCCATGAGTCAACACATTTGGACAGAGATTTGATGAAGTCTAGTGAAAATAAAAAAGAGTAGACTCTTATTTCTCAAGGGATGACACATTTGGCCAGGTTGATGACACTGGTACCGGAATAAAAGGGGTCGACTCCTTTAGAAAAAGGGTCAACACATTGGCTATAATGGCTAGTTTTTCAAACGGTCTGTCGGTGCATTTTTGTATTTAACACACTCCCAACCATTACCAACAGCTATAATCAATATAAGGCTATATATACAAGATCATCACGGCATTTATACACAAGAATACAAGATCATAAGTGCTGAATCAAAGATTAAAGCTGATAATTTTTGGGCTCCAACTATTACATTCATTTTGTTGAGTGATTGGGGTTGATTGTTGAGCTACACCTGTTTATCTATTCTTGTTGAGAGTTACCCATTGTATAAACCTCATTTATTTTACTTGGGTGGGTTTGTAAACCTGTGAGTTTAAGTGTTCTTGGTATAAACACTTGAAAATTTGAGTGAAGTTTGGACAAAATCACTTAGGACTTTGAGAGTTTGGAAAAACTCTTGTAAAAGTGAGCTGGGCACTTGGCAACTAGCACCTACTGTGTAAAGAGACTTTTACATAGTGGAAGAACTTTCAAGAGAACCTTGGGAGTGAGAAAGTAGGTCACACATTGTGGCTATACCTCGATAAATCTTGGTATTCATCTCTACTTTGTTTTTCTTTCTTGTATCTTATAGCTTACTTGCATTGGTCATTCAATGCTTGAATACTGCTCCATTGCTTAATTAGTTTTTAATTGCATTATTTTTTATTAATTTTGTGAAACCCAATTCACCCTCCCTCTTGGGTTGCATATTCGGGCCAACAAACATAACTTTGGCTTGAACATGGTATAGTTCTCCTATAAAGTGGGAGAAAGGAGACCGAGCCTGGCGAGATGACCCAAATTGTCTACGTACCCCAATTGTGTAGGGATCAGGTCAAATGCAGTTCAACAATGTTGAAATGGGAAGAGGATGACGCCATAGAGCTTCCCGACTTTGACAAAAGGGTTATAAGAAGATTATGTGTAACTCCCTAAATTTTTTTTTACTACATTATATCCTTATTAAAAGGTTGGAGTTTTTTCGTTTTTGTTTTCGATAATCAAGGAGGACGATCACCGCCATTAATTTCCCATTAAAATAAAACCGTATCGAACGTCGAACTACTAGACATACCGGTCTAAACCCTTACCTATGAACCAACCTATACTCGAATCGGTTCAAAATATACCCAAAACGGCCCACTATTAGCAAGCACCGGTTTAACCGATTACACACACATACTTAGCCGGTTCACCCTCTTATTGAATACAACTCACCACAATATTTAAAACCCTACATGAACCGTCCCAAATCCTTGTGACAAAGCATTAGTAACCATGCATAAACCGGTTCAAGGCTCCACCGGTTCAATCATAGACTTAGGCTCCACTAACTTTTGATATGACTACACCCATGCAAAGGTGGATGGCGCCCTTTATACGCAAGCTCACATATAACAACTATATCAACAGATATATCAAATCTAAAATACCGACTTAGGCACAATGTAATGAATTGTGCCAATACACCACCTTGCACTTCATGCATCTTCTTGCATGACATCTGGCCTTGCACACACTTCATAAATCGCTGGAATACTCCTGTTGCTGTAGACAGTTCGAGTATTATAAAGGGTTAGCCGGAAACATATAAAACAAACACAAACCGAGAGAAAGAGAGAAGGAAAAAGAGAGAACTTTAGAACAAGCTTCTCAGAGACATTCTAAGGTAAGAAACCACTCCCATCCACCTCACTCATCACAAACCCAGTTGAATAAAAGAATAATCGTGGCTGAAAACTCAGAAAACCAAAGAGAGAGAGAGAGAGAGGTTATTCTCGGTGCTTTTGGTCGTGGCAAGAGAGATAGGGGCTGGGGGGCCTGTTGCAGCAGCCATGGAGTTTCTCAAGGACACCTATAGGTGTCCCAGAGAGACCTAAAGCCTCTGTACATGCTTTGTCCAGCTCCTTGAACGAGTATTTCGCCGAAAAATCTACCCAAAAGCATGGCTCCGGTCACCGGTCACTGTTGCCGACCGCACCACTTGGGGTCGACTCGTCTTGGGTTCAGAAACAAAACTCATGAAAGGCTCAATGTCTAAAAATGGAGGGAAGACAGCCAAAATGGTAGTTGTAGGTTTAAACAGCTAGGGTTCTGCCATGTAGTAACCATTTAGGGCTTTGTCCAATCACCTCCGACCATCGTTGGTCGAGCTTTGGCCATGAGTGTGAAGCCCATGACCTTACCAACACCTAGAGCTCACATGCATGGCTAGAAATACCAGTGGTTGGCTGAAAAATTGAGCATGAACGTAATCAGTCACGGTGGGAGGAAGAAGAATGTTGTGTCTTCCTCCTCCACGCGCGACTGGTGGCGCGTGTGGGCGCGTCCCTCTGTGTTTGGCTCCAAAATTTTTATAGCCATGCTATGAGCATCAAAATATCTTACCCTCAAAATTTCAGACCACGAGGACTTCTCTGTGAATTATCATGAATTTCTTTCTATGTTTGGCATGGAAATTCACAGAAAATAAAGGAGATATGAAAATATTCTAGAATTTTACCAAAATATCCCTAAAAATACAGGGGAGATATGCGAGAGTAGCCTTAGTAGCTACCCTAGAAAAGAATTCTAGAATATCTCCTATTCCGAGCCGCCGGGCAGTTTTGTTCCTACCAAAGATCTGTACCACCCAAGATCCTGACTATTTATGATACTGCACTACTAACAGTCTAACTTACTTAGTGAAGATATATATGGAAAATAGATATCTAATTTTTGTGATATGAACAAAAAATATTTGAAGAATCGGAACAAATTTTCTGCACACATACTAGCAGGGTAGGAAACTGTGCATTCTCTAAGATACATGCTTATTTTCTTTTATATTAAATGTTCAGTTACATGCTCACGAAATTATGTCCTTACAAGTCAAATGTTGACTTATATGCTAAAAGTTATATCCTATGTTATTATATTGCATGCCTTGCGAAAGTGCATTTCATGTATGATCGCATCACTGGGGAGAGATAAGGGGGAATAACTGGGTAAATGAAAGAATCCCGAGTTGATATCATAGGTGACTGCTGATCAACTAGTATCAGGGCTACCACGAATCAGTATTCATTAACTTGATATGGGCTAGATAATCATGGGTGGACCCCTACTAAACTTGAAGAGAAGGAGTATCAAGGGTGGACCCACTGGGCTTAATGATGCCCCAAGCAGGACGTACCTGCAGGATTCTAGTGATGATAAAAAGAAATGGGTACATATGCACGTCATAGCATAAATTTACTACACTGCATTTTAAACTTATGTCTTATGGAGTCATGGTATTTCTACTAGGTTTCGCAGCTCACTCCTATCTTATGGGATAAATATTCAGGGAATGAGACTCCAGCTGGATTCCAGGGAAATGATTATGAGAAATGAACCACACAGTTTAGTTAAAAATTTTCCTTAGTGTTTAGTTTGGATTGTACATAAAGTAAAGCTATGGATCTCAACTATAAGAATAATGTTCTTCAGATGTAATAGTCATTTTGGAAGTATGTTGATATGTATCTTTAACTAATAAACCCCTTGTCTCGATCTAGAGGATAAAATGGGTCGTGACATTATGACTTCAAATGCATGATTTTGATGAACAATATCAAATTCAATTTTTAAAAAGGGATCATTCCCGATTTTATGCAATTTTGGAAGGTTCATACTGGTTTTGAAAAGGCTGACTTAGTCCACAGAGGAGTTTGATATTTTTGATACGGAAGTTTCGGCTTGTGGCGATTGTAGAGCATACGTACATAAACTCAGAACTGAAGTCCGTGCCATTTCTTAGAAAATGAGTGTTTTCCTAGAAAAGGGCATTTTCATCATTTTGGTAGTTTTAGCATTTTTGGTATGAAAGATTCATGAAACAGTAATCGTAGAGGATACGTGCTATGCCTATGACGTTGGTCTATGTTTTTTTTTTTTTAGAGAAAAATGATATTTTTTAAAGAAAGGGTATTTTCATCATTTTTGCTGGCCACGTATTTATGATATGGAAGATCCATGTAATGGCAACCGTAGAGCGTATGTATAGTGGCTCATGAAAATAGTCTGGACATTTGTTTTCAAAAATCTATTTTGGGATTTTAACCAAGCAGTATGACGGCTTAGACCTACTCAAAAGTGTAGTTTTGGGTTTTTAAATGGGCATTACAATTACTCAAATGAGTCAGTATGCATTTTTATGATTTTTTGAAAATAGGCAATATGACCGGTTATGATGGGTCAAAATGCAGCTATGTATGAACATGCTGATTCAGTATGCCAGCTAAGAGCCCAAGTCCACCAAAACTTAAAAGGAGTATAAGCAGAAGTGCATGATTCCCGTGGCTTTGGAATGTAAATTTGTGTCCATGGAGTGATTTCGGTGGAGTTTTGGCTTAGTACGGACATAGTTTGGTTGTCGAAAATCTAATAGAGTGACAGCTAGCCAAGGGCCTATTTGGAGCCGAGAAACGGACAGGGGTCTGGCTATGCTGGAGGGATGGTAGGTGATGGAATTCGCCCCAGGTAACAGTTTAGATACCCACTAAGCCATGCCAGACACTGTAGCATCGCAACGGCTTCGGTTACAACCTAAACCAACTAGCCAGGCTAGGTTGAGGCTGACCGGGTTCGATTTGGCGGCGTGAGGCTAGAGGGGTCACTTTTTTTAGAGAGAGAAAGTAAGAAACTCTAGAGAGAGAGAGAGGTGTGTGCATTAGTGAGAAAAAGTGAAGGGGGGAGAGGCCTATTTGTATGCAATTTTACTACGGTAGTCCAATGCCACAAAGCCTGGTTTTCTTTTTTTTTGGCATTGCATGGGTTTCTTCTTTGAGGCATTCCAATGCCTTACTTTTAGAGCGGGAGATGTGGCTCCACTAGAAATTTACCATGTAAGAAGAGGGTGATATGGGCAGATGTGGCACAATAGTGCCAAAGGCCTAGGTTTTGTGCATTACCTAGTGCCTAACACCTTAGAATGCTGTCTCACGGCACTACAGTGCCTAATGCCTGGGATTGTAGCTTCACAGCACTGTAGTGCCTAAAGTTTGGGATCTCATCTTCCTGGCACTATAGTGCTGTGAGGCTTGCCCCATGGTGTTTTAGCTTATTTGGTGCTCTCTGGCTCAGGGTTTATGCCCATGATTGTTGGACCGGACTTCAGAGGGCGATACCAGAGATTATCAGCCTTCTGTTTAGGTCATTAGAGCTTGCCAGGGCTTCAATTTTCAAGTTTTAAAAGTTTCAGACTTTTGATTTAGGGTTTTGGAGTCTGACTGGGCTGTAGTCGTCGGGACTCGAGCTAATGATGCTAGGTGATTCTGACAGAGATCGAAGATGACTGATCTCTGGGATGATGTCATAGGAGCCTGACTGGGATATAGTTGTCTAGACTCTGGCCCAAGGTTATCGGAGATTATTGATATTCAGGATGATGTCATTGGAGCCTGACCGAGATGCGGTCACCTGGACTCTGGCCCAAAATTATCAGAGATGATTGATCTTAGGGATGATGTCATCGAAGTCTGACCAGAATGAGTCGCTTGGACTCTGGTTTAAGGTGATCGGAGATGACTAATCTTCGGGCAGAGTTCGACGAGGACGCAGTCATCTGGACTTTAGCTTAAGGTGATCAGAGATGACTGATCTCCAAAATGATGTCATCGGAGTTCGACCATGACGTGGTCGTTTGGACTCCGTTTAAGGTGATTGGAGATTACTGATCTCTAATATGATGACTAAATAAGTCCGACTGGGATGTGGTCATCTTGACTCCAGTTTAAGATATCATCAAAGTTTGACGGGGATGTAGTTTTCGGGACTTCGGTTTAAGGTGTCATTGGAGTCCGACTGGGATGAGTCCGTTTAAGGTGTTATTGGAGTTCAACTGGGGTGCAATCTTCGAGACTCCGATTGAAGGTGTCGTTAGAGTTCAACCAGGATGTGGTGTTCGGGACTCCGATTTAAGGTGTCATCGGAGTCTGACCAGGATGCAGTCTAATTCAGGACTCTAGTTTAAGTTGTCATCAGAGTCCGACCGAGATGAGGTCTTCTGGACTTCGGTTTATGGCATCATTAGAGTCGACTAGGATACGGTGTTCGAGACTCCGATTTAAGGTGTCATCGAAGTCTAACCGTGATACGACCTTTGAGACTCCAGTTTAAGGTGTCATTGAAGTTCGACCGGGATACGGTCTTCGAGACTTTGGTTTTAAGGTATGACGTGGGCCGAGGGTCAAAATTTGGGTATCAACCTATATAGTAGTTAGCGGTCCATATCCTTTTACTTCTTCTTGTACATATGCTCTATGGTTGCCATTGTATCGATATCAAAACTACAAGATGAATTGTTTTCAATATGGATGGTGAAACAAAAAGTTGCTTGAGACTATTATGCCTTTGGTGGCTATTTTGTACTGGATGTGCTGTTTCTATTCCAATTATTTTTTGCTGTATTTATGAATGATATATTGTTCTACCTATTTAGTGATTCTAATGAATGGAGTCCTTCCAAAATGTCTATGTCTTTCCGTAGGTCCTCATATGCTTCTAATTCCTCTCCTCCCCAACTTCTTCAACACTCTTTAAGGTTGATTTTCTATATGAAATTTCTTATGCCAAGGAAGAAATCCATGCTACCGCTTGTGGTGAATTATCAGCCTTTGAACCACTTCCTTGTGGATGATAAATTTCCTCTACCCAACCACCCTACCCTTTTCTACCATTTTGCCAAAGCAAAATTCTTTTCTACATTCGATCTAAAGTCTCGATTTTGGTAGCTTGGTGTTTTACCTTCTGAAAGGTATAAAACTGCTTTCTGCATTCCTAGTCATCACTTCCATTGGACTGTAATGCCTTTTGATCTCAAAACAGCTCCTTTCTATTTCAGAAAGCCATGGTCAAAATTTTTGGACTAATCCTTCCTACTGCCCTTGTATATATTGATGACATTCTATTGTTTTCCCAAACCATTGATGCTCATGGTCAACTCTTGTCCTAATTTCATAGCCTTCTCCAAAAATATGGTGTCATGATTTCCCAAAAGAAAATGCTCATTGAAAAAACTTCCATCGATTTTCTTGGGATGGCGATTTCTGAATACAAATTTCAGCTGCAACCCAACATTGCTACCCATCTGCATTCGTTTCCAGATGTTCTTACTTATGTAAAAGAAATTCAAAGTTTTCTGGGAATTGTTAACTATATGATTGAGTTCATTCCGAAAGTCTATGCCTACACCACTCCATTGTCTCTTATGCTGAGGAAAAATCCACCTCCTTGGTCTTATGAACAAACCTATGCAGTTCAAACCCTCAAGAAACTTGCCAACACTTTGCCTTCTTTACCGATCCCTTTTGTTGGCTAGAGAATTTTTCAAATAGATGCCAGTGATTATTATTGGGTTGCCATTCTTTTTGAAGAAAAAGATAACGTAAGACATCTTTATGGATATAAAAGCATTGCTTTTAGGTCGTCACAAATCCATTATTATTCTACATTCAAATAAATTTTGGCAGTAAAAAATAGCATTCAAAATTTTCAATTTCATCTCATTGGCTATAGGTTCTTGTCAAATTGGATATGTCAGATTGTCCTCAGATGCTTAAGTTAAAAAATAAGAAGCTTCCTAATTCTCTGCTTCTTTTGTAGGGAACCTGGTTCTCTCAATTTTCCTTTGATGTTAAACACATTACAGGGAAAACCAATGTTCTAGTAGATTTTCTCTCTCATTACCCTGATCTAGATTTATCATCTACAAGGAAGTGGTTCAAAGGCTGATAATTTTCCACAAGCCACTTTATTTCTCTGATTTGTTTTTTTTTTTTTTACTGCAATACATTTTTTCTCTGATTTGTTCGGTGCGCTTGTTTACATAAAATGCTTCACAAGCCCAAGGCGAGGAAGTAGGTTCATTTAGCCCATCATATTGAAGCTGTTTAATTTCCTAAACAACTAGAGCTAGGTGTTCAGGAGTCATAATAGGGTGAGATTTGAATCTACATTGATGAGAAGTGCATCTGATGTCTGGGCTGCGTCTAGAACACAAAGATCTAATGCATGATTTTGTAAGCGACACACTATTTGGTAGTGTAAAGTAGCGCCACATGTAGCTAGATTTGACCTTGGAGGGTTGTATTAAGGCATGAATCTTTTAATGGCATATATAATTTGGAAAGAGGATAAAGAAAATTGTGCCATATATATACATTTATGTACATATGTAAATATGTATATGCATAACAAAGAGACATTTGTAGTGTTGATGTGAGAATTAAAGATCAAAAGTGGTGGCTTTGGGTGGTGGTTTTGGAAATTTGTACCCGATGGTGGTGTTTGGGAGGTGATGGTGTGGCGATGTAGTACTGGAATGGATTTAGGGTTTTCAATCACCCTGGTTTTTGGCAGCAATAGGAGGAATCAATGATGATAGTAGGGATATCAAGGATGAGAGAGAGAGAGAGAGAGAGAGAGAGAGAGAGAGAGAGAGAGGGATTAGGAAGTATGGGGTTCACTACTTGCAAGGAAGGTAGTAGTGGGTGGTAGCCGGTGGTTCACAAGGGAAAAGGGTGGTCGAAGATAGAAGGGAAGAAGAAAGGGTGGCCGGCGGTGAGAGAGACAGAGAACAAGAGAGAGAAAATGAGAGAGATCTGTTGGTGGGAGGGAAAAGGGTGGCCAACTGTAGAGAGAGAAGGGAAGAGGATAGAGAGAATCAGAGAGATCTGGTTTCGACATTCATGTTCGATTGGGGAAAGAAGATTTTGTGATGATTGAAGATTTTAGGGGTGATTGAAGATTTTGTAGTTGATAAGGTGTTAGCACCTCATTTTGTCCACTCGGTGATCTCCAGCCCGACTGAAAGCACTCACAAACCAACACAAGCACACTCAAGCCCAAATCGGTTTTTCAGATCCAGTCCAATCAAACAATCGCTTCGCAGGCTCACTGGGCTCAATAGAGGCAAATTGATCGAAATGCCCCTGTTGTATTAGTTGGTCCAATCTAAACCGGTACATATTCCATAAGACGATGAGTCTATTCAAATCCAAAGTCAAATTGATTTGTCTCGTCATTCAAGAAAGTTGATCCCTCATTGACTGTAAGACCATTCAATCCAGCACGGCACGATCACCGAAAAGGTTTATTCTTCAGATTGATAAAATCCCTTTCACACTCATCTCCGGAAAGTACCCAAGTCCCTGAGATGAAAGAGTAGTTCACTTCTGGCGCCTGTTAGCCCGCCAATGTAGAATGTCTGCTAATCCGGCACGTTTTTTGAAAAAGCACAAATCCCTCAAGAATGGAAGACCGTCCAAGTTTGGCATGTTCTTTGAGAAAGCACAAACCTCTCAAGAACAGAAGACCGTCCCAATCCAGCATGACCTTTGATAAAGTTTATCTCTCAAGGCGGTAAGACCCTTTCAAGTCTGTCCACCGAGAAAGTACCAATTCCTCGAAAAAATGTCCAAACCAAATCCATATCGGTCAACAGCGACGCCTGCTAGCCCGTCTCGGTGAAAAATGACCATTTTGCCCCCAATGGGCTCGACACATTCTTTAAGAAAGTACCAAGTCCTTAGAACAGTAAAACCACCTTCCAAAGTTGTCCTTAGACGGTCTGGCATGTCCAACACCATCCAGTTAACCCCGGTCCTTTCCTGGAGGTTTCCCGGTCAAAATGATTGTTTTGCCCCTAGGCATCCAAATGCCCTAGGAAACCACATCAGCTCTAGGTATCAAACCGGCAACACCCCGGTCAACTCTGGTAAACCTCGGTCAATCTTAGTCAACTCTAGAACTCTCGGGATGAGGTGACTGCCATCCAGTCACTCTTTTCAACCATACCGGCTCTGGGAATCCAACCGGCAACCTTCGGGACACTTTTCGGAGTATTACCTTCCATTTCTAGCTGGGCCCCACCGTCCGACACCTTCCCATTTTGAACCAGAATCTCCTTGCTCCACTTCGGGTGAAGTATGACCATTCTTTAGCCGTGTGCCACTAATAGTGGCGCATAACCCCCCCCCCCCCCAGAATCAGTTACAAATCGACCAGTCCCATATCTAGCCCTTTTTCAAGCGTTCGTTAATGCCCCATGCGCTACTCTTAGTGGCACATAGCCAATTTTAAGCCGTGCGTCACTAAGAGTGGCACACAACTCCCCTCCTTTTGTACTGTAAATACAGACCTTTCCCCTATCTGTTTTGGGTTAAAAAAATCATCTAGAAACTCTTTCCCTCTATTCCAAACAGCTCCCCGAGCCCTCTCTCTCTTTCTCGAAGTCTCGCCAGCCGAGTCTGAGTCTGAACTTCTGAAGCCCTAGCTTCCAAGCACCACCGAAGGTTTGCCCAGCTGCTCAAAAGCTCCCAAAGTCTTTCCAAGTCCAAGGCTCGAGTCTCCATCAAAGAAAGAAGAAAAAAGATAAGGTAAATCCTCTGTTTACTTTCCGTACTCCCCCACTTTCTCTTCTCCCTCCAAACCTACTTGGGTTTTTCTCTTTTTTAATCCCTTATCTTTAAACCCCCCTTTCTTGCATGCTTGAAACAAGAGGATGTTAAGTCCATGTCGAGAGTGAACAAGAGGAGATTACCGATCGGGACTCTCTTCTTGGCCCTCACTTGCTTCACAGCATGGTCTTAGGGCCCTCTTGCAATGTGGTGATACCTAACTTGTATGTTTCATGTTGTTATTATCATTATCATACATTTGCATTCTCGTCATGTCCTAACCCGTTAAAACTATTTTCGAAGTTATTTTCTCAAAACCACAATTCTAGGTTGATCCTAACCCTATCATGGTTAGGGTTTTTTTTTTAGAAAAGTGTGACATTTTAAACGGCTCCCATTAGCCTACATTTGTTTCTTTTCAAAATACGATCTCAGAATAATCCTAGTCTTTTCATGATTAGGGTTGTTTCTAGAAATGTGTGACATTCAAAAGGACCCGAAAAGTCTACATTTTTAGCCTCGTGCCTTTATTGTTTTTCAAGAGCCACAAGCCTAAAGCTATTCTAACCTTTCTATGGCTAGAATGGTTTTAAGCAAAGTACGATAATCTTTTAGATGTCTAAAATCCAAGTTAGGATTTTTAACCCTAAAAATGTTTTCAAAAGATTTGGTTTTTGAACTATTTACAAAACTTGCATTTGTCAAACCCTAGAAGTCCAATCTTAGGAACATTTCGTTTTTGCCCACTCGAAAACTTCCCTTTTTCAAGTCAAAATCATACATTTTTTAAACCCTCAAAATCCTAAATTTCCAAATCAATCAAAACTTTCCTTTTTAAATCAATCAAATCAAATCTTCTATTTCAAATCCCTCAAATCACTCCTTTTTCAAACCCTCCAATTTTAAAACCTAAATCAACTCCTTCTATTTTGAAAACAATCCAAACTTACCTTTTTCAAAATCAAATCTTTTCAAATCAAGTCAACATTTCAAAAATCAAATCCAATCTTCCTGAAAAGGAAGCTTTTCCAAATCAAATATTCCTGAAAAGAAAATATTTCAAAAATCAAATATTCCTGAAAAGAAAACATTTCAAAATCAAATCAAATCTTCTTGGAAAGAAAACATTTCAAAATCAAATCAAATCTTCCTAAAAAGAAAACATTTCCAAATCCAATCTTTCATGAAAAGAAAACACTTTTGAACTCCAACTTTCCTGAAAAAAAAAATTTTCTAAAAATGAAAACTTTCCAGAAATAGAAACCCATTTCAAAATTTTAACTTTTTCGGACTCTCGTCCGAACTATGACTGACTAGATCCCTTTTAAGGAGGTATGTAGGCAACCCTTCATGGGGTGCGGTCACAACCATATTCAAATTTCCAATTTCATTTTTTCAAACTCTAATATTTCTTTCAAACTCTTTTTCAACTTTGTTTTCAAAAGTTTTTCTAAGTGGATGACATCAAACATAGGTAACCGGTGAGTCATATTTAGGTGAGTAAAAGGTGATTAAACATATAGGTACCGCAAGGGCGGGGTAGGGTGATAGTCTTAGGATATTTTCCCTACATGTAACCAACCCTCAGACTTAAGAATTTCTGTTTCAAAGACCAAAACTGGAGTCAATTTTCAAAAGGGCTTTCTAACATTTTTAAGGTTGTTTGCCATCTAAAACTCTCTCATGAGGACGTTTTTCAAAAACCATTTCTAAAATCTAAATTTAACCCTTGGGTTTTACTTGGTGTAGATTGTCGCGCTCAGATTTTTCGCACTCGAGGAATACACACATAAGCAGGAAAAACATTTTACTCTCTCGTTAGAACTCACTCTCCTCGAAGAATAAGTGCGACTATGTTTGAATTGAAAATCGATTTGAATAAAGGGTTTTTGGAAAACATTTGGAGTCGCCACCTAACTTGATTAAACTGAGTTAGGTCACCTAAAAACTAAGCATAATCCGAAGACTATACTTAGGATTTCTGAAAACGATTTTGAAAATACCTCCTCAAAAGAGGGTTTTTAAGAAAATAGGTTGTTTGGCAACCTTTGGAAAACTTTTAAGCCCCTTTTTAAAATAAACTCCATTTTGGTCTTTGAAAACAGTGATTCTAGGTTTGGAGGTTGGTTATGTGTACCCCCCCCCCCCCCCCCCCCCCCCCCCCCCCCCCCCCCCCCCCCCCCCCCCCCCCCCCCCCCCCCCCCCCCGGGAAGACGCACTAAGCCATCACCCTACTCCGCCCTTGTAGTACCTACATGTCTGTTTACCCTAAATTCACCTATGAGAGTCTTCAACTAACAAATGTTCAACCCTATCCACTTTGGAAAAGAGATGTTTAAAAAGAAACTAGCATGATGCATGATGTGGAAGTGCAAGAAAAGAGAGTTGAAAAATAGATTTGGAAATAGATTGATTTGAAAAAAATTTGAAAAAGATAAATTTGAAATTGAAAAGTTTTAGAAATTAGAAATAGAGATTTGGATATAGAAACTTGGAATTGGAAACTCGGAAGAGATTAGGAAATTGAAGACTTGAAAAAGGTTGTGGAAATAGAAATTTGAAAAATGTTGTGACTGCACCTATAAGGGTTGCCTACGTATCTTTTTGCAGAAATCAAGTCAGTCATAGTTCGGACAAGAGTCCGATAGAAAATAAAAGGTTTGATTGGAAAAAGAAATAAAATTGGAATTTGGATTTGATTTGAAATTAGAATAGAAGATTGAAATTTGAAATGGAAAAATAGAGACCCTAGACCTAGGAAGGTAGGATTTAGAAAGGACTTGAGATTAAGAAAGACTTAACTTGAATGTTGGACTTGGAAGATCGAAGAAAGATTGGATTTAGAAAAGGGTTTGAATTAGGAAAGGTCCGATTTAGGAAAGTTTCAAAATAGGAAAGTGTCATTTTTGGAAAGTTTCATTTTAGGAAAGTTTCAATTTAGGAAAGTGTTGGATTAAGAAAGTTTTGAAATAAGAAACATTTCATTTTAAGAAAGTTTTGAAATTAGAAAGTTTTGAATTTGGAATGTTTTTAAATAGAGAAGTTTTGAAAGTTGAAAAGTTTAGAATTTAGAAAGTTTTAGATTTGGAAAGATTTGAAATTTTAAAAATTTAGAATTTTTGAAAGATTTAAATTTAAGAAAGTTTTAGAGTTTTGGAAAGATTTGAACTTAAGAAAGATTTGAAGATTTAGATTTGGAAAGTTTAAGATTTGGAAAGGGATGGAATTAGGAAAGGGTTGAATTAGGAAAGATTCGGAACCTTAATGTTTAAGGAAAGATTTGAAAGTTTAAGTTTAGGAAACTTAAGGTTTAGGAAAGTAGGAGATTTAGGAAGGATTTGAATTAGGAAAGATTTAGACTAAAAAGGGTTAAGATTCCTATTTCCTAAAACAAGAGATTGGATTTTGTGTCAAAAAGAAAAGTTTGGATTTTGTTTCAAAAAACGGAGGATAGGATCTATTTTCCTAAACGGGAAGATTGGATTTAGTTTTCTAAAGGGAAGATGGGATTTGGTTTCCTAAAGGGAAGATTGGATTTGGCATGAATTTGGAAAGATGGAGTTTTGAAAATTCTAGTTTTGGGAAAACTATAGTTTTGACGTAAAGAAGAGGTTTTGGAAATATATATAATTTTTTATGTAGAAAAAAAGAAGTTTTGGAAACCTAGGTTTTCAGGCAAAAATAAGGGATTGGAAATCATGGTTTTTGGAAGGAAAATTAGGGTTTCCTAATCGTGGGTTCTAAGATTTAACTTAGGCTCTAAGGAAAGAGTTTTTGAAAAGTGAGATTTTTGGAAAGAGGAATTTTTGGAAAGAAATCCTAGAAAGGAGTTTCTAGAAAGTGAATTTTGAAAAGAGAGAGTTTTTCGAAACAAATTCTAGTGAGGAGTTTTTAGAAAGAGATTTTTGGGAAGAGTTGTTTAGGAAGGAAACGTAAGGAGCGTCTTTAGAGAGTGACCTTTGAGGAAAGCGTTTTTGGAAATGAGCTTTTAGGAAAGATGTTTTTGGAAAGAGATTATTAGAAAGGAGTTTTTGAAAACAACAATTTTGGAAAGGAAATTAGAGAGAGTTTTCTAAGGAAACCTAGGGAGTGATTTTAGAAAAGGAATTTAAAGAGAGTGTTTTGGTTGGAAAGGAGTTGAAAAAGGAGTTTTGAAAATAGATTTTTGGAAGGATTTTTTGAAAAATAATTTTGGAAAGGAGAGTTTTAGGAAAGCATGTTGAAAATGAGGGTTTTAGAAAGAGAGACTTTTGAAAAGAGAGTTTTTAAAAAGTATAAAAATGTCTCACTTTCCTAAAACAATTCTAACCGTAAGAAGGCTAGAACCACTTTAAGAAAGTGGTTTTGAAAATAACAAGGATTTGAAAATATGGACCAGATTGGCCACTTTAAATGTAACACTTTCCTAAAGCAACCCTAGCCATGGAAAGGCTAGAATTACTCTAAAATTGTGATTTTGAAAACAAGTTTTGGAAAAGAAGATTTTGATGCAATTTTAAAAACAAGTTTAATGTAAGTTTTGAAAATGAGTTTGAAAACGAACTTTGGAAGAATGCAAGATCATGATATGCACAATGCAAAGGGGGTCATGAACATACAAGGTTAAAGGCTTCACCACATAATCAAGAGAGGCCGAACCCACGTGGTCTCTAGTTAAATTAAAAGAAAGCCCTCGACATGGTGACTCTCCAATAGCCTAATTCTACACATGGACCGGGAACTCTCTTGTTTCAAGAATGTAAGAAGGGAGGGAAGAAGATGAGGGATTAAAATAGAAGAAAACCCAAATGGGTTCGGAGGGAGAAGAAAGAGGGGGGAGTGCAGAAACTTAAAGAGAAAGCCTACCTTGCCTTGTTTATTTCACTTTGCTTTGCGCGCCTTGCTTTTCTTCGGTCTTCACTTCACTTTGAGGGTTTGTCTTCAATCTTCAAAGCTTCGAGAGTTCGTCTTGATCTTCGAGAGCCCTAGAGTTGTAGCAATCCAAGTCTTTAATGGAGGATTGGAGGCTAGGGTATAAGTGTATGAGAGTGTGTGAGTGTATAGGAGGCTAGGGTTTGTGTATGGTAGCTAGGGTTTGAAAAAACTAGAGGAGCTAGGGTTTAGAGAGGCTAAGAGCTCTGTATATCGAATATTAGGGTTTTCAGATTGAGTTTGCGGACCTCTTTCACGTTGGAGGAGGCTTTGTATTTATAGAGATGGGATAGACCTGGCGCCTGTTGTAGTGGCGCTAGGCTAAATTTCCTCTTGGCGCCACTAGGAGTGGCGCCAAGCCATTTCTTGGCTTGACGCCACTACTAATGGCGCCAGCCAGTTAGAAAAGTTTTAAGGTCGGCATGCAACGTATCTTGAGTAGATTTGGGCGCCTGTACTAGTGACTACCATGAAATTTTTAGCTTGGCTTCACTAAGAGTGACTCCGGAAGGCCAGGAAGTATTTAAGGGACCGGGAATGGCCCAGAAGGCCGGAAAGGGACAGGAACCCTTAGAATAATGTCTCAGGGACAAAAGACTTGAAAATGATGACAAGATTTGTTAGAGGGGTTGACTGGGCTATTAGGGGCAAAACGGTCAATCGGGCAAGAAAGTTACCGGGACGGACTTAGAATGTCCCGAAAGAAGACTCGAGATTTGAAAACATTATTTAGAATGTTCACAAAGGTTACCGGTTTGATACCCAGAGCCGATGTAGTCTGAAAAGGCGACCGGCCCACCAGGGGCAAAACGGTCATTTTGCACCGGGTTTGCCAAAACTTACTCAGAATGATTTGAAAAGATAATGAAAGGTTGAGAATACCATAGGAAGCATTCTCGGGAGATTACCGGTTTGATACCCAGAGCCGGTGTAGTCTCCAAGGCGTTTGGATGCCTAAGGGCAAAATGGTCATCTTGATTAAGAAGTCTCGGAATTGGCCTGAAACTGACTAGAAGACACCTATACATGCCGGATTGCTTTTAAGACAATCTTGGAAGAGTGGACTTACCATTCTGAGGACTTAATTGTGTTCTCGAGAAACGTGCCGAAAAATGGCCCTATGGGCAGTTTGGTCATTTTTCACCAAAGTGGGCTAGCAGGCACTGATGTTGACCTGGGTTTTGAGTGTTTCCGCCACCCTGACGGTGGTCTCGTGATACAGGAGTTTGTTGGCAATTCCCTATATCGACCTGTTTGCGAGTATTTTCGCTACTCTAACAGTTGCGATGTCTACGAGTATTTCCGCTACTCGGATGATTCACAATCATTTCCGAGACTGCCTGATCTTGGGAAGCTGCTAAAGGGACTTAGTGCCTGAGAAGTTAACTTTCTCGGAAGGTATGCCTGAAATGGACATTTCTGTATTGGCGGGCTAGCAGGCGCCAAAGGTGGATCGTTCTATCATCTACGGGACTTAGGGTCTCATCCTGGTCGACAGGTTAAAAGGGGATTTACCGTCTTTGGAAAGACGCGCCTAATGGAATTAGAAAAGGGTACTTACCGTATTCGGAAAGACGTGCCTATTGGAATTAGAAAGGGGACTTACCGTCTCCGGAAAGACGTGCCTGTTGGAATTGGACCGAACAATGCACCTAAGAGCATTTTGGTCATTTTGCCTTTATTTGGGCCTGGTGGGCCTGCAAAGCGATGGATAGACAGGATTAGACTTAGAGAGTTGACTTCGATTGGACTACATCCATATTGACTTGAGTACAAGTCTGGACGAACCGTAGACTGCCGAACGGTCAAAAATGGGGTATTTACATAGATGACCTAGCACAACTTTAAATAAGATAGGTGGCGACTCCAACGACCTTTTCAAAAAAGCCCTAATCAATTCCATTTAAAAAATTCAAACCACGTTGCATTCGTCCTTTCAGGAGGACGAGTTCTAAAAAGAGTATAACGTACCAATTCCGCCCCCCCCCCCCCCCCCCCCCCCCCCCCCCCCCCCCCCCCGCAACAGGACAAGAGGGCCCGACGTCCCGAAACGAGGTGCGACATAAGGTAAGAGAAGATTAATGATTTTGTAGTTGATAAGATAATGTTTGTGTGGTGGTGGAGAAAATATTGGGTACAACGGTGATACCACGTCATCATGCTAATGTGAAATAACAAGCCAATGATATATAGTCATATGAGTATTTTAAATCCTAATCATCTTGTTTTAAGCGAAAAATTTTAAATTTTAAACTCAACATTCGTGATGATAAGGATTTTCATGATTACATGGCTCTAATTTATTCGCTCGTTGTACCATATCAGTATGACGTGATACCACCGTTAGACCCAATAGTTGCTCGTGGTAGTGCCGGTTGCCATTGATGGCAGGTGGTAAGGTAAGGGGAGTCAGTGCTTTTGTGGAATCTTCAATGGTGATGAATTTGATGAGGGAAAAAAATTATTTGATTAGTTATTGTTATTAAGAATAAAAAATGGCTTGGTGGCATCATTTGATTGTTGAACAAAGTTATTAGCTTAATTATTAATAAAGCTTTCAAGTGAAACTTGGCATGGGTAAAATAGAAACTTTATAAAATAATAGCATGACATCAGCATTTTCATTTGCCCTTTTAACAGCAAATTGACCTAAGCGGCAAAATATTACTAAAATTCAAAAAGAAGGGAGAACAGTGTAATTATCAGGATGTGAAAGGTGATATCTTACATTTCAAAGAACCTCAAGGGAGGTCAGTTTAATTTGCCCTATTTATTTTTTTGGTCTTTATAACTTGTTCTTCTTGTGTAATTAAGAGTTTTTATCTTCTAGAATGAGATCTAAACCTTCCATCTACTAAAACAAAATATACTCTTCACGCATTACGTTACATTAATTATTGAGATAATTACATTTTATCCCTTTGTAGTTTGAGCGAAAATTAGATGACATCCATGTGGTTCAAAAGTGAGCAGATAAACCCTTTTATGGTTTGGACTAATCTGTAAAACGAATGGAATCATGACAGATTTGGTGACATGACAAAAATGGCCCAATGAAGAACAACTCTTTATTTTGACATAAAAGGAAAAAATTGTCTTTTGAAGTTCCATTTTGAAGAGATGATATGACCAAAATACCCATATAGCATAATTGCCGTTAATTTTAACGATTTTCATCCATTTTATGATTAAGTCCAAATCATATGAAAGTTATATATTCACTTTTAAATTACAAGGTAATCATTTGATTTTTGCTCAAATCAAAAGAGGATAAAAGATAATTACCCTTTAATAATTTTTTTGAGCAGTTCGATTGCATGGCTTAACAAAGACCATTGTTTCTAATCGAGATAGCAAGTTTCTGAGCTATTTTTTATGGACCTTATAAAGGAGACTGAACACAAGATTGCAGTATAGCAATACTCATCAACCCAAAAACTAATAGGCCAGCAGAGGGTGAACTAGACATTGGGGAATATTCTGCGAAGCCTATGTCAAGATAGTCCCAGACAATAAGACTTTACTTCTATTTTTTTTTTAGGAAAATCAAAAGCTGAGTTTGCACACAATAATGCTCCAAATAGAGCCAGTGGCAAGTCACTATTTGAGATTATCTACATACGCCCTCCATACTTCCTAAATTTTTTGGGATTAGCATTATTACAGATCACATGGCTAAAAAGTATCTAAAATCCATTCAAATGTTAAACAGAAATTGAAAGAGTCTGCTACATAATATAGGGCTGCTCCAGGCAACACCGTTGTGAGAAAACATTTGTTGTGGGAGATATGGGAATGGTGTATTTGCGCAAAGAGAGGTTTCTTGTGGAAACGTAGCTAAAACGGAAAAACATTGGTAATAGTCGTAGTTTGTAGAAAATTAGTAACAACACTTATGTGGTGGACCTTCACGAAGATTTAGCCATCTCATAGGCCTTGAATGTTCAAGTCTTGCTTGAGTATCTTGCACCTACTTCCCTTGTAGTGCCAATGCTTAACCTGAGAATGAGTTCTTTCAAAGGAGAGTAGATTGATATAGAACAAGTTGCTGAAGTTCCTAAAAGTTTGAGAGCAAAAGAAGTCTCATCGGCACCAAAAAGGCGGTCAGGAGCAAAACTGTTATTTTGTCGAACTAGCTCAGGATTATCTCAAATTTTGCGAGTTTATTGGAAATGGCTTTATTTTGACCCAATTCTATCATTTAGGCCCTCAAATTGGCGTTTTTAATATTTTAGGAAGGTTTTGTTTTGATTATAACTTTGTCTAAAAATTTTCAAATTGAACTAGGTTTGGTTATGAGAGTTTCTTTTGGATAGTATTCAAATTTGGGCCTAACTCAATTTATTTATTTTTATTTTCTTTAGTATTTCTTTTTCTAGAAGAATTAAAACTAGCTTATTATAAATAAAGATGTAAGTCTTCATTTGCATTTATTCAGATTTAATAATATTTATTTTTTCAATTTGTGTGGGCTGTACTTCTTTTGATCATGAGTTTCGGCTTCTAAATCGAGTTCTAGACCTTCTGTCTACTAGAATGAAATGTAGTGTTCGCGTGTTACGATGGCTCAATCGTACTCTTATTTTATTAAATGTTATGAGCCTTAATTTTTACAACTTACTTTAATAGAAAATTTACGATGACTATATTTGAAAAAAAAAAAAACCATTGATTTAATTACCCTATTTTATTTACAAGCTGTTGAAATAAAAAATCCATGATGACTTGACTTGAAAATCCGTTAGATTAGTTTTAGAAATTAGATAGCACCTAATATTCAAACATAAACGCAACCAACCAACGGCAATTGCCAGATTTGAAGTTATTGATCCCTCCTCACATGAAATGCATTAGCAATTTACTAAGATTTGTCCTGCCTCCTAAACATGAGAAATTATTTCAAATAATCTCTGTGAATTTTACTGTGATCTTAGCATTCGCCATAAGTTCCATATAAATACATAAACACTCAAACCAAGATAGAATTCATATAGGCTTGACTGTCACATGGTATAATTTTCTCCCAAACATATTAAAACATGAAAGGATAAGTGTTTGATGTGAAGATTGCACCATAGTCCTACATGCGTATGACTTTTTTTTTTTGGTGGGAGCTATCTGATTTATTGTTACCAAAAGAGAAAGCGGAAAATGCGGTAAAAAAATATAGAAAAAATGAGAATTAAATGAACAATTAAGAATCGAGTGGGAAACTTAATAGTAATCTAAGTAAGAAACTTTTACAAATCTTAACGCTTCGTTTGAAACCGAGATTTTTGGTGAAAAAAAAAATATGAAGGAAAAAAGAACAAAAAATATAGAGTATTTTTGTTATCTTTTCCTTTACCTTTGCCTTTTCCTTTGCTTTTTTCACAAAAAATCCAAGTTCTAAACGGAGCGAAAGAAACTTAGTAAAAGTTTTTGAAAAATATAGTAAAAATATATATGAATAATTTAATAAGTATTTAGATTTAATTTAAGAAAACACGTATAAACATTAATACTTTAAGCTTCTAAATAATTTTCGCAGAATTTTCTGAACTTTTTCCAAATGTTTCGTTTAAGTATCTCATAAGTATTTTAAATGTTTCTCAAAAGTTTTGGAAATTTTTTTCAAAATTTGAAAATGAGTTTCGTACCCATACCAAAAAATCGTTTCCTAGAAAATGTGCTTCCCCCCTCTAAATGAGTTTTCTGACAACTATAGTTTCAACTCATTTATAAGTCCAAAGGTTTTAAATTGGTTAATTTAAATTGAACCAATCCCTAAAATAAGACAATTTTTGTGCAACCAAACTGGTACTCAGTTTATCACTGGAACTAAACAATTAATTAACGAGGGAGAAAAGTCCCTTTTTTTTTTTATGTAGAGAAAAAATGTTTGTTGCATTTAATAGCAAATTTTCTTTTTATCCATGGACAAGAAATCTACTTATGTTAGTGAAATGCCATCACCTCAAAGTCAACCCAAGGATATCACCAGGGTTGGCTGCCGAATTGGTTATTTGGAAGCGGAAAACGTGGCAAAAAATATCAAGAAAATAGAAATCGAAAAAATTATTAAGAATCGATTGTGAAACTTAATAGAAATTTTAGTAAAAATTTTTTGCAAAATTTAAAGGAAACTTGGCAAAAACATATATTTGAGAAACTTAATGAATGCATATATGTATAATTCAACATATACTTAATTAGAATTTCATAGAAAAAATGCATAAAAATTAATATTTTAAATTTTTGTAGATTTTCAATCAGTTTCCTAAAAATTTCTGTTAAGTATTGGAAAAGTATCATAAACATTTTCTAAGAGGTTTCGAAATCTTTCTCGAACGTTTCTAGAACGTTTTTTCAAAATTTAGAAACGAGTTCCTTTCCAAATGAATTTTCCGACAACTATGAATTATAATACTAATCTGGAAATATTTGGATGGTTGCAGGGTGCGATGTCCGTTGTCATGTAAATTATACACATAAAATACATCATATAGGCAGTTGTGCCCGAAAAGCCTTATAAGTATGACCTTAGTATTGGATTTTTGTAATTTTTTTTTTCCCTTTTGACCACAGCGGTAATAAAAACCCAAAGAGCATTTTAGGCGTAGGATAAATCATGTCCAGGTTGTTCATCTTCACACCCTTGTGCCGTTATATTTTTGTGCAGCCTCTTTACTGTCGATGGTTCCTGTGTAAGTTTCTCCTGTCTGGAATGGCCTAGACGATCGATTGAAGTTGCCTTACCTCCTTGCAGCCTCCCTGCTGTCGTTGACTTCTGTGTAAGGATCTCTTTTTGGAACTGTTGAGGCCGGTGCAGTGTACCGTGGCTGTGGTGAGGCAGCAGCAGTGACAAGCGAAGGCTTGACAGCTTTCTTCGGCATCTCTATAGCTTTGCCAATGTCATTTGTTGGTGCAGAAAAGTGGGGTGTCGCGACTAGGCCTTTCTTCCCAGCCTTCTTTGCTCGGCATAGTTGGTTCCCGAATGGTATTGCCATTAGACTTATTGCGCCAATTTGGGGCACTCAAGACGCCGGGCCTTGTTGGCCGGCTGGCCTCGGTTTGGACTTTGGTGATGAATTCCTCAACCTCTGGGGGGGATAAAGCCTCGTGACTACAGAATCCTTCATTGGCTCCACTTTTATTGGAAAGCCATACCCGTATTCAGTGATTCAGTGACCACCAACTTGGGGGCGGTCACGACCTGGATTCGAAGGCCTGCGCCATTTGTCATTGATGATTCCATAATTCTTCACCGGCTCGACTTCTGCAATTAGAGAGCTGATGGTGTAGCAAACTCATGGGTCTTGCCCCCAGGTCTTTGACGATCTTTCTCCCGTAAGCGCACAATTCCGTGCTCTAAACACACCGGTGTAGTGCCTGCCAAGGATCCTCCGATGGTGACGTTAGATTCCAGAGAATGCGGTTATTCAAAGTATATTTTGTTAGAACTTCTCTTTAGTGTACCTGGTGAAGAAGGTCTTCATTTTCCTTTTGTATACATGCATGGGAGTGGTTGATGACCTTTCCACGTGGCGGTGCTTCATTGGGAGGTCAGATTTATGGCAGGATACTTGAGAGGCTTGTTGTCCCACTCCGCACGTCGGGTGTGTCAAAACGGTGTCAGTAGTGAGGGTAGTTGTCCCTCATACACTCTACGTCCTTGCGCTAAGAGTACGCTACTGTGTCTAGTGTCAGTTGTAGTCTCCACCGATGTGACGGGAAAGAAGGATGGCATGAGAAGCATGCCTGAGTTCCTGGTCTGTTCAGGGGCCAAGGGGATCGGCTCTGTCAATGCCCGATCGGACGTTCGGGAAGAGCCCTAGTCTAGTTGGGGGAGAATATAAGGGGATCAGCTCTGTCGAAGCCCTATCAGAAGAGCGGAAAAACTTCACTACCAGATGCCCCCAATTCCTCTAGTCATCTGTTCGGGGTTAGGGGAATTCCATCGGTCAGCTGACCCTTAAAATCCGGAGTGCATTTATGGCAAGGCTGGCCTAATGATGACTACAGCTGTCGCGTCTCTTCAAGTACCGCCACGCTGCAACTGGGGCTTGGCAATTGGCCATTGATAGGACTTATCGAATATCAACCGTTGATGTCCCATCACCACAGTCCATCTGGGCCGTTGATTTCAAAGACAAAGAGGGAGTTTTTTTGGGCGGTTTCTCTCTTTGCCTCCTCACTTGCCTTAACCAAAGTTTTTGCAAAACACAAAAAGAGAGAGAGAGAGAGAGAGAGAGAGAAAGGAACCTACACCTTTGTCTTCTTCAACCAGTTGATTAAATATTTTCCCTCTATGACGCTTCGCCGATCATCTTTCGAACTCGCCGCTGGCGTCTCGTGTCGCGGTGAGGCTTATTTTTCGGTTGTATGTACTGGTCAGCAACACATTGTGTTTGGATATTAGAAGGAAGGGACCAAATTCCCAACCTCTCGTGGTTTGTCTATAGGTCAGAGTTGTTAGAGTCTGTGCTTGGAGACTTATGTGCATTGTTCAAGCTAGTATTTGATAGGATTAGGCACGATAAGCTCCTGGGTACAATGACGAACCCTGAGCATGTTAGTTCAAATTTTGAGAGGACCGATTCGAATGAATTTAGGGTTGTGAGGCATGAAATCGAGGAGGCCTCTGTTGGTAATTCTGGGATGTCTTTGGAGGTTTTGAAGCCAGAAGAGGTTGGGGCGGCTCACTCCAATGTCGGGGGAAAGAGAGCCAACCAGTGGAGGTCGCCGTCTCGTCTGGGGAGGTGGAGGAGGAGGAGGGAGAAGAAGAGGAAGAGGGCCCTAAGCATGAAGTTATGGGAATTCCCACTATTCTTACTAGGGAAAAGGTTAGTAGCCTTCGGAAGGCCTACCAGATCCCAAAAGGTGTGAAGCTTAGGATTCTTAATTCCACGGGCTAGGCATGTTTGGTGAAGGAGGGTGAAATCACTGTGTACGCGGATGAGGTAACCCCTGCGAACATACAAGGATTGAATAAGCACCCGCACTCTCGACTGGTGAATGATGCAAACCATGATCTCTTCAGGGTAAGTTTATTTCTCTCCTATCTTATCATTCGTCGATCTTTTATTATAGTTGTCCCTTTGCTCTGTTTTGATATCTTACTCTTTCTCAGGCTCTATCAAGGAACATGGTGATGGGCCATCGCCTGGCCAATGCAAAGAGGGCCCTCCATGACGAGAGGCAGACCAGTGGTGCCCTCGCTGCCAAGGTCCGGGCAATGAAGGAGGAAGTATCAGCCGCTCGGGCCTTGAAAGAGGACGTTGCAGTTGCCTAGGCTGAGAGAGATGCAACCATTGCAGACCTCAAGTCTGCTTGATAGGAGAGCGAGAGGCTAAATGCCCAAGCCAACAAATTCCTGTTGGACTTCAGCTCTGAGCAGACCCTGAGGCAAGACCTAAAGAAGAAGTCTATAGCTTTTTCAGAGGAGCTCCTCAGGGCCCAAGCCGAGGCAATCTAGGAGTTCCAGAAAAGGGATGACTTCCAACCCTTGTTGGAGCCCACATTCACCTAGGGCTTTGAGCTCACCAGGAAAAAGGCATATCAGACATACCCTGGATTAGACTTCGCCGACCTCGATCCTCTGGTAGAGGGAGTTCCCCAAAGCCTTGAGGAGGTCCTTAAGAAGACCTCAAGGGAGGCCACCGAGAAGGTTGCTGAGACTGAGGAAGCTGTTGAAGCTGGGAAGCCTGTTGAGGAAATCGAGAAGGTGGTCGAGGGGACAGGGGAGAAGGCCACCAAGGAAGAACCCAAGGCTTGAAGCCTTTTGTACTTTTCTTATAAAGAGGATGTTATGTTCTATACTCCTTTTATTATCAATGAAAAATCCCTTTTTCTCGGCTAAGTTGTGTCGTACATTTTCATAGAATATTTTGCAAAATAATTTGAATTCACGTGCATGTTCTCTGTTGTTGTTGTTTTTTTTTTTTTTTTTTTTTTTTTTTTGCGTGGTTGAATGCTTTAGTAGAAAGATGTTAGCGACATTTGATTGTGTTTGGTTATTGGTAGGGTAGATTTCCTTATCTACTTGGTCTCGTGAACTGAGCAACTGAAAGCTCGCTCTCTTTTAAGTTGCAGCTCTGCCCAGTCATGTAATTTGAGCAGCCCTTTTGGCTCTGCTCTGTTGGAGTGGTTCTGTTCAAGCAAGTCGAGCAGATATTCTGAAATATTCTACTGGGCCTTCTCGCTCTGTCCGGTCACGCGAACTAGGCAGATTTTGTGGCTACGCAAGCCTTCTGGTTCTGCTCGGTCACGTAAAAAGCAGATATTATGTGTCATGGCCCGGTGGGCCTTCTGGCTCTGCTCAGTTACGTAAATCGAGTAGATATTCTTTTCCATTGCCTGGTAGGCCTTCTGACTCCACTCGGTCACGTAAACCGAGTATATATTCTTTGCCATTGCCTAGTAGGCCTTTTGGCTCTGCTTGGTCAAGTAAACTAAGCAAATATTCTTTGTCATTGCCTAGTAGGCCTTCTGGCTTTGTTCGGTCACGTAAACTAAGCAGATATTCTTTGGAGTGTTGTTGGTTGACACGTAGTAGACAATTGTAGAACGGCCGATTTTATTGATAATCCGTCGAATTACAACCAGCTTCCCTGTCACAAGTAGTACTTCCTCAAATATTTTGCGTGCCACTGGTGGGGTAACTCTTTGCCTCCTAGTTTCTTCAATATGTAGGTCCCTTTCCTGCTGCTGCTGATTACCTCATAGGGGCCTTCCCAATTGGGTCCAAGCTTGCCATCCCTCGGATCCTTTGTAGGCTGATTGACCCTTTTCAAAACCAGATCCCTCACTGCGAAGTCTTTCGGTTAGACTCTAGAGTTATGGTACTGGCACATCCTCTGTTGGTAGGACGCTACCCTCATAGATGATTGTAACCTCCTTTCTTCCAACGATCCAGCTCCACGTTCAGCGCCTCATTGTTGGTCTTTGGGTCATACTGCATCGTTCTCGGGGTAGGGAGACCGATCTCCACTGGGATCACCGCTTCACTGCCGAAGGTCAAGGAGAACGGCGTTTGCCCCGTAGACACCCTCTCCATTGTTCTGTAAGCCCATAGGATATTGGGAAGTTCTTCCACCTATAGGCCCTTAGCTTTCTCCAACTTGGTCTTGATGATCTTGAAAGGGACCTGTTCGTGACTTTTACCTAACCATTAGCCTGAGGATGCTCTGAGGAAGAAACGTGGTGAATGATCCCTGGATCAAGGCATAACTGGTTAAATTGTCTCCTTTTGAACTGCTTCCCGTTGTCCGTGATGACGATCTTGGGAATTCCAAACCTGCGAACAATATTTTGCCATAAAAATTTCTTCATTTTCTCCTCGGTAATTGTTGGTAGTGCTTCTGCCTCTACCCACTTAGTGAAGTAATCGATAGCCACCACCACAAACTTCCTCTATCCCCTAACCATAGGTAACGGTCCTACAATGTCGATTCCCCATTGGGTGGAGGGCTATGGGCTCTGGATCGAGCAATCTGGGGATGTTCGCGAATCATTGACACTTGTCATATTTTTTAACGAATTTTTGGGCATCTTTCTCTATGGTAGGCCAATAATAAGCTGTTCACAAGATCTTCTTAGCGAGGGATCGGCCACCCGAGTGGTTTCCACAAACACCCTCATGGATTTCTCTCATCACATACTCTACATCTTCCTTTGTGGCACACTGAAGCAATGGCAGGGTGTGCCCCCTCTTGTAAAGAACCCTGTTCTGAATTAGGTATCTACAGGAATGGAACTGTATTCGTTTTTCTTCATTCTTATCCTCCGATACGGCCCCACTTTACAAGTAATCCCTGATCGGGCTCATCCATGACGTTTTTAGTTCGGTCTAGTTTACCTCCGGACTTTGAATGCTCGAATAATCAAGCACCTCCATTGGAACGTTCGGGTCTGCCTCATTGGATGAGGCAATTCTAGCCAGCCGGTCCGCTTCTTCGTTCTAGAGTCTTGGGACACGTTCTAGCAAAATTTTTGCAAACCTCCTGGCTAAAGTCTTAGCCATTTGGCAGTACTACTTTATGTTCTCCTCTCTGGCTTCATACTCTCCCTGTACTTGCTCCACCACCAATTGAGAGTCGTTCCACACAACGATCTGTTTGGCCCCCATTCTTTGAGCCATCTAGAGTCCAGCAATGAGGGGCTCGTACTCTGCAAGGTTGTTAGTGGTAGGAAACTTGAAGCGTAGAGCGTATTCAATCTTGTGACCGTTAGGAGTGACAAGTACCATGCCAGCACCAATGGAATCGTCAGTAGAAGAGCCATCAACATTTAAGGCCCAGTGGCTTTCGATGGGGTCGTTTTCTAATGGGGCAGTAGGGGGGTTAGTGAATTCCGCTATGAAATCCACAGCAGCCTGTCCTTTGATTGTCATTCTGGGTCGGTAGTGGATGTCGAATTGGCTGAGCTCGATTGACAACTTTACCAAACGTCCCGATGTCTCTGGCTTATGGAAGATGTTCTTGAGAGGTTGGTCTGTGAGGACCATTATTGTATGGGCTTGGAAGTAAGGTCTCAAGTGTCGAGCCGCTGTCACCAAGGCTAGCGCCATGAGCTCCATCTTCAGGTATCTTTCCTCTGCCCCTCGCATTGCCCGACTAGTGTAGTACACCGGCTTCTGGATTCTTTCTTCTTCTTTAACCAGGGATGAGCTCACTACTATCGCTGAAACTACCAAGTACAAATACACTTCTTCCCTAGGGACAGTTCAACTGAGCAGCAAAATCGAGTTCATGTATTGCTTGAGTTGGTGGAAAGTCACTTCACATTCTTCAGTCCACTCAAATGCCTTGCGTAGGATCCTAAAGAAGGGCAAGCATTTGTCAGTGGATTTGGAGATGAACTTGTTCAGAGCTACTACATGCCCTGCCAGCCTCTAAACGTCCTTCGTTGTCCTGGGTGCTTGCATGTTGATAATGGCTTGGATCTTCTCTGGATTCATCTCAATCCCCCGGTGCGACATCATAAAATCCAGGAACTTCCCTGAGGTTACGTCAAAGGCACACTTAGCTGGATTGAGCTTCATTTGGTACTTACGCAGCGTTTGAAACATCTCTTCCAAATCTTGTAGATGGTTAGTGGTCTTCTTACTCTTCACCAACATGTCATCCATATACACTTCCATATTGTGCTCGATCTAAGATTTGAACATGAAGTTGACAAGTCGTTGGTATGTTGCCCCCTTATTCTTCAATCCGAATGGCATCACGTTGTAGCAATAGAGCGCTCGGTTAGTGATGAAGGCCGTATGTTCCTGGTTGCGCTCGGCCATTCGAATCTGGTTGTATCTTGAAAAAGCATCCATGAAGGTCATCATTTCATATCCTGCAGTGGAATCTACGAGAAGATCAATTATGGGGAAAGGAAAATTGTCCTTCGAGCATGCTTTGTTCAGGTAAGTGAAGTCAATGCACATTCTCCACTTGCCGTTGGATTTTTTCACCATGACAATATTAGAGAGCCAGGTAGGGTATTGTACTTCACGAATGAACTTTGCTTTGACCAGCTTCTCAACTTCTTCTACCACTGCATCATTCCGTTCTAGCACAAAGTTTCTCCATTTTTTCTTGACTGGCTTGGCCTTAGGATCGATGTTTAAGTAGTGAGCCGTTACTCTTGCTTCAATACCGGACATATCCTCATGGGACCAGGCGAACACGTCAAGATTTTCCTTAAGGAAGCTCCGCAATCCCTTCTTCAACTCCTCAAGACCCCGATCTTGACAGTTCAATTCTGTCCTTGTGTCTCGATGGGAACTTCCTTGAGCTCCTCTACTGGCTCACCCCTTTTGACTTCCTCTTCGTCCCTTGGCTCAAGCTCTTCGATAACCAAGGTTTCTTTGCTAACTTCCCCTTTAACGGACGTCATGTAGCATTCCTAAGCCTCTTTCTGGTCACCCCGTGCGCATCTGATCCCCTTCTCAGTCAGAAACTTGATTCTGAGGTGGTAGGTGGATGTCACAACTTTGATCTAGTTTAGCGTTGTTCATCCGATAATGACGTTGTAGGCTATGGACAGCCTACCGCTAAGAAGTGGCTCCTCCCCCAAGGTCACCAGTAGGGCGATAGACCCAAGGGGGATTACTTGGTCCCCGATGAAACTGACCAAGGGAAAGTTGACGGGCTGCAACTTCTCCTTGCCGATCTACATTTTCTTGAAGACTCCCTAGAACAGAATATCGGCCGAGCTCCCACTGTCAATCAGAACTCTCCAGGTTTTGAAGTTGGAGATGATCGACAAGATGACCAGGGGGTCGTCATGAGGTTGCTGGAGCTCAGTAGCTTCTCCTTCTGTGAATGTAATCGTGTGGCCTTCTATCTTCGATTTCTTGCTAGGCGCCTCGACCAGCATTACTTCATTTCAAGTTCGAATCTCCCAAACGTACTTTTTTCATGCTGAAGAAGATTCGCCTCCTCCAGCAAACCCATCGGCTATTACCCTTATTTCTTTGATGGGTTGGTTGGTGGGTTGTGCTTAGCCTAGATTACGTCGATTCTCCTGCTCCTGGCCTCGACCTGTGACGTACTGGCGAAGTCTACCCTACTTGATCAAACTCTCATTCTGTTGCTTCAAATCAATACAATCTTTTGTATCATGGCTGTGATCGTGATAGAACCTACAATACTTCTTTCTGTTCCGCATGTTCAAGGGCGTCTTCAGACATTTTGGCCACTTCAGCGCCGGATCGTCCCTTGTCTCCATTAGGATATTTCCTAGCTTCGTTGTAAGGGGGGTGAACGATTGGTCGAGCTCACGATAACGTTCCCGTCTGTCTTCTGCCCGGTTACATGACTAGTTGTCGTTCCTGTTCATCTTTGTTTCCTTCTTTTCCTTCGGGGTACCGGTCGACCTCTTCTTATCAGAGCACGAACTGCTCCTTCCATCATTCTTTCGCCTGGCGCTTATCGCATCATCTACGTTCATGTACTTCTGAGCTCGAAGCATCAATTCTGCCATATCTTGAGGCGGCCTCTTTGATAAAGAGAAAATAAGTTTTTCAGTTCTGATACTGCTCATGAACACAGTGACAGCTACCTTGTCGTCCACGTCATCCACCTCCAAAGTCTCTTGGTTGAATCTCCCTACATACTCGTGCAAGGTCTCCTCTTTCCTTTGCCTCACGGTCGACAGATGCGCAACTGGCTTTTGTTGCCTCTATGCTCCAACGTAGTGGCTCACGAAGAGCTTGCTAAGTTGGGTGAAGGTGGCGATTGTAGCTGGCTTCATCTTGTTGAACTAGATATGTGTAGAGCCTTTCAACGTGACTGGGAAGGCTTTATACATGATCTCATCTGGCACCACTTGCAGGTGCATGAGTGCTTTGAAAGTTTCCAAGTGGTCCACTAGGTCTTTGGAACCATCGAACGTATCTATCGTCGGTATTTGAATTTCAAGGGAAATGGATGGTCCGTCACTACCTGGGTGAATGGTGAAACTATTCCACCGATCAGTGCGTTGACCGTGTTTGAAGCCTTGGCCTCAACAAAAGCCAAGATTCCTGCCATTTGGGCCTGCATGGCCCTCATTTGCTCATCCCTTGTAGGGATGCTCTCCGGTTTATCTCTTACCATCTCCATTCTTGATTGGGCTTCATGGCTTGTGCTTCCTCAACATGGTGTTCATGGCGTACGAGTGGGTCCTCCACCCATCCTCCATTTCCATTTTCGTTGCCGTTTGGGGGGATAACACGCTCTTTATCAACCTCCTGATCCTCTTGTTCCACCACCGGCGGGATAACTGGCGGTGGAATCCCTCCAGACGGAGCTGGAACTCGCTGGAGCAACTCTGTGTTCTGGCGGACCAGTTGTTGCATGATGGCCATTATATCAGCCACCTTCTTCTTAAGGGCTGCTATTTTCTCTGCACTTGGATCCGCCATTGCGCTTTCTTGAGGGTGAGTGCTAATTCCAGACCTAGTCAAGACCATAAAAAATCATGATAATAGTCGATTCCCACAGACGACGCCAGTTGAGGGTGCAGCAAACTCGTGGGTCTTGCCCCCATATCTTTAACGAGCCATCTCCCTTAGGCGCGCAATCCCCTGCTCTAAACACATCGGTGTGGTACCTACTAAGGACCCTCCGATGGTGAAGTTAGATTCCAGAGAATGCAGTTATTCAGAGTATATTTTGTTAGAGCTTCTCTTTGGCGTACCTGGTGAAGAAGATCTTCATTTTCCTTTTGTATGCATGCATGGGAGTGGTTAATGACCATTCCACGTGGCGGTGCTTCATTGGGGGGTCAGATCGGTGGCAGGGTACTTGAGAAGGTTATTGTCCCACTCCGCACGTGGCGTGTGTCAAAACGGTGTGAGCAATGAGAGTGGTTGTCCCTCATACACTCTACGTCCTTGCATCATGAGTACGCTACTATGTCCAGTGTCAATTGTAGCCCCCACCGATGTGACAGGAATGAGGGATGGCACGGGAAGCACGCTCGAGTTTCTGATCTGTTCGGGGGCCAAGGGGATCGGCTCTGTTGGTGCCTGATCGAACGTTTGAAAAGAGCCTTAGTCTGGTTGGGGGAGAATATAAAGGGATCGGCTCTATTAGAGCCCGATCAAAAGATCGAAAAAAACTTCACTACCAAGAGCCATACCCGATTTCAGTGATGACAACTTGGGGGCGGTCATAAGCTGGATTCAAAGGCCTGCGCCATTTGTCACTAGTGACTCCATAATTCTTCATATGTTCTAACTTACTTCAAAAAATCAGTCACAATAATGGAGAATCGAATAGAATACTGTCGCGTTCAGATTTTTTGCATTCTAGGAATACACATACAAACGGAAAAAATACTGTACTCTCTCGTTAGAACTCATCCTCCTAGAAGAATGAGTGCGACTAGGTTTTAATTGAAAATTAATTTGAATAAAGAGTTTTTTGAAAACAATTCAGAGCTGTCACCTAACTTGATTAAGGTGAGTTAGGTCACCAAAAAACTAAGCACAATTCAAAGATTACACTTAGGGTTTTGAAAAGATTTTGAAAATACTTCCTTAAGAGAAGGTTTTTAAGAAAACAGGTTGTTTAGTAACCTTTAGAAAATATTTAAGCTCTTTTTTGAAAATAACTCCATTTGGTCTTTCGAAAATAGTGATTCTAGGTTCGGAGGTTGGTTACATGTAGCGAAGATGCACTAAGCCATCACCCTATCCCGTCCTTGCGGTACCTACATGTCTATTCTCCCTAGATTCAACCATTAGAGTCTTCAATTAACATATATCCAAAACTATCCACTTTTAGAAAAGAATGTTTAAAAAGAAACTATCATGATGCATGATATGCAAGTGCAAGAATACGATTTCATTTGGAAATAGATTTGAAAAGAACTTGATTTGATTTTGAAAAAAAGTTTTAGAGATTGGAAATAGAGATTTGAAAATATATCTTTGGAATTAGAAATTTGAAATAGATTATGGAATCAGAAACTTGAAGAAGATTGTGAAATTGAAAATTTGAAAAAGTTATGGAATTGGAGATTTGAAAAAGGTTGTAGAAATAGAAGTTTGAAAAAGATTATGACTGCACCCATGAGGGTTACCTACGCATCCCTTTTGGGGAATCAGGTTAATCATAGCTCGGACAAGAGTCCGATAGAAAATAGAAAGTTTTGATTTGAGCTTAGAACAAAAGATTTGAAAAAGGATTTGATTTGAACTTATAATAGAGGATTGGAATTTGGAATTTGGAATTAGGAATTGAAAGGATTGGACTTTGATCTTTGATTGAAAGATTTGAAAGGATTGATTTTGAAAAACTTGGTTTCAGGAAACCTGGACTTAGGAAAGATAAAACTTAGGAAAAACTTGAGATTTAAGAAAGATTTGACTCGAATGTTGGACTTGGAAGATTAAGGAAAGATTGGATTTAGAAAAAGTTCGAATTAGGAAAGTTTCATTTTAGGAAAGTTTTCGAATTAGGAAAGTTTCATTTTAGGAAAGTTTTTGAATTAGAAAAGTTTCAATTTAAGAAAGATTTGGAATTTAGAAAGTTTTAACTTAAGAAAGTTTTGGATTTAAAAAGTTTTGAAATTTAGAAAGTTTAGAATTTGAAAAAATTTAAAATTTGAGTTTTAGAAATGCTTGAGATTAGGAAAGGTTTAAGTTTTAGAAATGTTTGAAAACTTAAAGTTTAAGGGAAGATTTGAAAGTTTAAGTTTTGGAAATTTAAGGTTTAGGAAAGTACGAGATTAGGAAGGATTGGAATTTAAGAAAGATTTGGATTTTGAAGGATTAAGATTCCTATTTCCTAAAACAAGGGATTGTATTTTTTTCTAAAAGAGGTGTTTTGATTTTGTTTTCAAAAACGGCGGATTGTTTCTAGTTTCCTAAATGGGGAGATTGGATTTGGTTTCCTAAAGGGAAGATTGGATTTGGTTTCCTAAAGGGAAGATTGGATTTGACATGGATTTGGAAAGATGAAGTTTTGGAAATCCTAGATTTGGAAGTCTATAGTTTTGATGTAGAAACTAGGTTTTGGAAACTTACGATTTAGATGTAAAAAGGAGATTTCGGAAACCTAGGTTTTGAGGCAAGATTGGAAATCATGTTTTAAGAATGGAAATTAGGGTTTCCTAATCGTTGGGTCTAGGGTTTAACTTGGACTTTAACAAAAGAGATTTTTGGAAAGTGAGTTTTTGGAAGGAAATCTTAAGAAGGAGTTTTTGGAAAATGAATTTTGAAGAGAGAGTTTTTGGAAAGAGATTTTTGGGAAGAGTTTTAGGGAATGTTTCTAGAAAGTGAATGTTAAAGAGAGCTTTTTTTGGAAAAGAGTTTTGAAGAAAGTTTTGGAAAATAGATTTTTGAAGGAGTTTTTGAAAATAATTTTGGAAAGAAAACTGGAGAAAGTTTTTAGAAAGCATGTTGGAAAAAAGATTTTTAAAAAGAGAGATTTGAAAAGAGAATTTTTGGAACGTTCATAAAAATATCTCACTTTCCTAAAGCGATTCTAAGTATAAGAATGTTAGAATCACTTTACGATAGTAGTTTTGAAAACAATAAGATTTGAAAATATGGACCAAATTGGCCACTTTAAATGTAACACTTTCCTAAAGCAACCCTAGCCATGGAAAGGCTAGAATCACCTTAGGATTGTGATTTTGAAAACAAGTTTTGAAAAAAAAGATTTAACGCAAGTTTGAAAATAGTTTTGATTCAAGTTTGAAAACAAATTTTGGAGTAAAACAAGATCATGATATACACAATTAAAGTTTGGGTCGTGAACATACAAGGTTAAGGCTTCACCACATAATCAAGGGGGCCAAACCTACGTGGTCTCCAATTAGACTAAAAGAAAGCCCCCGACACGGTGACCTTCAATATGTTGGCCCAAGTAAGCAACCCAAGAGGGGGGGTGAATTGGGTTTTATAGAATTTTTTAACAAGAATTTCAACTAAAACTTGTTTATGTATTTTAACAATAATTAATCGAAATATATATATCAAGCAAGTGGAGTATGTATCAATATATATATTTATGCAAACATGTATAGTGAGCAATTAAACAAAACAGAGGCAGAAAAGAAGTGCACCAGATTTATAGAGGTTCGGCCAACCTTGCCTACGTCCTCTCTTCTTCGATCCTTTCGAAGGAATTCCACTATGTAATACTCCTTACACAGCTGCTGGTTGTGCCACGAGTGCCCAGCTCACTCTTTACAAAAGCTTCTTCCCAAGCTTTCAAAACCCAAGAGATTTTGTCCAAGCTTCTCTTAAACTTACAAGTGTTTTTCCAAGAACACTTCAAACTTACACGGTTACAAATCCACCCAAATGAGAATGAATGAAGATTATACAAAGAGTGACTCTCCTAGTGAGTATATGAATGAATACAACTCAATGGATAACTTTAAACACTCAGCAAAAATATATGGCAGTGAGGTACAGGTGATTTTCAGCTTCAAGCACTTGATATGAATGGTATGATTGCTCTCTTCTTCTTCTTTGAAGCTGTATGTATCTCATATATATAGGTATGGATCGATTCTAGCCGTTGGAGAAGTATGGGAGAAGATTTGGTTGAAGTTTTGCCCATACCGTCTGTTAGAAACTAGCCGTTACGGTCTAGGAGTCGACTCTTTTCACAATGAGTCGACTCTTTTTGCATTTCAGCAGATTTTTCAAGTTTCTGTCCAAATGAGTCGACTCTTTTGTCCCAAGAGTCGACTCTTTTCAGCAGTTTGCAGAATTGTTTGTTCTCTGTTGCAATGAGTCGACTCTTTTTGGCCAGGAGTCGACTCTTTTAAGCTTCCAGCAGAATTCCAAGGCTCTGTTCGAATGAGTCGACTCTTCTTGCTTAAGGAGTCGACTCTTTTTACCAAAACCCATATTTTTGCAACTTTTCTTCATTCTTTTTCAAAGCTTCCAATCTCTTCAAGGATCATCTAAATAGGCTTTTTAAAGCTTGCAAACACTTCTTCAAGATTAGATGACTCCAAGAGCATCTTCAATCCATTCAAGGTGAGTTTTCTTCATTTTCATCACTTGTAGAGCTCTTCCATTATCATAGCTTCATCCATTGATTCAAGTCTTCTTCAATATCTTCAAGAGAGCTTCCATGACTTAGAATCTTCATTTCTTCAATCAACATGGCTTCTCCATGGACTTCAACAACTCAAGAAAGCTTTCCAAATCTTGTGATCCCTTCCATGTCTTCAAGACATCTTTACATCTATCAAGAAAGCTTTTATGTTTTTGAGTTGGTCTCTCCTTTCTCCATTCTTGCAAGATATCTTCAAGTACTCAAAGTCTTCAATCTTTTAAATCAAGACTTTGATCATTTTCATTCTTCTTCTTTGATATCCATCATCTTCATTCCCTTATAAAATCACCATTGTTGAATATGCTATTCTTTCATGCTTATCAATCTTCAATCTAGGATTTTCATCAACTTGAGATATCTTTTTCTTCTTATAATATCACCTTTGTAGAATACATCACTTCATCATGTTTTTCATCATAATACCTCTATTATGATAAGCTTCAAGTCAAGATCTAATTAATAATTCATCTGCACACTAAGTAGAATTATTAGATCATTTAACCATGTTTTGTTATCATCAAAATTAAGGCATTGACTCAACAATCTCCCCCTTTTTGATAATGACAAAACATTAAAAATATATGCAATTAAGCTCAATATAAAACATGAGGATTAATATGTATTAGAAGTATGGGACTTCAAAGTCTCAGTTTTCTTCCCATTTCAATATATTTTTCATAAGTATTTATTATCTCCCCCTTTTTGTTAATCAATCAAAAAGGTATGCAAATTTAGAATGAAAAGTGGGAGTCATAGTCCAGATAAGGAAATTTCTCCCCCTTAATGAAGGAGTTTTCTTTGAAATAGCTTTAAAAAAAAATTTAAGAGTATAGACAGTATGCTCAAAATTCTAAGAGGCTTAATAACTGGCAATAGCAGAAAAAAAATGTAGAGAAAGTAAGATTTTTATACCAATCATTTGCTCCCCCTTTCTTTTGTACTTGTTGTTTGAGAGTTTTATGGCGTAAGATCCACTGAATCAGGTTCATGTGCTTCAACTTCATTAAACCAATGCTCCCCCTTTCCTTTGCAGTTGATGCCTTATGATATAATTCATGGTAGTGCATTTAGGAGTGTTTTCTCTCTTTTTGATCTTTTTGAGAAAAATTTCTCCCCCTTTTTGTCAAATCCTCAAAAAGAAGAGTAATAGATGGAGAAAAAAAGACAGGTACAATAGCAAAAAAAAATAGAAGACAATGATGTTTATGTGAAGATCATTTACTAAGACAGTTAAAGCAATCATTTATTCAGCAAAATCAACCAATGTTAAAGCAATCATTCATTCAGCATTGTTAAAGCAATCATTCATTCAACCAAACACAAATGAGATAGCAATGTTAAGATAAAGAGATTCAAAACACACCATTCATTCATAAAGAAATATTGAAAGAGTTTAACAAAAAGAACCATCCACAAACATATTACATGATGCTTTAGAAAATGTCTTGTTCAAAAACAGAAAATAGGAAGTTCAAAGGCAGAGGTCTTCATTTTCTTTTAGGAGAAGGAGTTTGAGAGAGATCAACTGGATTATCAGCAGTGTTTGAAAATTTGCTGCTTGAAGGTCTTTGTCTCAGGCCATATTTGTGAGAAGCAACAGAAGACTTTGGAGGAGTTTGGTCAAGGGGATCAGAGGGGTCTGCAGGTGATGGCTGAGAAGAGGTATGCTTCCTTCCGCTGGATCCTTCCAACTCATCTGTACTTGAGTCCTCTGCTGCAAATTCTGCTGCTGAAGGGAAAAGAGGCTGGTATTGGTCTCCCACCAGCTTCTTCATATATTTGCCAATATGCTCAGTGGAAAGAGCAATGTCATTGGCAACTTTCTCTCTGATTTTGGTTCCTTCAGACAAAAAGGCCTTGCTCAATTCTCTTATCTTCTTTTCAACAAAGAATAATCTAGTTGCCCCATTATCAATTTTCTTATCCAATTTGGTGAACATCTCTTCTTGATGCCTTTTCAAGTCTCTTACCATGCTCATCAAAATACTCATATCCACTGATTGGCCACCTGGAACAATGCTCATTGGAAAAAGTTCCCTTGGAGTAGAAGAGGCAGGTCTAAAGGGTTCACCACTTTCTGGTATAGCACTGGAAGGTTCACCTCTTTCAGTGGATTCAATTCCAGGAGTCCCACTGTCAATGTGTTTCTCTTTTCTAGGGGTCCAGGTCTTGCTCTGTGGGTTGAAGTGATAGCCCATCCTTGACAAAGTTTTCTGATTATACTCACATCTGAATTAGAATCAAGAGTTCTGTGCTTTTCACCCCTTAAGTCTATCTTGAAGTGTTTAAAAATTTTGGTCAAGAGGATCCCATAGGGTAGGCTAACTTTGGTTCTTGAGGCTTTGACAATGTGTTCTAAAATAAACTCCGGCAAATCAATTTTGGTGTCTGTCAAATAAGCCCAGAGGAAAAACAATTCCCTTTCAGTGATGTAGTCAAACTTCCCACCTTTAGGAATGAGAATGTGACAAATAAAGTGATGCACCAATCTCAGTTCCAAAGGCAACTCATTAGCCATGGGTTGGAATGAATCATCAGTAATTTCCTTTCCTAGTAAAGCAGATAAAGCAGTCTTTCTACTAACATCTTTCTTGTCCATTTTCCCACCACTATCAATTTTTAAAATTTGACAAATCACTCCTTTAGTGAGGGTAATGGTTTCACCCTTCACATAACTAATCACATTTACTTCTCCAGTTTCCTTTTCTACATGGGCATAGAATTGTCCAACAATTTCAGGATATACATCATCCTTTAACAAAGTAATAGATTTCCAACCAAGGGCTTCAAATTTTGGTTCAAATGCAAACTTCTCTTTAGCAAAGAAAGCATAATCTATCCATCTTCCATTCAAAATGACTCTAGAAGAGAAAATTTTCTCATACTTATCTTGATTTGATTTCTTCTCAAAGTAAATGGTGTTGTCGAGAAATACATCTTCCTCCTCCTCAGTTTGCTTCCCTTTTCTCCTCTTTGAAAGCTTAGAAGAGTCCCCTTTAGTCTTCCTCTTCGTTCCTCTCTTGGATATGGGAGTCAGCTCTTTTAGGGCTTTCTTGCCTTTCTTCGATGGGGCAGATTTAAGAGCCATGGAAGGTTGTAAATGACGGTTGAAGGAAGTTAGAAAGACTCTAGGATGATCAAATATAGGTTGGGTAAGGATTGAGGGAGAGTTATTCGGTGGTTGGAAGTGGAGATGGCGGTTGATCGTGAAAGAAGAGAGAAATTTGAAACGGTGGAATGATTTGAATAAAATAGGGATGTTACAGTTTTAAAGTAGTTTTAACTTAAATGAGTCGACTCATGTTTAAAAAGGGTCGACTCTTTTGAGCGAAGAAAGCTTCCTGAGCTCTCTGTTCAAATGAGTCGACTCTTTTGACAAGAGGAGTCGACTCTTTTCAACAGAGGACATCTGGGGCTGATTCCAGAGTCCAGGAGTCGACTCTTTTGGGGCATGAGTCGACTTTTTTTCTCCAGAAATGCAAAGATGTGTTTTTAAAAGCCATGAAATGCATCAAACAAGTTTGTAATCAATTTCAAGGATACTTATGCATTTATCAAACATATATAGACATTTAAGCATTCAAGATAAAGGGTTGCTCATTCCCAATTCTCTCCTAATCATACAAAACCTGTCTTCATTCAAGGGTTTTGTGAATATATCTGCAAGTTGATGTTCAGTACTCACAAAATCAAGCAAGATGTTACCTTTTTGCACATGGTCACGTATAAAATGATGTCTAATCTCAATGTGCTTTGTGCGAGAGTGTTGGATAGGGTTTTTAGTCAGATTGATGGCACTTGTGTTATCACATCTAACTGGAATATGTTCAAATGTTAAACCAAAGTCCTCTAATTGATGTTTTATCCAAAGCACTTGTGCACAACAACTTCCGGCTGCAATATACTCAGCCTCGGCTGTAGAAAGTGCAACAGAGTTTTGTTTCTTACTAGACCATGAAACAAGCATATTTTCAAGAAATTGACAAGATCCACTAGTACTTTTTCTATCAACTTTGCTACCAGCATAATCAGCATCTGAATAACTAATTAAGTTCAAAGATGTGTTTTTAGAATACCACAATCCAAGATTAGGTGTGTGCTTAAGGTATCTAAATATTCGTTTAACAGCAACAATATGTGATTCCTTTGGATTAGATTGAAATCGAGCACACAAACATACACTAAACATAATATCAGGCATACTAGCAGTCAAGTAGAGCAATGAGCCTATCATACCTCTATATAGCTTGGTATCTACCGAAATACCTTTCTCATCACTGTCAAGTTTTGTTGAAGTATTCATAGGAGTACCCAATGGTTTCGCATTTTTCAGCCCAAACTTCTTGAGTAGATCTTTGATGTATTTAGCTTGGTTAATGAAAATTCCTTCCCTTGATTGTTTGATTTGAAGTCCAAGGAAGTAATTGAGCTCACCCATCATGCTCATCTCAAACTCACCCTGCATACACTTAGCAAATTCTTTGCAAAGCTTTTCATTAGTAAAGCCAAATATAATGTCATCAACATAAATTTGCACAATCAACATGTCATGATTTTGAACCTTTATAAAAAGAGTCGTATCAACCTTTCCTCTCGTAAAATCATTTTCGGTTAAAAATTTGCTTAGCCTTTCATACCAGGCCCTTGGAGCTTGCTTTAAACCATATAATGCTTTAGTAAGTTTGAAAACATGTTCTGGAAATATAGGATTTTCAAAACCAGGAGGTTGTTCAACATACACCTCTTCAGATATAAAACCATTCAAGAATGCACTCTTCACATCCATTTGATAGAGTTTGAAATTCTTGAAACATGAGAATGCAAGCAACATTCTAATGGCTTCTAATCTAGCTACAGGTGCATATGTCTCATCAAAATCAATACCTTCTTCTTGACTATAGCCTTGAGCTACAAGTCTAGCCTTGTTTCTAATAATGGTTCCAGATTCATCCATCTTGTTTCTGAACACCCATTTGGTTCCAATTACAGGATGATCTTTAGGTCTAGGAACAAGATTCCAAACCTTATTCCTTTCAAATTGGTTTAATTCTTCTTGCATGGCCATAATCCATGACTCATCATTTTCAGCATCTTGAAAACATTTTGGTTCTATTTGTGAAAGAAAAGCAAGATGATTACACACATTTCTAAGAGATGATCTTGTTCTTACCCCTTGTGATGCATCACCTAGTATTTGCTCTGTTGGATGGTTGTGGACAAATTTCCACTCCTTTGGCAATCCTTCATTCTCATTTTGTTGGCTTGAGGAGTCATCTTGATTTCCTTTGTCATGTGGTGAAGCTTCATTTTGAATTTGATCAATGTTCATCTTATCCAAGTTCTTCTCCACATCATCTATATCATCATTCACAACCTTTCTAGACAAAGAGTTTAGTTCATCAAAAGTAACATGAATTGATTCTTCAACAACTAAGGTTTTCTTATTGTAAACTCTATAAGCCTTGCTATGTGAGGAATATCCTAGAAAGATAGCTTCATCAGATTTTGCATCAAATTTACCAAGGTTGTCCTTGTTATTATTTAACACAAAGCATTTACATCCAAAAGCTCTAAAATATGAAACATTTGGTTTCTTGTTTTTCCAAAGCTCGTATGGGGTTTTATTTAAAAATTTTCTTACCAAAACTCTGTTTAACACATAGCAAGCTGTGTTAACAGCTTCAGCCCAGAAATATTTTGGCAAATTGTTTTCACAAAGCATTATTCTCCCCATTTCTTCCAAAGTCCTGTTTTTCCTCTCAACAACTCCATTTTGTTGAGGAGTTCTAGGTGCTGAAAAGTTATGTTCAAAACCATTTTCATCACAATATGTTTCAAAAGGTTTGCAATCAAACTCACCACCATGGTCAGTCCTAATTGCTATGATTGTAAATCCTTTTTCGTTTTGAACCCTTTTACAAAATTTGGTAAAGAAAGCAATTATTTCATCTTTGTGAGCTAGAAAGAATGTCCATGTAAACCTTGAGTAATCATCAACAATGACAAGAGCATATTGTTTACCAGCTAAGCTTAGAGTTCTAGTTGGTCCAAACAAATCCATATGCAATAGTTGAAGTGGTCTAGAAGTAGAGAGCATGTTTGTAGATTTAAAAGATACTCTGGTTTGTTTTCCCATTTGACATGCATCACAAGTTTTGTCTTTTTCAAAATTGAGTTTGGGAAGACCATTTACTAACTCATTTTTAGAAATTTTTGAAATAATGTTCATACTAATATGGCCAAGCCTTCTATGCCACACCCAACTATCCTCTTTGCTCACAGCAGCAAGGCATTTGATCTTACAAGAAGATAATTCATTTAAGTTGAAAGTGTAAATATTGCCTTGTCTATGACCAGTCAATATGATCTTGTTATCATTTATGTTTACTACATTACATTTAGATGATTCAAACACTACTTTGCAACCTTTGTCATACAATTGACTAATGCTTAACAGATTATGTTTAAGTCCTTTAACAAGTAAAACATTCTCAATAGAAGTTGAAGAATTTTTACCAATACTACCTATACCGATGATCTTGCCTTTGCTATTATCTCCAAAAGTGACCAATCCTCCATCTTTTGGTGTGAGAGAAGTGAATTGAGTTTCATCTCCAGTCATATGTCTTGAACAACCACTGTCCAAGTACCATTGATCCTTTTTGGAGTTGGCTTGAAGACACATCTACAAAACAAGCAACTCAACCTTTGACCTTTGGTACCCAAATCATCTTAGGTCCAGTGGAGTTAGTCTTCAATGTTCCTTTTGGAACCCAAGCTTTCTTGACAGCATGAGATTGTTGTATAAGGAAACATTGATTTGCAAAGTGACCTCTCTTATGACAATAGAAGCATGTGATTGGTGCTTTTGAAAACTTTTTATGTTTAAAAACATTGTAACCTATTCCAGCCTTGTCAAGAGAGCAACTTCGTTTTCCAAGCATAACATCAAGTTTATCTCTTCTATTGACACATTTAGAAAGAGATTTTTCTAAATCAGTGACTTTTTCTTTTAAAACAGAGTTTTCATTTTTCAAAATGTCATTTTCATTTTGTAACTCTTCACTTTCTTTTGTGAGAGTGAATACCATATTCTTGAGAAGATTGTTTTTTATGCTTAGCTTTTTAAATTCAACTATCAAATCATCAAAAGCATCTTGCAATTCATTAAAAGAAAAATCAGAATTAGTTACCTCTGTTTCTTCTTCATGTGCCATAAGACATAGGTTGGCTACTTCATGAGTTTCAGATTCATCTAAGCTTGAATCCTCACTGTCACTCCATGTTGCAGCTAGAGCCTTCTTCCCTCTTTCTTTCTTTCATTTCTTTTTCAGCTGAGGACACTCATTTCTCATGTGTCCTGGCTTTTTGCATTCGTAGCATATGATGGTAGAATCCTTGTTGTTGGATTCACCCTTTGCTTCAATCTTCTTTCCTCCCTTCCACCTTCTTCTCATGAATCTCTTGAATTTTCTTGTGATGAGAGCAAGATCTTCCTCATCTTCTTCTTCACTTCCAGATTCATTTTCTGATGTGGTGGTCTTGAATGCAACAGACTTCTTTTTCTTGTCCTCTTCTTCTTGAGCATTCTGTTTTCGGGTTAGCTCATAAGTCATAAGAGAGCCAAGAAGTTCTTCAAGAGGTAGAATGTTGAGGTCTTTAGCTTCTTGAATGGCTGTCACCTTTGCTTCCCATGTCTTTGGCAGTGATCTTAAGATTTTCCTCACCTGTTCACTGTTAGGATACACTTTTCCAAGAGACTTTAAGCCATTTACAATGTCAGTGAATCTAGTGAACATCTCAGTTATAGACTCATCAGATTTCATTCTAAATAATTCATAGTTATGCACAAGAATGTTAATTTTTGACTCCTTGACCTGATTTGTTCCTTCATGAGTTACTTCAAGTCTGTCCCAAATTTCTTTGGCAGATTCACAGGTAGAAATTCTATTGAACTCATTTGGATCTAATGCACAATATAAGATATTCATAGCCTTAGCATTAGATTGCATAAGCTTCATGTTATTCTCATCCCATTCATTTTCAGGTTTAGGGATAACTTCTCTTTCAATAACTTTGCTGGGAGTTTTAGGACCATTAACGATAATCATCCATAACTCATAATCAACAGATTGAATATAAATCCTCATTCTATTCTTCCAATAGTTGTAGTTTGTACCATTAAACATTGGAGGTCTGTTAGTGGATTGACCCTCACCTAGAGAGCTTCCAAATATGGTTGCCATGGATCAACTCTAAGGATGTTAAGCCTTTAAACTAGAGTACTAGCTCTGATACCAATTGTTGGCCCAAGTAGACAACCCAAGAGGGGGGGTGAATTGGGTTTTATAGAATTTTTTAACAAGAATTTCAACTAAAACTTGTTTATGTATTTTAACAATAATTAATCGAAATATATATATCAAGCAAGTGGAGTATGTATCAATATATATATTTATGCAAACATGTATAGTGAGCAATTAAACAAAACAGAGGCAGAAAAGAAGTGCACCAGATTTATAGAGGTTCGGCCAACCTTGCCTACGTCCTCTCTTCTTCGATCCTTTCGAAGGAATTCCACTATGTAATACTCCTTACACAGCTGCTGGTTGTGCCACGAGTGCCCAGCTCACTCTTTACAAAAGCTTCTTCCCAAGCTTTCAAAACCCAAGAGATTTTGTCCAAGCTTCTCTTAAACTTACAAGTGTTTTTCCAAGAACACTTCAAACTTACACGGTTACAAATCCACCCAAATGAGAATGAATGAAGATTATACAAAGAGTGACTCTCCTAGTGAGTATATGAATGAATACAACTCAATGGATAACTTTAAACACTCAGCAAAAATATATGGCAGTGAGGTACAGGTGATTTTCAGCTTCAAGCACTTGATATGAATGGTATGATTGCTCTCTTCTTCTTCTTTGAAGCTGTATGTATCTCATATATATAGGTATGGATCGATTCTAGCCGTTGGAGAAGTATGGGAGAAGATTTGGTTGAAGTTTTGCCCATACCGTCTGTTAGAAACTAGCCGTTACGGTCTAGGAGTCGACTCTTTTCACAATGAGTCGACTCTTTTTGCATTTCAGCAGATTTTTCAAGTTTCTGTCCAAATGAGTCGACTCTTTTGTCCCAAGAGTCGACTCTTTTCAGCAGTTTGCAGAATTGTTTGTTCTCTGTTGCAATGAGTCGACTCTTTTTGGCCAGGAGTTGACTCTTTTTTAAGCTTCCAGCAGAATTCCAAGGCTCTGTTCGAATGAGTCGACTCTTCTTGCTTAAGGAGTCGACTCTTTTTACCAAAACCCATATTTTTGCAACTTTTCTTCATTCTTTTTCAAAGCTTCCAATCTCTTCAAGGATCATCTAAATAGGCTTTTTAAAGCTTGCAAACACTTCTTCAAGATTAGATGACTCCAAGAGCATCTTCAATCCATTCAAGGTGAGTTTTCTTCATTTTCATCACTTGTAGAGCTCTTCCATTATCATAGCTTCATCCATTGATTCAAGTCTTCTTCAATATCTTCAAGAGAGCTTCCATGACTTAGAATCTGCATTTCTTCAATCAACATGGCTTCTCCATGGACTTCAACAACTCAAGAAAGCTTTCCAAATCTTGTGATCCCTTCCATGTCTTCAAGACATCTTTACATCTATCAAGAAAGCTTTTATGTTTTTGAGTTGGTCTCTCCTTTCTCCATTCTTGCAAGATATCTTCAAGTACTCAAAGTCTTCAATCTTTTAAATCAAGACTTTGATCATTTTCATTCTTCTTCTTTGATATCCATCATCTTCATTCCCTTATAAAATCACCATTGTTGAATATGCTATTCTTTCATGCTTATCAATCTTCAATCTAGGATTTTCATCAACTTGAGATATCTTTTTCTTCTTATAATATCACCTTTGTAGAATACATCACTTCATCATGTTTTTCATCATAATACCTCTATTATGATAAGCTTCAAGTCAAGATCTAATTAATAATTCATCTGCACACTAAGTAGAATTATTAGATCATTTAACCATGTTTTGTTATCATCAAAATTAAGGCATTGACTCAACAATCTCCCCCTTTTTGATAATGACAAAACATTAAAAATATATGCAATTAAGCTCAATATAAAACATGAGGATTAATATGTATTAGAAGTATGGGACTTCAAAGTCTCAGTTTTCTTCCCATTTCAATATATTTTTCATAAGTATTTATTATCTCCCCCTTTTTGTTAATCAATCAAAAAGGTATGCAAATTTAGAATGAAAAGTGGGAGTCATAGTCCAGATAAGGAAATTTCTCCCCCTTAATGAAGGAGTTTTCTTTGAAATAGCTTTAAAAAAAAATTTAAGAGTATAGACAGTATGCTCAAAATTCTAAGAGGCTTAATAACTGGCAATAGCAGAAAAAAAATGTAGAGAAAGTAAGATTTTTATACCAATCATTTGCTCCCCCTTTCTTTTGTACTTGTTGTTTGAGAGTTTTATGGCGTAAGATCCACTGAATCAGGTTCATGTGCTTCAACTTCATTAAACCAATGCTCCCCCTTTCCTTTGCAGTTGATGCCTTATGATATAATTCATGGTAGTGCATTTAGGAGTGTTTTCTCTCTTTTTTGATCTTTTTGAGAAAAATTTCTCCCCCTTTTTGTCAAATCCTCAAAAAGAAGAGTAATAGATGGAGAAAAAAAGACAGGTACAATAGCAAAAAAAAAATAGAAGACAATGATGTTTATGTGAAGATCATTTACTAAGACAGTTAAAGCAATCATTTATTCAGCAAAATCAACCAATGTTAAAGCAATCATTCATTCAGCATTGTTAAAGCAATCATTCATTCAACCAAACACAAATGAGATAGCAATGTTAAGATAAAGAGATTCAAAACACACCATTCATTCATAAAGAAATATTGAAAGAGTTTAACAAAAAGAACCATCCACAAACATATTACATGATGCTTTAGAAAATGTCTTGTTCAAAAACAGAAAATAGGAAGTTCAAAGGCAGAGGTCTTCATTTTCTTTTAGGAGAAGGAGTTTGAGAGAGATCAACTGGATTATCAGCAGTGTTTGAAAATTTGCTGCTTGAAGGTCTTTGTCTCAGGCCATATTTGTGAGAAGCAACAGAAGACTTTGGAGGAGTTTGGTCAAGGGGATCAGAGGGGTCTGCAGGTGATGGCTGAGAAGAGGTATGCTTCCTTCCGCTGGATCCTTCCAACTCATCTGTACTTGAGTCCTCTGCTGCAAATTCTGCTGCTGAAGGGAAAAGAGGCTGGTATTGGTCTCCCACCAGCTTCTTCATATATTTGCCAATATGCTCAGTGGAAAGAGCAATGTCATTGGCAACTTTCTCTCTGATTTTGGTTCCTTCAGACAAAAAGGCCTTGCTCAATTCTCTTATCTTCTTTTCAACAAAGAATAATCTAGTTGCCCCATTATCAATTTTCTTATCCAATTTGGTGAACATCTCTTCTTGATGCCTTTTCAAGTCTCTTACCATGCTCATCAAAATACTCATATCCACTGATTGGCCACCTGGAACAATGCTCATTGGAAAAAGTTCCCTTGGAGTAGAAGAGGCAGGTCTAAAGGGTTCACCACTTTCTGGTATAGCACTGGAAGGTTCACCTCTTTCAGTGGATTCAATTCCAGGAGTCCCACTGTCAATGTGTTTCTCTTTTCTAGGGGTCCAGGTCTTGCTCTGTGGGTTGAAGTGATAGCCCATCCTTGACAAAGTTTTCTGATTATACTCATCTGAATTAGAATCAAGAGTTCTGTGCTTTTCACCCCTTAAGTCTATCTTGAAGTGTTTAAAAATTTTGGTCAAGAGGATCCCATAGGGTAGGCTAACTTTGGTTCTTGAGGCTTTGACAATGTGTTCTAAAATAAACTCCGGCAAATCAATTTTGGTGTCTGTCAAATAAGCCCAGAGGAAAAACAATTCCCTTTCAGTGATGTAGTCAAACTTCCCACCTTTAGGAATGAGAATGTGACAAATAAAGTGATGCACCAATCTCAGTTCCAAAGGCAACTCATTAGCCATGGGTTGGAATGAATCATCAGTAATTTCCTTTCCTAGTAAAGCAGATAAAGCAGTCTTTCTACTAACATCTTTCTTGTCCATTTTCCCACCACTATCAATTTTTAAAATTTGACAAATCACTCCTTTAGTGAGGGTAATGGTTTCACCCTTCACATAACTAATCACATTTACTTCTCCAGTTTCCTTTTCTACATGGGCATAGAATTGTCCAACAATTTCAGGATATACATCATCCTTTAACAAAGTAATAGATTTCCAACCAAGGGCTTCAAATTTTGGTTCAAATGCAAACTTCTCTTTAGCAAAGAAAGCATAATCTATCCATCTTCCATTCAAAATGACTCTAGAAGAGAAAATTTTCTCATACTTATCTTGATTTGATTTCTTCTCAAAGTAAATGGTGTTGTCGAGAAATACATCTTCCTCCTCCTCAGTTTGCTTCCCTTTTCTCCTCTTTGAAAGCTTAGAAGAGTCCCCTTTAGTCTTCCTCTTCGTTCCTCTCTTGGATATGGGAGTCAGCTCTTTTAGGGCTTTCTTGCCTTTCTTCGATGGGGCAGATTTAAGAGCCATGGAAGGTTGTAAATGACGGTTGAAGGAAGTTAGAAAGACTCTAGGATGATCAAATATAGGTTGGGTAAGGATTGAGGGAGAGTTATTCGGTGGTTGGAAGTGGAGATGAGATGGCGGTTGATCGTGAAAGAAGAGAGAAATTTGAAACGGTGGAATGATTTGAATAAAATAGGGATGTTACAGTTTTAAAGTAGTTTTAACTTAAATGAGTCGACTCATGTTTAAAAAGGGTCGACTCTTTTGAGCGAAGAAAGCTTCCTGAGCTCTCTGTTCAAATGAGTCGACTCTTTTGACAAGAGGAGTCGACTCTTTTCAACAGAGGACATCTGGGGCTGATTCCAGAGTCCAGGAGTCGACTCTTTTGGGGCATGAGTCGACTTTTTTTCTCCAGAAATGCAAAGATGTGTTTTTAAAAAGACATGAAATGCATCAAACAAGTTTGTAATCAATTTCAAGGATACTTATGCATTTATCAAACATATATAGACATTTAAGCATTCAAGATAAAGGGTTGCTCATTCCCAATTCTCTCCTAATCATACAAAACCTGTCTTCATTCAAGGGTTTTGTGAATATATCTGCAAGTTGATGTTCAGTACTCACAAAATCAAGCAAAGATGTTACCTTTTTGCACATGGTCACGTATAAAAATGATGTCTAATCTCAATGTGCTTTGTGCGAGAGTGTTGGATAGGGTTTTTAGTCAGATTGATGGCACTTGTGTTATCACATCTAACTGGAATATGTTCAAATGTTAAACCAAAGTCCTCTAATTGATGTTTTATCCAAAGCACTTGTGCACAACAACTTCCGGCTGCAATATACTCAGCCTCGGCTGTAGAAAGTGCAACAGAGTTTTGTTTCTTACTAGACCATGAAACAAGCATATTTTCAAGAAATTGACAAGATCCACTAGTACTTTTTCTATCAACTTTGCTACCAGCATAATCAGCATCTGAATAACTAATTAAGTTCAAAGATGTGTTTTTAGAATACCACAATCCAAGATTAGGTGTGTGCTTAAGGTATCTAAATATTCGTTTAACAGCAACAATATGTGATTCCTTTGGATTAGATTGAAATCGAGCACACAAACATACACTAAACATAATATCAGGCATACTAGCAGTCAAGTAGAGCAATGAGCCTATCATACCTCTATATAGCTTGGTATCTACCGAAATACCTTTCTCATCACTGTCAAGTTTTGTTGAAGTATTCATAGGAGTACCCAATGGTTTCGCATTTTTCAGCCCAAACTTCTTGAGTAGATCTTTGATGTATTTAGCTTGGTTAATGAAAATTCCTTCCCTTGATTGTTTGATTTGAAGTCCAAGGAAGTAATTGAGCTCACCCATCATGCTCATCTCAAACTCACCCTGCATACACTTAGCAAATTCTTTGCAAAGCTTTTCATTAGTAAAGCCAAATATAATGTCATCAACATAAATTTGCACAATCAACATGTCATGATTTTGAACCTTTATAAAAAGAGTCGTATCAACCTTTCCTCTCGTAAAATCATTTTCGGTTAAAAATTTGCTTAGCCTTTCATACCAGGCCCTTGGAGCTTGCTTTAAACCATATAATGCTTTAGTAAGTTTGAAAACATGTTCTGGAAATATAGGATTTTCAAAACCAGGAGGTTGTTCAACATACACCTCTTCAGATATAAAACCATTCAAGAATGCACTCTTCACATCCATTTGATAGAGTTTGAAATTCTTGAAACATGAGAATGCAAGCAACATTCTAATGGCTTCTAATCTAGCTACAGGTGCATATGTCTCATCAAAATCAATACCTTCTTCTTGACTATAGCCTTGAGCTACAAGTCTAGCCTTGTTTCTAATAATGGTTCCAGATTCATCCATCTTGTTTCTGAACACCCATTTGGTTCCAATTACAGGATGATCTTTAGGTCTAGGAACAAGATTCCAAACCTTATTCCTTTCAAATTGGTTTAATTCTTCTTGCATGGCCATAATCCATGACTCATCATTTTCAGCATCTTGAAAACATTTTGGTTCTATTTGTGAAAGAAAAGCAAGATGATTACACACATTTCTAAGAGATGATCTTGTTCTTACCCCTTGTGATGCATCACCTAGTATTTGCTCTGTTGGATGGTTGTGGACAAATTTCCACTCCTTTGGCAATCCTTCATTCTCATTTTGTTGGCTTGAGGAGTCATCTTGATTTCCTTTGTCATGTGGTGAAGCTTCATTTTGAATTTGATCAATGTTCATCTTATCCAAGTTCTTCTCCACATCATCTATATCATCATTCACAACCTTTCTAGACAAAGAGTTTAGTTCATCAAAAGTAACATGAATTGATTCTTCAACAACTAAGGTTTTCTTATTGTAAACTCTATAAGCCTTGCTATGTGAGGAATATCCTAGAAAGATAGCTTCATCAGATTTTGCATCAAATTTACCAAGGTTGTCCTTGTTATTATTTAACACAAAGCATTTACATCCAAAAGCTCTAAAATATGAAACATTTGGTTTCTTGTTTTTCCAAAGCTCGTATGGGGTTTTATTTAAAAATTTTCTTACCAAAACTCTGTTTAACACATAGCAAGCTGTGTTAACAGCTTCAGCCCAGAAAAATATTTTGGCAAATTGTTTTCACAAAGCATTATTCTCCCCATTTCTTCCAAAGTCCTGTTTTTCCTCTCAACAACTCCATTTTGTTGAGGAGTTCTAGGTGCTGAAAAGTTATGTTCAAAACCATTTTCATCACAATATGTTTCAAAAGGTTTGCAATCAAACTCACCACCATGGTCAGTCCTAATTGCTATGATTGTAAATCCTTTTTCGTTTTGAACCCTTTTACAAAATTTGGTAAAGAAAGCAATTATTTCATCTTTGTGAGCTAGAAAGAATGTCCATGTAAACCTTGAGTAATCATCAACAATGACAAGAGCATATTGTTTACCAGCTAAGCTTAGAGTTCTAGTTGGTCCAAACAAATCCATATGCAATAGTTGAAGTGGTCTAGAAGTAGAGAGCATGTTTGTAGATTTAAAAGATACTCTGGTTTGTTTTCCCATTTGACATGCATCACAAGTTTTGTCTTTTTCAAAATTGAGTTTGGGAAGACCATTTACTAACTCATTTTTAGAAATTTTTGAAATAATGTTCATACTAATATGGCCAAGCCTTCTATGCCACACCCAACTATCCTCTTTGCTCACAGCAGCAAGGCATTTGATCTTACAAGAAGATAATTCATTTAAGTTGAAAGTGTAAATATTGCCTTGTCTATGACCAGTCAATATGATCTTGTTATCATTTATGTTTACTACATTACATTTAGATGATTCAAACACTACTTTGCAACCTTTGTCATACAATTGACTAATGCTTAACAGATTATGTTTAAGTCCTTTAACAAGTAAAACATTCTCAATAGAAGTTGAAGAATTTTTACCAATACTACCTATACCGATGATCTTGCCTTTGCTATTATCTCCAAAAGTGACCAATCCTCCATCTTTTGGTGTGAGAGAAGTGAATTGAGTTTCATCTCCAGTCATATGTCTTGAACAACCACTGTCCAAGTACCATTGATCCTTTTTGGAGTTGGCTTGAAGACACATCTACAAAAACAAGCAACTCAACCTTTGACCTTTGGTACCCAAATCATCTTAGGTCCAGTGGAGTTAGTCTTCAATGTTCCTTTTGGAACCCAAGCTTTCTTGACAGCATGAGATTGTTGTATAAGGAAACATTGATTTGCAAAGTGACCTCTCTTATGACAATAGAAGCATGTGATTGGTGCTTTTGAAAACTTTTTATGTTTAAAAACATTGTAACCTATTCCAGCCTTGTCAAGAGAGCAACTTCGTTTTCCAAGCATAACATCAAGTTTATCTCTTCTATTGACACATTTAGAAAGAGATTTTTCTAAATCAGTGACTTTTTCTTTTAAAACAGAGTTTTCATTTTTCAAAATGTCATTTTCATTTTGTAACTCTTCACTTTCTTTTGTGAGAGTGAATACCATATTCTTGAGAAGATTGTTTTTTATGCTTAGCTTTTTAAATTCAACTATCAAATCATCAAAAGCATCTTGCAATTCATTAAAAGAAAAATCAGAATTAGTTACCCTCTGTTTCTTCTTCATGTGCCATAAGACATAGGTTGGCTACTTCATGAGTTTCAGATTCATCTAAGCTTGAATCCTCACTGTCACTCCATGTTGCAGCTAGAGCCTTCTTCCCTCTTTCTTTCTTTCATTTCTTTTTCAGCTGAGGACACTCATTTCTCATGTGTCCTGGCTTTTTGCATTCGTAGCATATGATGGTAGAATCCTTGTTGTTGGATTCACCCTTTGCTTCAATCTTCTTTCCTCCCTTCCACCTTCTTCTCATGAATCTCTTGAATTTTCTTGTGATGAGAGCAAGATCTTCCTCATCTTCTTCTTCACTTCCAGATTCATTTTCTGATGTGGTGGTCTTGAATGCAACAGACTTCTTTTTCTTGTCCTCTTCTTCTTGAGCATTCTGTTTTCGGGTTAGCTCATAAGTCATAAGAGAGCCAAGAAGTTCTTCAAGAGGTAGAATGTTGAGGTCTTTAGCTTCTTGAATGGCTGTCACCTTTGCTTCCCATGTCTTTGGCAGTGATCTTAAGATTTTCCTCACCTGTTCACTGTTAGGATACACTTTTCCAAGAGACTTTAAGCCATTTACAATGTCAGTGAATCTAGTGAACATCTCAGTTATAGACTCATCAGATTTCATTCTAAATAATTCATAGTTATGCACAAGAATGTTAATTTTTGACTCCTTGACCTGATTTGTTCCTTCATGAGTTACTTCAAGTCTGTCCCAAATTTCTTTGGCAGATTCACAGGTAGAAATTCTATTGAACTCATTTGGATCTAATGCACAATATAAGATATTCATAGCCTTAGCATTAGATTGCATAAGCTTCATGTTATTCTCATCCCATTCATTTTCAGGTTTAGGGATAACTTCTCTTTCAATAACTTTGCTGGGAGTTTTAGGACCATTAACGATAATCATCCATAACTCATAATCAACAGATTGAATATAAATCCTCATTCTATTCTTCCAATAGTTGTAGTTTGTACCATTAAACATTGGAGGTCTGTTAGTGGATTGACCCTCACCTAGAGAGCTTCCAAATATGGTTGCCATGGATCAACTCTAAGGATGTTAAGCCTTTAAACTAGAGTACTAGCTCTGATACCAATTGTTGGCCCAAGTAGACAACCCAAGAGGGGGGGTGAATTGGGTTTTATAGAATTTTTTAACAAGAATTTCAACTAAAACTTGTTTATGTATTTTAACAATAATTAATCGAAATATATATATCAAGCAAGTGGAGTATGTATCAATATATATATTTATGCAAACATGTATAGTGAGCAATTAAACAAAACAGAGGCAGAAAAGAAGTGCACCAGATTTATAGAGGTTCGGCCAACCTTGCCTACGTCCTCTCTTCTTCGATCCTTTCGAAGGAATTCCACTATGTAATACTCCTTACACAGCTGCTGGTTGTGCCACGAGTGCCCAGCTCACTCTTTACAAAAGCTTCTTCCCAAGCTTTCAAAACCCAAGAGATTTTGTCCAAGCTTCTCTTAAACTTACAAGTGTTTTTCCAAGAACACTTCAAACTTACACGGTTACAAATCCACCCAAATGAGAATGAATGAAGATTATACAAAGAGTGACTCTCCTAGTGAGTATATGAATGAATACAACTCAATGGATAACTTTAAACACTCAGCAAAAATATATGGCAGTGAGGTACAGGTGATTTTCAGCTTCAAGCACTTGATATGAATGGTATGATTGCTCTCTTCTTCTTCTTTGAAGCTGTATGTATCTCATATATATAGGTATGGATCGATTCTAGCCGTTGGAGAAGTATGGGAGAAGATTTGGTTGAAGTTTTGCCCATACCGTCTGTTAGAAACTAGCCGTTACGGTCTAGGAGTCGACTCTTTTCACAATGAGTCGACTCTTTTTGCATTTCAGCAGATTTTTCAAGTTTCTGTCCAAATGAGTCGACTCTTTTGTCCCAAGAGTCGACTCTTTTCAGCAGTTTGCAGAATTGTTTGTTCTCTGTTGCAATGAGTCGACTCTTTTTGGCCAGGAGTTGACTCTTTTAAGCTTCCAGCAGAATTCCAAGGCTCTGTTCGAATGAGTCGACTCTTCTTGCTTAAGGAGTCGACTCTTTTTACCAAAACCCATATTTTTGCAACTTTTCTTCATTCTTTTTCAAAGCTTCCAATCTCTTCAAGGATCATCTAAATAGGCTTTTTAAAGCTTGCAAACACTTCTTCAAGATTAGATGACTCCAAGAGCATCTTCAATCCATTCAAGGTGAGTTTTCTTCATTTTCATCACTTGTAGAGCTCTTCCATTATCATAGCTTCATCCATTGATTCAAGTCTTCTTCAATATCTTCAAGAGAGCTTCCATGACTTAGAATCTTCATTTCTTCAATCAACATGGCTTCTCCATGGACTTCAACAACTCAAGAAAGCTTTCCAAATCTTGTGATCCCTTCCATGTCTTCAAGACATCTTTACATCTATCAAGAAAGCTTTTATGTTTTTGAGTTGGTCTCTCCTTTTCTCCATTCTTGCAAGATATCTTCAAGTACTCAAAGTCTTCAATCTTTTAAATCAAGACTTTGATCATTTTCATTCTTCTTCTTTGATATCCATCATCTTCATTCCCTTATAAAATCACCATTGTTGAATATGCTATTCTTTCATGCTTATCAATCTTCAATCTAGGATTTTCATCAACTTGAGATATCTTTTTCTTCTTATAATATCACCTTTGTAGAATACATCACTTCATCATGTTTTTCATCATAATACCTCTATTATGATAAGCTTCAAGTCAAGATCTAATTAATAATTCATCTGCACACTAAGTAGAATTATTAGATCATTTAACCATGTTTTGTTATCATCAAAATCAAGGCATTGACTCAACACAATAGCCTAATCTACACATGGAGCGGGAAGTTCCTTGTTTCAAGCACGCAAGAAGGGGGGGGAGGGGGGGGGGGGAGAGAAGATGGGGGATTAAAATAGAAGAAAACCCAAGTGGGTTAGGAGGGAGAAGAGAAAGGGGGGAGTTACGTAAATGTAAATAGGAAACCTACCTCGTGTCTTCTTTATTCTTTTTGTTTTACTTGCTTGCTTTGCTTCGATCCTCGCTTCGCTTTGCATCAATCTTCAAAGGCTTGTCTTGATCTTCAAGAGCTTTGGGTTGTAGCACTTCAAGTTTTCAATGAAAGCTTTGAAGGCTAGTGTATGAGTGTATATGAGTATATGTGAGTTAGGGTTTGTGTCTGGAGGCTAGGGTTTTGGAAAACCTAAAGAAACTAGGGTTTAGGGAGGCTACAAGCTCTGTATATCGAAGAGGAGAGTTTTTAGACTGAGTTTGCCCACCCTTTTCACGCTGGAGGAGGCTCTGTATTTATAGAGAGAGGAATGACTTGGCGCCTGTTGCAGTGGCACCAGGCAAAATTTCCTTCTGGCGCCACTCAGGCCAAATTTTAGATTGTAGTGCCGCCAGCCACTTAGGAAAGTTTTAAGGTCGGCAAGCAACGTATCTTCAGAAGATTTTGGCGTTAGTACTAGTGGCTACCATGCAATTTTTAGCCTGGCTTTACTAGAAGTGACTTTGAAAGGTCCGGGAAGAATTTAGAGGACCGATAATGGCCCAGAAAGCTGAAAAAGGAACAAGAACCCTTAGAATAGAGTCCCGGAGGTATTAGACTCTAAAAATGATGACAGGAATGTGTTTGAAAGGTCGACCGGGCCATTAGGGGCAAAACGGTTAATTGGATCGAAAAACTCCCGGGATGGACTCGGAATGTCCCGGAAGAAGACTCGAGGTTTGAAAATATTACTTAGAATGTCCCAGGAAGTTACCGGTTTGTTACCCAGAGCCGGTGTGGTTAGAAGAGGCGACCGGCCCACCAGGGGCAAAATGATCATTTTGCACCGAGTTTGCTGGAACTACTCAAAAAGGTAATGAAAGGTCGGGAATACTATAAGAAGCATTATCAGGAGGTTATCGGTTTCATACCCAGAGCCGGTGTGGTTCCCAGGAGATTTGGATGCTTAGGGGCAAAATGGTCATCTTGACCGAAATGTCTCGAAATTGGCCCAAAATTGACTAGAAGGCACCTAATCATGCCGGATTGTCTTTAAGACAATTTTGGAATGGTGGACTTACCATTTTAAGGACTTAGGTACTTTCTCGAGAAACGTGCAAGAAATGGCCCTAGGGGTAATTTAGTCATTTTTCACTGAAGTGGGCTAACAGGCATCAGTGTTGACCTGGGTTTTGAGTATTTCTATCACTCTGACGGCTGTCCCGTGATATACGAGTTTTTTGGCAATTCCTTATATCGACCTGTTTGCGAGTATTTTCATCACTCTGACGGTTGCGATGTTTACGAGTATTTTCGTTACTCTAACGGGTCGCGATCATTCCAAAGATTGCCTAATCTCTGGAAGCTGCTAGGTGAACTTAGCGCTTGAGGAATCAATTTTTTCGAAAGGCGTGCTGAAACCAAAATTTCTGTATTGCCGGGCTAGCAGACGCCAAAGGTGGACCATTCTACCATCTCGGGGACTTGGGGTCTCGTCTCAGTCGACAGATTTGAAGGGACTTACCATTCCAAAAAGTTCACTAGGAAACGTGCCAGATTGGATGGTCTTACCACCTCGAGGAATCAACTTTCTCAAAAGGTGTGTCGAATTTAATTGGAATTGGAAAAGAGACTTACCGTCTTTGGAAAGACGTGTCTATTAGAATTGGACCGAATAATGCCCCCAAGGGCATTTTGGTCATTTTGCCTCTATTTGGGCCCTAAGGGCCCGCCAAGTGATCGATTAACGGGATTAGACTTGGAAAGTTGATTTAGATTAGAATACGTCCATATTGACTTGAATACAAGTCTGGATAAACTGGAGACTGCCGAGCGGGCAAAAATAGGGTGCTTACAAATACTTCTTTTTCCAAATTTACAGAATCCTGTTTCAACAAGGCAAGGTTTGGTATATCTATCTGTTGCAGATAAACAAGAATCAACAGTGGGACATAGAGGACAATGATAGACGAAGAGAGCTCTATCTTCACCTTTTTTTTTTTTAAAGGGTAAACAAAACACAGAGGTTCAAGAACTACACAGATCCACATAGATCAGCTTACATAAATGATCTAGATAAGAAAGTAATGAATAAAGGATTGATCCACTTTCAAGATGACATAATCTAGCACTTGTCTGGAATCTGAGCTGATTAGGGCCTGTTTGGCCATCCCTTCAAAAGAGCTCTATCCTATTCGCTTTTTACTAGGAAATATCTGTGTAAGAATGTACACCAGATAGAGAAAGCCTAAGTGTTGGACTATCGATTAACAACACTTTGCGTACTACGTCAGCAATAGATCAAACATAATAAATAGTATCAAAAAATAAATGTATTCTCCTGCCGATGCAAAATCTACCATTTCAAATTTCAACAATGTTGCATTTAACTCATTTATAAGTCCAAAGGTTTTTAATTAATTAATTTAAAATGAACCAATCCATGGATAAGGCAATTTGTGTAACCAAACTAGTATTCAGTTATCAATCAAACTAAACGATGAATTAATGAAGGGGACGAGTAACTTTTTTTAAGAGAAAAAATGTTAGTTGCATTTAATAGCAAGGTTCTCCTTTGGTCCTTGTACAAATAAATAATTCTACTCATGTTAGTGATATAACATCACCCCAAAATCATCACAAGGATATCACCATGGAAAGTGCTAGAAATTTGAGTCAATGCCTCTCAACTTAAAAGCAAACCATATTTATGAGCTTCCATGTTGTAAAGTAATGTGAAGGATGCAATCATGGGGATTTCGGCTAGGGTAAGTAACCTAAGCAATATTATTGGTTTGCGGCAGAATTGGTGATTATACTACTAATGTGGAGATTTGTGTAGTCGGTTATGGCAAAATAATTGCCATTCATTCATTCATTCTCAAGGGTGTTGTGGTTATGGCTTCTTGGGAATAGTATATCTTTAGTAGGATGGTTGCATGGTGCAATGTTCGTCGTGATGTAAATTATACACAAAAAATACGTCATACACACATTCATACTCAAAAAACCTGGGTACAACCATAGTATTGGATTTTCTTTCCCTTTTGAAGAGTATTTTGAAGGTTTTTTTACCTAACAAGGGCTTGTTTTTTATTTTGTTCTGTCACAAGAGTGGTTTTAAACTTAATTCAAAACTTTATGTAAAGCGCTATTGCTAATAGTATTTTTAGATATAGCATTATCATCAATAGAGCTATCTATCATGTATTGATGACAATGCTTTATCTAAAAATACTATTAGCAATAACACTTTACATGGGGTGCCAAAATAGCACGCCCCGTAACCCGGTTTATACGGATTTAGGGTACATGACCGGCCAATAGCAAGACTACCCGAGGTTGCATTACATAAATTGGTTGATCACCTATGCAAAATCATTTAAAATTGCGGAAATAGAATCTTTTATAACTTGACATATAATCCGTGTCATATGTGGTAGAGTTGTGCTTAATCCAAAACATAACAAACATAAGAACCAAATCAAGGTCCACAAAAGTTATAACATTATATCATTACAAACAATGGGTCCAACCCTCAAACATATTACAAAACATAAGCCCGTAGGCCGTAGCTCAATATCCACATATGGTTGCACTCTAAGGCCTCCCGGATTGGCTACTTGAGAATCATTTGAGAAAATGTAAGCTAATGCTTAGTGAATAACAATGATGCATGAGCGAAAAAATATCATGGACTAGCAATTTTATCCAACGTATGGAAATAGATAAACATTTATGCATAAGAAGCATAGGCTTGAAAACATAGGCTTGAAAACATAAGTGTCATGCTACCATTTGAACAATTCATAACATGGTACCTTAAGATAGATGCACTATAACGTTATCCTTGATTTGATACATCATAATTCATCATAAAGCATTTGAACGTATCATAGTTCTTGTTAAAATATAAGTGTGCTACAACTCAACATTAGAGCTAGGCTCCACATTATTAACCTTAGAGGTCACACATAGGGCTCTTTAGGCCGTGGGACGTCTCCCGAATATGGCAATAGTTTATTTTGTGTTCCCTATCGTAGGACCATCGTCGCTAGATTAAGATCTTACCATGAAAGACCTCGAGTTGGCACCATAGATTCAAAATCTTGCATCTCTACCATTTAAAGCATTCTAGTCCATGGGTTCTCATTTCATAATGTAAGTAAAACTTGCATGTATTTAAAAGTATCATATTTATATTGAATATAACATTGATGCGTTGAAAACATATGTAAAATATTGTATGATATGGTTTGAACTTAAAACAGTTGGAAAGTAGTATAATTTACTCATGGCATATCGTTACTCACCTCTCTCCGATAGAACGAGTGCTAAATAAAGTGTTCCTACACAAAATGCATATGGAAGTATAGAAACATCAATACAAGACTCTAGGGCAAAGCAATAACACGTAAACCGAGACTAAACACATAAGTCCCTCAACCCCGACTCAACAACACCTCATTCTCACAACGGGAGAACGGGGCTCAACTCTAGGACAAGGCTTCAATGTAAAACAAGAATATAAAATTGAGGTTCAAACATGAAGGCTGGGGCGTTGACTCCTTCATCTCGTCCCAATAACCTTTCAAGGATGAGTTCACATTCTAGGTTAGTTCCATTTGAAAATAGGCTTAAAGGCCTTTGATTTGGTAGGTCATGGGCCAAAAACACATTTCGGATGAAGAAGTTATGCCTCACAGAAAGTGGACTAAAATTCTAGAAAGCAATGTTGTTGGCATAGATTTTAGGTCAAATTTAAACTTCCATATCTCTCCATCTCTAAGGAATTAGAGTGCAAACTTTATATGGGTACAAAGGTCTATGAGTCTACTTTCTAATGCTTTAAATGGTGTATTAATTCGAATTTTCTAGAGAAAGTTATGCTCGCTTTACTAAACAGTACCAAATCTGGCAAGTCGTTCGAACCCTCAACCGGGCCGATCAAACGCCAGGCCAAAATGACCAAGCCGTTCGAACACCCAAATTGACCGTTTGAATGCCAGGTAAAAATGGAAAAACACCCTCTCGGACTGTTCAAACACCCGGAAGAGCCATTTGAATGCTAGGCAAAGTGAAAATCTCTGCTCTTGGGCCATTTGAACGGCCATGTTGGGCATTCGAATGCCCCCACCTGCGCAGCAATAATTTTCGATCCAAAACTCTCCCAAAACCCCTCGAAACACAACCAAACATTTTCAATACTCTTAGGGCTCAAAGATTAGCCCACAAGGATGACAATAACTCAAAATGGGGGAGAAAGAACAATTAAAATAAAAGGATCTAGAGTTGAACTCAAAACCCTAACATTTTACATATTTGGGGATTTTTCAAACCACCACTCCTAATCTTTAACAATGAGCCTCAAGCTCTCAAAATCATGTAAATGGAGCCCAAGGGATCCCCCAAACTCAACAACAACTATCCTAGATACATATATACAAATACCCAATAAAATTACACAAGATAGATACATATACATATATAATTTTGTAGATAAATGAAGTCTTACCTTTCTTCAAGCTTGGTTAGGTCTTCTATTGGCTTCAATCTCTTCCTTCAAGCTTCTTCCTCCTTTTTCTCTTCTCCTCTTCTCCCTCTCTTCTCTCTCAACCGGTTGAAATGTGTCAGTTGTGTGTATATAAGAGCACATAAGATGATACACATGGGAATAATCCCATGTGTCTCACCCTATAGGCTTAAGCTACAACATAAGCTCCCATTGGTCACTCTTAACCCAAATGAAGCAATAATTAACATTAAACAATGCAAATACTAGAAATTCTCATTAATATAAATAAATAGAGGCTCGAGATATCACATCCTTCCACCCTTAAATAAGTTTGGTCCACAAACTTAATATAAGCCATCATTTAAACAAAAAGGGATAACACTCCCGGATCTCGTCTTCACGTTGCCAAGTAGATTTCCCCCCAAGTGTGGTTCTGCCATAAAACTTGTACCAAAGGAATGACCTTGTTCTTAAGAACTTAGTCACGCCGATCAAGAATCTCAATCGATCTCTCCACGTAGCTTAAATCTTCATTCATGGCTAAAGGATAGTGATTAATCACGTGCACCGGGTCGTGAACATACCTCCGCAGCATCGAAACATGGAAGACATTGTGACCTTGCAAAAGTTCTGGAGGAAGAGCAATACGATAAGCAACGGGTCCAACCCGTTCAAGAACTTCAAACGGTTCGATGTACCTTGGACTAAGCTTTCCCTTCTTGCCAAAGCGATTTACACGTGGCTCCCTTCATCAAACTCTAAGTCCCTCCTTCGCACATTCGCATAACTCTTTTGGCAACTTTGAGTAGTTCGTAGTCATTGCTGAATGATCTTGATCTTATCGGTGGTCAGTTTCACAATCTCTGGCCCAAGAATCTTCCTCTCTTCAACCTCGGCCCAACAAACTGGAGATCTACACTTTCTCCCGTACAGCGCCTTCATAAGGTGTCATTCTTATGCTTCATGAAAACTGTTGTTGTAGGTGAATTCCATTAGTGGTAGGTGATCCTCCCAACTTCCCTAAAAGTCGAGAACACATAACCGCAACATGTCTTCTAGAGTTTGAATGGTTCTTTCTAATTTCCCATCGGTTTGTGGATGAAAAGCCATGTTGAACTTCAACTCAGTGCCTAAAGCCCTTTGCAAACTCTTCCAAAATTTTGACACGAATCTTAGGTCTCGATCGAATACTATTGAAACTAGCGTACAGTGTAATCGAACAATCTCCGCAATGTAGAGGGTTGCATGCTTGGATAAGGAGTACGTAGTCTTCACTGGTAAGAAATGTGCAGACTTGGTGAGACGATCAACAACAACCCATGTAGCATCATAACCCCGTGGTGATCTCGGCAATCCTATGACGAAATCCATGGTGATATGCTCCCACTTCCATTCTGGTATCGATAAAGGTTGAAGTAGTCCCGTTGATCTTTGATGTTCTGCTTTGATCTGTTGGCATTGTAGGCATCGTGATACAAACTCAGCTATTTCCTTCTTCATTCTTGGCCACCAAAATGTCTCTTTCAAATCCCGATACATCTTTGTGCCTCCTGGATGCATAGTGAACTTTGTATTGTGGGCTTCTTCCAAAACTCGCCTCCGAATCTTGGGTATATTTGGAACACATAATCGGCTTCTGAACTTTAAAGCTCCATCATGCAAGGTGAAGTCAGGCTTTGGATTCGTTCCCATCTCTTCATAGATCTTCCATAAGTAAGGATCTTCAGGTTGCCCTTGCCTCACAACTTCTATCAACGCCGGTTGGGCGGTCATGGTAATAAGCATCATATTAGTTCCTGGTACAACAATTTCAATCTCTGATCTCTCCAAGTCAAGGAGCAAGACTCGTTGAAAAGTGACAAGACATGCTAGGTTGGTAGTAAACTTCTAGCTCAAGGCATTGGCCACCACATTGGCCTTGCCCGAATGGTATTGAATGAGAATGTCGTAGTCTTTAATCAACTCGAGCCATCTTCTCTGTCTCATGTTCAGCTCCTTCTGTGTGAAAAGGTATTTCAAACTCTTATGGTTGGTGAAGATCTCACATGTGACTGCGTACAAATAGTGGTGCCAAATCTTCAAAGCAAACACCACCGCTGCTAATTTAAGATCATGGGTCAGGTAGTTCTTCTCATGTGATCTCAACTGTCTTGAGGCATATGCGATCACCTTACCGTGTTGCATCAAAACACATCCCAATCCTCTATGTGTAGCGTCGCTGTATATGGAGAACCCTTCAGTCCTGGTAGGTAAGGCTAAGATTAGTATGGACACCAATCGGTTCTTCAATTCTTGAAAGCTTTGTTCCCTCTTCTCATTCCATTCAAATGGTGTGTTCTTTCAGGTGAGCTGTGTTAGCGGAGTCGCAATCTTGGAGAAATCTTTCACAAATCTTCAGTAATACCCAGCTAGGCCCATAAAACTTCTAACTTCGGTTACATTCGTCAGTCTCAATCAATTTACAATGGCTTCAACCTTCAAAAGATCAACAGACGCTCCATCTACACTAATGATGTGTCCCAAAAATATCACACTCAGTAGCCATAATTCACATTTCTTCAATTTGGCATACAATTTTCTATCTCGCAAAGTTTGAAGAACCATCCTTAAGTAGTGCTCATGATCTGCAAGACTCTTAGAGTACACCAAAATGTCATCAATAAACACAATAACAAAATCATCAAAGAAGGGTTTGAAAACCCGATTCATCAAATCCATAAATGCAGCAGGTGCATTAGTAACTCCGAACGACATAACTAGAAATTCATAGTGACCATATCTAGTTCGAAAAGCCGTCTTCTCTACATCACTTGCCTTGACCTTTAGTTGGTGATAACCTGACCTTAGGTCAATCTTCGAAAATACTTATGCACCCTATAGTTGATTAAACAAATCATGCACTCTCGGCAATGGATACTTATTCTTAATGGTGACCTTGTTCAATTCCTGCTAGTCAATACATAATCTCATGGTTCCATCTTTCTTTTTCACAAATAACATCGAAGCACCCCAAGGTGAGACACTAGGACGGATGAATCCATTTTTTAACAAGTCTTGGAGTTGAACTTTCAACTCCTTCAACTCTAAAGGGGACATATGATAAGGAGCTTTGGAAATGGGTCTAGTACCCGGATTAAGGTCAATATGGAACTCAATCTCCCGGTCCACTAAGGAACCAAGTAGCTTATCGGAAAAGACATCGGGAAATTTCCGGACAACATAGATGTCTTCCAAGGGCAGTGGGGAAACGTGTGTGTCAAAAACACTACACAAGAATGCACAATTTCCTTTTTGAATTAAACGATGTGCTTGTATAGATTAAATGAGATAGGGTGGAGGCACGACACCAACTCCCACAAATACAAGTTCCAAATGGGTAAAAGAATGAAACACAACTCGTTTAAACTCACAATCAATGATAACACGGTGAGAGAACAACCAATCCATTCATAAGATGACATCAAAGCCGTACATTTCTAGGGGAATGAGGTTTACAAACATGGGCATGTCATTCACAAGAATTTTACAAGAATTATAAATCCTATCACATAACATGGAATCTTTGAATTGCAACAATACTACCAAAGCATAGTCAAGAGGTACCGGAGATGTATAAAAGTATTAAGGAAAAAGATATGAGACGAATGAGTGCGTGGAACTGGAATCAATAAGGACGTGTGCAGGTCGACCATAAATAGGGAGTATACCTAACACTACGGAATCGGTAACTAGGGTGTTTCCCAGTGTAAGTGCGAAAGCTCAGCCTTACCGTGGTTAATTCTCTCTTATGTTTGCCATAGATTGTTGAATTGAGGCTGATACTGACGCCCCAGATCCCTGTACTCTGTTCCTCTTTGGACAGTTCTTCACTTGGTGACTCTCCTAGCCACACCCGTAACAAGCTTTGCTTCCCAAACGACATGCACCCCAATGCTTCTTTTGACAATTGGAGCACGTTGGTTTCTCACTGGCCGTGTTGCCTCCTCGGTTAAATGTATTTCCTCATACTAGAAGATCCGAAACTTTGCCACTTTGAACTTTGTCCCTTGCCTTGGTCACTTCCCAATCTCTTCTTATTCTTCTCTCAGTATTGGGACATTTCATTATTTTCCCTTTCGGTGATTGTTGCCCATTGTACAACTTCTTGATGGGTCTCTAGTCGTAGTATGTCCACTTTGTTGCGGATGTTCCATCGCAATCCTGTCTCAAACTTCCTCGCCTTGCTAGTCTCTAATGACACAATATGTGGTGCATATCATGATAGCTCCATGAATTTGTCGTTGTACTCTGCCATGGTCATATTCCCTTGTGTCAAACCAAGGAACTCCGTAGTCTTCTGATCCCTGACAGTCTCGGGAAAGTATTCCTCATTGAACACCTCCAGAAACCTAGGTCACAACCATAGTGGCTTCGTTGCTTTCTTTAACTTCCACCAAATAAGTGCAACTCCTTCAAAAGTAAAGGTGGCAAAGGTCACTTTCTATTCATCTGTGCAAGGTAGCACCTCGAAAACCCTCTCAATGCCCAAAAGCCAATACTCCGCAATCATTGGGTTGGGAGTCCCCTAAAAAGTTGGGGGCTTCAACTGTTAAAACTGCTTAATGGTAGTACATGCTACCACCTCTCCTCTTGGGGCCTACGCTGCCGACTGCTCCAGTGCATTGGCAATGTTGCTATGAGTATTTGGACTACTTGGACAAGTCTAGCTAAAATCCTTTCTATGCGGTCAATTCGGTCTTCGGGCTCTCCGGTCCCCTTGCGACCACCTCTTCTTGGCGGCAGGGTTAACTATACGCGCACAACAAAACGTTAAGCATTTAACATAGCACTACATGTATCACACCTTGGCATGTCATTATACACGTAGTATACACATATATGTATGTATAACACATACTCAAATCAAACCTAGAATCCTATCTAGACATGACTCAATCTTACGGTGTCAACCTATAGCTCTGATACCACGTTGTTATGCCCCATAACCTGGCCTATACGGATTTAGAAAACATGACCGGCCAGTAGCAAAACTACCCGAGGCTGCATTACATAAACTGGTTGATCACCTGTGCATAATTATTTAAAATTTGCGAAAATAAAATATTTTATAACTTCAAATATAATTCGTGTCATACATGGTAGAGTTGTGCCTAATCCAAAACATAACATACATAAGGACCAAATCAAGGTCCACCAAAGTTATAACATTATATCATTACAAACATTAGGTCCAGCCCTCAACCATATTACAAAACATAGGCCCATAGGCCGTAACTCAAAATCCACACATGGCCTCGCTTTAAGGCCTCCCGGATTGGCTACCTGAAATTCATTTGAGAAAACATAAGCTAATGCTTAATGAATAACAATGACGCATAAGCGAGAAAATATCATGGATTAGCAATTTTATCCCACGTATGGGAATAGATACACATTTATGCATAAGCATGGAATCTTGCCACGTAAGAAGCATAGGCTTGAAAACATAAGTGTCATGCTACCATTTGAACATTTCATAACATGGTACCGTAAGATAGATGCACTATAACGTTATTCTTGATTTGATATATCATAATTCATCATAAAGCATTTGAACGTGTCATAGTTCTTGTTAAAACATAAGTGTGCTACAACTCGACATTAGAGCTAGGCTCCATATTAGTAACCTTAAAGGTCACACATAGGGCTCTTTAGGCCGTGGGACGTCTCCCAAACATGGCAATAGTTTATTTTGTGTCCCCTATCGTAAGACCATCGTTGCTAGATTAAGATCTTGCCACGAAAGACCTCGAGTTGGCACCATAGATTGGAAACCTTGCATCTATACCATTTAAAGCATTCTAGTCCATGGGTTCTCATTTCATAATGTAAGTAAAAATTGCATGTATTTAAAAGTATGACATTTATATTGAATATAACATTGATGCATTGAAAACATATGTAAAACATTGTATGATATGGTTTGAACTTAAAACAATTGGAAAGTAGTAGAATTTACTCATGGCATATCGTTACTCACCTCTCTCCGATAGAACGGGTGCTAAACAAAGAGTTCCTACACAAAATGCACATATAAGTATAGAAACATCAATACAAGACTCTAGGGCAAAGCAATAACATGTAAACTGAGACTAAACACATAAGTCCCTTAACCCCGACTCAACAACACTTCATTCTCACAACGGGAGAACGGGGCTCAACTCTAGGACAAGGTGTCAATGTAAAACAAGAATATAAAGTTGAGGTTCAAACATGAAGGTTGGGGCGTCGACTCCTTCTTCACGTCCCAACCACCTCTCAAGGATGATTTCACATTCTAAGTTAGTTCCATTTGAAAATAGGCTTAAAGGCCTTTAATTTGATAGGTCAGATGCCAAAAACACATTTCGGGTGAAGAAGTTATGTCTCACGGAAAGTGGACTAAAATTCTAGAAAGCAATGTTGTTGGCATAGATTTTGGGTCAAATTTAAACTTCCATATCTCTCCATCTATAAGGAATTAGAGTGCAAACTTTATATGGGTACAAAGATCTATGAGTCTACTTTCTAAAGCTTTAAATGATGTATCAATTTGAATTTTCTAGAGAAAGTTATGCTCGCTTTACTAAACAATGCCAAAGTTGGTAGGCCGTTCGAACGCTCAACCGGGCCGTTCGAACGCTAGGCCAAAATGACCAAGCCGTTCAAACGCCCAAATTGATCGTTTGAACGCCGGGTAAAAATGGAAAAGCACCCTCTCGGACCGTTCGAACACCTGGAAGGGCTGTTCGAATGCCAGGCAAAGTGAAAATCTTTGCTCTCGGGCCATTCGAACGGCCATGTCGAGCGTTCGAACACCCCCACTAGTGCAACAATAATTTTCGACCCAAAACTCTCCTAAAAGCCCTCCAAACACAATCAAACATTCCTAATATTCTTAGGGCTCAAATATTAGCCCACAAAGATGACAATGACTCAAAATGGGGAAGAAAGAACAATTAAAACAAAGTGATCTAGAGTTGAACTCAAAATCCTAACATTTTACATATTTGGAAATTTTTCAAACCACCAATCTCAATCTTCAATAATAAGCTTCAAGCTCTCAAAATCATGTAAATGGAACCCAAGGGATCCCCCAAACTCAACAACAATTATCCTAGATACATATATACAAATACCCAATAAAATTACACAAGATAGATACATATACATATATAATTTTGTAGAGAGATGAAGTCTTACCTTTCTTCAAGCTTGATTAGGTCTTCTATTGGCTTCAATGTCTTCCTTCAAGCTTCTTCCTCCTCTTTCTCTTCTCCTTCTCTTCTCTCTCAACCGGTTGAAATGTGTGAGTTGTATGTATATAAGAGTATATAAGATGATACATATGGGAATAATCCCATGTGTCTCACCCTGTACGCTTAAGCTATAACATAAGCTCCTATTGATCACTCTTGACCCAAATGAAGCAATTATTAACATTAAACAATGCAAATACTAGAAATTCTCATTAATATAAATAAATAGAGGTTAGGGATATCACACAAAATAAGTTGAAAACCACTCTTGTCGTAGCATTAACTTTAAAAGCTACCCTTGTCAATTAAACAAGCCTATTTTGAAGGACCAAAATATGGTTGGACATTTTCAATAAGATGCTGAAAAGGTGAAATCACTTTGATCTGTTGCATTTTTTCTACCTTGCCGAGGGACAAAAATAAGAGAAGGGGAAAGAAAAGAATTTCTAGTGACTCGATTGCTACCTCTAGTTTTCGGTGTCCAAAAAAATTTGTTTCACCTAAAATCCTCCACTATATATATTGGTGTTTCAAATGTGTAATACATACGGATAACAAGGTTGTCATTGTCAAGTGATTCTTTGTATCATCAACATACATCTAAAAGCAAAAAGAACAAAAAAAAAAAAAATTTAGAAAAAGTAGATGAAATTTTCAAACTATGTGGATTTACTTCTCTTGGAGGAGTGTTTGATTATTCTTGTTAAATAGCCTAATCAATCAAACACAAAATAAAATCACATACACGAATAATAAAACAATACACAATAGACACACGATTTTTGTGTGGGAACCCAAACCAGGACAATAACCATAGGATCTAGTCCAGTCCAACCTCCAAGCACTATAATCAATCGAACAATTCACAAGATCGACTTACAACTATATCAATTTGAAATTCACAAATCCAAGTTGTATTGAACTTGTTTGCACACACTGTAACTAACTGTTCTCCTGTACTTGAACCATGATGAACCCACGTTGTGAATCGATATCTTGATGAACCACCAAGACGAGTTTTTCGTTCCTTTCATTGCTAAAAAAAAGGTTAAGGCGGCACTCTACTCCCGCCGTTTTCTAGAAATGCCGTTATATGTCTATTTACACTAGCCTTTTCATAAATAAAAAAAAATGATGTTTCATATGTTGATAAACCAATGCGGGATATATCTTGCATGACAAATCCTGCAAATACCGGCGGTTGAAAAAACAGCACTGGGAAAGGGTTTAAAAAAAAAAAGCATCATTTCAAATGAAAATAAATTATTTCTTTTTGGGTAAAATTTTCCCCTTCCCCTTCTTTTCTTTCTCTCCAATGAAAAGCCCTAGGCAGGCATTTGCGCTGTTTCACCCTCTCTCTCCCCTCCACCGTCACACAACTCTAGCGTTTCATTGATCTCTGGAACTCCCACTCCACTCTATCTCTTGAGAATTTCAAACTATCACATAGATCTAGATATCATCAATGGCCGAAGAACTAGTACCTTTGGCTTAACCCTCCCCTTCTCCATCTTCAAATGCTGCTCCGTTGGGTTACTCCGTGATCCCAATTATGAATAAGCTTCAGGACATATTTGCATAGCTCGGAAGCCAATCGACGATCGAGCTCCCTTAGGTGGCCGTCGTTAGCAGTCAAAGCAGAGGCAAATTAAGCGTCCTCGAAGCTCTGGTTGGCCGTGATTTCCTGCCGAGGGGTTTGGAATCTGTATGCGGCAGAATCTCTAATTGCAAGAAACTTGTGGCTCGTTGGAATGAGTGGGGGTATTCATACACTCTCGTCTCTTGAAGTGTTTGAAATTGGGCGTGAAGAAGGTTTGACGGAGGAGTCCTCCTCCTTTCCAAATGAGGGGCTACTGCCCTCCACTCATACCTTGCTCTGCATATCTCATCTACCAATAAGGTTCATGTTTGTGTGTTTCCGTATGAATAAAATCCCTTTTCTGTTCTGTTGGTTTATAGGCTAAAATAAGGAGCCATTCAACATCAAATAGCGAGTGGGAAGTGTACAGATTCCTTTTGGGTGAAAGCCGGGAAGTTCCATTAGCTAGTAGTCATGCTAGAATCGAGATTGTAGACCGAGTGAGGAGAACGCTTATGGGCAAGTGAGTTAATGCATTTCTTGCATTAGTTATCAAGAAGAATGAATTTGGTGTTGGATAAAATAATCCCTATTTAAATACTATGTGTATAATTAGTGATCACAAATAATAAAATAACAAGAATGTATCTAATTATCAACTAGAAGCAATTTTAACTAGAAGACAATTAGAATCTGAATAAAAACAAACTAAATTGTAACGACTTACCCGATTATCGTTCACAAAAACAGTAAATGTAGAAGTAAATGATAGACCGAGTGTTTCACACTCTTTCCTTAAAGACAGATTCACCCCCCACAGTTGGTGTGTCTGACTCCCAGGATAAAATGATCTCAGCAGTTTTTAGGCAGCACTTTAATAAAAAATGCTTGGCGGCCCCTTATGTTCGGTCAAATCATCATAAATTAATTAATTTAAACCGAACCCACGACCACGTCACGGACCGGGCGGACAGGTGGGCGGTGGCGCGCGTGTGTGGAGTATTGGATCAACCCATAGGTTTCATAGGTCCTCCCCTTTCACAAAAGTGGAGTGCCCCTTGAGACCCAAACCTTACTCCAAACTTGAGTTATATATGGACAACATATTTCTCATAAGAAATCAATGTGGGATAACCCACTTTTAACTACATAACCCATATTCAAGAGGGTGACTTTGAAGGCCAATTACTCATTCAATCCTACACGGATTTGAGCAAGTAAATAGTTTAGATTCATCTCTTCTCGGAGGTGAATCCAACGAATAACCCGACACAAAGGATATATGGGTCCCACATTTATATTGGCTCAAAGATCAACAAAACAATGGGTTTATACTCATTTTGTCTAACATTTGGTAAGCCTCAATTCTGTTTAGATGAATTTGGCTCCCTCTGCTAACACTCATGTCCAGCTTGGTATTGAGAAGAACCCGAACCCAATCGAGTCTTGGGGGCACGACAATTCTGTGGCCAACTGTCGGGCTTATCAATGTAAAATATGTAGCCTCCCCATGGTTCTTGAGGTTAAAAATCTGGAACCCATGAATTTTCCATCTAATAATTACATGCTTACATTTTGTAATTAGAGTACCTGGAGTAAGTTTTTCTATGATAGAGAATTACATAAGCTTTGATCTTTAATTGTTGACCTGTTATACTGCTTACTAGCAGTTGGTTCTGCTTGGAATGGAATCTGATAGGTGATTCTTGGTGGGAGTAGAAATGGAATTAGTACTCTACGGAGGCACCACCAGTAGCAAGGGTTTCTCTAGGATGTTTAGAATATATTTCAAGCTCTTCAACCTTTTTAGAAATCGAACTTAGCTTTATATAGGATTTGAGAGAGAGTCCCAGCTGAATAGGAAAGTTGCCGAATGGTGGCTGCAGTGACAAGGGAGCGCCAAGCTACTGCTCTATAAGAACCCTTCTCGATAGCTGTGGCCGTGGCGCCAAGGCAGTGTCGAGCTACTATCCAACTTTCGCCGCAGCGCCAAGCCACTGTTCGCTTCATCAAATCTCGAGGCAGCTCCAAGGGAGCGCCAAGCCACTAGATTGCTTCCACGCATCTCGAGGCAGCACCAAGGGGGCGCCAACCTATTGTTTGATTTTTCATCCATTGAAACTTCTTCCAAGCATTCCAAACACTCCTTAGCCTTTGTTTGAATTGTCAACACTTTAAAAACGTAATCACCTAAACATCTAAAGCTATAAAGTTCTTTTACTCACGGATTCAGCCAATAAAAACTAAGATCTTACAGTAGAGATTTTAGGATCATATAAAGCTTTTAACATTTCTTTCTCTTTTTCCTTTGTTTGCACTTAATTTCCATGCCACATGCTTTTATCCTGCACTGAAAGTGGAGTTGAGTGGGAAAAGTTTGAGCACTCGTGTTGCCCTTTGTTCATCTTTGGTTTGTCCTGAAGAGTGGTATTCATTCTCAATACAGCTGACTGGGAAAAATGGTAGAATCTATAAAGGAGATTTAATGTGAAGGGAGGAAGGAGGGGAGATTTGTCTTTTGAATTATACTTAAGATGAATCTAGCAAAGAACATGGTAGCTCCTTTCATACCTTCTTTTTCTTTCTTCCTTTCTTTGAATTAAAGGAAGTAACTCCATCATATCTGCATTGTATTATTCTTAGATGAATCTACCACAGACCATTTTACACCATTTTGAATCATACTTGGATTATATTAAATATTTTTGTTTTCCAGCATCAACCATGTTAGTAAAGCAACATGGATATAGACAAACGCGAAAGAAAATTGGACAACGAAGAACAAGAAGGGAAAAAAAAAAAAAAAAAGTACTGCATTAGCTTCTTGTAATTGCCTTTTCTTTTATTTATACATCACACAGTAGGATTGAACACGCATCATTTGTTTCCACAGCGGTAATAAACACCCAAAGACATAACTTGTCTGTATCCATAAGTTTGTTCAACTGGAATGAAATACTAATTTTGAGAACAGACACTGCTAGAGTAGCAAGATTAGCTGATACAAACCTATTTAACCATCCCAAAGAAGATTTAAGGGAGGATATATAAATCATGTCCAGGTTGTTCATCGTCACACCCTTCTGCCGTTATATATTTGGGCAGCCTCTTCACTGTCGATGGTTCGTGTGTAAGTCTCTCCTGTCTGGAATGGGATAGATGATCGATTGAAGTTGCCGTACCTCCTTTCAGCCTCCCTGCTGTCGATGACTTCGGTGTAAGTATCTCTTTTCAGAACTGTTGAGGCCGGTACAGCAAACCGTGGCTGTGGTGGGGCAGCAGCGGTGACAGGCGAAGGCTTGACAGCTTCCTTCAGCATCTCCATGGCTTTGCCAATGTCATTTGTAGGTCCAGAAAGTGGGGTGTCGCGACTAGACCTTTCTTCCCAGCCTTCTTTGCTTGTCATAGTTGGTTCCCAAATGGTATTGCCATTAGGCATATTGCGCCAATTTGGGGCATTCAAGACGCTGGGCCTTGTTGGCCGGCTGGCCTCGGTTTGGACTTTGGTGATGAATTCCTCAACCTCTCGGGGCCGATAAAGCCCGGTGACTGCAGAATCTTTCACTGGCTCTACTTTTGTTGGAGAGCCATACCCATATTCATTGACAGCCACTTGGGGGCGGTCATGAACTGGATTCGAAGGCCTTCGCCATTTGTCACCGGTGACTCCATAATCCCTCACCGGCTTGACTTCTTCAACTGGAGAGCCATACCCGATTTCAGTGACCCCAATTTGTGGGCGGTCATGAGCTGGATTTGAAGGCCTGCGCCATTTGTCACGGATGACTCCATAATCCTGACCCGGCTTGACTTCTTCAATTGGAGAGCCATACCCGATTTCAGGGACCCCAATTTGGGGACGGTCATGAGCTGGATTCGAAGGCCTGCGCCATTTGTCACCAGTGACTCCATAATTCTTCATTGACTCCACTTTGGCTGGTTGAGAAATGTACTGGTAGTCAGTGACCACAACAGGTGCAAGAACATGCTCGACAACTCTCTCTGTGCTTGTTGCCAAATAGTCGGCCTTGTATCGCTCCATGGTGTAGTATCCTCCATTCATGTAATTATACCTAGCCATTGAACTATAAAGCTCTCAGAACTTCCTAACTCTTTTCAGGACTTCTACTTGGCTACTATGGAGGTTAGAACTTGGCTTCATATAGAAACTCATATGTTCTAATTCGCTTCAAAAAAATCAGTCACAATGATAGAGGATCGAATCGAATATTTCTTTTTCCAAATTTACAGCATCACGTTTCAACAAGGCAAGTATTGGAATATTTATCTGTTGCAGATAAACAAGAATCAACAGTGGGACATAGAGGACTTGAGAGATGAAGAGAGCACTATCTCCACTTTCAAGGTGACATTTATAATCTAGCGCTTGACTGGAATCCGAGCTGATTAGGGCCTGTTTGGTCATCCCTGGATTCAAATTATCCCGTTCACCTTTTACTTGCAAATATCTGCGTAAGAATGTACCAGATAAAGCAACTAAAGAACAACCAAACAACAAGAACTAAAAAAAAAAAAACCCACAAATTCTTTTACATCTAATAGCAGTGCGGTGCTTATCTAAGGTTGGTTTTTTATTTTTTTTATTTTTTTTTTTGAACGGTGACGAGATCTTGCTAGGCATATACTTTAGTTGGTGATAGAAGGGAATTTGAGATCCCAGACATTTGGAATCAGAGGGGACCACGCGATACAGTCTAGACCTCAAAAAGAACAACTGTTGCTCTCTCAGATAAAGAGTCATTCAGCCATTTATCTAAATTAGCTACAAATTTTCCCCTCCTGAGAGAAACTCCGCAGAGATCATATTTGGCCCTTCGGATTTTTCTTCCATTACAGATTTATTCTTGCCATTGAAGATATAGTTGGAAGAATCACATTCTGCCTGACCAAAGAATATAACTTAAACACACAAACAAATTACCTTCAACACGCAAACAGACAATAATAGCAGTGCAGTGCTTATCTTTGTGCTTTTTTTTCATTTTTTGTGGAACTGGTGGCAAGATGTTGCTATAGGCATATACTCTTAACTTAGGTGATAGAAGGGAATTTGAAATCCCAAACATTTGGAATCAGATCGGACCACGCAATCCAGTCTAGACCTCATAAAAACAACTATCGATCTCTCAGTTTAAGGGCTGTTTACTTCAGTGCTACTCTACAAGCTAGTTTGTATTTGCCTTGGAAATTTATGTTTACAAAACACTAACTTCCAATTTAGTGGCATAAATTCAACAAGATCGAGAAACCTTGACTGAAATTGACTTAACGAAACCTAGCTCGAGTCTCAGCTGTTATACCTTTACTCGAGACATCTCACCGTGTTCTGCAATAACAGCAATCCCGGCTGACTGACTTTCCAAAGTGCTGGGAGAGAATGATTTGCCCAGCATCAAAAGAAAGTAAAATGGTCCATTTTCCCACTGCACTACTAGAATGTAACGTCCCATTTGTATTGGGATTTGGCGCCAAGTTGGCAACTCTCCAGCAAACACTTCAGCAATCTAAATTAGCCACAAATTTCCCCTCCCGTAGAAAAATCTGCAGATTAGAAACTTCTGATTTTCTTCCATCACAGATTTATTCTTGCCATTGAAGATATAGTTGGAAGATCACATTCTGCCTGTCCAAAGAATGTAAATTCCACTACTAATATGGCCTTCTGAAATTCTTTCCTTCATTGTTTTTCCTTTTCCATCTTGCAATTTGCCGTGTTATAAGGATGTCAAGCATCGTTCTGGGAAGTGAAATAACACCAGTGGCACAGTTAACTTTCCTTTGAAGCTGCCATGCCATATATGCAGGCCAATGTATTCATGCCAGACTGTTGCTGCAATGCCTGTGTTCTTGTTACTATGATGGTGCTGGATTTTGCAAAATTTCTATTCCAAATTCAAAGCAGATCTGTCTGAGTGCTGATTTTGAGTGGATAAATAACCTCATGAAAATCAACAAGAGCTAAGAATAGGCACTGCTTCATGCACCATTCAATAGCTTTAAGTGGATAAAAACAGATAACCCAAAAAAACAAAAACAAAAACCGAAAAATTGAAAAAGAAAAAAATAAAGGCCAAGAAGATCCTAACAGCCCTTTTCTATTTTTTTTTAGTATGGAAATGCAGTGTTTTATGTATATTAAGGTATCAAATAGGAACCAGTATTGTCTATTGGCTATTGCTATGAGATGAGTTCAATAAGTTTTTGTTTTCAATAAGTTTTCTTTAATCCTGCTAGCAGCCACTGAAATACAGAGAAATGAGTGTAAAAAAAAGTAAACCTGAGTGCAAAAGGGCCACTGAGTGGAAGTGTAGCTTTATAATGGAAAATTCCATTCCGACATATTTTGGGAACACAAAGTGTGTTTACAAGGTAAAGGCCGGTATGAGTAGGACCCTGACTCCGAAAATTTGAAATTTCCTTGTTTAATTGCATAACACTTCTTGCAGCCCTCACATTGCACCGCGCCCATGTATCAACACTACCTGTATCAACCGCTAGGTATTGAGCCAATGGATATGCTCGTTATTTAGAAATTACTCAAATCAATAACACATAAGGTTGTATCATATCAAGACCTATCTTTTTTGTCTCTAACCTCGATTTGACTCGTGGTGTAGAAATTATATAGCACAGATGGAGACACGAGCTCTGGAAAGTACAACAATTTTCTTGTCTTTCTTGTAGCGAAAGATTTCTAAGGAATAAAGTGGACTCAATTGAGTTTATGCTAAAACCGCTAGTTCTTTTAGGCATAGGAACAATCTGGATGCAAATGACAAGGCCAACAATGTTCGCATGCAAAATGGGTATACTATAAATTGTTTTTGATGCCATTTCTTTTTCCTTATTCATGAGCAATGTATGCTAGGTCTTGCTATGTATAGCTAGGTACAGACCTTCACAGAATGTGTAACACACGTATTATTTCCATCTAGAAAATTTATGCACCTGATACTATTAAATGATTGATTTATGAATATCTTAGGATAGATTTGGTATTTGTTTAGATGATAAAAGTGTTGGGTCAAATTTTGGAAGATTTTTAAAAAGTGAATAATTTTAATACTTTGATAGTACTAAGCCAAAGGAAAAAGAATGAAAAATGAAGTTACTCAAAAATATTCATTTTCACATGTGTAACCAAACAAAAAATATATATAGATTTTTTTTACTCATAAATGCATATTCTATCACTGTATTGAGATGTTCGAAGCAAAGTAAAAAAAAGGAGGGTTTCAAGAGCTGCCGAGCTGTTGAAAATACTTGATCTTATTGTTGATGCACTTGAATACCACAGGAATTTGTTGATTCATTTCAAGACTAATAAGTTGATGTCTGAGATCCTTGGGGTGACTTATTAGGATTCACTATCCATGGCTGAATCACGAAAGGCTCTACATGTGTAGCATCGCTGATTTTCTGAGGCCGCTGTCTGAGACCGCTGCCTGGGGATCTGGTTTACATGCTCGGCACTTGACTATTAAAGGTGAGAAGAAGGAGATCACTATCACCCCTCCGTCTCGTTGATTTTTACTTATCTATATCTCTTATGTGGTGGACACTGTTTGGATGTCATTATGTTTATACAGTATTATTTGTTTGTATTTTGGATGTTTCGTCATGAGTATACTTGACAAAATGCATGTTTGGTTTGTCTGAATACTTAGTGTAACTTGTGGATAATCTCACGGCATCTTGAGCTCTATATGGTAATGTTGTGTGCTTATGTTTGTATCTTTGTTGTATGAATTTGAATTCTCTCCATTCTAATAATTGAGATGTTTATACGCCAGCTAACATAAAAACGAAAGGTTCAGATGAGTTGACTTAAAATTTATTTAAAAATAAATAATTTTATAGTTATATATAAGGAAATAAATTTTAATACAAATCGACGTAGTTTTAGTAAGACATGTGATAAGATTACATCTTAGTCATTGATTATAAAATAGAGATCTTCATTTCAAATCATGGAATGGAGAGAATCCAAATCCTTGTTGTATAATATGAAACTTAATTGGCCTTTAGACATCTTAGTTTGTTAGACAGCTTTTATTTTGTTTTTCTAGTGAAAAAGACATTGTGTACGCAGCATGGAATGCAGTTGTCTTGTGTGATGCCAATCGTGCCGTCGAGTATTTCATAATATATGTTGCAAAAGCATGTTGTACATACAACAGCCTGAATGGAAATTTGTGCTAAGAACCTTATAAATGGAAGTTTTGAATGATGTTATGAACAGTTTGGATGGAAAAGTATGCATTCTTTAAAGGTGTGTGCACTGTTGATAAGCAAATAGGAGTTGAAGTGTAACGGAGAATTGAGGATTGAAGGGTAGCTATGATTTTTATGACTTCTGGTTACAAGTTGGGAACAGGATGATTCAAGACCAATTTCAGCATATGGGGTCAAATGGAGTGCAACCATTTCATTTTTAAGTTTCAAAAACAATGAAAGTCCTAATAGGTTTTATAAAACCATCTAGATCATAAAGCCACACATGTATACATTCACGTTAATTATGATCCAAAATATCAGTCAATTTAATGTAACGAGATTTATATATTCTGTAATCGCTTACCCCCTTTTCTTACAGAATAGAAGTACTTTATAAGGTGCACAACAACAAAATCAAAGATCAATTTATTGGGATAAAAATGACAAAGGACATGCTCTAAGCAAGGACCAAGGGGACCGGGTCACATAGCAACTGTTACTCATCCTTATACTCTTCTGGAGCAGATAACAATTTAGACCTCATAGTGTACGTAGTACAAGAATCTGTCATTTGCCTGCTGAAATGCCCTCTAGAACGTTTGGTCCAGGTTCTTTGATGGACATGATAATCATGCAGAATTTATAACTAAATTGTTCAAAAACGGCCCTATGATCCAGCACCAGCCTAGCTCTTCCTTCAAAGTGGAATGCCATCCACGGCAAAGTGACACTCGTATTTGGCAGCATTCTATAGCAAAGATCATATGGTCTTGGCAATCCCATTTCAGGTTTCGTGCTATATCTCCTAAAGAAGTACTGAACCATCCATTCTCGCAATCTTTTATATGCACCTTTTACAAGTAGGGTGTGCCCACTGCCTGAATCGATGACAAAACCACCGGTACCACCCCTTCTCAATTTGAGTAGTTTTGGATTTATTTTGAGTGCTTTTCCTTTCACACTAATGTCTGACACTTTCAAGTGGTACAAAGGCATGCCTCGTACTAGTGGTGTTACTTGCACTACGCTTTGATCAATGGATCTTATTTGGGCATCCCCTCACAAATACAAGAATGTGTGGGTTAGTCTACTTCTAGTCCATGATGGTTGTTGGTAGGCAATAAGAGAAGAGCCCTTTGGTATGCCTGTATAGTTGCCTTAAGGATGACCGAAAGACTCCTGCTATATATCACATTGTTAGACTCAAGGCCATGGTTTGCATCAAATGATACAGGACTGTTGTAGCCACAACCAAATGCTAAGCTTTAGTAGGGTCTAGTTCTGTAACTAGTTCGGAAGGTAAAGGTATCGGTTCCAACCACACCTTCGCTGTAGCTGCCACTGTCAGGATGGCGTGTAGCTTTCTAATGACAAATTCTATTACGACATAGTTTGGAAACGCAACGCATGTGGTTACAAGGTAAAGGCCGTACGTCCCTGATTCTAAAAATTTAAAATTTCCTTCTTTAGTTGCAGAACACTTCTTGCAACCTTCACATTGCACCCATGTATCAATGCTACCTGAATCAACCAATAAGTAGGTCCTGTATCTGAAGCCAATATCTAATCAAATCACGTAACACAGAAGGATTTATGGGGAACACAGTTACCTCCAAAGTCTCTTGGGATGAGCTTGATGCTAAAACCACGGGTTCTCTTAGGCATATAGGAACAATAGGGATGCAAATGACAAGGGCAACATTAATGTTTGCAAGCCAAATGGGGCTACCACAAATTGTGCTTACTGCCTAGTGGAGTCATTTTTGTTCCCTCTTTCTTTGACTATTTATGAAAGGTGATGGTATATATAGATAGCTAAAAACATTCACTACATTGGTCTTTGTATGCGTAATAAATATAGATATTATCACTTTCTAGAAGATATATACAACAGATTTTATAAAGGGACTAGGCATAACCCGCGCCTATGGCACTCCTTTACAAAATTTAAATATGTATAATTTGTGTTATTCACAATTGCCTCCTACATTTGATAATGGATCTCATTTGAGTTGACAAACAATGAAAAGAAAAATGTTTGTCACAATCACGACTGAAATCAGTCAACCAGTTAAGATTGTGGGTAGCACTCTTGTAATACAAAGTTAACAATTAGAGATTTATCAAGTATGGTTAATGATAATTTGTGCCTACGGTAAATTTCGACAAAATTTGTAGTAGGTTTATTTCACACATTGGGTTAAAACACAAAACAGTGTGTGAAAATTTCATGCATTTGTGGATTGGACCAAAACTGGTGCCTGAAATCAGAAATAATCAAGAGAAGTATTTTGTAAGACGAAGTTGTGAATGGATAATTTCGTCTATGAAATCAAGAAGCTATTAAGGTAGTGTTCGGCAAAGCCCTTCCGGACTACCGAAGTCCGTTTGAAAATATTTTTTCTGTTTGGTGGAAATAAATGGAAGGCTTTCCACTAAAAGTCATGAGCTCCTGATGCCCATTTCAAAGAAGCTGCCTTGGATGGCGTCCGAAATGCCGTCCAGAACAACTTATCCGGAAGTCGGTTGTTCAATTAAATAAAAATTTTAATTTGCCATACTACCCTTAATATTTGTAACAAACTGCTCATAATACCCCATTATATCACGACATTAACAAAGTTACAAACCCACTCTAGAATATTATAACACAATACATTTTATGGCAGACCTCTGCAAACAACGAAAAATCATCGTGTGTGTTCATTCTCGTTAGAAATTCACTTAGCCCTTGTTGCGTGAGCTTCATAAAGAACTTCTAACGAAGCAACATCTTTCCTTTCTTTTCTTTTTTTAACAGTGTTACATATATATGTGTGTGTGTGTGTGTGTGTGTGTGTGTGTGTAAAAATTTCACCTTTGTCAATTAGGCAGACTCGGCAGCAATGGATTCATACAAGAGTACAAATATATACATAAACCTTTATATACATTTCACCCATAATTTTTTATAATTCTACACAAACAGATATGCACACAATAATGCAATATGTCAAGTTTTAGTGATGCTCTCTCCTCTCTCTCTCTCTCTCTCTCTTTACATGACAAAACTATAAAGAGAATATAGAGAGAGTATTGTTGTATCTTAGAAACCTATAAATTTTTGTTTATTTGTTTATCCCTTAAATATATAATATTATTAATTGAAAGCTATTTGGTACTAGCTTCTAAAACATTGACATCAAACATACATTTGCATCGTAAGGGCATTTCTCATTTCAAAAGGTTTCTAAAAAAACTATTCACCAAACATCTGTATTCTCTTTAAAGTTTTTCTTGTAAAGTTTTTCTTACAAAATCTTTCCTTAAGAAGTATTTTTAGTTCCAAGAAGTTGTGCCAAACGAAGCTTAAATCTCTTTAGAAAGAAAACCACTTTCACAAGCATCACCTATTGTTAAATCAAGGGTAACCACCATTAATCAGTGCCGCAACCCTTGGCTTTCAAAATTAATGAAAATTTTTGACGACTTTTTTGTTTCTTTTCCTTTATAGTCTTGGCAACAAATGCAGCTGAATGTTTTATATTCAAAGTTTCATCCAAATTTAGTTTGACCACTTTGAAATCAACACGCAGATTAATTATGCAACTTATATGAGTTGAGCAACTAGAGTAACTTTTCTTTCTCTTTGAACGAAGATATAAGTGTCTTGCAAATTGAAAAGAAAGGCCTTAAACTAACACAATTAGAGCTCAAGAAACAGAGTATTTCCAATTAGTATAACAGAATATCAAGAGAGAGAAGCTTAACAGATCATTAAAAGAAAAGCTACTAACAGATCATTAAACATTATAATAACAAAGAAAAAAAAAATCAGGATTCAACCTCAAAAAAGAAAAATATCTGATTCTTTTGATTTTTTCTTTGTCCACCCTGTAGAAGAACAATGAGAACTCGTACAATTTGTACTTTAAGATTGTTATTCAAAGATCCATATGAACTTTATCTTCCCAAAAATACACTTTCCTTCTTTTCTTTGTTGGATTAAAAAAGAACCTATTATTCTTGAATAATGTCCTGTGCTATGCTAGATAAAAAATAAAAAATAAAAATTGCCTACTTAATGGCTTTAGGGGTTGCATCAGCTGTGTGCAAAAGGAATCCAAAAAACTCGGTGGTGTTAAAAAAAAGGTAAAAAGGGAAGGAGCTGTTAATTCATGGAGATCAGAGGTGAGGAAAAAAAATGAACGGAAACAGAAGGACGGATGAGAGAGAGGTGGATTCGGCCATGGCCTCCCACTGATTTTTACTCTCTCTCTCTCTCTCTCTCTCTCTCTCTCTCTCTCTCTCTCTCTCTCTACATTTATCCAAGTCTCATCTTCCCTCCCTTTCGTATTTCTACAAAAAATGGGTTTTCTCCCATGTTTGCTGTGGCAAACAATGCTATAGCTTACATTTGCTTGGGATGGGATTACAGAGGATCTAGAGAGAGAGAGAGAGAGAGGGAGAGGAGGTGTTTAGGGTCAGTTTGGTACAACTTTTTTTTATTTGGTTTTTTTGATTTATAAGCAAACAAGCTAAATTTTTTTTTTTTTTTACTTTTAACATGGTAAGATAACTAGAAAAGCAAAAAAATAAAATAAAATTCAAAATCTTGACTTTTTTGTTTATAAGTAAAAAAAGTCAATTCAAAAAATCTCAAAAAAAATCCATCCAAATGAACTCTTAACGTTTTAAATCTTTACAGCCTACCCACACCCATTTGAGGTCTCTTTGGCTGAACGAATTTCAGTGTCTCAAATTTGTGCTGCCATGCTCATGCCATGATGCAAAGATGAGAACTTGTGGTGAAGGTGAATGCTATTGCTAGGTAAAGGTGAAAGGAGGATAGCGAGAAATTCAAAATTGTTTGTTTGAAACTCTTTTCTTTTAAGTTTAGAGGTAGTGTGTTTGAGACTCTTTTACCTATCAACTTACCTTTTATCTACTTTCATGCAAATTACCAACACCCATCCCAATTCCCAAAAGCTTTTTCAACGTCCATTGAGGTAGCGTGTTTGAGACTCTTTCACCTGTCTAACACATCTTTTATCTACTTTCATGCAAATTACCAGCACCCATCCCAATTCCCAAAAGCTTTTTCAACATCCATTGACTTTGATGGTTCGAAACGCAGAAGGTTGAGGGAGAATTTGAATAATGATCTTAACCCTTCAATTAAAGAGAGAATGATTTTCAGCCATCCAATGAAATGTATCTCACTGACATGGGAGGTGAGACCCATTGATGTTGACATTTCTAAGCGATATGTTAAAGGTGAGGAGGTGGAGAAAATTGATCTTTACTATTGATTGATGGTAAAATAAATACCATCCGTTGGATTTAATGTCACGTAAGACATTTTCAAAAATTGATGTGTTTTATTATATAGATTTGTGAATATTTTTCTTGTTTTCTTTACATTAAATGAAAATTTTCCTTGAGTGAGCAGGTATACATGCACGAAGACACATATTATCAATTTATAGCAAATTTATGCAACAGATTCTGTTGAATGATTATAATTATGAAGATATTTATCCTTTTCTTTTGAAAAAAGGAAGATTTTCTTTCACCACAGAAGTGGAGAGTATGTTGCATTCATGTTAGCTTCTTTAATAGGTTGAGAAGCCAATAACAAGGAATGGTTGCTTGCTAACCTCATCCAGTACTGAACGACTTTGGTTAATTTGCAACCATGTTAGCGATTAGATGAAAATATTGCATTGTTTTATTCTGATCATAGTCACAAGAGATAAGAAGATTGCTGTTGTCAAAAGGTTCTTGTTTTACTATCGGAGAATTTCCTTTGTCATTTCTATATAAAAAAAATTGATTTATGATTATGTAACTCCCTCTCTCTATATGGTAAAAGAAAATATTCTCATGGATAAGTTCCATTAGAGAGAGGGAGTTACATAATCATAAATCAATTTTTTTTAGATAGAAATGACATACCTCGTACTAGTGATGTTCTGCGTACTCTACTTCAAGCATGAAATCCTGTTAGCTCATCCCCTCCAAAATGCAAGAATGTGTGGGTTTCTCGACTTTGGGTCCAGGAAGGTAGGCAATGCGAGAAGAGCCCTTTGGTATGTTTGGTCTAGTTGTCTTAAGAATGATCGAGTTCCAGTTGCTAAACCAAAGACTCCTGCTATCTCATTACTAGACTCAAATCCTTGAATTTGATTTGTACCAAATGATATAGAATTGTTATAATAGCCACAATCAAGGCCTACCTTCATTTTCTCTAACCTCGAGTCAACTCCTGGGTGTAGAAGTTATATGCCGCAGATGGAGAGCACGAGATCTGGAAAGTTAATCAACGATTCTCTTATGTCTTTCTTGTAGAGAAAGATTTCTAGGGAATAAAGTTGATTCAACTGAGTCTCTTGGGATCAGCTTGATGCTAAGACCACAAGTTCTCCTACGCATAGCAGCAATGAGGATGTAAATGACAAGGGCAACAATGTTTGCACGCAAAATGGGTATACCATAAATTGCTCCTGAAGCCTTTTTTTTTCTAGTTCTTTGGCAATGTATGCTAGGCCTTGCTGTATATAGCTAGCTACAAACCTTCATTGAATATGTTATAAATACAGGTATTATCACTTTCTAGAAAATTTATGCAGCTAATTCTATTAAATGGTTTGTGAAGATCTTGCTTGTTTTCTTTTGTAAAAAGGAAGATTTTCTTGAGTAGGCACCCGTTCATAAATGCAGCTATTATCACTCTACAACAAATTTATGTAACAGATATTGTTAGGTGATTATGAAGAATTTCCAAGTATCTTTTGTTAAAAAGGAAGATTTTCTTGTGGAAGAGTAGGCATCCATGCCACGGCAACCAGTGCACCTGCCCTAGTTAGAAGTAGAATTGAGCATTACTTATGTGTAAGGGAAATACCCATTTCTTGTTTACAGAACGGGAATACCAGCTTGTTTTATATAAGAGCTATAGAGACTCCATAGGCTAATAAACATTTCTCTCATTATCTTCAAAGTTGCTTGCACAAGGAATTAATTTTTTTTCCTCTATAGTTATGTTTTAATTACTTTCTTCGTTTCATGCACTTAGGACCGTTTAACCTCAATTTGGAAAACAGAAACAGTGGAAACGATACAACAAAAATACGTTTGGCACAACTGTTTCCAAGAGAAAGTTGTGAAAACGGCCCATTTTTGGGAAATGGTTTTAGGCTGCCTCTTTCATTTCTCAAAACATCAGGTTCCCGAAAAGTATCAAATTGATATCAAAATAATAGTGTTTTAATTCTTTATCATTTTTTTTCTTTAAAAGAAGAACCAAAACACAAAAAGAAAAGTGAAAACAAGACCAAACGGACTGTAGTACATATTAATGGCTACTTCATTTTGTTGAACATTAGTTTCAACAATTACATCAAGATTCAGTCAAAGCAAAAGTATTAAGGGGCAAAAAAAAAATCGCATCAGTGTCCCGAGTATACTAATGTAAATTTCGATCACCTCTCTTTAAGTCAGTCAATCGAGCATGTCTGTTGCCTACTCTCCATCAAGTTTGAGTTGAGTCTTTCTTTCCTTGGCTTGTCCCCATATCACCGTATAAAATCCAATAGCTATTATGGCTGCTCCAATTACACTGCACAAAGACATTAAACTCCTAAGTATAACCATGACTAATACCTTCTCCTTCATTCTGTATCAGAACATATAGGGGGGAAACAAGGGCGTGTCGTCAAAGAAAATGAGACCGCATTGCATCTTGGTGGCTAAAATACAGTCCAAGCAGTAGGATAAAATAAATAAAAACACATTTTACATCAGTCCTGAGTAGACTAATCTGAACTGCAATCACTTGTCTTAATTAACTTGAGCATATTTGTAAATTTATCTCCAAGTTTCAGTTGATAACTTAGCTAGTTGTCTAGCTCAATTTCAATTCAAATAGAGAGAATTCAAGATTTGCAATCCAGTTTTTCTCTCCAGTGCTCTTCTTCGGCCGTACTCAATTAATTACATCTTTTTGGGAAGTTGAGATCTCCGTTTCATGGGGATAGTGACAGAATATACATAGAAGTAAGAATTAGATAATAAGTACCTGCCAAGATGAAGTTGATCGTCAAGAAACATGATTCCTGCAGTTACTGCAATGACCATGCCCAATGGCTTAAACATGGCTACATAGAGAGGACCCTTCTCATGCAAGCACCAAGTCACAATATTGTAGCGGAACACAATCCCAAATATTGCCTAAAGGAAACTAAATTAGTATACACAAACACAATCAAGTGAGCATTATTAACAGTAATGGTAGCAAAATATTGCCAACTACAGTTAAATGTTTGCATATTTCTTGTGATAAAATAAGTAAATGCATATAAAAAACGCACCAAATTTTTTTTTTTTTTTTGGTGGACATTGGAGGGCCCTGTACACCTGAAATATACTAGCTCTACATTTAAATAGGAATGGTATAAATTCCTCCAGAAACGGTAAAAGAATTCGATGGAAACAAATAAGCATTTGAGAGCCACAAATATGTATACAACAAAACATATTTCAGCTTATGAACTAAAACCTTGTACACCTTCAAAGCATCTAATATTCCTCTCCCACCAAACATACCACTCAACACTCATCAAACACTCTCCAACACATGTTGGAAATGCATCCAAACATGTCCTATAATTTTTAATGTTTTGGACTGGTCAGGCTCCCAAGTGTCCATCGCTAGACACGGGAAACAAATTGCAAGTTAGAAGAAAATAACTTGGGATCCAACAATAAAACAAAAACAATGTACAATTATGCCTAGTAATCCATTCTCCTTTAGACTTCCGAATTTTAGGAATACAGCTATCTAAACCAGATAATAGGACTTGCTCTCCACACACCTTTTTCAATATTCACTAATGCAGCAGAATGTAAAATAATTTCTTACTATTTGATATAATACATACAACAGTATTTTTCTATTGTTAAATGAAAAATATTTATTATTTTTATGATACATATACATGTAAAAATTAAGTTTTTATTTAAAATGCTGAGTCCGTGTCATTTTGTGTCCTGATTTTATTTTAAAATATTTGACATGTCAGGGTGTCCGTATCATGTCATATCCGTACTTCTTAGACACCACATTAAGCACAACAAAGCTACCTTCCAAATTTTCCTTCCGCTCCTGAGACAACCTTTGCTTCAAATGAAGAACTTCATTGTTGCTGGCATCAGCAAAGCAACCCAAAGAAGAGAAAGGAGGAGAATAAAAAAAGGTTCCACAGCTCAATGCCATACTCCAGATGCAATAAGTGGCTGACACCCATCTGTCCTCTTGTACATGCAACAACAATCCACAAGGAGTTTTCCCCTGCATCTCAGGTCATCAATCATCCAAATAGCAACCCCAGCGATCATTTAAGCAAAATATGCAACCTTTATGGGAGCATTGTAATACCAAATCCCTCTTCAAGGAAATTGGGAACACCACCAAAACTTAGCTCCTTGTACCAAGAACGTGCAGAGAATGTCCCATAAAAACATCCCCTCAGTGCAGGTGCAAAACATTTGTACCGTGTGGCCTTTCCAGAAATAACTCCCTAGGTTCCAATTGTGAGTCCCAGTCCCTGCTAAACAGAGGCTCCCACTTCCGTAAAGTGGATATAATCTGCCACTGCAGCTTCCAAGTTTATACAGATCCTAAACAACTCTAGAAATGTCAACCTCAGTAGCTGGTAACCACACCATGCATCATCCTATATCTACCCTATGTACATCCCTTTAAGAAATCTTAAGTGCTTTGAAAAATCTCCCCATCTATTTTTGATACCTTTCCGTACCCCAATACCAGAACATCCTCACCTTCCTAGAGCCCAACCTCCTGTGCCACATATTTACCAACCACCACTCTTTTGCATAAGCCGTCAGTTATCATTGATAACCTCTGTAACCATTGGCGTAAGAGAGCTTTGTCAAAGATCCCCAATCCCCAACTTCTTATATAAAATCCACATCCCTTAATTAGATAGTAAGCCACGGATGTTAGCATGAACATAAAATGTCCAAATCATAACATTACCAAGAATTGACATAACCTTATAAGATTGAAAGAGAGACAATATAAACGAACCAAAAATGATTTTCAAACAAAATGAAGAAATAACAGAAAAGCTGGGTTTGTAGTTTTTTTACCGAATACACGATGGCAACAATTGGAATGCCAGGGCGCAATGTCCAAGCACTTGGATTTCTTTCTACAATGGAAGAGATAACTGCACATTGTATGGTCCCAAACAAAACAAAGAAAAAGACTACAGTCACTTTCTCTGGATATTGCTTCACAGTTGCTGCCTGGGAAAGAGATCTCAAAATCAGTTTCTTTTGTCCAAAAATCTAGAATCTGAATACTCAGAAACATAGAAGGCACCTTACTCTGCCATGGTATGTTTTATTACAAAATCTATATCTCCATACCTATGTCTAACAATATAATCTATATATTTCAATATAATCTATATCAGTCAATATAATCTATACTACAAATAAAAGAAGGCCATCATTGCCGTGGTGCAAAGTGGTTCATTTTGAGTGGCTCTCAAGTTTTGATCAAAACATTTTTCCTTTCAAAAAATAAAAAATAATTGTTTGAGTTGCCTCTTTGGTTTACTATATGTATCATTTTGAGCTATGGTACATTGTATTTATTTAGTTCATATGTTTTATAGTGTTTTTCTAGGCGAAGTACGTGATACTTCGATTTTCATGAATATTGTTGTGAAATTCATGCCACTATACACTGTATTTATTAAATTCACATGAAAAGGAACTTATTTATCTCCCAACTTTTTTAATTATTAATTCTCTCATTATGCTAACAATTCATATTTATTGCTGTCTTCAAGAAAAATTGGAGACAGGAGAAGATGTATATTAAGCTGTATTATCCCTTTTTTACCTCTGGTAAACTGCTGAAAGATGGAATTGCTGCCATACATTAATAGCAATGCCCCCACCCCATCATGTCTGACATTTTAGGCCCATTTCATGTACAATACCATATAGATATGCATCAGAGGTACTGGTTGCTGGGATCAAGCTGACAATTGGTTCCCTAAGCAGTGGTAATTAGTTTGCATTTATTAAAGGGAGACATCTTTCTGATTATATCTTATTGATGCAGGAACAAGAGTACTCAGGGATTGCTCTAGCCCTACATCTACGTGTGACACATAGCTGGATTTAAAGACAGCATTTTACCGGCGGTTTCTGATAGGCTTACTGGCAGTACTCATCTTTCCTCCAAACACGATAATACAAACCAAGATGTATGCAGATAACAAAGTTTTCAGTAGTATTGAATGGTCACTAGAAGTTTCTCTGAAGGGGTAACGAGACCTAGGAAAGGATCCAATCTCGACCAACCATTTTCTTCTGGTCACATAGATTTTCCCAAATAAAGAAAAGAAAGCACAACATAGTGAGTAATAAGGGAATTTTATGCATAGTTATATGGAAAAAACAAATTAGAGAGATGTGGGTCTTCCCTCTCTTGTTTTCTAACTTTGCAAAGAGAGATGTAGAGAGATAAAGACAGAGAAAGATAGAGAGGAGAAGAGGATACAAAAGGGAAACGAATAATAGAGAAGATAAAGAGTACTAGATTAGGAAAGCATAAAGGGAGAGGAGAAATAGGAAGTACAGTAGAAGTTAGGGAAGAAGTAGAGAGGTTAGGGAAGAAGGAGAGAGAGCTCTATGGATTAAATCTGAATTTCAGTCATCTCTTCAAAGCCTATTTTCATTTTACATCAATTAGGCCTACTTATAGGCTTCATAAGACTCCCACAACGAAGAGCAAAGTTAGCCCAGTGGTAGTGGTGCCTTCACCCATATCATGTGGTCATGATTCAACTCACCCTCCCCGAGGGCTTTAGCCATCCAATATACTACTCCCCCCCCCCCCCCCCCCCCCCCCCCCAAAAAAAAAAAAAAAAAAAGACTCCCATATCATGTAAATCAATGGCGAACCCAGGATTTGTGTTGGGGGGCTAAGGTAAAAAATTTAAAATTTTGCAAGAATTAAGGTAAAAATTTTGATTTTTTTTTGTGGGGGGGGGGGGGAGCAATGGCCCCCGCTCGCCCCCCACCCCTCGGTTCACCCTTGATATAAATATTCTCTAAAACTAACTCTACTTAACATAGTATCCTAATACCACAAAAAATTCTATGACTTAAGCCTCTAAACTATATTATATGGACTATGCTAAAATGTATGAAGTACCCGTGTCGGACACTCCACCCTTAGACTCCAACACTTGGGTAAAAGTACAGATATGTATCTAACATGTATTGTTGGACATTCACCTAACAAAAATATCTAGTAATTCAAGTTTACCATATAAACGTGAATAAAACTCTCATATTATGCATGGAATACTCTATAACACCTTGTAAACACTATATTATCCTAGAAAAGAAAAGAATTATGCATGAAATACTCTATACATCTTATAAACACTATATTATCCTAGAAAATAAAAGAAATAGATATGAACATTTTGTCATGCCTCTATATCCTTGGACATGAGAATTAGACGAATCTGCCACTTAGATACGTACCTACATCCAACATCCGTACCCGAGCCCATGTAATATAGTCCTAATAAAGTTAAAATACAAAGATTAAATCAAAGAATCCTAACAAACCTGATCAATTAATATTTATTATCTTCTTGTGCATCAATCTCCTCTTAATGGAGAAAACTCAACTCGTGCTTTGTTGATCTTCAATATTGAAAAGACTCTTTATGAGAGGATCTTTCACTCTAATACCAAGCTGACGTAACTCGATTCTCACAAGTTAGGAAGCACGGACACTCCGTTGGAGGAGCCATACTCGTGTCGGACACATGTTGGACACCGACACGTGTGGGACATGTGCAAACACATGTCGGACACTCTATTAGACACTCTACAGACACAGCTTGGACACACGTGCCCTATTTTGGACAATTTAGAGATATGGTAGGAACTCAACTATAAATTTTTAAACTAAAAAATGGGATTTATTTCGTAAATACGTAAACTTTAAAATTTGAAAATAAAGAAAAAGGGGCAGATCTTTGTCAAACCAAATCGAGAGACACAGAGAGAGAGAGAGAGAGAAGCCCTAGTCTGTTAGATCGAATAACATGTATGCTACTAATATCGATAGTTAATTTGTTTTGTGTGTTTTTTATAGATTTTATATTAGATGATGAAGGATAGTTGATGAAGTGTAATAACATTTTAATGTTTTGGGTAGTTTATGAATTTATAGTCTTATGTATTGATTGAACAACTATTTTGTTGTTGATGTGTTTGTTTACTTTACCATTTTTTATTGAATGTAATTGACTAATTGTGAATTATTTGTTGCCGATTAAGTAGTGAAATATATCGTTTTTTAATTTTAATTAGTGCTATCTTGTATTTTTTTTTTTTTTGTAAAATGTTTATATATATGCGTATAAAAAAGCATAAATATATATTCTTTTGTCATGTCCCTACCATGTTGCGTCCTAAATTTTTTAAAATTGCCGTATCGGCATGTTTGACACATATCGTGTCTGACACTCATGTCTATGTCCGTGCTTCTTAACTCATCAAAACAGATATGTTGATTTGTTTCATTAGATAGAGATAGACGAGATGAAAGAAAGAAAGAAGATAGAACATAATAGAACAAAAAGATCATAGAGAGATGTAGAGAGACACAACGTGAGAAAGTTAGAGAAGAGAAGGGGATAGACAAGGGAAAAGTATAATAGAGAAGATATGACTAGGGAAGCATATAGAGAAGATATGACTAGGGAAGCATAAAGGAACAGGAGAAATAGAGAAGCAAAGTAGAATAGAGATTAGAGAGAGAGAGAGAGAGAGAGAGAGAGAGAGAGAGCACAAGCTCTAGGGATTCAATCTGAATTTTATTTATCTCTTCAAAATTCAATTTCCTGTTACATCAATAAGGCCTAAAACCTGTAGATATCCTCTAAAACTGGGCCTACCTAACGTAGTAACCTACTACCACTAAAATTCTAACTTAAGCCTCTAAAAGTCCTAATAAATCAAAATACCGGAAGATTAAATCAAAAGCCTCCTAAAAAACCTAATCACTTAATATTTATCATCTTCATGTTGGTCCCATATCATCTTGCCTTCATTAGGAATTCACTCTCAGACAACCAGAAGAAAAACAAAGGATCCAAACATTTAAATCTACCAGATATTACTCTTCTCAGTTGGCATTGGATGTAACTAAAAACAGCTTCACCAGTGCCTTGGTATCATCTAGTTTCGTACTCAATTATCCACAAATGCTCCTTCACTTTATAGTTGGTTTTTAAGAAAATATTGAGCAAAAGAGTTAGACTCGTAGAATGGGTATCCTTACTACAGCAGATTGTTTGTTGGGGGTGGCAAGTGCAAAACCAGTTAAAATTTGATCTTTGAATGTCAATTTACTGCTGGAGTTTGCGACAAGGTTTGCAGCAAAGACAAACTGGGAATTAGCAAGCTGACTAACTTGGCAATGCAAACTTTACAAGGGCAACAACTTTGAGCCGAATTAAAGTTGTCATTTTGTAGTAGGTGTGCAGCAGTCTGTTGTATTTGGACAGAGAAAACACTGAAATGTTTAAGGAAAAAGTAGGAATTGGGAAGCTATTTTCAAGGATTCTCGAAGCATGTAAAGCCCAAAGCAATCAGGAGGAGAAATGTGATGGATCCTATGATAATTGGGAGCGAACCAGTAAATCCAGGCATTGACAAAAAAATCTTTCTAGATGCATAGGCATAAGACTGAATTTTCAACTTTTTTTTATTTTGGGTTGGGGTAGGGGGGCTGTTTCCTTGATGATGCTTGTTAATTTTTTATTTTGTTTTTGCATTGTACTTGGAACTGCCCTTAGTTTACCTTCATACAGAGGTGGATGCCTCTCTTGATATCGTAAATAACTCATTATTTTTTGGGTCTGTAAAATTCACATTAGCTACCCCCAAAAAAAAAAAACAGAGACAACAATAGTACTGGCAGGTGTCATTTACTAGCAAGTCAGGCACTACCAAACTGCAGCACACGAGCCATATTTCCAGTAAACAAAGTCAAATAGATCAGCATAGGGCCTAAATGCAAAACCTTTTGGTTGATTTTTGCGTGGGGGTGAATTTTACCTGCAAAATGCTCCATGTTGCAGCAGAGGAGAAACTGATTGCAAGCAACAGGCCTCCAAGAGCCCAGTTTGAACTTTGGGGCATAAAAGGCTCAGCATGTAAGCTAGAATGTGAAGTACCAGACATGATTGTCGGACCTTTGTAGAGAGTCACTATGAATGCTCCTGACACCGCCACTCCCGTCCCCAAAGATTTTGCTATACTGCTTGAGCTCCTCATATCTAACTTCTCCATCCTAAACATGGATAGCAACATTTATTGGAAAAGGTTGGGATTAAAATAGTTGCAACAGTAGATTAAAACATCAGTGCACATATATAAATGTATTTGTATAAACATATGTATATCCAAGTAGAGATAGATTGCTAGAAAACCCCAATTAATTTGATGATCTGAATCTACAGCTACATGATCTAAGATAATTTCAATTGATTCACCAAGTCCTGCAGGAATCACCTGAAGATGATGGCAAGCAAGAACGTAAAAACGGGTACAAGATTGGCCAAAGCTGCAGCCAGGGCTGGAGAGCTGTACTTGAGCCCTAGATACCCAAACATCAGCAAGCCTCTCCTGCAATAGTATTTCACATTCTTCCATCAGTACTATCAATCCACCAGAGCAATATGCCTAATCAATCAAACAGAACAGTACATCTGAATCTTACCCAAATAAGCCAAGGAGGACGAATCTAAAAAGGAGGGTCAACGTGAGAGGAGGTTGCTTCTTTCTGCCGCAGATATAGAGAGAGTGTGTGTGTTAGAGAGAGAAATATTTTGTGGGTATGTGATAATTGTGAAGGAAAATGATGGGATTGAATGGTAGGGTTGAAATGCATACAAGAAACCTGTAGGTACGGAAGATGAAAAATGGGAGGAGGAGGAGGGCGCCGAGGGAGTTGTAGTAGACAAGATAAACGAAAGGGCTCATCCCAGTGTTCAGGGCTGCTTTGGCCAGTGTGATCATGCCCACCTCGCCCCACTCCACCAAAACCATTGCTGCAAATGGCGCTGTTCCCTTCAAACCAGACTTCAACTCCATTTTTTCTCGACTCTCTCCCTCTCGCCTCTGTCTGAAGGCTTCCCTTGTGGAAAGAGAAATGGGAAGACTTGTTATTAGCCATATGATATGACCACCGGCGTGGTGTAATGCGTGATACGCGTGAGGTTTACTCCTCCCATGCCATGTAACCGTCTATTTTCCGCCATGACTTTCCTCACTCTCCCTCCATTGGGATTCTCCTTTCCTGGGCTAGTGCTACTGCACGGGTCTATAATCTACATAGGAGTTCATTACAAAACTAGAGTCTTATTGGTTATACTTATTTATGAAGCGGAAGCCGTTTTAAAATTATTAATCAAAGTCGAGTCAAGTTGTTTGAGAAATTGCGTTTCGAAAACACGAGTTTGAAATTACAATCTCGAAACACGATTTCAGGCTTTAAAGATGACACAATTTCTAAATGTTAAAGTTTGTCCCTTTTTTTTTTATTGAAATTGTCTTTTGAATACACAACTTCAAGGTTGAAGTCATATTTTGAAGATATAATATTTTGGACAACATGGTTTTGGTAATTAAGTTTAAAACGATCTACAAATAACCTTTATTTAGGCATAAACCCTTAGTTTATAACATAGTTACTAAAATAAGAAGCAGAAGTGAAAAACATTAAGGAAAATGAAAGCGCATCTAAAAAATGTAAGGGGATATGGGAAATGAGAAACTATTAGAAAATATATAGAAATCGTATTAAGAAGTTTTCGTGAAACTCAAATAAGACGTTTAAGAAACTTAGTGAAGACATTAAAAAACTCAATGAAGACTTTCGAAAAATGTAGTGGAAACATATATGAATAATTTCATAGATACTTAGTTCAAACTTAAGAGAAAAAAATATAAAATTACTATTTAAAGTTTTTCAAGCATTCCCGTTAAGTATTCCAAGAATTTCCTAAACGTTTTTTTAAAATTTTGAAATGAATTTCGTACCGGTATCGAGAGCGCATTTTAAAAAAAACACACTTCCTCCTCTCAAATGAGTTTCTCAACAACTATGATGTATAATGGTTAATAAGAGTATTTATTAGTTCAAGGAAACAAATAGTGTAAACTCAGTTCTATCTCAAACTTGGTAACAGATTTTAATATTTTTATCGAATTTTACAGCCTACTTAGAACTTGAGGCTCGAGGAAAAGGGAAAGGAAAAATAATTATTTTTTCTTCCCTTCTTTGTTTTATTTCTAACTTAAGAGGAAAGAAAAAGAAAGGAAAAATAAATTGTTTTCTTTCCACTTTCACCTCGTGTTCATTACTCTTTTTCTTGTCAATAGTTATTTTATTATTATTATTACTCATCTTTCTTTTGAATTTTAAATAAGGGAAAGTGATTTTTTTCAAAATTTTTATTTATTTTCTTTACAAAATTAAATTGAAGAAAAAAAAAAATTTTCTTTTTTGCAATTTCTCTCCTTATTCCTTTCTTTTTCTCTTCCACAAGTTTCAAACAAACTTATAGTTTTTTTATTTGAGCCATTGAACTTTCATAAATTAATATAGTCCCACTTGTTAATAGAAGATAGAAAATTTAAACAGAAGTAACAAAATCTAACTTAGTTGTGGCATTTACAATCACATGGGAATATGAAACGAATGTTTGATAAATCATTTGAGAGAAATGAAATAATTAGGTAACATCTCAAATTGAAGTTCAACTTTATCTGAAACGGTCGTTCATTTCCTCTCTCAATATCATTTCTTCCAGTTTGTAATGGGAATATTTTTTTTGTTCTTTTTGTTACATTTGATAGTGGCTGGACAACGTGTCTTGCTTCAAAAAGTTCAGGGTATTAGATATAAGAATTGAGAGTTGGAGGATGACAACACATTTGCCGCCAAAAAAAATACAACCTAGGAACGTTATGAAATTTGAATAATAAAAAAAATACAGAAACTCAAGTAAGAAATATAATGTGGCATACTTAAAAGAGCCCGTTATAAGTACCAATTAAGTCAAAATAAATCTATTATAACTAAGAAAGAAATCGTACTTTTAAAGTTAAGTAAAAAAAAAAAAAAAATGAATTATTTACCATCGAAGGGCTGTTTGACAGCCACCAAAAGCACACAACCAAGTTAGACACTTTGGGGAAAAGACAATGGGGCACAATGCACACAAACTAGCTAGGAAAAAATTTCGTAATATTTAGCATTTATGTTTTCAGTTATGTGATGGATCCCCACTATAGACTTTGAATTTGAGTAGCAGTAGTTGCCGTTGAAAATTTGTCCCAAAAACTGAATGCGAAGCCACGCTTTAAACCTAACCCTCTCAAGTCAGATTGAAGCCTTGGCCTGAATTACACAAACCAATGGTCAACCAGATTTAATCTAGTGAAACCCTTCACAAATTAATTAGTTACATAAACACTTATAAACCGAGTAAATTCCAGTCGCATTCATATTTTGCATTCACCAAGAGTTAATATAAGGCCGACGCTTTACCTAATATACATTGCATCTTCAATGCTTGGTAATGCAGGGAAAAAACTTTAAGGTATCTAAGTAGTATTTATGCTTTTAGGGTACTACATATGTTATGAATGCCTAATTCAATGTGCAAATTAAATTGACAAACACAAACTATTTATAAGATAATAAGACAATAAGAATGCGTTAACTTTTTTTGGGCCAAAGACACTCTGATAATTAAGTTGATAAACTTAATAACAATAAATCAAAGTAAAATATTGATAACTAGAACTCGAGTAAACACATCTCGTCTCTTTAGTGTATGAGATATTTATAGTTTTTGGAATGTCATGTTCCCTATGGGGATGGGAATCAATCTTCTCCCAGGAGTTTTCCCTTTTGGGTCGTTTTATAATATATTGAACTTATCATTTATTTATCCTAGTCCATTTAGGAGAGAGATTTGTATTCGCTGGACTCATTAGTCTTTATAATTTTTGGTTCAAAGTTCTTGGGCCAGTCCCTTGGGAATTAGCCCAAGGTAAACATAGGCCCGAATTGCTAGGTCTGCAATATTCGGCCCACCTCCATGGACTAGGCTTCTTCTGTCTTGGGTTTGGCACTCATTAAGCCCCAAGTACGTAGGGTCCGTTTGGAACCGACTTTTTGACTAGTTTTTTTTAAGTTTATAAGTAAAAAATTTAGAAAAATTTGGTTTTTCTACTTTTCTGTTTTTGCTTTTTTATTTATCTTTTGCTAAAGTAAAGCCAAAAAACTAAAAAAACTAAAAAAAAAACTTCACTTTTTTGTTTGTAAATTTAAAAAAAAACTTGATAAAAAAACTGAATCAAACGAACCCTTAACCTTTGTATTTAATGGTTCCGCCACTGCTAAACTTCAATATGAGTAGAAATAGTACCTACTATCTAGCAATTAAATATTTGTTGATAATGTCAAAAAATCTAATAGGTAAGTAGTTCTACCTCGATTTTGATATTTATCTCTCTATTTTCAACGAGTCCCGTTGTAAACCTGAATTTTGAATGATTGTAGTTAGTATTATCATGCCATTGAGCTATTAATAAAAAAATATTAAGTTTAAAAAGTTGTCCTCTCTTTACTTTCTCTGCTTTTTGCACTTAATCTTCATTTGGGAACTAAATTCCATTGTGTCAAGTCAATCTATGTAGGACAGAAGGAAACGACTATCGGAAAAGGCTCATGCATGTCCGAGTGGTAGGGGTTAAAACGAAATTTTTTTTTAATTTAGTTTTGTTTTATTTAAAAGCAAAATATTTTTTATTTATTTTTTAACTTTTATAAGTTAAAATATAAAAAAAATAAATAAAGCAAAAGAAATAGCTTTCTGGCTTAAAAGCTAAAAAAAACTAATCCAAAAAAGCTTGTAGAAAAGCCACAATTGGTTTGAGAACCCACTCACAATTTTTGGAAATCCACTTAATGACTAGTTGGAGGAGTTTGTTACGCTCCGTTTGGAACCATCTATATATAAATTGGAATTCCAAATGGAAAAGGAAAGGAAAAGATTTCTAGGGAAATCATTTTTTTTTTTTGTTTGGATATAATCAAAATTAAAATGAATGGATTTCTAAGGATTCTCTTATATCTGTTTGGTTTGATTAAAAGTTGAAAAAGAAATAATTTTGTAGACAATGATGCCCCTAGATTAAGTTAGCAAATAAAAAAACTTTAAAAAATGAAATGAGGGCAATATGAGTAATTAGACTTTTTTAATTTCAATTCTCATGAAATTCGACATTTTTTCAAAGGATTTTAAGATGGCTTTTTTTTTTTTTCCTTTCAAATCATATAAAATCAAATTCCATTTTAAATTCCATCCATTTTAAATATATCAAATTCCATTTTGAATCCAAATTTTATAAAATCCCACCATTCTTAGGGTTTGTAGCTTATATTGCCTAACCATGTTGTGAGTTGTGTTCGTTTACCTTCTATTAAAAGAATCCTTGAATCATTTCCCTTGTACCAAAAAAATTCATAGTCATGTGACCATAACGCAAATCAATAATTTATTAAAGGATTTTAAATAATTATGTTCACAAAGTTATTTCAAATCCATCAATCTAAAGCTCTCAAATCCATTCTTCAAATCTGAATCTAAAACACTATTTAATTAAAGCAGTATTGAATTATAAAGGTTGTACTCCATTCATTTCAAATCCATAAATTTAAAAGCAACCTTAATATCCAGAAAATAATGCTTTTGAGAAAAGGGTTTGATTGAATCACATTCTGGTGAAAAGATTAGACAATGGAAAACATGTTATAAAAAGCGTGTAAAATAAAAAATTAAGATAAACTTTCAAGAAGAAAAATAACTCCTTTGCTTGGGTGTGCGATTCTTTCAGACCACCACGAGCAAAAACGCGAGGAAGAATACTTTTAATTTAAAAAGCACACTTGGTAGCACTTCATCTTCGTCATAGCTAGCCTAGTTATGGGAGGAAGCAAAGGTTAGTTGAGTTTTTAGAGAATCAAGAAGAATAGGAGGGGCGGTCAACTTCTGTAGGACAGTAGGAGATCAAGACACATTATCAGCCTGTTTGAAACTTAGGGGAGGGAAGAAAAAGAAAGAAAAGAGAAGAGAAAGGAAAGAAAAGAAAAATATTTCATTCCTTGTAGGGTTTTGTAAAAAAATTGAAAAGAAAGTAGAGAAAAAGAAAAGAGAAAAAGAGAGAGTGATTTAAAATTTTTTCTTCCTTTTTCCTTCTCTTTTACTAATAGATAATAGAATCCAACAAGAAAAGAAAAAATGAAAGTTCCCCCCCCCCCCCCCCCCCCCCCCCAAACCCAAAAAGTTCCATATAGGCTCTAAATGAGGAAGGAAATAGAGAGGGAAAAGGCTTGAGTGGTTGGAAAAGTTTGGCCACCATTAAGCAACTCTAGATGCTTTGAGTAGCTTTTGATGATTAAAAAGGCTGACGGAAGGGATTATCTATTGGCTTAATGACTTGGGACCAAACTAGTCGGGTGTGGGAGGGCTAGGGCTCTATGGGGCAGAACGGACATTTACGTCTATTGTGGAAGCGCACACAATGTGCCAAAGGCCTAAAGTTATTAATTTTGTGCTCTACTTAATTCAGGTCCATTCATTTTTCAACTTAGGGACTTCATTTGGGCTTATCCAACCTTAACTTTCGCATGCCATTTACCATTAGAAAGCTCAAGAAGTCTAGTTTAATTAATTCCAATTGCTTCAAGTCCCAAATTCTTAATATATTTTAAGTTAAATGACCATTTTACCTTATTCGTAAAGTGCTCATAACTCATCAAAAAAAAATTTCGAATCAAGACCCATTTCATATCGTTATAACTTACAAGCACTTTTAGAACACTAAAGAATGGCAAAAACCACTTTGCAAAAAGGTTATATATGGATATACAAATTGAGCAGAAGTAAACTTTTATATTATATCTAGTGGTTTATGTATGATTATTGGGCTTATTGTGATTGCTTTGTTTGTTGGACTTTCTCTTATGAATGAGTGTCTAGCATAATATATTTATCATGATGTAATTAATTATCTCCTATAGATTGGCAAAAAAAAAAAAAAAAAAACAGAAAAGGCAATTTTGTCAATTTTCACATGTTATCATTCTAAGCAAATGGAAATCTAGAGAGAGATATTCTGAGTTCAATTAAACCTAGAAACACTCCAAAAATAGAGCATTCCATCATAAGATCAATTTGAAGAGCTGCAAATAGCATTTTTATCAAAATCAAAGCACTTTTATTTCGTATTGTCTATAAACTAGCTAATCAAAATAGGGTGTCTACAAAATTGGTTATATTGTTGAAGCTGAGAATTCAGGTTGTGTATGGTTTTGCAACATTGGAACTGAATTCGCATTTTATATCAATTATAGCCCAAAAAAATTCATTTTGTCCAGCCATAGCCTCTAGAATACTCTTCTAATTACTTCAAACCCATAACTCCAACACATAAATAACAATTTTAGAATATAATTAATCATAATTATATCTACTGTAATTTGAATGGAATTTAGTGTCTCTTTGGCTTTACCTATGTGATTGTATATCTGCATAGACTTTCACAAAACACAAAATAAACTATCCTCAGACATTGCCCTATGGTAAATCAAGAATCCATACACAAATAAATTGGTGAGTTGTCAGCCAAAAACTCTTCGACACTTGAACTCTTTGATTCTCTATTTCATTCCTTTATTGAGAAGATTATTAGGGATTTGGGTCTCTTGGTTAATGTGTTCTTATTGATTTGATGGCAAAATGTCCAGAGGGAATGAGGGTGAGATTTTAGAGATCTATGCTTCCACGATTTCTCGCTCCCATGCTTAGGTTAGTTGTGGTTTCTCTCGTGACTGAGCCGAGCTTGCTTGTCTGTCATTGAGCTAAAATATATTAGGTCAAATCGGTATCTATCAGACTTTCTGGTACATGGTTGCTAGTCTAATTGATGAATTATAGCGGTTTTATAGCAAGAATGGAGAGAAACAAGTACTTACCCACTCTCTTTTCATGCTCAATTTTGTTCATCACATTCTTTTAAAGTTTAAAATCTTGTGATTTATAAGAGCAACACTATAATTATTTACCTTTGTCTATCATTTTGTTCTTACATAACTATTGAAGTACTTTTAAGGCATTGCATGATGAATTCCTAACCAGTACACATGCTTGCATGTGGTTTTATTAATGGTATAGCTTGTGATCAAACTAGTGTTTGCTTGAGACACATAATATGTGTGCGTGTGTGTGTGGTTCTTCCTTTTTCTTTTACAGGTTGTCTCAAGTTCTTAAAATTGAAACCAACTCCAGTTTCAACCATGTGGCTTGTAAACCTCTTTTGGACTTCAAACATTGTATAATAACGTAGTCTCCAATAATATTCCTGAGCCCATTAAGATAAATTAGATGGGTTTTCTGACTAGATAGTATTCTTAGCAAATTTTGTTGTCTCCTTCTATCTCAACAAAAGCCAAATGCTTATTTACAAAGACATTTTGTAATTTTGTAGGTAACGGACATGAATTAGATAATGTCTGAATGGCCTACTTTAAAATGTTACGAATCAGCAAATAAACATGACTAGACTATTTATAAACATGAGTTCAATTTGATCCACTACAAGTGAAGAATATTTTTTTACACAAGGGCACCAAAATGTGACATTTAACCACAGTTTTGTCTTTTTATATTATGCTTAAACTTTAAAAAGTATGTGTCGTATTTAAGTGTCCTGTTTGTAAAAAAAAAATATATATATATATATATATATTGTCAGTTGATTAAAAATAAATCCGATAAGAAACATGAGTTTAAAGTTTATAATGTTACTTTAGGTGTGAAATTTTTTAATAACTACTCTCAATATAAGTAAGATATGAAATCATTTAACTAAAGCTAGATGTGGACATGCCTAAGTAGACAAGTGTTTAATTTCCACCGCATCACAATTTCGTACTTCTCATGTGGTTGTTGGAAAACGAGAGTGATAAAGGGGTCCTCTTCGTCTCTATTTTTCTTTTTTAAGTTTTCTTGACGAAAAACAAAAAAATAAAAAAACAATGCAATCGTGTAATGAAGCCATCATACGATAAACTAAGTGGATTTGTTATCTCAATAATTAATTATTATACAGAGTCAATACTCAAGCTAAATAATTCATTAATCAAGGGGAACTATATATTTTATTTAGAGAAATCACTAGCTAATGATAGTTACCTCTTTGCTAAAACATATAACAAGATGGATATTAACCTTTGGTGGTAAAATTCTTTTTTCATCTTTTTACCCTATTACAATTTTACATATTTACTAACATGTCAGGACCTCCACATTCACCACAACAATTGCTAGTACCACTATGTACGAGAGCAGAAATTATTAAAATTTTCCATCAAAAGAAAGAGAGAAAAAAAATGAAGAAAACATACCATTGAAATTGTCTTCACTAAATCCAATATTGAATATTATATTACAGGAATTTACAAATTGAAGATGCTAACTCAACCCATGGGATAGTGAAAATATCTAAGCATAGAATTAAGTGTTAGATACGTGAATTCGTAGTAGGCTTTGCCTTCAAGTGGCCCCCGAAACGCCTTTGTTGGGTACAAACTACAAAGTTAGAGATGAACACAATATAAATATAAACATATAAATATCTTACTATTATAAAAAGAGGCTTATCTACAATAGGTTTTCGGATGTATTTTTTTGCGAAGACTATTTTGCCCCCTCATCTTTGCGAAATGACGCTGCACTCTTGGCGCGTTTTTGTGGAGGCTGGCAATCACATCTCACCTACTTCTACTCCTTGTTAATTGTGCGTGGTTGAGAGAGGCTTGATCTCCTCCGTCTCTCTCTCATCTCTCACTCTCATCTTTTTCTCCTATTTCTTTGCTTCCAAAATTCTTTCACTGAGCTCCAGAGACCGATCTCCTCTCTCTCTTTCTCTCTCTCACACTTGTCTCTTCTCTTCATGTTTTATCTTTGCTTGCAAAATTCGATCTGGTTCAGAGTTTGATGGCGGTGGCAGTTAGGTCTTCAGAAGCTCTATATATTCTCTCTTTATATATTTTTTTAATTTTCTGTTGTTTGATCTATTTATTATTGTGTTTCTCTCTTGGTTCTGACTTTTATTTGTTCTGTGTTGCCTCTGACGCTCGTCCCTTCATCTTCCAATCTTGCTTGCAAAATGAGAATTGTATCAGAGTTTGCTAGTCGTGGACGTTCATGCTCCTACCTCCATCTCTTGTTCTCTTCTTTCGATTCCCCCTTTCTCTCAGTTCTCTATTTTTTCAATTCTTTCTTTCCTTATTTCCTCTCTCTCCCTCTATACATATATATATATATATATATATATATATTTCTTCTTTTTGTTTGGCTATGATCTCGATGGCTTTTACTTGAGACTTTTACTTGGTCATTTTTGTTTGGATTTTCGTGGATGTTTGAATGCCTTAAAACAGCGAGTGCTTCTATATACTCTATCATGCTTTTAAGATTTTGTGTCTATGATCTCTATTTCTATGTGTGTATATGTATGTGTATTCATGTATTTTTTTAATGGATATTTTGTCTAATAGAAATATTTTGATTTCAAATTCGGAGTTGCTCGCCATTGCAATCAATGTAATGAAGAGAGATGGATAGGTAAAACAAACTAAATTCCCAACTTTTCACAACTCTGGTTTGTGGTTTCTTCATTACTTGCCGTTGTTGTAGCATTTTTTGGGGGGTTTTAAACATGTTTTTTTTATCAGAATCACTTCTGTTTTTTTTTTCTTATTCGAATCTGTTTTCTTTTCTTGTTCGAATCTAATACATTGTTGTAGTATTTTTGTTGGGATTTTAGATGTGTTGTTTTTCTAATTATTATGTATAGCCCGTCGTTGTTAGGCGGTCACTTTCCTACCCATTTCATTTGCCATGTGAAATATGTACCCAAGTGCAAATTGTTAGTGGGGTGTGATATCATTCATGATGTCACACTCCACTTCCTTTATGTTTGGTGTTTACCTAGCCTCCTACTATGAGCCTCATTGTAAAATCTCTTTTTTGTTTTCTTACCTAGCACAAAAAAAATAAAGTTTGTTGCTTCCTTTGGATTCTTCAGTTTTTGCGTTCTTGTGATTTGGTAGTTATGTTTTGTTGAGGTTTTAGATGTGTTTTTTGTCAATTATTTTTCTTGAGGTTAATTGTTGTTTCTGAATAATCTTTAGTTTCACGCTAATTACCTCTTCTCTGTGCTTTTTTAGGAGTTTCTTTCTGAGAATTCTTTACAAGAAGCTGCTTGGCAGATAGATGGGTTTCTTTTTATGTACAGGTTTGTGTGATTTATGTTTTGATATTATTTTCATTCTTAATTTTGTCTTTTGGTTTTTATTCTATTAACTCTATATTCTTGCAGTCTTCTTTGGTTTTGATTTGGTGTTTAGTTTTGATTTATTTCTTACTTTTTTTTTCACCAGCTAATGATATATCAATTACTATATTGTCTTAGATTTTGCAGTCTTCTTCTTAGAAGTTTTATTTTCTTTGGAAGAAGTTGCTTTGTGAAATTACGAAAAATTATTGAAAATATGGGCTTTTTGTGTACAGGTTTGTTTGATTCGGTTCTCATTGCATATCTCCTAAATCTTACTCCATTAAATTCCTACACTATTTACCAAATTGTTGGTTGAATTATTTACAAAATCAGTACATCAATAATTATATGCTCTCATTGATTTGCTATCCATATATGATTTATACTAAGACATCTTAAGTTGTTAGATCTAAACTTTGGCTGGCGGAGATGGCTAGCATGGTTTGTGTTGCTATATTGCCATATTTAAAAAGGCCATTGCATAGTCAGTAGGAGAAATTTAAATATCTGCAATTAATACATTGAAGGGGAATGGTGATATGCAAATAATTAGAAATCAATATTCTCGATTATGAAGAAAAATTCTAAAATTAATGTATGTTTATTAGTAATCAAGAGATTCTGGAAATCTTGAAATGATTTCAAACTATTAATCACAATAGATATTGGATTTGATTATAATCTCTTCTTGTAAGAATACTATTGGGCTTATTATTGTGCAGGCCTCAGGTAGTTGCAAAGCACACGGTTACTATCGGTGCTAATTTAACAATAGGGTAATTTTCCTTTATCTCTTACGTTTAGGTGATCTTTCCTATAGTCTAAATTGTATGTATTTCTTCATATATAATTATATTCGCTGCTCTTTCTTTTCTTTTTTGGCCCCTCCTTTCTTTGTACAATTTGGTTGTATCTAGAGCACTGCTTTGTTTTGAGTTCAAATTTTGTAATTCAAACCATGTTTTGGACATGATAAAGGAAGAAATTCAAAACCAACTTTTGAAATCCAAAATTACCTTCTCTCTAAAGTTACGTAACATTTGCTTAATCACATCATCTGGTATATGACATAGGAACTTAGATATGCTTTTATAGACTTACTTAGGTTCAACAAACTTTTGACTTGTAATCTACTATTTATTATCCTTCTGCCTTTATACAACTCAACAAAAAAATCAACTAATCAAAATGAAATAAGTAGATATTGATTAGATTCATTGGAGGGCTTTTTGACATTTAATATAAATGCTATGTTGAACTCTAATTTTATAAGGTCTTAGAAGTACTTTGAGAGTTCAGTTAGATGTCATGTTTCTTTATTTCTTTAACATATTAGCTTTGAGTATATGATTTTGGCTTTATATATAGAAATAGTTCACCGTATTTCACATCATTTTCTCAAAAGTACATTGGAATTGGTAACCAATTCCTAAATGGACATCATTTCCTCAATACGTTGAGAAATATGAAAATACTTATTAGTGAATATTTGTTTAATCTTCATGAAATATGCTTTGATAGGTTCTGTTTAATCTTCTTAAAATATCATTTGATATTTTCAGATTTCCATAATCTTTTCTCTCCAATGTGATTTTGTTATTATACCAACTTCAACAGAATTTTGTGATTCTTTTCCAATTGCTTTCTAACTATTCAAAAGACCAGTGAAATTAGTTAGGATGATTCAAAATCTATACAAATTGAGTACATATCCAGTGTTCACAGACTTCAAATACAGGTTTTCATAAAGCCCAGTACTTATTTTCCTATATGGCAATTTTCCAAATTAAAATGGTATAACAAACATTGTAATAACAATAAAATCTTTCGATTCAGGTGTCAGTTTTTACACTCTGTTTTCTTAGTGAAACTATGTTTCCTTATATTTATGAAGATGGTGGAAAACCCTACTTCAAAGAGCATTCAAGAACTTGACTTATTAGAAGCAACGAGGCACCAGAGACAGAACAGTTGCATTCTTAAATTTAGTGAATTCACATGGGACAGATCAATTAGGCTTAATTATTCCAATCTCTGTTTGTTTTGTCTTTCTATTCTGCTTGCAATTTATGTGAAAAATGAATACCTTAAGGGCGAATTGACTAGGCCTTATTTGAAGTATTGTAGGTCTAAGTTGATGCCTTTGGTTTGAAGCTTAAAGCCAACTGGATGATCTTTGCTTCTGAATAAATATGGTTGCAATCTCTTCGCTTGTGTTTTGTTAACAATTGACTCTGTGAAGCCAGCTTTGTGAAAGTATATTTTGGGATGCTTTCTTTTAGACAAAATTGCTTGAAATTGTGCTTCAAAATTTTAGCCAGAGAGTTAAAAACATTTAGCTCCATATTGTGTTTTGATGACTTTTTAGCTCTTTCCAGTGCTTCTATATTACAAATTGGCTCCATATTGTATCTGATAGCTTTGTAGCTTTTTCCAGTGCTTCTGCAATAATCTTATTTGTTCTACTCAAAAACTTTATTGTTAGAACTACAACTATTAACCTCATGCTATTGAAAAAATGAAAAAACAATTTTTAATCAGCATTTTCAGAAATTTTTTATAACATGATCTTCTTTAGAGGCAACTAGGCACGGGCACCCCTACTAGTATATATGTGTATTCTGCAATCTATTTGCAAGATAGTATATGTGCCAAAGAGCTGTGTAATGTGGAATAGAAATTCCACTTATTGGATGATTAGTCTTTTTCATGTCGGGCTAGCAAAAGTTATACTTTGTAAATAGTAGGTCAATGTATGAGGCTCTCACCACTATGAAATCAGGAAATGATCAGAATTTGAAACTAATCGTAGCCCCGGGATATATAGACGGAGTACTCTTTATTTTGGGTGGTGGGTTTAAGTCCTTACTATATTGCCAAAAATAAACTTTAATTCGACATCCTTGAAGATATTCGTGACTTAAATGTAATTAGCTAGTCAAGTTATCCCCAATGTACAATCAACTTTGGAACTTAATTAGCTAGTCCAATTTATTATTTATGAATATCTTTTCTCTCTTGTCCTTTCCTTATCTCTGTTAATAATCGACATGATATACGTTGATGATGCAGTAAATTTATACAGGCCCAAACGTACTGATCTGATAAAAAACTAAGCGTCTCTGGACTATAAACATCTGTGTAGTGCATGCCAAGAACACTCTAATACCAAAGTTAGCTAAATAGTTTAGAGAAATGTGGGCAGAGTAATATGCATACCTATGAAGGTGATGAAATCCTCTTTATATACCAGTATAGATTGGAGTGATCCTTGGATAACGGCTGCATGCATCATGGGTGTAATGGTGCCCCCAGTCAAGGAGTGGTGGCTAATTTGTACGATTCTCCTCCGTTCTTTCCCACCCTTGGGTCTTATGCACTAGTTTTTTGCTTAATGCCTTTGCTATTCCAAGCATGCTTATAGGATTCCATCTCTCTAGGGTTTCGTTGGTGATTCGATTCTGCTTGAGGGCTTCATAGGATTAGAAACGTCGGTGTTAAACGGAGTTAGGGATTTGGGCAGGTTAAGGACTATGAATAACCCAGAAGACAGTAGTTCCAGTTTCAATAATTTAGTGGCCATCAGGCGCGAAGCCTAAGGGAATGCTTAGGTGGGCTACTTCTGGGGCATCAGTGGAGGAGGTGACGCCAAAGTCGGAGGAGGTCACCACTTCTTTAGTGGGGGTCATTACCGCTAGACCCAGCGACTAGTCGTCCCAGGAGTTAGAGAGCTCAATTTCGCCACGGCCTATGTGTCCTCCATCATGAAGGAGGGGAGAGTTAGGAAGTTGTGGAAGAAATATCAATTCCCAACGACCCTGAGATATAGAGTCCCTGAGAAGGAGGACACGGCCTGCTTGCCCCGTCCAGGGGAGGTAACCGTCTATGAGGGGACCATGGCCAATGGACTTAGGTTCCCTCTCCCTAAATCAATCAGGGACATACTGAGCCAGTTGGGCTTAGCCCCTGGTCAAATACTTTTAAACTCATGGAAGATTCTCCTGGGCTGTACCATTATTTGGAAGGCCTCTAGCTATAATAGGGATGTCTTATCGGCGGAGGAGTTCTTGTACTGTTACAAAGTGACGATGAGGGAGAACGGGTGGTGGTACTTTTTGGCTAGGAGTCTCGAGCTGAGCTTTGTGAAGGATTTGCCCAGTTCTCACAAGAGGTGAAAAGATAGGTTTTTCTACGTCCATAGTAATGGGTGAGAGTTCTAGCCCTGAGAGCTAGTAAATGAGAACATTTCTCGAGTCCTCAAACAATGGGATAAGCCAAGCAGGAAGGGTATGTCGTGATCAGCCTTTCTATTTTTGTTGGTGTTTTTGCTACCTTTTTCAAGTCTTGGGGTTTTGACCTAGGTCTTTGATGTTGGTTAGGGTGCTTTGTTCCTATCCTAGATGATGATCAACTAGCCCGGATATAACGCGCCAAGGGGCATGGGGTTAGCGACGCCAATGCTCTGGTGAACACTGAGACTTTGGGTATGAACTTGTTGGGCCCTGAGCTCACAAGAGAAGCTTTAGCAGCTGAACGCGCAAGGAGTGAGTTCGCACTTGCTCTCTCCCCTTCTTCTGATATCTTATTCTGACCTGTTGTTCACTCTTTTTGTTCAGATAAAGAGCAGCAGTGAGTAGAGCAACAACAAGTAGGAGAAATAGTCTTCGATAAGTCTGGTTTAAAGAGGGCTAGGAAGACCCTTGAGGATGTCAAATAGAGCGGGTTGAAACGGCCTAGGTTGTCATTGAGGGGTGGCTCTAGCGTCAAGGTCAGGGAGGTTTCAAACCCCCCTTCTCAACCAAATAAGACTCCTCATACTCCGTGTGTTGTTGCACCCATAGACCCTTTTCCACCAAAGGATCGATCCCTTATCATTCACTCCACCACCGATCCTTCTGTTAACGCCGCCAAGCCTACGAATGTTATTAACAATGCAGAGGTTGCTTAGCAAAGGATCAAGAACTTCATTCTCAGAGACTATACTGAAAGGTTGAAGGATGTGTCCAACTCTCAGCTGGCAAGAGAGATGACTCATGACTTGATTAAGGTAAGTGTTGTCCTGTAGCGTTCTTCTTCGTTTTGTTCTTGCATTCGTGACTTATGATTTTCCTTCTTTGGCTTGTTCAGGCTACTGTCAGGGCGACAGTGATGGCCACCAGGCTTATCTTCGTAAGCAAGGATTGTTTAGAGCATAAGAAAGTTACCGACTTTTGGAAGAAGTTGGAGGTCGCAAAGAAAAAGCTTAAGGAAGCCCTTGTTGAGAAGGAGGCTTTAGTCGTGAAGACGGATGCTCTCTTTTAGGACTTTGCTATAGAAAAGGTCTTGAATAAGAACGCTCTGAAGAAGGTGTTTGCCTTCCCGAAGCACCTAAAGGAGGCCAGGGAATAGGTCGTCCAAGAGTTCAAGGCTAGGGAGGCCTTTAACCTCGAAATGGTGGATGTTTACATGATCGATTTTTGCTGACGCCAAAAAGATGGCTGCAAAACTTCATCCTGATTGAGACTTCTCCACCTTAAGGTCTAATGATGATGACACTGCCTCTATGGCAGTTGGTGGTCGAGAAGAGGAAGGCCAGATTGGGAACGACGCTGTTGTGGCGAATGATGCCCAGTTTTAGACTTCTCGCCCTTGTCCTAGATCTTGGCCTTCTCTTGCTTTTGACTTTTGGTTCTCATTTAAATGTAATGACTTCAAAAAGAAAAAATATTACTACTTTACCTCATTAATGAAGAATTAGGCATTTTTTCTTCAATTGTAAGCACTTCTTCTATTTGTCTAAATGGATGTTTACTTTGGCATTTTTCTTCACTCGTATGCCCTTCTTTTCTTTTTTTGAATAGATGTTCTATTTTCTTTGTTGGTCGTTATGCCTTGGGCCCTTAAGCCTCTTTCCTAATTAGTCATGTGAATCGAACATGAGTAGTTGGTGGGTGTTATGCCTTGGGCCCTTGAGTCTCTTTCCTGATCAGTCACGTGGACCAAACAGGAGTAGTTAGTAGGCGTTATGCCTTGGGCCCTTGAGCCTCTTTCCTGATCAGTCACGTGGACCGAACAGGAGTAGGTGGTCGGCATTATGCCTTGGGCCCTAAGCCACCTTGGCCCCTTAAGCCTCTTTCCTAATCAGTCATGTGGACCGAACAGGAGTAGTTGGGCGTTATGCCTTGGGCCCTTGAGCCTCTTTCCTGATCGGTCATATGAACTGAATAGGAGTAGTTGGTGGGCGGAATGCCTTGGGCCCTTGGCCTCTTTCCTGATTGATCACGTGAACCTAACAGGAGTAGTTGATGGGCATTGTGCATTGGCTCTTGAGCCTGTTTCCTGACCGGTTATGTGAACCGAATAGGAGTAGTTGGTGGGCACTAAGCCTTGGGCCCTTGAGCCTCTTTCCTAATTGGTCACATGAACTAAACAGGAATACTTGGTGGGCATTTAAATGTTTTGTAGAGAAATGCACTAGTAAAAAAGTTGAATTTCATTGAC